>CM057106.1:22705080-23310080 GCA_029959045.1 Taenioides sp. WSHXM2023 | reverse complement strand
GTTGCGCATGCGTGACACCACCCCCTTCCTCCACAGCTCCACAGTAGAATCGCCTCCTCCCGCCTCCTCCTTAAGCTAGAAATCATGTTTGTTTACAGCCGGTGCACGTTCAGAATTGCTGAATGAACTGCTGTTGAAGTTTCTTGTCCAGAAGTCATTTAGCGACCAACACGTCAGTCTGTAGACCCTTCGTCTGCTTCAGTGCACACCATCGCTGGAAGGAATCTCTCCACCTTAGTTTGGCTTCGCTCCTTTTCCCCTTCTCTTTTTCTTTCAGCGACCTTAAAAACAGACTTTTTTGTGGCTAACTGGTAGTGGATTCTTGTCTGCAATCGCAACAAACTTTGTGCAAACTGCGTTGAAGATACAGTTTGGAAAAAGCCTCTAAGACCTGCTGCATTTGTTGAGTAAACAGATTCTTGGTCATCATAGTTACAAGGCTGCTGTGTCTCTATAATGCTATTTTGAACTTTCACAAAAACAAAACAAAACAAAAAAAAACCTCCATACATAACATTTAAGGACAAAAAAGACAATTAAAAAGCAGAGGGAACTCCACAGACCACTGTTTTCTCAAAATGTAGTGTGTTCTGCTTTGTACTAGTGTTGTCAAAAGTATCGAAAATCAGATACTAATCGAAACCAAAACTAGTATCGAAACTAGATACTCATTTTTCGCAGGTATCGATACTAAAAAAGTCCCATTGACAGGACAGAAATTAACCTTTCCTGAATAGCTTTAGAATGATCTTGAGCTGTATCAGAAATATTATTGCTTTGTCTAGAATGTTCCACAGTATAGATCATGAGGACGACAAGCAGGTTACAGCACTACGCTACATTACAAGTCAAATCTGTGGAGTCACCCCATTCACAAATAGAATTACTGTATTTTTGAAACACCCATAATGAATAAATGCTAGATGTAAATATTCAATGCCATACTGTAGAATATTACAGGCAAAGCAATAACATCTCCATGGAGACAAGAAGGTAGCGGACCCTCCACCAGAAAGGTTACTATGACTAGATTAGACTATTCATGAAGATTTTACTAAAAAAAAAATATAATCTTTCCCACTTTGGCCATTTTTTAGGTTTAAAATTTTTACTTCCTAGTTGGAAATCATGACATCATGTTGTTACCTAGCAACCATGTAGTACACTGCATCAAAACTCCTCTAATGTACATAGAATTTTTAATTTCAAAAGCAAAAATCTAAGAAAACACCTCTATTTAGTTAAAATAATATTTAAACTAACAGAAAAAATAGTTTGTTGCGTGTAACTTGTGCCAAACTTTTTTCTTGAAAATAGAACTCCTGTAGGACATCCTGTAACATGTTTTTGAACTTTTCTAAACAAATTGCTTCTTGATCGGTGTAAAACTAGAATTTATGTTTACAACAGGTATTATCTAACCAAATTAAGAAGAAATTAGAGAATCGTCAAAACATGTCATGCGCACTTTGAGTAAATGGTGAGGGGAAACAACTAGAATATGGATAAAAACTCTGAAAAGTCAATTTTGCATATTATAGGTTATAGAACAACCTTTGATAGTTTTGTTTCATTTTAGACCAGGTTTAGTCTCAGGTGTTTAATCAGATGGTTTCACTACTTGCTTGTCCGCAACCGTCCAATCAGATTTATTTATTTCAGTGATGCATGTGAAACGAAGGAGCTCATTGGTCATCTATCATTTACAAACAAAATCAAAACTTCTCTCACCTTAAATTCTACAGAAATCCACTATTTTTTGGATTATCACTCAGTGACTGACATCATCAGTTGGAACAGAGCATTTTGAGCTAAATATGCATAAGTTATATTAGCCAAAAAATAAATAAATTAATTAAAAATTCTAACAAAGAGCAAAAGCTCCAAAAGGTCCATTTAGGAGAATACAGATCCTGTAATTTATGATCTCACCTTTGGATACAAACATTTGCTGCATCTGCCAAGCTTCTAAGCACAAGTAATATTTTATGAAACGTCTTGCTCCTCTCCTCTTTCCGTACTCCCTCTCTTTTTCTTTTTCTTTCTCTCTCTCTCTCCCGCTTCCACATGCACCCCTCCACCTCTCCGTGAACCTGAGACAACCGAACGAGAACCATGCAACCATCCCCACGCAATTGCAAAGAAGTAACATCTCCTCCACTGGTCTCTTTTCACTGTGGACTAAATAAAATCTTGAAAAATGTGCTTACTATGTGCAGGCTCGCCCCTCCACAGACCTGACCCGTAATTTGGCCCGGTGGTGCCACTTGCTTGTTTCCATGGAGATAGATACGTTTAAGGCCATAAGCAGTGACCTTTTCAGGATTCTTCACCGTAAAAGTTTCATCTTTAAGTGTTGTTGTTGTAGTGTTGTATTGTTTTTTCACTGACATCTTTGAGCATTGCCCCACAGTCATCAGAGGTATAATACTCCCTACAATGAAAGCATAGGCACACTGGACTGTACTAGACTGAACCGGGTTAGAATTCCAGAGTCATGCCTCTTCTTCCAACCCTCTGACTACATCATTTTATTCTAGTAGTCCAAGTAGTCTCATTTTCAGATATTTTGCTTTTAGACACAGTTGGAGACGTAGATCTACTAAATTAAAGGTCTTATTTTTATATAAAATTGACTCTTGTGAGCATTAAAGGTTGTATAGAAGATTTTCCAAGGAAAGTAAATACAGCAACTGTTTGTCCTTTTTCCAAGTGTTGCTCATGCGTGACACCACCCCCCTCCTCCACAGTTCCACAGTCGAAACGCCTCCTCCTGCCTCCTCCTGACTCTAGAAATCATGCTTGTTTACAGCCGGTGCACGTTCAGAATTGCTGAACGAATTGCTGTTGAAGTTTCCTGTCCAGAAGTCATTTAGCGACCAACGGGTCAGTCTTTAGACCCTTCGTCTGCTTTAGTGCACGCCATGACTGGAAGGAATGGCCAAGAATCACCTTAGTTTGGCTTCATTCCTTTTCCCCTTCTCTTCTTCTTTTAGTGACCTCAAAAACGGACTTTCATTTGCGGCTAACTGGTAGTGGATTCTTGTCTGCCATCGCAACACACTTTGTGCTAACTGTGAAGAAAATACAGTTGGAAAAAGCCGCTAAGAACTGCTGTGTTGGTTGAGTAAATGGCGTTTGGCTTATGTGGAATGTGTGAGTAAACCCTAACCCAGCGCACCGGCAAGTCACTTACGCAAGAAATGTAGGGAGTTTGACTGACAACCTAACAACCAATAGATAACGAGGTAGCCTTGTTATCTATTGGCTAATGTTTAGCTGGCCACACCACATCCACAGGTGATGGATTTTTTTATTTTATTTTTTTTTTTTTTCATAATTACAAGGCTGCTGTATCTCTATAATGCTATTTTGAACTTTCATTGACAATATGAAACTACAAAAAATCCTGCATACAACCTTTAAGCTACCTAACATGTCCAAAGTACTCAAATCAACATACTTATACGTACTTTTTTACAGTGAACAATCCGTCTGAAACCACCAGGCACAGTTACCATAGCGTCTCCTCCTCTCCTCTGAGCTGTTTTGCGTTCACTTCATTCTCGCACTCGTTTCATCCATTTGGAGATTTTACTCATCAGGCCATAATAGTGCGTTGGCTCGCCCTGGGGATCTTAATGCTCAAACTGAAACAAGCTTATTGGCAGAAAGTGACGAAGAGGAGCGCAGAGGAAAACACTGGCCGGGCAAATGACGAAGGCAAAGTGGAAGAATTATAGTGACTGAGATAAGAGAAAGAGGAGTGCGGAGGAGAGGAATGGAAAAGGGAGATTCTAAAAGACTAAACGAAATGTGTTGTTTGGTTTGGTGATGATGCTGAGCTAGTGTTTGATGGAAGAGAGCTTCAAAATGGCGGCAGTGGGTTAACTGAAAGTGTTCGCCCATAAACTAAAAGGTTGGCAGTTCTGCACTGTTGTTAAAGGTCCTATATTACACAAAATGGACTCTTTTGAACTTGTAATGTTGTTACCTCCTTAAAAACATACCTGGAGTTGTGTTTTGTTTCACTTTAAGTTTAAGGTAAGGGATGGTACACTGTATTGTCCTTGTATGGCCGATTTGCTGTATTTAACCTGATTCCGTCTTAAAACGTGAAAAACAGAACTAGTTCATTATAAACAGTTTGCAGTGGTCCAAAGTTCTTCCTCACTTACCTTATGCATTCAGAGCATCCTCATTATTCACCACGGTGAGTTTATATGCACTTTTCACAACTTTCAGAGACCAGAGCAAAGGTTTGCAGTCACATTAACACTAACAACTGGCATGCTAACACACACTTCCACATTATCGGACAGTAAAACTCTTTATAGTTAGATGCAGACAGTACACAGTGTTGTTTGGACCTCAGGAGCTGCTTACATAGGGACACAATGACAGTACGGTTAGAACTGGAATAGACCCATAGACCTTTGGAATGGGTTAGTAGTAGTTACCAGATACATGAAGAGCGAATGACAAGCAGCATTATTTCGTAATGCAGTAAGTGTTTTATTGTACGATAATCAGGAAGTGTACGCTAGCATGCCAGTTGTTGTTAGTATAACAGTGATGGCGAAACTCCACTGTGGTCTCTGAGAGTTGTGGAAAGCACTTTTAAACTCATTGTGGTGAATAATGAGGATGCTCTGAATGCATAAGGTAAGTGAGGAAGAACTTTGGATTACTAAACTGTTTTTAAGACAGTAAAAATCAGGTACAGCGCTTTTAACTTTATTTTTCACATTCATTTTCAGCTCTTTTCAAATACCTTGAATATAAGTACGTCTGCTCATGAATATGTTTTTTCCTCAATTATATATATATATATATATATATATATATTTTTTTTTTTTTTTTTTTTTTTCTTTCCAAATGCCAGTGCGGCTGTCTCACATAACTGACTTGACTGCACTAAAGTCTTCCCACTTACCATTTTATTTACAATACACCACTTACTCAGACACACAAATACTACTATACATACTACTACACATTCACTTTTTATACTTGTAAAAATATATATGGAATAGTTGACTCATAAGTACTTGTAATTCTAAAAAAAAGATGTTGATGTTTTAACACTAGCCTTTCCACCATTTTGTGTACAGTCAAATCATGGTTACACGTATACTTATCCAGTATCATGTGCGCTATATTAAAAGTTCTGTACATGATTTTTGCCGTCTTAAAAACATGAAAAACACAAATAGTTCATTTAAAACATTTTGTAGTGGTCCAAAATTCTTCCTCATTTCCCTTCTGCATTCTGACCATCCTAATTACTCACCATGATGAGCACTTCTCAAAACTTTCAGAGACCTCAGTTGAGTTTTGTCTTGAAAACTAACAATAACTAGCATGCTAATAAACACACTTTGTGATTCTTTGACAATGAAATGCTTTACTTGGATGCAGACAGTAGGGATTTAACAATATCAAAATCCCTCGATATGATATTTTGCTAACCAAACTGTGACTATGCTACTTTTTCCTTTTAAAAGCCTTGAAAACCCTTTGGCACTGTTATAATATGAAGAATTAAGATTAAAAAATGCTTCATAACAGTTCATTCTTCATGTAGTTTGCACTGACAACACCAAAGCATCATGGTCTATGTAGTTCCCTCTGTTTTTTTTTTTGTTTTTTTTGCTATTGCCACACCAGGAAATGCAAGGCAAGTTTTGTATTTGTATAGCACAGTTCATACGCAAAGTCATTCAAAGTGTTTTACAGAATAATAAAGACATTAAAATCACAAAAAAAAGTCACCATAACTATTAATTTAAGCAAAGAGACTTGAGATTCGAAATATTATGATGGCCCACGATATTACTGTTTAGCCAAAATACAGAAAACTGTGTTTGCGAATGACCATAAAGCAAAAAAATGCAGCGTCAGAAGTTCCTCAGACACGAGAATGCACAGTGTTACGCTTTCTTTTCACAATTTTATTTATACCAAACATCCCAACATCCCTGGGTGTGTCCCAGTTTTGAATTTTGAAAATCTGGACACTCGTTTTTCATAATATCCCACAGTGGAGCTTTAAGTCTGTCTTTTGAATGAATAACCATTTTGCGTAATCCTCAGACTCTTGGTTGCACAATGCGTTTGTAAGTGAAAGCTTTAGCTCCAGATTACATGAATGAACTGTTAGTGACTTAGCCCATATCTACTACTACCATGCACTGCTAGCATCGCATGGGGCTAGCTAGCATGACCCAGCGCTAACGTAGCCGGTAAGCCGCTTAAACGCGCACTGACCTATGACCTCCGCGGGCAGGCAAAAGCTCACCCTAATCTCTGAATGGGTAGCTGTTGGTTATATGGGTGAATACTGGCGTCGGTGCTGAAGAAGAGGAGATGGAGAGGATGAAGGAGCGCTTAGTTGTGCTGCTGCGGTGGAGACAGAGTGTATTTTCAGAAATTTCTTTGGGAGTTTTTGAGGTCGGATTTAATTTTGATAGTTTAGATTTCATGGAAGTTTTACGAGTTGGAGGATTTTTTCATTTAATATTCTCCAGCAATTAAATCAATATTTTTTTAATGCGTAACAGAATATGAATGTTGTTTGGGCTCATAAATGCTTCATGAGACCAGACTGCTGAAAAATGGTCCACACAACTTTGGAGGCTGCGTTCACTTGCCCCGGTTTGGACCCAATTAAGTCCTGATGTAGACTGGTTTAGTCCTGGTCCAGTCCTGGTCTAGTCCTGGTTTAGTTCTAGTTTTGTCCTGGTCTAGTCCTAGTTTAATCCTGGTCCAGTCCCGGTTTAGTTCTGGTCTAGTCCTGGTCCAGTCCTGCTTTAGTTCTGGTCTAGTCCTGGTCTAGTCCTGGTTTAGTTCTGGTCTAGTCCTGGTTTAGTCTTGGTCTAGTCCTGGTTTTGTTCTTGTCTTGTCCTGGTTTAGTTCTGGTCTAGTCCTGGTTTAGTCCTGGTCTGGTCCATGTTTAGTTCTGGGTACGTCTAATACTTTCAACCACCATTTGGGAGACATATTTATTTTGTTGCCAAAAGCTTTATGTGACTATATGAAACCATAAAACATTCTTTAAAACATTTCTTGCTCCGCTCCTTCAGACATGATTCAGTTTGTCTCATTTTTGTGGGCTATTACTTGCATATACCAGATCTCAGAAGCTAAGCAGGGTTGGGCCCGGTTAGTATTTGGACGGGAAACTGCTGGGAATAACACAGTGGGGCACCAGCAAGACATTTGTGAGCGAGATGGTAGGTGCCAATGTCGCAGACTGGCGGCCTCACTTCCGTCACTCTAACCTATGGCAGGTCTTATTAGATGCGTAGTAAGACAGGTTGTAGTTGGCCCAGAAAGTCTCATAATTTTTGAAGTTCACTAGTTACTTGAGAAATGCAGACAGCTACATAACACGTTTCAATCAGTTTTGTCTTATTTTATTTTTGTTTAAATGAAATAAGATGCTGTATTCAGTCTCTGCTCTGGTATTAGTTGATATTGAGTATTGGCAAACACTGAAATCAGTATAAAAACACAGAGGACGTGAGAGCTTCAGGGTATCTTAGTAGAAGTCCACAACAGGTGCTCCACAAGGACGAGGCTCAAAAGCGAACATATAGTGAAGATGACCAAGCTTGTAACGTAAGAACTTCCTGTGAAAAAGTAAAAAAGGGGTCAAAAAGTCTGAGACACTGTTGGGATTAGCATAAAAGTCTTTTAATAATTACATGGGACAAACCAACGCGTTTTGACACACGTGGCGGTGTCTTCATCAGGGCATACTGAAATCCGTATCAGAACTGAAAAAGCTGACTTGGTGCAGCCCAACCTTTTACTCTTACACAGCTCATTTCTTGGACCACTACTTTGTACTGTTGCTTGACAAATACTATTATGATGTAGCAGTACTTTTACTTGAGAACATTTTTGGCTTCTCTACCCACCTCTGTTTTTAAATAGCATCTTAACTTCTCTGTTATATCACTCCTGACAGTATCCCCACTCGCCCTCCACTGTCATCATTTAATAGAATATATTCAGTTTGAACAACGCTCTAATCTTTCTGTTCTCTCTCCTCCCTCCTTCTTGTCTCTCCCTCCCTTCTTCTTTTCTACACAGCCAACGATGCTACTTCGAGGACAGCAACAGTAATGGAACGCAACAGAGGAGCAGCTAGCATCACTTTGATTTAAACTTTTTTGTATTTTTATATTTCTAACGATATTTTTCAAACTTAGAATCATATCAAATAAAACTAGTTTTCTTCTTCTTCATCGGATTATCACTCCCGCAAAATTTCGCACGCCATTTTGAACCGACCCAACTCAAACCCAACATGTACCCACTACACTGTCCTATGAGTAAACCGAGAAGGCGGGGCTTACCTTCAAGGACACGCCCCCTGTCGCTAACAGCAACAACAAACCACTTCCTGTTCCTTCTGAGCACTACAGTAATCCTCCACCTAGCAAGCGCCCAGAAACCAGACCCATCCAAGCACCCAGTCGTAACCACCAACTATGGCAAGATCCGCGGCATCAAGAAGGACCTGAACAATGAGATCCTGGGCCCCGTGGAGCAGTACCTTGGCGTCCCTTATGCTACGGCACCCATAGGCGACAGGCGCTTCCAACCTCCGGAAGCGCCCGGGTCTTGGCAGGAGATAAGGAACGCCACCCAGTTTGCACCCGTGTGCCCGCAGAACGTCCACGGGGTGTTACCGGAGATCATGCTCCCGGTGTGGTTCACCGATAACCTGGACGTGGCGGCGAGCTACATTCAGAACCAGAGCGAAGACTGTCTGTACCTGAACGTGTATGTGCCAACGGAGGACGGTGAGTACCATTTAGCTACAGGAGGGTTTGAAATGTGTGTGTGTGTGTGTGTTTTTTTTTTTTTGTTATTTCACAGGTTAAAATGACTTGAATTCAGAAGCTTGTTTTTGGTAGTTTTGAGCAGGCAGAGTTTTTTTTTTTTTTTTTTTTTTTAATAGCAGGGGGTGCTACTGTCTTCTATTAGAGCCTTTTGACAGTGAAGCGCCCCCTTCCATGCTTGCCTTATTGTTCTAAATAAGTTAAAGTTCCCATATTATGCTATTTTCAGATCTATGTTATAATGTCATAAACATATCTGGAGTTTTTTTTTTTTTGTTTTTTTTTTCCACACCATAGACTGTATATATAAATTGGCCGTAGCTAATGCTCTAGCTGCTGCATTCCAATTAGGAAGTCTGCATGTGGCTCTTCCGGCTCCTACTGACCCTAGCTCCCATTGACTTACATTAGAATGTAAGTCACTCTCTGTAACTGCTGCTGTGACCCTCGTCATTTTGGACTTAAAATGTTCGTATTAACACGCTTTACATGATCCTGGTGTTTATATTTCATTATTTTGTCCGTTAAAAAATTCCTATTCCTAATATAGACCCTGGCTCCAAATTTGCTCTTGTAACCGCTAGCATCATGAGCTTCATTTGACTGGAGCCGGACACTATGGGTGACGTCACACTCACTTAGTCCACTTCTTTATACAGTCTATGATTCGCACATGTTTAACGCACAAACCCTGCATGTTTAGGCTGAGTTTTTCTCTCAGAAGAAAAACACTCCACCTTGTGATGTCATATGGTAACACAGGAAGTGCTCCACTGTGTTTTTAAACTTCACTAGAATCACTTAGATAATAAAAGGTAAAAGGAGCATAATAAAAGGTTACTCAAACATGTGTAACTTAAACAAACATGTTTTTTTATTATTATTATTTTTGTAAGTCCAAATTATTTGTCTACTAAAGCATTTTTGTCTTGAAATACACGCATAAAAAATAATGTTACCAGGAAAAATAAATCAATAATTCAAAATTTGTCAAAACTACTAGAATCAAGATTCATATTCTGATTTCAAGTGATTTTTTTTTTTACTCCTGTAGATTTGTACTTTTTTATGTGTACTGGGAATCTAAAGGGTGTGTTCCATTTTCAACAATTTTCTTGCAATAACACATTTTTAAACTTTTTCAAATTTGAATTAATGAAATATTTTTTCAAGGTCAGTAAGTCAAAATTGTAAATCTTTGTCAGATAGAAGTCCTTTGTGTTTTTGAAATATATTTTGTTGTATTATACATATATTTCCAATAACTAATTTCCTCCATGGAATCCTTCGTCAGTTTTGCCCTTTAGATTCTCAACCATTGATATCTTTTTGAATGGTTTAAGGCCAGAGATAGTTCTTTATTTAGTTTACTCTGTATTTTCTTATGTCTACCCCTACCATAATTCTTTGGTTCCATACCTCAGTATACTGCACATTGTAGGATGCTAAAGTCTGGACAGGTGAGCTCATTCATTCAAACTACACACAACTTTCTATTTTTCAAACAGAGAGGTCCAGCAAGGTGTGTTCTGTCTCCCAAAATGTGATTTTTTAGTTTGTTTTTAGACAAAGCACAGTTGTTTTTTAATATATATTTTTTATATAACTAAACATACTCCTGTCCTGATCCTATTGATACTTTGCAGATGATGTCAGCACCATTCCTTGGGGTTGTGATGCCAACTGTAGGCACTAATCTTTCAGAGGCTTTGTTAGTTGGAACTACAAAAGGAAAGCTCATTCTCTTACAAATAATAACTAATTGCAATAAATTGCAATTACAAGCTAGATAGCATTAGCCAACACTTTTCCGTTTGTCACTTTTGCCTTTTTTGTTGAAAATCAAACACCAAAATGGGACCATGAGCACTTGCACTGATCAAAGGCTCCTGAAAATGTGTTTTTAAAATCCAGTTTGTATTTTTTCAGATTGCCTTGTCAGAAAATCGAGAGTGTTTGCTAATGTGTGCGTTGTGTCATCATGGTGACTGCTGAACATACACATCCATGTAGAACACCACCCGCGTGATGTCATTGCAAAGTATCAATTGCATATTTTTTGAATAAGTCTGCAAACTTCTACATCAAAGTGGGTCTTCCAAACGTCTCAAATTGAGACAGGTGCCTAACCACACCTAAACTAATGTACATTTTTGCTGAGTATTACAGGGCGTATATATGGAAAAGAAATGATACCACACTTTTTGGATAGTTCAAGTTGCTCTTCCCATGCACTATTTTCTAGTCTCTTTCAAAAGGTTTGTTTTATATACTTCAGTAGAGATGTACCAGTTTAATCCACATTTCACTCTCAACTACTTTTGGTATACCTTAACATGGATATTCCTTATCACTTTTAAAACATGAAAGATCATTTCTCATTGTCAGGAAAACCTGGCTTGATCTCTTAACATTATCTAGTTGTGTAATATATACAGTTTAGTTTGAGCTGTGAAATTACAGTGCAGTGTTAGTGGTGAACTTTTTACAATATAATGTTAGTTGTAAACTTTTTATAGACCAGTGTTAGCAGTGATGTTAGTAATGGACTTTTTACGATGTACAGTGTTAGTAATGGACTTTTTATAGTTTACAGTGTTAGTAATTTACTTTTTACTGTGTTAGTACTGGACTTTTTACCGTGTACAGTGTTAGCAGTGGACTTTTTACAGTGCAGTATTAGCAATCAACTTTTTACAGTGCAATGGTAGTAGACTTTCTAAAGTGTACAGTTTTAGTAGTGGACATTTTACAATATAGTGTTAGTGGAATTTTTAGATTGTAGTGCTAGTAGTGTACTGTAGACTTTTTACAGTGTAGTGTTAGTAGTGAAATTTTTACTTTGTTTAGTGTTAGAAAAGGGCGTTTTACTGTGCAAAGTGTTAGTATTGGACTTTTTATTGTGTGCAGTGTTAGTAGAATACTTTTTACAGTGTACAGTGTGAATAGAGAACTTTTTTACAGTGTTAGTATAGGACTTTTTTTTAACATTGTACAGTGTTAGTTGAGGACTTTTTACAATGTTAGTAGAGGACTTTTTACTGTGTGCAGTGTTGGTCAAGGACTTTTTACTGTGTGCAGTGTTGGTAGAAGACTTTTTACTGTGTACAGTGTTGGTATTAAACTTCTTCTGGCCCCACGGCTCTCCTCTTCTTTTTGTATATATCAAAAGAGAACCAAAACTATTTTTAAACTGTCAGATACTGACTGGACGTGCTATTGTTTTAGTGCACTTAATGAGGTGAAAAATATCCGTACCGAGGAGCGCTGTCAGACTGATGAAACATGTGAGCCATTGCCATAGTGATTAACAATGTAAATCAAAATATTAGAATGTTTAAAATTCCTTAAAATGTCATTTTTAACAGGAAACTGTTCCCCATGAAAAGCTAGTCCATGTATGAAAAGGATGCCTCCATCTTTGAATCATTCTTTACAGTTTAACAATTTTGGTATTTTCATTTTGGAAGTGCCCATGCCATATTAAGGGCTTACCATGGAAATGTTCTTGCTTTGCCTACATTGTTTCACAGTATGGTATTAAACTTATTTATCTACATAGAAACAAGCAAGCACATGGAGCATCAGGCCACGTTACAGTCCTTCTATGCGTTTTTAGTAATAACTCTGTACTGAACTGTAATACATGCTATCTAGATATTTTTAATGCCATTCCAATTAATGCAATAGCATCTCCATGGAGAGAAGAAGGTTACATAGATTTGTGTGCATGTCAAATGGTACTCAGGCACGAACACATTCATAATCCCTATTCGCACAGGATTAGTTTTACCTAGGGACATCTGTAAAATTGAAATTACCCCGCGACGTTTGTGTTTGTATAAGTGACTTTATTCCGAAAACACACCAAAATAGAACAACAACCTTTTAATTCACCATGTCGCAAATGCTGCTTTTATTTAAATTTTTTTTTCAGCAGAATTCACCTGCTCTGTAGCGTCAAACACCGTGTTTCTTACTGAGTTTGACTAGACTCACCTGGGGAGTTCTGAATTTGACTAGAATCACCCGAGGAGCTCTGAGTTTTCAGAATTACAAGAGATACAATTCAAGGGACTTTTTACAGACATGGACGATTTGCACAAGACTAGAAACACAGATATCGTAATTATTACAGTTTATCAGGGGACCCCACGTAAAACTAATCCCATGTGAATAGGGCTATAGACGCTGAATTCTCCATCTCTACCTGTTGAAGAAAGAAACTAAATTGAAAATTTCACTACCTGAAAAAAGTATGATTTATTTATTTATTTTAGTATGTATCACCCAATAATAACATATTAATTTTATACTGTGTGAATCAATCAACTTAATTTGAACATGTTATGATCATTTACAAGGCCACTGATACAGCTTCTAACAAATGATTCCGTAATTACAATGGGATGGTGCTTTTTTTAAACCTACATACCTCTGGAGAATCCTTTAAAAACAATTAGACTAAAGATGGCGGGAAGCATGGCAAATTGAAAACAGAGTCGTTAAAATGCGTTGATCGTTTCATTGTCTCCGCTCTTCGGCACGGCTCTTCGGAAAATCAGATTCCGCTTTTAAATTCTTCTCTCCCCTCCCCGGGCTGCTCCGAGCTCCTTTCAGGACCACCACCACACAGAATGCATAATCACGCTCCCATCTTTCTCCAATCCAACTTTATTTTCCAAGCACTTTATTTTAAATCCAGCCAGATTTTGGAGGTGGGAAACTAGGTCATGTAGCGTATCGTAGTCTGCATGCTAACATTCAGTGATGCGTACTTATAGCAACTTAATGAACGCTTAAGGAATTAGTGAGCGGTGATATGAGGCGTTTGTGGGTAATCCGTTCTTACATTAAAATTGCACTGTGTAACTTTCTTTCGCGTGGAGGTTCCACCTGCTTGTTTGCTTATCTTCATGGAGATGTTGTTGCTTTGTCTGGTATGTTCTGGCATGGCATTAAACGTCGCCGTCTTGCATTTACTCAATAACATGGGTTTTTATTTATCTAAAAACGTAAAGTGACTTGATTGTGAGTGGGTTCGCCTCTCCACAGATTTGACATGTAACTAGGCCTTGTGGTGTCAGTTGCTGTCTCCATAGAGATTAAAAAAAAAAAAAAAAAGTGCAATGACATACTGCAGACCATTCCAGGCAACGTTTCCATGGAGAGAAGCCGGTGACGGACACTCCACCAAACGTTCATGTCTGTCTTTAGTATCGATTCCTGCTTAAATGAGTATCTAGTTTGTTAATACTCCACAACGGGTGATGGAGCTTTTCAGGCAGCTGCCCCTCGCCCGTGGAACACACTCCCAGAGCCCCTGAGGGCTCCCCAGAGTGCTCAGGACTTTAAAAAAAGGTCTAAAACGTTTTTTTTTTTTTTTTTTTTTTTTTAATGGCCTATTAACACACTTTTATGATATGATAACCATTTTATGTATATGTTGTGTTTTCCCTTTTTGCATGTTTTTAATTGTGTTTTATGTAATTTATCTGCTGTGTAGATTATTATTATTATTATTATTATTATTATTATTATTATTATTATTATTTATTTATTTTTTTATTTTTTTATTTTTTTTGCCTGAGTTTGTCTGTTTGTTTGTTTGTTTGTTAGTTAGCAAGATAACTCAAAAAGTTATGGACGGATCTTGATGAAATTTTCAGGAAATGTTCCTAATGGTAAATCCAACAGATGATTAGATTTTGGTGATGATCCAGAAGAAATCCTGGATTCTGGATCACTTTGAAAACTGAGCTGCTTGGCGGAGTGCTTTTCTAGTTCTAGCTATATTGGCTTATCTTTTAGATATGACAAGTCCTTTCTGCTGGAGATCATACTTTATTTTTGAGCATTTTAAAACAAAGTCAGGGGGAAAAGGATTATCTTATCAGGACATTATTATCAGGATTATTGATAAAATGTATTAAATTGATTATAAGAAGAAAACTACAAAACAAACAATACATTTAAATTTGTAGTACACTTATAAGGTGTGTAAAGCAATAAAGCAAAACTTGACTATGCATTTCTGTGGAAAACACACTTTATAAACTATATTTTCGTTTCCAGTGAGAGATTTAGGCCTTGGCGCTTCCTCTGCTGTCAGCAACGGGAACGAACAATCAAGTAAACAAGTCCTTATCCTGTGTGAATGCCATGCAGATAGAGCCATGCATTTGTTGTGAACAACGAAGAGTCTGATGATGGTTTATGGGCTAAAAAATGATGTAGGAGAGGTCCACATTTTTATCTATGATACAACAATCCAGTTAAAATGCAAATGGTATATTTTTGAGAGAACTTTAAATGAATGGATAATGAAACACGTGTGAATGAAGCAAAATACAACTCAATATAATACTGCAACAGCATAACATGATTAAAATAGATACAAAAAAAACTTTATTACATGTAAAAAAATCCTTTATAGCCCCTTTATAAGCCAACTATTAATAAGTAGTCACTATTTCATAACATTTGATCCAAAGATGTACGGCTCCTTTAACACTCCATTACATCATCCCTTTAAAGCCTTAAGCACTTCAATATTTATTCCAAGACACAAAATGGCGCCCGCGTATCAATAAATACATAAAACACAATGAAATCACAGTAGAAATGTAATTATTCTTGTATTAGACTGAAGTATACTACCCGGGGGAGCTGGCTTTTACCCGGGGGGCGGACTCGGAAACGACACAGGGGCGGGGCTTTGGCGGTCGCCGCGGAAATGACATCCCATAAATCATTGCGGCGGGGTTTCTTGTGCCCAGTCATGGCCGATCGATGGATGGAGGGGAGAGATGGAGGGAGAGAGGGATGGAAGAAGCTGTCAGGGTAGTTGTACTGTTGTTACTGATTACTATTAAGTGTTATAGAAAAAGCAAGAATCTACCAGGACTAACCCAGACTCTCAAACAGGACTAAACTAGGATTAAAACAGAAGTGTATATGAAAACTAAACTATTGATACTTTGCCGCTGATGTCATCAACATTCCCTGGGGGTGTGATTCTAATTGAAAGTACTACTCTGTTTGAAGCTCTGTTACGCAAGTTAGACTTAATCTGAGCTTTATTTGAACACAAACTGAACAAAAAAAAGCTGACATGGTTGGAACTACACCAGGAGAGGTGATTTGTGCTGTTGAACTAGTCCTTCCCAAATAACACTGCAGTCACAAGCTAGCTCGCAGTTTTCCAGTCAGTCACTCTTTTTTGTTGAAAATCAAACTTCTAAACAGGATCATGAACGCTGGTATTTATCAGAATCTGTCAAAAATGTGTTTTTAATAAGGTGTGCATTGTATCCCCATAGTAACTGCTGAACATAGGAAGTGAGACAAAGCCTGCACACCCCCAAACTGCTTTTAATGAACGACAACGTTCAGTGGATCTTCGTCACGTCATGGTTCTCTCTGTGTGCCACTCCCATATCAACCTTCTGCCCACTGATTGGTCAATCCAAAAGTGAGACATAGAAGATGTCCACACAACACAATATATAACACAATATACAATGTACATCATATAACATAAGCCATTACCCAAGTCCATCAATCTTAGTTATCATCGAGCAAGTAAATTACATTAAAAAAAAAAAAACAAAAAAAAAAGAAGAAGAAGAAGAAGAAATATAACATTACAATATATATAAAAACTTAATACTGCATCCCCTCCTCTTCTTGCGAGCTTCACCTGCTCTGTCCCAATATATTTGAGGGAGGAGATGGGTGCTGCGCTTCTTTAAAATGGGCAGCTACAGGGTTTCTTAGGTCTCCATTTCTAATGTTGCTCCTATGTTCAGAGTCTTTAGTGCTCTAGATGTTTTTCCTACATAACCAAGTCCACAGGGGCATTTTAAAAGGTAAATGACATATTTGGTGGAGCATGTAATTGTCCCGTTGATTTTCATAATCTCCCCTGTGGTTGGGCGTGTTTAAGTTTTACATTTAGAAATAAAATTACATTGTGTTTATGACCTGCAGTGATAGTTTCCTGGTGGAGGGTCTAAAAATGTACTGCTTCTGGGTGGAATCAGATCAGACTTAACCAGCATTTGTCTGAAGTTTGGAGGACATTTGTACACTACTTGAAGAGGCTCCTTGAACGCATTTTGTAGTGATGGATCTGTGTTCACAATGTGCCAGGGCTTTCTTAGGATGTTTTCAGTGTCTTTTCCTTGGGCAGAATATTTTAAATAGCGTCTGGGTACATTTTTAGTCTGTCTGTTTTGTTTTGGAGACACTCCTCTTGTGTTATACCATCCAGTCTGTTTCTGGCTCCTTTTATCCACTAACTGCTGAACATTCCACCAATAGAGACGCATGCAGAACACCTCCCGGTGTGATGTCACTGCAAAGTATCAATAACGACTAGATCAGGAGTGTCAAATCTCAGCAAAATCCGGATCTCAGAGCATTTTTGTTGGTCCTCAGGGCCTCCTGCTGAACTGGCCCAAATGATCATTGTAAGTAGCTTGTACTGCAAATGTAAGTTTATATAATCAAACCCTCACTAAAATACATAGCCTTGTGATACCAAGCTAAAATATGTTATAAGGCACATTCAGAGGTGTTTGGGTACTACCACAGTCATGCTGGGTGCAACCTGATTCACTCTGTAAGCTCTATTCACGCTTACCGGAAGAAGTTTGGAAACACACAGATGACGACTTCTGGGGTAGTTCCCGACGCTGGCCATGTGATAAAACCATGGATTCAGCAGCAGCATCTTCCCAACCTGCCAAAGCTTTTCATGGAGGACAGGACTCTAATTGTGTCTTCAGAGTCACTTACAGACAGCTGGATGGAACTGTTGATCTGCCAAACATAACGGAACGCTACAATGACAACTTTTTTATTTAAATGAAGTGAGACAAATTTTAATACACAAATGAATAGGTAATTTATAAAAGGAAAAAAAAAAAAGAAAGAATACAATGACATTTGGATGAAGAAAACCGGTCTCAGTTTTCCCAGATTTACTATGCCAGAGTTATTATCGCCAACAGAGCCCAAAGGAAGTCGTCATCTGCGTGTTAAGAAATGTCTTCGTGAATAGAGCCCTTTACCCACAGGTCTGTAGTCCTCCTCTTCATATGTGCTTTCTACATGTTTCAATATGTGGCCTTGGACTACATCATCAGGAATAGTAGAAACCTAGAGCATGTTTTTTCTGTCCTTTATGTTTCTTTTTTCCCTATAAGCTACCAGCCATATTTGTTTTGACCATGTGTGTCCCTGATTGGCTAATCCACCTGAACTCTAACAGATAAAACTGGTGTCCAGACCACATGCCTATTAGAGAAGCCTATTCTTGGATCATCAAGCAGAAATAAATGTATTGCTTTATTTTTAAGACATCCATGTAAATAACACTCACATTTCAGCCACACCCCTCATCTTTGTATGTTATATTCTTTCCCACATTAAACCTGTCAGCCCAACTGGTCCCAAATTCTGCCTGCCTCTCCTCGTCTCTCTCCACGCAACGCCTTGGTGGTGGTCCTATAATACTTTAACCCCAATCAGCACTTACAAAGCACCTCCTAAGCTCCAATCCTCTTCAATTAGCCCTGTTACATCCCAGCACACACGGGCTCTGCCGGCTCACCCCGCGGGAATTGAACCGCTAACCTCAGCAGCCCGGCCTGCCCTCAATGTACCGCTCCCTTTCCGCTCAGGCCTTATAAATAATTCTGTCCCATACTTCATCTTTCCGGGCAAATCAAAATCAAAGTCCAGAGATTCTGCAAGATTTCAGTATGTTTGATTTGGATTCTCCGAGAGGTGGATTCTAACGCGGTCACAGGGCGGAGGAGGGGTATACTGTTTTTGATGACAATTACTAAAAAATAAATAAATAAATAAACTAAGTAAACAGTAATCATTAAAGTTACACAATATGACATTTTGGTTGGGGCTCTGTCACCTGCTTGTTTCTATGGATATGCCAATGTTCTGCCTGGAATGTTCCACAGTATGACATTAAACAGATCTACTTTATAATTATTCTAGCTCAAAAATACCTAGAAAAACAGACATTCTGACTGTGAGCGGGGTCGCCTCTCCACAGATCTGACCTGTAACTTGGTTTGGTTTGGACTACATGAAGATAGAAAGGTTTAATACCATACTGTGAAACATTCCCGACAAAGCAATAACATCTCCATGGAGAAAAGCATTTGACGTATCCTCCAAGAGAAAAGTTACACAATGCACCTTTAAAGCTGTACTAAACACCAAATCTGTTTTTTGTTTTTTTTTTTTTTTGCTACTAAACAGTTTTAACAGCTTTATCTACTGTTCTTAGTCATTTTTGGCAACTTTAGCTCAAACTCGTACATTTGCATCTTTCGGGTCAAAAATGTATAAATCTGTGTGTGTGCTGTCCTCATACACCAGTGCATGCAGACACTGGGGGCGGGTGGAGGTTAAGTGTCTTGCCCAAAGGCACACTAACAGCGTTAACACAGGAGGGGCCCATGGCATGCGGCGCTTTGTTGTGATGACGTTTACGGTGATGTCAGCTCCCACTGGGCACCACAGTTTTCTAACGCAGAAGTCAGCAAACTTGTTTCTTTTATTAAGTCATTTGAAGCCCGATTCACACGCGATTAGTTTTACCTAGGAATGTCTGTAAAATTTAAATTACCCCACGACGTCGGTGTTTTTTGTGTACATTCACACGGGATAAATGATGTCAGTCAACTACGTGTTTTTACGAATTTCAGACATGGCGACTGATGAACCCGCTGAAACAAGTCAAGAATCTTTTAATGCATCATGTTGCCAATGTTGCTTTTATTATCAGATTGTTTTTAGCAGAAAGCACCTGCACTGTATCGTCAAACACTATGTTTCTTACCGCACTGGTGACATCCACACGATCAGATTTCTCATGAAACACTCTCTCTTTTAATCCATTCACGCTGATAATGCCAGTCCATCCAAACTTTACAAACTTTGCCATGAAAGGATTGTACTTCCGGGTTATGTTTTTAACTTTTTAATTGTAGAAAATTACAATAACTGGATTAGAGTATAGTCTGTGGAGAGTTCGTATTTGGACCTAAAATGGGCCGCAGAGACGTATTCAATCACTCATTACTTTCAATGCACAGACGAAAAACAGGGCAATGTACAGACAGTCACATGGAACTAGAATCACCTGAGGAGCTCTTAGTTTGTGGAAGTACAGGAGGTAAAATTCGGGTGAATTTTTACAGACATGGACAATTTGCACAGGACCAGAAACACAGATGATGTTCGTAATTGTTACAATTTACCGGGGGACAGTATGTAAAACTAATCACATTACCTACGTACCCATGAAAATAGGGCTATAGATGAATATTGAGATTTAAAATGTGCAAATAACACAGTGATCCACGACTATGCATCAAACACACGCACAATATGTCTGCTTAATCTTATTGTGTGTTATGGAAATTGTTTCGTCTCATCTTTCTATCCACAATACCAGCCTTTTGACAAGTTGAGGGTGGCAGAAAGAAACAAAAATAGAAAGAGAGGGAGGAAAGAAAGATATATAGGGATAGAACGGATGAGATTGGAGCAGAAGGATGGGGTGATAAAGAAGGAGAGAGAAATGGAGGAGAGGGACAGAGAGAGAGTAAATGTAGTGTAGAAGGTGGTGCTGAGGTCAGACACAAAGCTCTGGGCTCCTATAGAACTGTACACTGACAGAAATAGACCTGGACGAGTACCAGGATGTGACTAGAACTGCAGTACTGAGAGAGTGCAGTAATAATTGTACTTCAGCGTGGGTTTAGTTTAGATCTACTCTGTGTAGGAGCTGTCTACCATATTATCATGTTGTTCCTTCGTCAAAAACATGCCTGAAACGGTTATAGATGACATCCATGTGTGTTTAAATAATCTTGTGATCTCTCCTCGACCCTATTCAAACCCTTTATTTTTGTTTTTTTGTTTTTTTTTACTCGTAAATATATATTTATATTTACATATTTGTTGGTTCAGTCCTGTCAGTCACCAGAAATAGTAGATAAAGGATACCGTTCCACAATAAAATGTGTTTGTATAAAGTATTGTACAACTGTGTACACTCAGGCATGTTTAGTCCTGGTTTAGTCCTAGTCTAGTCCTGGTTTAGTCCTGGTTTAGTTCTGGTCTAGTCCTGGTTTAGTTCTGGTTTAGTCCTGTTCTAGTCCTGGTCTAGTCTTGATTTTGTCCTGGTCTAGTCTTGATTTTGTCCTGCTCTAGTCCTGGTTTAGTCCTGCTCTAGTCTTGGTTTACCTGTGGTCTAGTCCTGGTCTAGTCTTGGTTTAGTCCTGGTCTAGTCCTGGTTTAGTTCTGGTTTAATCCTGGTTTAGTCCTGGTTTAGTCCTGGTCTAATCCTGGTTTAATCCTGGTTTAGTCCTGGTCTAGTCCTGGTTTAGTCCTGGTTTAGTCCTAGTTCTCTTAACGAAAAATGAAAATGATCAGTGTGCGGAAGACAGGTTTGATTTGTAGTTCTTTTCTGGCTCTTCAACGCATTATCGCAGGAAAAAAAAAAACAAAAACAAAAACTTTAATGAAATACCTTCTTTTTTTGTTATCGAATATAACTTTTTTAGCTTTTTTGGTCCCAATACTGATACCGATATCAACCGATACCAGTCCACTTCCTTTAAAACTAGTAAGTAACAAAACCGGTTATGGTTGTTATGTCATTATACGATAAAAATGAAAATGAATAAATCCCCATCTACACTACTCCATGTTTACACAGTTACTCTATTTTCTCGTTTAAAGTCAAGGTTTAGTCATATGACCTTGCGCCTCCATAAACAGGTGAATCACGCAGTATAATAATATCCATACATGTACAGTATTTATGTCACTGCGAATAGCGAACGGAGTATTTTTAACTTAGCCTCATCTGCCCACAGCAAACGCAACCGCTAATACGTCACGGACAAAAGCCTATATTTATAACAATGCTAGGAAACAGAGAAGAGGACTACAATCCGTTGTTAGCATGGAGGCTAGGTGTGATGTGTCCATGTTTGATGCTAATCCAGGATAATCTTCATCTCATCTCGCCCAAGGACGGAGAAAAAAAAATCTGGTAACGCGACATGGAGCAATTCTCGTGCTCTGACTTTTATTGGAGGAAATACGAGTTTAAAAACAAAAAGTAGGGAGAACAATTCCAGGAATAAGGCAAAATTTCAAAATCTATGCTAACAAATTCAATCAAAAAAATTATACAAAAAAACAAAAATGAAAATGCAATCTATCAATCACTTTTACTGAAAATTCAGATAGTGGATTTGAATGCACGCGACAAAAAGTACTACTACTGTAAGTCTACAAATACATTTTTTTTTCTGGAATGGTATTTTGTGTCTTTCGCACAAAAGCGCAAACTCAAAGCTTCACAATTGTGTGTATTCGTCTCGATGGCGCGAAGATACTTGAAAGTGAGACTTCCAATCTGTGCTAAACTGACCACTCCCACAACCGCCGTCATTCGCGCACCACATCGATACCAGGCAATGTGGGTCAAATGTCCACAACTACAGTTTTTTTGCCACTGCTGTCCCACTGTGGCTCCTGCTTTTCCCAGTGGTCTCCCATCCAAGTACTAAAAGTCAGATTTTTAACAAATATGCACTAAAATGCCAAAATAAGGCCAGGGATAGATATTAAACACTTCCATTTTAGACCATTTACACACCTAATCTGTAGAAAAAGGTGATTTTGGTGTTTAGTGGCCCTTTAAGACGCGCTCATCATGCCAGAAAAGATGTTTGTGGACATTTACCCTTTGGTGTGGACGCTGAACTTGGTAAAAAAAAACAAAACTAAAGCTACTGAGAGAGCAGCCGACAACAGCGCTAACTCCGACGAATTAGCCATGTGCTCCGAGGATGAGCGTCTTTTTACAGGCCTCACTCTTTGTTTTTATGCGCTCTGCCTTTTAGAAGATTACTGCTCTTGTACTCTAACAAAAGTGAGTAAGATCATGGAGATGGGTCCCCGGGCGCCTCATGTACTGCCCACTGCTCCTGAAAAGATGAGTGAAATGCAGAGGATAATTTCCCTACAGGGATAAATAAAGAATAATAATTTTTAAAAAAAGATCCGTATCGGATTGGATCCCCAAAAATATGTTATCGGAACACTAATCTGTAACCTGTAAAGAGATAAGATACTGTGGAGAATTCAAGGCTAAGAACTAACAACAAGTTGGTGGACCCGTCACTAAAATGACTTCCATTTGTTTTTTCTAAACAGCAAAGCACTCACTGAATTCGGGGGTACCTGGTTTTCGAACCGTGAGAGGAGGAAGTGGGTATTTCAATCTATTGGACTTGTTTCAAACCTTCATAAACTGAACTGTATAAGCAGCTCTGAAGGTCAAAATAAGTCTGCTGTGTACTACCTGATTCTAAAAAGCAAAGCGTTTTCAGTAAGTGCACTGTTAGTATGGTAGTTGTTTTTTAGCTTCACCAAACTCTGCTCTGGTCTCTTTGTTGTGAAAAGCTCTTATAAACTCATCATGGTGAATCATTAGGACGTTCTGAATGCAGAAGGGAAGTGAGAAAGAACTCTGGACCACTGCAAAATGAAGTAGTCCTGTTTTTCACATTTTAATACAGTAAAAATCAGGTACAGCGCCTTTAAGATCTGTTAGTTGTGGTTTAGTCTTGGTCGAGTCCTGGTTTAGTTGTGGTCTTGTCCTAATCTAGTCCTGGTCTAGTCCTGGTTTAGTTCTGGTCTTGTCCTTATCTAGTCCAGGTTTAGTCCTGGTTTAGTTGTGGTCTTGACCTGATCTAGTCCTGATTTAGTCCTGGTTTAGTTGTGGTCTTGTCCTGATCCAGTCCTGGTTTAGTTGTGGTTTAGTTGTGGTCTTGTCCTTATCTCGTCCTGGTCTAGTCCTGGTTTAGTCCTGGTTTAGTTGTGGTCTTGTCCTTATCTAGTCCTGGTCTAGTCCTGGTTTAGTCCTGGTTTAGTTGTGGTCTTGTCCTGATCTAGTCCTGGTATAGTCCTGGTTTAGTCCTGGTCTTGTCCTGATCTAGTCTTGGTTTAGTTGTGGTTTAGTTGTGGTCTTGTCCTGATTTAGTCTTGATCTAGTCCTGGTTTTGTCCTGGTCTAGTCCTGATCTAGTCCTGGTCTAGTCTTGGTTTAGTTGTGGTTTAGTTGTGGTCTTGTCCTGGTTTTTTCCCTGATCTAGTCGTGTCCTTGTCCTGGTCTTGTCCTGGTCTGTTCCTTTTATTTTTGAATATAACCACCTTTTTGGGTCCCAGTACTGATCCCGATATTGTGCTTTGCATATCTGCCGACTGCCGATATCAACCGATACTGGGCCACTTCCTTTAAAACTAGTAAAGAACAAAACTATTAGAATTAGAATTTGCGATGGAACGTTTGAAACCGAAACATGGTAATCAACTTCAACCTCATCCCAAAAAGAAATCACGCTAAAACATGAAAAACCCAAACGCCATTTTCAAATGTATAATATCGTTTCAGAATGAGGTCAGACAAAAGAAGCCTCACAATAGGTTCCTTATCGTCGCTCAGCATGCTATCGCTAATCACCGCTTGGCTGACGTCACTCCATTTACAGTACATTAGCGCAGAGCAGATATAGCATTAGCTTTTAGCCCGCTAGCCTAATAGTGTCATATCTGTTTTTGCCGTATGGTCATTAGCATCTGTACAAGTGACTAGCTCCAGGGCTAGTGGCAGTTTGTTATCGCTAATGATGTGTAAAGACATGCTCGGGCGCAAAACGACAGAAGAGCGCTTTTGTGAGATTTAAAGGGACGGTACATCATTTTTACCCCATGGGTTTGCCGCAGTACAGATATGAAGTAATAGCAGCTCTTGAGGTCAAAGTAAGTCCGCCGTGTGCCGTCTGCGTCTTATTATAAAGCGTTTGATTGTCCGAGAATGAGGAAGTGCGTGGTTAGCATGCTAGTTGTTTGCTATACGACAAAAACTCTGCGATGGGCTCTGAGAGTTGTGAAAGCTCTTATAAACTCTAACTATTTAAGACAGTAAAATAGATAGAGAGAGAGAGAGAGAGAGAGAGAGATAGATAGATAGATAGATAGATAGATAGATAGATAGATAGATAGACAAAGAGACAGACAGACAGATACACAAATAGATAGAGATAGGATGATAGACAAATAGATAGATACAAAGATGAATGGAGATAGTTAGATAAACAGATACAAAACAGAACAGATAGATAGATAGATAGATAGATAGATAGATAGATAGATAGATAGATAGATAGATAGATAGAGAAGATAGAGAGATGAAAATATAGAGATAGACAGATAGTTAGATTAACAGATGGACAAATAGATAGACAGGCCTGTTACAATAATTACTATATCGACTTATCGTTTAATAAAAGAAACATGGAGCAATACTTTTTGAGAGAACTTTTTTTTACTGTTTTATATTTTATATATTACGTTTAGAATAGCTTTTAATAATACTGCTTTATGATTTGGCTTCAATATTATCTTTTATCATTGTTATTTACTTGATACTTTTTTTTATCTTGTGTAACATTGTGTTGTTTAGCAGTCAAAAACATATCTGTAGCTGTGTTGTGTTTTGTTTCATTAACATGTTTAACCTACTCTGATCGCTTCACTACACAGCTAACCAGTTTGAAGTTAGCTTTCCATTCTAGGTTTTGTCGCTGTCCATGGTGCTGACGCATCCTTTGGCTCATTCTGTTATAATTTTGTCATTTTAAATCACAATATTCATCTAAAACGACTTGAATAAAGAAACAAGTGCGTTGACTTCCGCGTTAGAAAACCGTGGTGAACAATGAGCGCTGACGTCGCCGTAAACGTCATCACACATGACATTTGTACAAAAAGACACAGCTGAGTCTTAATTGTGTCACAGATTAAGAAAGTAAAATTGGAGGACAAAGTGCGTCACGTCACAGTGTGTGTGTGGCGGTGAAAACAAGAGTTGATCTACAAAATGGTGTCTTGAAAATAAGCCATTAAAGACTGCTCAAACATGCACGAATATCTCCAAATACAACTGTAAGAGGGTAAATGAGAAGGACACAACTATTACATGGTTAAAGCTCTGTAAAAGTCCATTTTGCAGTTATTATTTGCCCTTGCTCTTGCACTCCCTTTGCTTTCCCCTGGATACATACCCCTCTTCCCCCGCATCGCAGCGCCCCCCTCAGGCTGTGGTGAGATGCAGTGGTGCTGATGCAGTGGGCTTGTTTACTCTTACCTCTGATTAACCCTCCCTCCATCTCTGTTTATTCCCATGTTCCCCCTCTCTTTTCCTCTTCCTATACCATACTGGGACTGTGCTCATATACACGCCCTATAGGCATCTGGATGAATAGCACGAGCACGATAAATCTGTTTTAGAGCCAATGTTGTGTCTGTGACTTGCCTCGATGTTAGCTACTTTGCACTTTTACTTTGCTTTAATACAAATGTTAGTGTTAATCGCTATGCTAATAAAATAAGCTAAGCACATCTACACACACAGTTGTCGCCAAAACACACTACACCCCAGGCTGGACTTTGCAGCGGAACACACAGTAACTAATCTATTCATCTACAGGCCAATGAAATGTACCATGTGACCGCTTTGACCAATCAGAGAGAGAGTAGCTAGAGTGGAGCAGAGCGGCTAGCAATGCCCTATCCAGGTTTTGTAATAGAATGATATGGATAATATGGGAATAATATGGAGACTACAGTAGCTTTGAGAACTTGAACATGAAAAAAAAAACTTTCTCATTTCATAGTGCTACACATATCAATCTTAGGTTATAGAGCTGTATGGGCCGGTGCAGACGTTCTGTTACTAACACTGGAGGCTCTATCTGCAGTACCGTACTCTCCAGTGTATATTCTTCCTGGATATTTACTCCGTTCCTGTACTCCATTGATCCTCATATCTTTCCTCTCAAGGTTTTAACTGCACTTTAAAGCACCGTCCGTTTTCAAAGCAATAGGCCATGGTACGTTAAAAGTGCTATATTCAGCCAAATCTAGCACATGGCATCATGACATCATCGGGTGGTAACCAGAAATGCTCCTCTGTGTTTGTGAAGTTGTTGCTAGTTTAAGACACAGCTAATGCCTCTGAGTTAAAGTGGAACTAAACACTGAATGAACCGCCCCTCACTCTCCACTTTAGTCCTCCAGACCCCACCCCTCACTCTTCCCTTTAGTCCTCCAGACCCTGCCCCTCCTCTCCCTTTAGTGCTCCTAACCCCACTCCTTCTCCCCCCTCAGTCTCCCCTTTAGTCCTCCTGACCCCGCCCCTCCCTCACACTCCTCTTTAGTCCTCCTGACCCCGCTCCTCACTCTCCCCTTTAGTCCTCCTGACCCCACCCCTTGCTCTCCCCTTTAGTCCTCCAGACCTCACCCCTTCTCCCCCCTCAGTCTCCTCTTTAGTCCTCCAGACCCCGCCCCTCCTCCCCCTCAACTATACAGCAAAGTCAAGCACATTTAGCCTGATTAACTATCAATAAAATGCAAAATATGCATCTTTGTTTATATACAAGGGAATTAGATTACACGACAGCTAAATGTGGAAAATGGTTTATTTAGCAGAAATGTATTAGAACTGTATTCACCAAGCAGCCTTATGGAAAGCACTGCTATTTTGTATTTGTGTAGCAGAGCCTCGCTTTCTATTCAAACATATGACCATTGAAAACGGCAGATCCAGCCTTATCTAGTCTACAACACAGGTGCATGTAGCTAGCTGCGCGCTGAATGCTAACGCCTGATTCAGCACGGCTTGCTCCACAATGAGAGCTTCAATAGAGACGAATATGAAAAGGACCAAGGACAGTTCTCACACTCGTACATAGGCTGGTTTGAAGGTTAGAGTGGCCGTCAGCTCTTCACAAAGTACAAAACACACGGAAAATACGTGATCCATTACTGTAATTGCATTTAATATGACAATGACAACATATTGATTTAAAAAAATTAAGTCTCAGAAAGATGAAATTGCTTTGAGTAGAATGTTCCAAAATATGGTGGTATCTTGCATTTATTCAATTTGCAGTCTACAGTTTGATGTCATGATTTCAGATGAAGCGCAGAGGGCTGTATAACTCTGGGAGATTCACTGTTTTTGAACAAAATGTAACCCAGGTGTCAAACCCTGACCAGTCTGCCATTCTATTCTCTCCATTAATTTATGTATATGCACTTCCGCTCAAATCTTACAAATCTTACCTTACTATGGTATTACTCTTTAACACATGTGGTACAAAAGAGTTATACAATAGTAATATGCTAGTAATCGGTAATAGTAACAGGGATTAGGCTAGATATCAGAAGACCAGGTATCACTCAAGGAGAGAGTAGGCAGAGACTGAGTATTGCATTTGGTTGGTACTGTATATTGAATAGTAAAATGACATAGGGAAAAACAATATAGTGCAAAAGTGTGAATGGCCATAGAGATAACCATAATAATAGCAGTACACGCTTAATTCAAGATTCAACCACAAATGCAAAACATACAAAACACGAGGGTTGCTCAGCAGTGCAATTACCAGCACAGTAACACAAAACAATAATAGCCACAGTCCAATATTAAACCCAACCCTCCCACAGTTTATGAATAACCCACATCGGGGTTATGAGGTTTATATTTGGGACGAGTGCAAAGAGTTCAGTCCATATGGAAGGGAAAAGTGATTTGTGGTTTGAGAGTTTGTGTGGGGTGAAAGTTTGTCTGGGCTGCAGGAAGCCCCCTACCGGCCCTGGCAGGAGAAGTTCTTCAGCTGAGTTCAGTCTTTGAGGCTCTAGGCCTGCTCCGTTAGCTCACCATCAGATTCAGATCAGAAACCTGGCTAGTTCCACGTTTAGCGTCACAGACATAAGCCCATATGACGGGAAACGGACATGGTAGACGACAGCTCCTGCTGCTCAGCTCTCCTCTGTCATCCCCACTGCATCTAGCTTGACTGAACCGTGGCATGATATAAGAATCCCGATAGGCATTGCTGGATCACATGACCGTGTGATGACTTATCAGGGTTTGATCCATTGGCACACTGGATCCACAAAATGCTGAACCTTCTCATTATTTGTTTGGGATCGGCTCCACAAACTTTGTCATATTAATCTTATGGTTTAAAGTCCTTTCACCTGGAACAATTATGTCTTTGAGGTTGAATAATAGCACCACTTTATGAAGCTGTCTGTTGTGGAAAAATGTTTTCACCTTTGTTTATTTCTCCTGACAGAGAAGACGCTGAACTTTGTGCCAGTTTTTGTTTCGTGTGGATAGTCCTAGTAAATACCGAGACCTGAAACATAAACCAGGTCAGCAAATCTGCATCTGACAGCTACACAGCAAACTCCACCTAAGAATTCTCACCTGTCTCCAGCTCAGGTTAAACTATAGGGATTCTCGAAGGCTGTGATTTCCTGTGAACACCTGCTCAAAAACATGCATTCTTACTGGAAGCGAAGTCACCTCTTCACAGATCTGACCTGTAACTTTGCCTCATGGTGTTACTGGCTTGTATGCAAAGATAGAAAAGTTGAATACCAAACTACTGTGGATCAAAGGTAAAGCAATAACTCCATGGATGCCGAAAAAGTTACATAGTGCATCTTTAATGCACACTTACCAATACTAAAATCTACTTATTAGAGCTAATCTGTAAAGTTATTGGCCTTTAAACATGTTCTTTACTTTGGCATTTCATGCTTTAGAATGTAATAATGGCAATCTTCAGATTATAGACACCATGTTGCGGTCCTAACTGCTGTTACTCCGCCATCTACTGGCAGCTAAGTGAATTACTATTAAAAAAAAAAAAAACAAAAAAAACAACAACTTGGGTTAGCAACCTTTTCCAGCATGCTAAAAGAAACATGCAGTTATAATGAACAATATGAGAGAAATGCTTACAATGGACTTAAAACAGTACAAAATACCTCCAGGCTTTTATCTGTGACATAACAATCCTGGGGAATTCAAATTGCATGTTTTGCTTTTTTGTTTCTTACTTAATGATGCAAAACAGTACTCCGGGTATGTTTTTTGATGAGTGAACAATGTCATAGCATGACTAAAAACTGGATAATAATAATGTATATTCTTTAAACCAACAATACCCCCCATCCCCATTCTCTCTCCCGCCATCATCTTTAACACCTCAAACTCCACTTTGAAAACTATCCCTTGTGTCACCTAGCAACCATAGCTCCCAGTCTTAATACGGCACCACTTAATGCCTAATGGAAAGCAATCTCATTCAAATTTATCTCAGTCAGTTACACCTGGGATCAGTCTAACCACCTCTATATTGTAAACAAGCAAAACAAGTCCAGTGCGATCCCTGATATCATGAAAAGTTATTCCATTTTCAAATTGCAATCCAAAGTTTTGCGTTGTACTTTCTTGGGGTAATGAATGAAGTGTTTTTACCTCTTGGCGTTGTGCGGAGATGTAGCTGGGGAGAGTTAGGGGGTCCTTTGAGATATAAGAGCAATTGAAATGTCTGTTTGTATTAAAATAACGCGTCTCAATATTATTCCTGTTGGCGTTTTGATTTGGGGTGCTATAGGTGTAAAGGAGTTTCGATCCTGTCCATGCCGCAGTGATTACAGAACTTTTAGGGACCAATTCAGAACTAAACCAGGACTAAAAAATAAGGGCTATAGGTCTATAAAAGAACTTGGATGAACTGACTGTGAACCAGGGCTAAACAAGAATGAAAGCAGGTCCAAATCAGGAAGACTAATTATTAATACCAGGACTGAACTCGGTCAAAGATGAATTTAACATGGCAAAGAAATCAACTGGGGCAATTATTATACAAATTGATATTTTAGAAAGACTGTATTACTCTGAGGAGCAAACCAGTGCACCATTTTGTCATAACTACATGTTGGTTTATCAGAGAGACAAGAATGATAACTGAACTATTTGGACTCGGGAGGTGGGCAATTTGCAGAGTCTGCATATAGGAAGATCCTGACATAGACTTGAAGCTCTGACTTGGACTAACCAAGCGTAGACCAGGACCATACCAGGACTAGACCAGAACTACACTGGTTCGACTGGGGACTAAAGCTGAAACACTGTTGCAGTTTTCATTTGGTGCGGATCACGTTCTCACCTAACTCGAGCTCCAACGAACCGAACCAAGAGAAAATAGAGTATACCCCTGGTCTGAGGTGATGCTGCATCGCAAACAGTGCGGAAACGACAATGAGGTAAAAATCACACTTGCCCACTGGCCAGAGAAAAGTCCCTACCTGATCTGTTACTTGTTAACAAAAGTTAAGATGCATCTGATTTTAGCAATGTCTGGATCATGCGGATCAAGGAAACACATGACTGTACAGGACACCAGAGCGTTATACAGAACAAATACATTTAAATGTTGTGAGGATTAGCCACAGCTCTGTGCTTTACAGGCCATCAAAAAGTCTGTGTTGACCGGTTAGCGTTCACAAGAGAACCGCACTGGAGTCCTCTTCTTTAGTCCTCACCAAATGAAACTGGTGCTTTTAAAGCAGACCAAATGAACCTAAACTCACAGATGTTCTAAACTCGAGTCTGCATAAAGCAGAAAGTGCCCTAAGACTAAACTAGGACTAGACCAGGACTATACAGGACTACACTAGCTTTCTTTAAAATACTATTACAGTGGAAGTTGGGAGTCAAAATGTATTTGGTGAAAATACTACTCAAGAAACATCTGATTTGTAATCTAGAATTAATTTAAATTTACAGACAAAACATTAAATACTGCACAAATTCTAGTATATGAAAGAAAAGATTAAAAAAAAAAAAAGGATTAAGAAACACACTTATTCACAGTGGAAAAAAAATATCAAACTTTTACATAAACAGTACAAGTTACTTGAAAATACCCAAGTAACAGTAAAAGATATATTTGGTAATACAAATGCTACTCCCCACTAGTACTAACCACTCTACCATAACAGCACAGCCATGACAGGAACAGAAAAACGCTGGTTGAAATGGCATTCTCCACAGTCTACCTGCCTGTGTTCTCATAACTAGCTCGCGGCATGTTTTTTTCCGCCGTACATGCTAGCAGCTCGTCCACATGTCAGACAGCGCGGGGAGAGCTAGCTTAAAGGTTATACCAATAAGCAGTGCAGATCACTCCACTGTAGCAGAAACGTCGACGCGAGCTAGCCTGTTAGCTTTAACACAAGCTGACACATGGGAGCAGGTGGGATGACAGGAGACAGCTGGAGAAAAGGCATGGCTGATAGGGATAGGTCATGGAGAGGAGAGCATTTCCAGGTGTTTTAGAGAGGGAAAATACAGTAGGCTAAAGCGAAAAGAAAGGGATACCAATATGCCTTTGGCACTATCTTACAATCGTAATATTACAGGGACAGATATGGAATTCTAGAGTATTCTAGAATATAACAAGAAATGTTATAGTTGGCTGGTTGATAGTTTATTTTGGATAAACGGTGGTGCTATAGTTTAAAACAAATGCCCAATAATGAGGAGGTAGCTGGTTCAAATCTTGTAATTACTATTATTCTCCTGTATTATATAGTAGTTATTTATCTCTATTTTGTTTGGTAGATTACACAGGGGAACACTCTATATGTTGCATTTAAAGAAAGACTTGTTTTCAGTCAATTTAAGTGTGCTGAGTTCAAATCTGAAGTTAGTTTTTTTTCTGCAAGCTACAGATTTTATGCAATCTTTGATTTTTATTATGATGGAGTGTGTAGCAACCACAGATGTAACAGAAGGCATCAGGCTTGTTTCTACAGTGATGTCTCGATGAGGAAGCCATGTTTGATCTGGAAAAAAGAAGCATGATAAAAATATTAGAATCTATCTATGTATATAATCTCAAAACGCTTAGATTTGGGTTACGTAAGTTCATATTTAGACTATTTCATCTATCTCAAATTGCATGAAAACTAGAGCTTATGGAGAAAAACTAATTTCAGATTTGAAATCAGCGCCTAAAAATCCTTCAGAATCAGTTACAAAATCCAATGCAACAGAAAGTTAAAATTTTAGTGTTCCCCAGTGTTATTTATCTGTGTTCACCTAATGATCAACTCTCTCCAGAGCACGTATTACCCTTGGTGAAGGCATTTGAATATTTTCTGCTTCAGTGACTAGTATATATACTATAGTGGGTTTTGACAGAAACAGTACAAGTTACTTGAAAATACCCTAGTAACACTAAAAGGTATAGTATATTTGGTAATACAAATGCTTCAACCCACAGGCTTTGGCATAAAACCAAATCCTACTGACCAAAAGATAATATTTATAAAATAAAATATGTCTTCATCTTTAATAATAGATAGTTTCTTCCAATAAAACAAATAGGTGCAAAAAATGCTGCTCCCAGGCATTTGACAGATCAGGCAGAGCTATCAGACTGACCACTACTGCCCCCGTGTGGTGGTCTCCGGAGAAGTGTCCATGTGTGAGCCAAGGTAAATGCCCCATCATCTCTGTTGATGGTCCTTGCACCCCTCTTCCTGATTTCAATAGCCTCTCATACCCATTTTGTACTTGTGATCCTCTCTTTGGCTGGACTTTAACAGATTATAGGCTTTTCTTGTGTTGACCATCAACAGAGATCAGTTGACACGTCTGACAAAGTGGAAGTCAACACCAAATCCTCTGACTGTGCATGGTGTTTAAATGGCATTATCTACTGTTCCTAGTCATTTTTGGGGTAATTTTACTGCACACTAGGTACATTTGCACCTGTTTTGGTCAAAAGTGCATGTGCTGTCTCCAGTGACCACTGCAATTTCAAGTACTATGTGACATCACGCAAGATTGCCATGATTACAGCCAGGTGTTTTTGATTACAAGTCTGGATTCCTGTTCACACTGTTCCTCATATGCCCAGACTCTGCCCCTCATTCTCCCCTTCAGTCCTCCAGGTACAGTCCAGTTTAGCAGTTCTATTTAAACTGTGGTTATACTATTAGACAAAAATGACCCAAAATATTGCTATTGTATGCTAGGATGTTTGATCCAGAACACTATCTCTGATTTGACTAAACTATGTGTAACCACTAGTCAGTTATATTGAAAAGTCTATGACATTACAGATATGGTAAATAATTTGATATTGCCAGTATTGTTACATTGTAGTAATTATAGTGTATAGAATTAAAAAGATTCAAAAAGCTTTATTATCAGAAAATGACTCCTACTACAATTAAACCTTTCAAAAATGGAGAAATGTACTTATTACCACATTTTCCACACATTCTTCTTTGTAGGACCTTGTATGGGTGATTCCAGTCGCCTGGCTTCACCTATAGATCCATACTGGACTCTGTGGACGTGCAGCTGTTTTTCATTAGAGCCACTGCCGCTCTATGCACACGGGGGACCCTACGTGACATTCACTGACTATCGGAATTCTTTGCTCTCCTCCGCTCACCTTATGAAAAGTTAATGCACGGACTTTTCCACATCGATTCTCTTGAATAACAGAGCAGGAGGTACACGCGCTGGTGTGATCTAGGGTTTCATACAGTAACAAATATGCAGAGAATAGTTTAGAAACAAGTGTACAATGTAATGAATGAAGGCTGTAACTACATAGCCTGGCATACATATTTCCTTGTCAGCAAGCATGCAAACTCAACCCCGAAAGGTCAATGGAGGCAAGATTGACTTTTCAAAATTTTTTGTAATATTTTAGTAATAGCATTGTATTCATATAATGCAAACCTGGAGTTGCATTTATCTTCATTCACACTTGTTTCATTAATCCTGTGTGAGCCTAATAAATCACTCTGTTTGAATTTTCCCAGGATTGTTACGTCACAGGTAGAGATCCTGCGCAGTTTAACAACATAAATCATCGTCAGCCTTGCTCTGAGCATGCTTTCAACTGCGTGCTTATAATAGCATGAAGGTCAATGTGGCTTAAACCTTCTCAGATGTTTCATTTTCACTGCTGTTACTAGTTGGAACGCTAACAGAAATTCAAGTAGAGGAAAATAATGTGTTTTCTATATGAGCATTAATATTATTTTAAGTTCTAAAACATGAGATGCACTAAGGCCCAATCTCAATTCTCTTTTGTACCCCTCTGTCTTTGTCTTAGCCCTCGCCCTCGCCCTTACACTCTGTCTTTAAACAGAGGGGTAAGGCAGAGGGGTGTGTTTTAAACCCTTAGAAATGGGACACCCCTTTGCAGTCGCAACAATATGACATTATTTTTAAAGTTTTGAAGTATTGTGCTCCTTTTGAGTTTGTTTTAAATTAACTTTGCAAAAAGTCTAATGTTTTTTTAAATTTTTTGATTTTTTAAAATTACTATACTCTGTACAACATATGTAAATCAAATCAACTGTAACACAAAATTAAAATGCTGCAGAGGTGGACGGAGTTGTAGAGGATGCCTGGTAGACACAAAAAAGAAAACAAAATGAATACATAGTCATAAACATATATAATTGTTCTGGTACCTACAAATATTATAGAATGTAATATACCTTATATTTTATTTTCAAATTCTCCCACTTTTTTGAAGCTTGTTGGGCTGACACAACTCCAACAAGTCCAGCCTCCTACAAGAAATTTCTAAACAAAATACAAATGTGATTAATAACATGTCATTTTTAATATAAATAGGGGATAATTTACAAGGCGAAACGAAACAATAATATTTTAGGCCATGCATGTTCGTAATACTTTACACATTCTACCGTAACATGTGTATAGTTCTAAACGCGCATGAGACGAGTTACGAGGCGAAATGAAAACATATACAGATACAGCGATATATTTGACACATTCTAGTCTAACATATATGCGTATATAGTTCTTTTAGGCCATGCATGTTCGTAATACTTTACACATTCTACCGTAACAAGCGTATAATTCTAACCGGGCATGTTACGATAAGCCGTATATGTCAGAAAGCGTAAATGCAGGCGCCATGAGTATACCTACAACTTTTCAAAAGTTACTACAGTTTTATACAACTTTTCATGAGGTTCTTGAGTGCAAAATGCTTACATTTGTGTGAGTCCGTCGAGGCCATATTGCTTTCTGCTGCGACTTGCGTTAAGCCACGCCTATCCCCTTTGCACAAAGGGTGCATCTGCAAAAGCTCTGCTCAGAGGGGTGGAACAGCCCTTCCCCTTATCCCTCGCACTTACAGAAAAGAGTATTGGGATACCCCTCTGTCTCTCGTGAACGCGCACAACAGAGGGTTAGGGCTAAGACAGAGGGCTAAGGGGGAGAATTGAGATTGGGCCTAAGATGTTTAAACGCAAACACAAAAAATGCATTATGCAAAATTTACTACTTTCATTTACCTCAAAATTATCTCTCAAAAATATATTTAGGGTGAATTGTGCATGTTTTTTTTTTTTTTTTTTTTTTCTTTGCTCAGAAAATTCCAGATTTCACCTACCCCCCATACACGGCCACAACTCTGTACTTACTGTATTTACACAGCATTGTGTAGTCATTTTGGCATAAATAAAAGAATCCACTCCTTGAGCTAGTAATAATAGAAATTGTGAATAAAAGAAAACACAGCTCCAGGTATGTTTTCAGGAGGTAACAGCATTATAACATGTACTACAGGACCTTTAAGGTATACTGTGAAATTCATCCTCTGTATTTGACAAATCTTTCACTCCCGTCAGCCAGGGATATTACGAGATCAATAGAAATAGCTTCTGCAAAATTGGGTGAATGTAGGATGTAGAGGAAGAGAGTCCAATTCCTATGTACGATTGCCTTGAGAGGTGATTGGTTGTGAGTGGGTCCTGATTGGCTGACAGACAGGTGACTGGAGCTAAACAAACAGATAATGCAGTCTTCCTGGTTTGATTTCAGCTTGAGCTTCATTGTTATCCATAACTTGCAATATTCCTTCTTTAAAGACAGTCCTTCATCTATCCACACTCCTCCCTCTCAAATCCTTCGTTCAGTGGCTTTCCCCATCTCTGTAGCTCTCATTACTCTGCTTAGTGTGCCAGCTCCAGTCGATACTCTTCTTACAATGAGGTGTCAGGAGACAGGGGAGAGGGAGGAAAATGATCACCAGGACAGGGAAAACTTGGGAGAAAAATCGGAATCTGGGATGAGTCTAGAAGCTGTCAGTTAAAAATGATATTGTTTGAATAGATTCTTTTTTTTAGACCAAAGTTAGTGGTCACATGATGTTGCTGTGATGCGTCTGGTCATTGAAAGAGATTTTGGCTCTGTTTTCTGACCAATGGAGGCAGGACGACAGCGCCATCTGCAGTCCGACTTCACCATGACAGTATCCCTGGTGTGTGAGAGTAAAAAAAAAAAGCCCCCTTGTCCCGATTTATAGTCCTGGTTTATAGTGCTTCCACCTGCAGGAAGACAAAACCTGTGTGGACAAAAAAGAAATTAATTCAAAATGATAATTAGTTGTTTTTGTTTATTTTGAAATGTAGTAAACTAAAATATGTATTTATTTATTTATTCATTTATTTTAGATGATGAGATTTGTATGTGATCTTGTCTGGCAAATACATTCAATTCCAATCTGTTTTATTCATTGATTTGTTTTATATAGCTTGGACAAACAATGCATCCAAATTGAAAAATTTCAAACTCAATTTCGATACTAAGGAATAGACTCGATGCTAGTATTGATTCCAATACTACAATAATAATAATAATAATAATAATAATAATAATAATAATAATAATAAATACATAAACAATTTCTATAGACAACATAATGTGATTTCTATTTATTTTTTATTTTATTTTCTGTTCCCATGTGGTCTCATATATGTAATTCCTCAGTGGTCCTGTAGGTTCCATAGTGGTCCATGGGTGTATACTTTTTTGGTATCAACATCTGCTCAAATGAGTATCTAGTTTGGATACTAGTTTTAGGATCGATTAGTATCTGATTTTTGATACTTTGACAACCCTAGAGCAGACAAAGACTAAACTAGGACTAGAACAGGACTAAACCAAGTCTGAGGTTAAAATCAGTGTGAGCACAGCCTGTATCTCTTCCTCACAAATTAAAATTATAAGCATGACAAACTGCTCAAAGAACTTAAGCTCTCAAGGATAGTAATTACTGTTGTAACAAAATCCAAGAAAAAATAGATAAAATATGTGGATATGCCAGTTAATGTGAATGAACAGGGATTTTTTAAAGCAGCTGGGGTAATGCGTGGGCTGGCTGAGGCTAGAGCAGCTGTTGTTGTTGATGAACTAAATTTGAGAGGAAATTATAAGTTTTTGTGAATCTATCTTAATCTGTGAATATTTTTTACTGCAAATACAAAGTTTTTTTTTTTTTTTTTTTTCCTCAGGAAGAAACACCTGTTCTCCCAAAGAAAAAAAAAGAACAAATACAAATTCACATTCATTTAATCTTCGTTGTTGTTTTTGGCTCGTACAGATGTGAAAAATTGTTATTAAAATGTAGTGCAAAATTCTGCTAATTAGAGCTGGAAATAAATCACAGTTGGTATCCGAAAATGCGCTTTTCATCGTCACGTTTGAAATGGTATATTAGTAGATCAATGGAATGTTCATCCACAAACACGGGTTGGTAGTTCAATCCCAGCTTACACTAATGCAGAGTAGTGTTATGATAATAACATTTCAAACGTTTCAAAAAACAATGTGAAGTTCCATACCATCATGGTAATAATAAAAAAATATATATAATTTTTAAAACTAAATAGTGGTAGCTTTCTATTTCATTCTATTTACTATATTGTGGATTTTTTATACTAAAATCATCCTAAAACTATCCATGAAAGGTTTGATTTTGTTCTATTTATGTGATTTTATTGAATATTGATAATTGTTCATAAGAATGATCTAGTTTGATACTAGTAGTATTGATTAGTATCTATGTACTGATTTTTTAACAACCCTAATGCATACTGCAGTTGTGTCCTTGTGTGTAACAGAACATGATTTTATTTGCATTTTTAAAGAACGCATATTATGCTTCATTTACACTTCTTTCATCAATCCAAAGTTGTCTTTCTGAGCAGCTGAAAATGCCCCGTTCACATTTTCTGGATTGTTGTGTCACAGGTAAAACTCTGGACTTCTCCCACGCAGATTTCAGTCCATAACATTCACCAAACTAATTCTGTGGTAGTACATTTACTCACAGCAGAGGGAGCTTCAATGCCTACAGACCTCATTGGACACACAGACTTAGTTTATAAAGTGTGTTTTCCAAATGCAGACATTATTTAAAGGTAGAAAATGTGAAATATTTATCCCAAGGTGACCAAAAGCATGTTCAAATGAAATTAAAGCCACAAGAATGCATAATATAAGTTCTTTAAATGTATTTGTATTATTGTCCTATATATCTAACTGTAGATGGGTTTCCAGTATACAAACATTCGAAGATGTGCACACAGCCGGGGAGCAAGAGATGCTAAACGGCTAAGTGGTTAAGGTCTTACTGGAGCTCTGTAGAGTGTGTGATTAAAACTGGTTTTCTAGTCAGCTGGCTATTGTAGACTTTTGTGTGGTTTGTGCTCTCATAATAACATTAGATTATGTAGCCGTGAGTAGGCTAGTCAGGTCCGTCTCAGGTTGCACCAGCACCTTGTTTTACTGTCACAGTTGTTTATTCACCCGGAATGCCAAAATGATATCAAAGTTTAATAAAATTACATATTTGAGTTTTTTGTCTGCTTTTCATTTGCATCATTATAGCAGCTTGACCTAATGAGCCTATGCTAGCTAGCGGTCAGTCAGTTCATCAACAGAATTATCAAATGTGTGTACAGAAAAGTTTAAACGAATGAGCCATCTGAATGGTTAACGCATTATAGGGTGCTGACATCATGTCCAACAAATTCGTGCAAATTGCAGTGTAGTAGTATGTTTTTATTGAGCTTCTTTGTCGTCTTATTAACATGAACATGAACATGAACTTAAGGTGAAGTAGCTAAAATATTTATGACAACTTAATTTACGACTGTAATAATTGGCTACTGTACTGTACTGTACTAGCCTAAACATTCTATGACTATACTGTACACAGTACAAGAGGCTAAGTTTACTAGTTTAGGATGGCTAACATCACAATAAATTACACAGAAACCCTGAATCGTTCCGATCGTGCCGCTACCTAAGTAAGTTGGTCCTCAGCAATGGGTACCAAATGTTGCTATTTTGGGCAAATGGATGACATCCTCTCGGGATGTTGAACATCCGCCAACCTTCTCACTTCTGTTTGTGCAATTAACAACACAATAACTTCTCATTGTATCTGTCTGTGTATCTTTTACTCCTTGGTTATGCGTGCAGCTTGTCTGTGATGTCGCCCAGAAATCCATCTATACTGCATCTATATATTTGTAAGAGTTAAAAACATACCGACGGCTATATACTTATCCAGTTTTCAATGGTTTTCTGTCATCTCCCTATGCCCTCAACTTTAAATCCTCCAAAACAACATTAGTCATGTGAAACGGCTGCAGGCAGGGTTGTCCACTGTCCCGACTTTTTTTGACTAACTCCAGTGAATCACAACCAACTTTGAACCAACTTGTTTTTTTCTATTTATCCTCATACACAATCTTCACACACTCATACCCACTTTGATTAGCTGCTATGATTAGCCGTTAGCAATAGGTTCAAAGCCTTCTAGCTACCTGGTGATTGCGTTAGTATCTTGCGAATCACGTAATCTAATTGAGCCGAGTGATATGAGGGGAGCAGAAAACTAATTGTGACAGGGTGACTAATGGGGACGATACAAATGTGCGGGTAGTGTTAGTGAAGAGGAGGACTAGCATGAGAATCTGCTTAAGCTATCAGTCAGGGAGAGGTGACAGTATTTGTTTGTTTGTTTGTTCCTTAGTGTCGTGCACATTAGCTTAGCGCTGCATTCATCCCCGTCACAGCTTAACTCATTAATTTTGCTGCAAGACTAGTTCAGATTGCATTATTACGATGATTGAAAATAGAAAAGATACGAGGATTGAAATAAGAGGTAATAAAAAGATTATCACGCGATAAAACTTTTTTTTTTAATTAAGCATGCTCCATCTGCTTGTCTCCATAGAAATCTTATTGTTTTATCTGGAATATTCCACAGTATGGCATTAAACATTGATCTGGCATTTATTAAATTACAGATTTTATAGGTTGTATTGCTAAACATAAACATGCATTCTTCCTGTAAGCAGGGTCACCACTACACAGATCCAACCTGTAACTTGGCCTGGTAGCGTCACATGTTCTCCATGATAATGGAGTTGTTTGAATTTGTTGAGAAAGATCCTATATTATGCAAAATTGACTCTTGTGAGCTTTAAGCCGTGTTAGAACATTAATGCGTCGTCAGATCATACCTGGAGTTGTTTAGTTTCATTCACATACACTCAAAATGCTTTGTTCCAACTTGTGATGTCATGAAGTGGTGGTTTTCAAGTGAACAGCTTTTACCTTTTGTGCAGTAGACATTGGCAGTTCCAGGGCTGAAATCATCTAAATGGTTCTAATGAAACCACCACTACATGACATCACAAGGTGGAACAGAGCATTCTGAACTTTGGAGATGTAGACCGACTAATATTACAGGATTACTCAGACATGTGTGAATGAAACAAAACACAGCTCCAGGTCTGTTTTTGGCTTAAAGCTCACAAGAGTCAATTTTGCTACTTTTTTATTTATTTATTTATGATAATAATAAAAATGTATATATATATATATATATATATATATATATATATATATATATATATATATATATATATGTAATAAACACTGGTGGCCTTCTATTTTGTTCTATTTACTATATTGTGGATTTTTTATACTAAAATCATCCTAAAACTATCCATGAAAGGTTTGATTTTGTTCTATTTATGTGATTTTATTGAATATTGATAATTGTTCATAAGAATGATCTAGTTTGATACTAGTAGTATCGATTAGTATCTATGTACTGATTTTTTGACAACCCTAATGCATACTGCAGTTGTGTCCTTGTGTGTAACAGAACATGATTTTATTTGCATTTTTAAAGAACGCATATTATGCTTCATTCACACTTCTTTCATCAATCCAAAGTTGTCTTTTCTGAGCAGTTGAAAATACCTCGTTCACATTTTCTGGATTGTTGTGTCACAGGTAAAACTCTGGACTTCTCCCATGCAGATTTCAGTCCATAACTTTCACCAAACTAATTCTGTGGTAGTACATTTACTCACAGCAGAGGGAGCTTCAGTGCCTATAGGCCTCATTTGCAGCTTTCAACCAATCTCTCCAAACCACTCCTTAGCAGTTACAAGCACTCATACATGTCTTTTTGGTATTGACAGATTAGTTAGAATATTTTCATTCATGTTGCCAGTGTGTAGAACTCATAATAAGCTTTCAGTTGATTTACAAAGAACTTAAATGTGTCCAAAATGTCTCCTACACCTTATATCTTTCTATTCTCAGCCCTCACTTTATTAACTTATCTTGACAGTAAAACTCCTGTGTCCCTCCTATAACCTGAGTTCACTTAAGTCCTTTTTGAGAGCATTATGAACCAGTGACAGCCTTCTCCAGTCACCTGTCTTCTCCACCTGTCCGTCACGCAGCTCTCAGCCTGTCACTGGTGCTTCTGTCTCCTCATACATCAGCGCTAATGGCTAACAGCGTCCGTGCGAGAAGCTAACGGAGGCTAAACATGCTCCTCAACATTTAATAACCCCGCCGCTACATAATAAAGGACAGTAAATAAAAGTGTGTTTACGAGTGGCTAAGTCTGCCCGGCGACAGATCTGGATCATGTGACCAATGATAATGTATTAACAATTGTAAGGATTCTTTATTATTAATTCCACTGATTAATATGACTAGCTACTCATGTTCCGCAGTATGACATTAACCTTATTTATGTTGCACTTCTTTTTTTCTAATTGCAATTCCAAAGTGTTTTTATAGTCATGACTTACCTTGAAAACATGCACGCTTTTTTACTATGACTTAGCCCGATGGTGTTACGTGCTTGTTTCCATGACGATAGTGTAATGCCATACTCTGGAACATTATTGGCAAAGCAATAACATCTCCATGGAGACAAGCAGGTGGTGTACCCTCCACCAGAAAAGTTACTCAGCGCATCTTCAATTCTCAATTCTTCAAAAATCTTCAATTCAAAACTCCACATATACTATACTGTATATTCAAAATAAAATGACTCAAGTAGAAGTACATAGTAGTGGTCCAACTCAAGTAAGAGTAAAAAAGTCTTACTACTCAATTAGGAGAAAATAGAAGAATGTCTGTTGGGACAGATACTGATGTTTTTTGGCGTAATTAGAAGGACAAAACATAAAATACTGCACAAAATCTGGCGTTTTCAAAGGACATAAATCATATCTGAAGGAGCTGCAACACAAATGTTCAAATCATTTCAAAATTGCCATGTTTACATGAGAGCTTTAATTCCGAATAAAAATAATTTAATTCTGAATAAAAATGAATTCCGCTCTAAAAAGACCATGTAAACAGTTACAAATTTCCTAATGAAAATGATTATTCAGAATTAAACTTAATTCCGAAGTAAGTGGGTGGTTTATTCCGATTTTAAAGCCGTATTCATTTATTCCTCTATCACGTAAAAGCCGGTAGCAGTTGAAGTGTGTGTTTTCTTCCGGTAGATGTAAATACGTTTGTGCGCCCCCTGTCCAATCAGAACCCTTCTCGACCCCCAGACGTTGAGCAGAATTAAATAAAGGTGATTTCATGTGTTTTCCATGTAAACCTCAATTCAAAATGATTATTTCCATGTTAACTCCAAGGAGAATATTTTAATTCCGAACTATTCAATTCAGAACAATTAATTTTAAATTAAAAAACATCATGTAAACGTGGCCATTGTCACATAAAGCTTTTGTCATTTGTAGGAGTAAACGTACGCTGCCAGAACAGTACTCTGAAAAGTACTACCCAACCCTGAGAACAGAGTAGTTTGATGGGGTACAATCTTTCATAGTTGTTCTGTTTGAAAATTTAATGAAAAAAATAAAATAAAAACGTCAGTCAGGTTCCATTTTTATTCTTGATTTTTCCACCTCCTGATTTTTTGCAGAAAAATACAGTTTCTTTGATTTGGTGAAGCACTTCTGTATCTGGAGGCAAAGCTAAAGTCGACAGAGCAGTTCTTTAATCCATTCTTTGGATAATCCAAAGAAAACCAGAGCCAAAAATCACAATTTGAGCTAATTCCTTAATGTGGTTTGGCAAATTGTGCCGTAACGGACAGTGATGGAACTCAGCAAACCTCAGGCCAACACGATGGGAGATTTTCAACTCTTGGCATCACAGATAGGTTCAATACGGTTTCATTTTACAGGGCGTATATTATTCTAACCTAACTCATTTGAGCTATAGGGCTGTTAACTGTGATGTCACGTCCAGGTCCAAGGCGCTTCAGCGGATTGAAAAAATGTTTACAGTGGACTCTTCTTTTACAACAACACTGAACACATGTTAAAGAGGGACTGCAGTGGTTTAAAAGGCGGGTTTACAGTCCACAGTCAAATCAACATGGATTGTTGGATCACAAACGCTCTTCACAGCCAATGAGAAAGCTCTGAGACGCACCTGAGAGCCAATCAGAAAGCTTTGAGATGCACTTAACAGCCAATCAGAAAGCTTTGAGATGCACTTAACAGCCAATCAGAAAGCTTTGAGATGCACTTAACAGCCAATCAGAAAGCTTTGAGATGCACTTAACAGCCAATCAGAAAGCTTGTAGTGCTGTGCACCTTGGTTGAAAAGTTACTGTGGTCAAATTTCCTCTGCACTGTGGGCTGTGATTGATCAATCCACAAAATACTGAGAATACCTATTCAGAATACACTTTCTTTTTTTAAATGTATTCCGTTACAGTTCAGTTACAGTCCTTCATTTGGTGGTATTCAGAATACAGTTATATTTCCTTAATAAGCCTTCCTTAATAAGTAAAGATACAAAATAAAAACTTATTTTATTTAAAAAAAAAAAAAAAAAAAAAAAAAAAGACATAGGCAGTCGGGTTACACATTCATACAGTACATCTTGTTTAAGAGTACAAGTTTTCAGGATTTCAGTAGTTTGCTTTATTAAATCGAAAACCGCTAAAATCCTTTACATTTTACATTATAGTTACTCCACACTTCATACACTTAATTCACTACACTTTTTGGCTAAGGTTTGATATGACATATTAAAAGACATCCGTTCGTCTTTCCAGTGTAACATTATTATTTGTTTTCATGTCATAATACTAGTTTGAATAAATTCTGATGATGAACATACAGTTACATTTCCTAAAATCTAAGGTATACATTTTAGTACTTTTACTACTAGGTAAGCTAGGCCAGGCTAAGATAGTTCTGGGGTGAGATTTACACACTGGCATCTGGTTATGATAGCTTATTCCTACATTATTTACATAGTTAATACAATGAAAATTTAAATTATGAAAAGTATAAAAAGTCATAAAATATATAAAAAAAATCTTTCTAAATATGGGACTATTTTTAGATATCGGTCCTTCCGCTTATCCCGGGCCGGGTCGTGGGGGCACATGTCCACTGAGATAGATATTTTAGCTGTAATTACTTTCAATAACTTCCACCATAACAATTTCTTGTCACGTTCAAATCACCTAAAGCAGTGTAGTTAAAACATCCCCTCTGATTGCCCGTCTGTTGGTGTAAACCCGAGCTCGCTTCTCTCGCACTCTTGAACCGTAGCGTGTGGAGCAGAGGTGCGCTTGTTTTTTGTGTAAGCGCAGCACAAAGCACCTGTGGGCACACCAGAGATATCAAACACCCCTCCCTCTTTCCATTAGCTTCACATGGTCCCGTCATCGAGACGCAGCCACCATGTAATTATTTACTTTACTACAGAGAATAACAAAAGCATGTAATCAGGGGAAGGCTATTTTTAACACCGGGAGAGTGAACGCGCAGTGGAGTTTAGTGTTGAAATGTTAATGGCTGAAATAAGATTGGACATTTTCTATTCTTGTAGAATTTACTGATGTCATGATTTCACATGGAGTGTAGAGGTCTGTAAAACTCTATTGATACTTTGCCGCTGATGTCATCAACATTCCCTGCGGGTGTGATGCTAACTAGAGGCTCTGCTCTGTCTGAGGATCTGTTAGACTTTAATCTGAGCTTTATTTTAACACAATCTGACCAGAAAGAACAGATTTAGCTGGAATTACAACGGTGAGCTGATTTGTGCTGTTATACAGGTCTCTCACACATAAAATTAAAGATTATCAGTTAGTCTTTCACCTTTTGGTTGAAAATCAAACCCCTAAATAGGACCAGGAACGCTTGTATTCTTCACAACTCATTCACGAAATGTAGTTGTTTAAATCCCTTTTATGTTTTTTCTTGAGTTTCCAGACTATTTTAACATTTTCGGCTCTGTTTGCTAATGTGTGCATTGTGTCACCATGGTAACTTCTGAACATTCCACAATAGAAATACATGTAGAACACCCCCAGTACGATGTCACGGCAAAGTAACAATAGCTTGCGTTGAAAGATTTCTCCAAACTCCTTCTCATTATTTGTTTGAGATCAGCTCCACAAACTTCATCCCCAACGTCATATGAATCTTATGGTTTAAAGTCCTCTTGACTGACACCACTTTGGAGCTGAATAATGGCTCCACTTTCAGAAGCTTTTGGACTCACTATATTACAACAAAAATCTGCATTTTAACATTTTAACAATATTCATTTTAGCTATCCCCCTCCTGTATTAAATATTATTAGAATGTTGCGACGTTGTGAAAAAACATAACTATAAGTGTACAGTGTAAAATCCTGCCCCCACTTATGTACATCAGCATAATGTAATCCATTCAGCTCCTCCGTGTTTTGAAAGTCAATACATATTCACTGCACTTGTTTTAATCACATCAGTGCTCACACTGTCTCTTTGGAGCAGCTTAACTACTTTAATGCTGCTACCTGCTGTTGTTATTTTTTGTACAGGATAGTATGTAATATAAAACGATACAAATATAACATATTATGTTATACAAGATGATACAAATATAACATAATAGAAGTGGCTGTAGCTGTAGTGTTGTTAAACCACACTGCTGACAGCTGTAAGAGTACTGGGAATAGTTGGCTGTGTTCACATGTCTTGATTTGGTCCTGTTTTGAGCCCATTAGTTTGGTCCTGTTCTAGTCCTGGTTTAGTCTTCTTTTCCCTGGTTAAGTCCTGTTCTAGTCCTGATTTAGTCCTGTTACAGCCCAGGTTTAGTCCCGGTCCACTCCTGGTTTAGCTCTGGATTTTGTTCCAGTTTTGATGTAGTGCGTGAGCATGTGTAATTGTACCATTAACTGCAGTAACAGAAGAATAAATGAGTATTCTTGTACTGTAAACACTGTAGTTGTCAGGGGCTACTACAATAAACCATAAGATAGTATATAGGCCTATCTACCTGTAGTACAGTATCTGTAGTACAGTGGAATTAGGATGCAGTAGTAGCATTTAGTCAGCAGTAACTCAACTAATAGGCCAACGGTCTGTGGTTTAACTTCTGTTTTCACAGCAGACTGCTGTTGTGTCTTTGGGCAGGGTTAGGGTTAGGGTTTGTTAGGGTAGGTGTCTGTGGTGTGGTCCTTGAGACTGAATAGGGAAATGTGACCTTTTTATTTTACATTTACTGTGCACTTATAAATCTATTTTTACAAATGACACTGGTGTAATCTTTGAAATGGGTATTTTGATGACTCTTTTGTCTTCCTCTGCTCACTGTTCTAACGTGCTTCTCTCCCCAGGCTCAGGCTTACTGTCACTGTGTGTCTGTGTGTGCCTGTACACTCTACTGTTTGAGCATCAGGACCCACTTTAGGCGTCCTTTTCTTACCTTTTTTTAAAACTCACACCCCATTTTTGAAAAAACATTCTTGGGTCCTGTTCTTCAAACTGTCTCCCACTTCCTCCCACACCACAGCACACACACACACACACACACACACACACACACACACACACACACACACACACACACACACACACACACACGTACACTGCACACACTGCACACGGTGATGTCATGAGTTAGTCTGAGAGTTAGGGAGCGTCTACATTTTCTTGTACTGGGTAAAAATGTCTTTTCTTGTGCTAAATTCTATGTGTGCCTTTTTGTTTTTGATCTTTTGGGGAGAACAAAACTCTTGCTAAAACTTCTTGCTGAAATGTCTTTTTTCTCTCTTGCTTCTTTTCTTTTTTTCAATATTTTTGTTTTTTTTTTTTTTTTTTTTTTTTTTTACGTTTTTGCCAGTAATCTTTTTTGAATTTTCTCTTTTCTCTTTTTCCCCCCTTTTTTTCTTAACCCTAGGTCCGATCACAAAAAAACACGATGAAACTTCGACCAACAAGCCGCGAGATGAAGGTATTTTTGTTGCATGTTTTTTTGCTTCTTTTTTCTTGTTCTTGAGTCTTTTTGGGGGTTGTCACACACACGCACACACACGCTAAAAACACGCACACGGATTCTTCAGCTGGGAAAATTTGAAATGCATAAATGTGTTGATGTATGTGCTGGAAATATTTTTTTGGTAATTTTGATTGTGAATTTCATGATGTTTTGACCAGTTTTTTAGATGCTCAACAACTCTGCAAGGGTTAGTCCCTTAAAGATTCACTGTGTAACTTTACTGGTGAAGGATCGCTGGTATTCACGGTTACGGCTTCCCCAGGAATGTTCCACAAAATGGCATTAAAGGGCCCATATTAAGATATTTTCTGATGTTTGTTCTAATGTAGTTTCCTCATCACAAACAGACCTGGAGTTGTGTTTTGTTTCATTCACATGTTTAACCACGAATACTGCAGATTTAAGATGAGTTCTTCTCTCAAACTGAAAACACTCTGTTCCACCTTGTGATGTCATGTGATAATACATGAAGTGCTCCACTGTATTTTTTTTTTAAACTCCATGCACCTTCACTAAAATCATTTGGATAATTTCAGCCCTGGAATTTTCAGTCCCTACTGAACTAGAGGTAAACAATTACTTCATGACATCACAAGGTGGAAAAAAACAACAACATTTTGAGCTTTAGAGAGTAGACACCCCAAGGTGTTCCCAGGCCAGCCGAGAGACATAGTCCCTCCAGCGAAGACCCAGGACACACTGGAGGGACTATGTCTCTCGGCTGGCCTGGGAACACCTTGGGTCCTCCTGGAGGAGCTGGAGGAAGTGTCCGGGGTGAAGGAAATCTGGGGGTCCCTGCTGAGACTGTTACCCTCGCGACCCGGCCCTGGATAAACGGAAGAAAATGGATGGATGGAGAGTAGACAGACTAATAATGCAGGATTATTCCAACATGTGTGAATGAAACAAAACACAGTTCCAGGTCTGTTTTTGAGGAGGGACTAACGTTATAGCATGGTTTAAAGTTCACAAGAGTCTATTTAGTGTGATATAGGACCTTTAAAGGAAGTGTGTGCAGCCTGCGCTCTTGCAGTTTTAAAGGTTTACCTACAGCACCTGAACCTGTGTTCAGAGCCTGCACCTGCAGATAGAGACGCGTCCAAGTGTGTCTCATTCTCAGTATATGGACGGACCATGTCTCACGTGAAGCTCAGAACCTCCAGAATTCCCTCCCTGAGCTGCAGAGGCTGCACTAGCACTGACTCAGGATTGGTGCAGGTGCTGAGGTTTAGGTAGTGACCATTCAGATCAGAGAGAGGCATTTTAGGTTTAAACACACTGGATTTCAGCAGTGAACCTGGCAACCCAAATGAGAGTGTCATGTGAGGCTCATTCTGCTTTCTGATTGGAGGAATGTCTTGAGAACCAAAACGCCAAAATATAACATAAATAAATGTCCAATGTTTTTGTGATTAAACGTATCTATCACCATATGGAGAGGTGACCCCACTCACTGTAAGAGTGCACCTGGAATTTTAAATAGGTTTAATGCCATACTGTGGAACATTCAATAACATTTCCACGGATACAAACAAGTGGTGTCCCCCACCAGAACAGTTACACAGTGCACCTTTAATCCCTAGTGGCTTTAGAATGAGTTTAGTCCTGATTTAGACCACGATTTGTACTAATCTATTTTCATTAGACTTGGTTTAGTCTCAGTTCAGTCCTGGTTTAGCCTAAGTTTAGTACTGGTTTGGTCTTGGTTAAGTCTAAGTTTAGTCCTGGTTTGGTCTTGTAAGTTTAGTATAGTTGTAATTTTATCAGGCTTTGGTTGTAATTCAGAACAGATTTAGTCCAGGCTCCATCATGGTTTAGTCCTAGTTTAGACTTGGTCTAGTCATGGTTTAGTCCTAGTATAGATTTAGAAACCTCACTATCTAAACCCCAGCACCTGCACCAATCCTGAGTCAGTGCTAGTGCAGCCTCTGCAGCTCAGGGAGGGAATTCTGGAGGTTCTGAGCTTCACATGAGACATGGTCTGTTCATATACTGAGGAATGAGACGAACTTGGATGTGCCTCTATCTGCAGGTAAAGGTTCTGGCTACAGTTGGTGTTGTAGTAGCTATATAGCTACTACAACACCAACAAAAAAAAAAAAAAAAAAAAAAAAGGCTACTTACGGTTCATTTAAAGGTCCTATATTACATTATATTATAATGTTTTTCCCTCCTCAAAAACACACCTGGAGTTGTGTTTTGTTTTGTTCACACATGTTTGAGTCACACTTTATTACTAGTCTGTCTACATCTCCAAAGCTCAAAATGGTCTGTTCCACCTTGTGATGTCATGAAGTGATAGTTTTCAAGTGAACCAGCTGTTCACTTCTAAAGGACTGAAATGATCCAAATGTTTCTAGTGAAGGTGTGTAGATTTTAAAAACACAGTGGAGCACTTCCTGTATTACCACATGACATCAGAAGGTGGAACAAAGTGTTTTCAGTTTGAGAAAAGAGCTCAGCCTAAATCTGGAGGGTTTGTGTGTTAAACATGTGAGAATGAAACAAACGCAACTCCAGGTGTGTTTGTGATGCATATTCTAACACAGATGATAAAACAGTGTAACATGGGCCCTTTAAACCAGTCTCAGGGCCCCCTCAGGGGCCGGTTGGTCCTGGACACAGTGTGGTCAGTGTGTGTCGTGTATCACACTTAATCCCTGTGTCCACTCGCCCTTCAAACTCCATCTGAGCCTGAGAGTGTGAGGGTTTAACCCGCGGACCGCTCTTTGAGATGCGCTCTCATCCATGTTATTATAGGCACCGTCATATTACACACACACACGCACACACAGGACTCCACACACACATACACACACAACTCTGCTCACACATGTACACATACACACACATGCACACATATACACACACAGGATTCTTCACATACGGACGCATACACACACACAGGACACTGCACACACGCATGCATGCGTATATACAGACACACAGTACTCTGCATACATGTACACATACACACACGCACACATACACACACACACAGGACTCTGCATACATGTACACATACACACATACACACACACACACACACACAGGACTCTGCATACATGTACACATACGCACGCACACACACACACACACACACACACAGGACTCTGCATACATGTACACATACACACACGCACACATACACACACACACAGGACTCTGCATACATGTACACATACACACGCGCACACACACACACACAGGACACTGCACACACGCATGCATGCATATATACAGACACACAGTACTCTGCATACATGTACACATACACACACGCACACATACACACACACACAGGACTCTGCATACATGTACACATACACACACGCACACACAGGACTCTGCATACATGTACACATACACACACACACCCACACAGGACTCTGCACACACACACACACACACAGGACTCTGCACACACACACACACACACACACACACACACAAGCAGACAGGAGCACTACAGCAAAGACCAGTGCGTGTTCAAGAACACTTACCTTCCCTAGACACACACACCTTCACTAGAATCATTTGGATAATTTCAGTCCAGGAATTGCCAATCTCGACTGAAATAAAGGTAAAAAGAGCTGTTCATGACATCACAAGGTGGAACAGAGCGTTTTGAGCTTTGGAGATGTAGACAGACTAATAATAAAGGGTTATCAAACATGTGAATGAAACAAAACACAACTCCAGGTCTGTTTTTGATGAGGTAACAAACCTGTAATATGACAAGAGTCAATTTTGTTTAATATAGGACCTTTAAATGTTAAAGGCCCTGTACCAAATTTTGTCCATGTATTTGAGCAAAATGTGTTTTTCCCCAGTACAGATACAGTGGAGGAAAAAAGTATTTGATCTTTTGCTGATTTTGTAGGTTTGCCCACTGACAAAGAAATGAACAGTCTATAATTACCTCCGCCAAGGAGGTTATGTTTTCGCCTGAGTCTGTCTGTTTGTTTGTTTGTTTGTTTGTTTGTCTGTTTGTTTGTTAGTTAGCAAGATAACTCAAAAGTTATGGACGGATCTTGATGAAATTTTCAGGAAATGTTCCTAATGGTAAATCCAACAGATTAAATTTTGATTGATTAAATCACTTTGAAAACTGAGCTGCTTGGCGGAGGTCTGCGCTCTCTGAGTGCTTTTCTAGTTTTAATGGTAGTTTTATTTTAACATTGAGAGACAGAATATCAAAAACAAAATCCAGAAAATCACATTATAGAAAATATATTAATTGTAGGCCTGGGCAAAAAATCGATACGATTTAAAAATCGAGTTGGCAGGTCAAATCGATTAATTTTTCCTGAAACTCGAGTTTAAAGATTTTTTTAATCCCCTGGCCCCATAGAGTTTATATTCCAAGCGCACAGCGCATACATTTCATTTTTACATTCGCCAAGATCAGATAAGATATGCCTTTATTAGTCCCACATTGGGGAAATTCTAGTGTTGCAACGCACAGTTCAAGAACAGCAGGAAAATGGTAACATGCAATAAAACAAGATAATAGATAGTGGCTTAAAAATAATTTAAAAATCATTTAAAAATAGACTTAAAGACCCGAGGCTTTCCGTACTGCACTTCCTGCAGTGCGTTTCTCTCGCCCCCCAGTAACATCACATGCACAAACAAACATGGCGACAGAAAGAGGGGCTCCTGCCCAAAAAAGTGGTAGCAGCACGACCAATTTGTTTCAGCATTTGAAGCGCAAACATCCGGCTGAGTGGGAGAAATGCTGCCTTCTTCGTCAAGAAAACTTTCCTAGCTCTAATGCTAACACGTCATCATCTGCAAAGCTAACTACTCTTCCACAAAGCTTTTCAAGCTGTGTACCATATGAAAAGAGCTGAGCTAGGTGGAAAGCAATCACGGATGCAATTACCTACTATATAGTAGGGCTGGGCACTTATTAAGTACTTATTATTACTTATTAAGCACTTATTTTTCTCAAAATAAATGTATATTTTGGAAATAAATTTACAGTGAGTAGTTATTTCATTTTAAATTGGGGGGTGGGGGGTGGGCATCGAATTGAATCGTGAATTGAGTTCGAAATTTTTTTATTTTTTTTTATTTATTTTTTTTTTGGGGGGGGGGGGGGGGGGAACTGCCCAGCCCTAATTAATTGATTTGCATTTCATTGAGTGAAAAAAAGTAATTAAACCCTCTGGCCAAAAAAGACTTAAACTTGGTGGCAAAACCCTTGTTTGCAGCACAGAGGTCAGACGTTTCTTGTAGTTGATGACCAGGTTTGTGCACATATCAGGAGGAATTATGATCCACTCTTCTCTGCAGATCATCTCCAAATCATTAAGGTTTCGTGGCTGTCACTTGGCAACTCGGAGCTTCAGCTTCATCCATAGGTTTTCTATAGGGTTAAGGTCTGAAGATTGGCTTGGCTGGGCCACTCCATGACCTTAATGTGCTTCTTCTTGAGCCACTCCTTCGTTGCCTTGGCTGTATGTTTTGGGTCATTGTCGTGTTGGAAGACCCATCCATGACCCATTTTCAGTTTCCTGGCAAAGGGAAGGATGTTATCACTCAGTATTTTAACGGTACATGGCTCCGTCCATGTTTCTGTTGACCCAGTGAAGTTGTCCTGTGCCCTTGGCAGAAAAACACCCCTAAATCATAATGTTTCCACTTCCATGCTTGACGGTGGGGATGGTGTTCTTGGGGTCATAGGCAGCATTTCTCTTCCTCCAAACACGGTGAGTTGAGTTAATGCCAAAGAGCTCGATTTTGGTCTCATCTGACCACAGCACCTCCTCCCAATCATCTCTCTAAATCATTCAGGTGTTCATTGGCAAACTTCAGACGGGCCTGCACATGTGCTTCTTAACCAGGGGGACCTTGTGAGCTCTGCAGGATTTTAATCCATTGCGGCGTAAAGTGTTACCAATGGTTTTCTTAGTGACTGTTTTGTAGCCCATTCCAGCCTTGTGCAGGTCTACAGTCTTGTCCCTGACGTCCTTTGACAGCTTTTTGGTCTTTCCCATGTTGGAGAGTTTGGAGTCTGACTGATTGACCGATTCTGTAGACAGGTGTTTTTTATACAAGTGACTCGTTAAAACAGGAGTCTAATTCAGGAGACGAGTCGATCAGGAGTGTCTAACTGGTCTGTGGGAGCCAGAACTCTTAATGGTTGGTAGGGGATCAAATACTTATTTAAAAAAATCTGTTTATATTTTCTATAATGTGATTTTCTGGATTTCCTTTTTGATATTCTATTTCTCAATGTTAAAATAAACCTACCATTAAAATTATAGACAGTTCATTTCTTTGTCAGTGGGCAAACCTACAAAATCAGCAAAGGATCAGATACTTATTTCCTCTACTGTAAACTGTATAAGCAGTTCTTGTCTGCATCTATTATAAAGCATTTTATTCATTAATCAGAATGTCTTCAGCAGCACAAATAATAATAATAATAAGAATAAACAGTTTAAAATATTGTATGTCAAATACAGTCTTAAAAAAAAAAAAACAGCCCCCGATTTAAAGATAGGTATTATTGTGAGGACGGTATTATTGTGAGTCAGCAAAAGTTGGGGCACATTCAAGGACACCGTGGAAAATTCATTTCTGATTTCCGCACATTGCTCCCAAACTCTGTCTTTGAAAACTAGACAGATTTATTTTATTGCTCGCTCCCTCCCCCTCTCTTTCTCTCTCCCTTTCAACTTGTTTCTTCTCTTCTCTCCTCCCCCTTCTCTCTATTACTCTCTTCTTCTCTCTCTCTCTCTCCCGCTCCCTCCTCCCTCCCTTTCTTTGCCCCCTTCCCCACTGTTTCTATCTTCCTGCCTCTCCTTCCATCACTCTTTTTCTTCCTGTGTTTTTCTCGCTCTCCCTCTTTTGCTCCCCTCCCTTTCTCTCCCTCTTTCTCTCTTTTCCCCCTCCCTCCTTCTCCCCTCTTTCCCCTTGCTCTCCTCTCTGTCCCTTTCTCTCTTTCCCGACCCTCTCTCTCCCGCTCTCTCTCCCCCTTTCTTCCTCTCCCTCCCTCTCCTCTTTCTCTCCCTACCTCCCTCTCTCTCTTTCTTCCTCTCTCTCCCTCTCTTCCCCATTTCTCTCTCCTTCCCTATTTCTCCTCCCTCTCCTGTTTATTCTCTTTCCCCCTTTCTCCTTCTTCCTTCGTCTCCTCTATCTCCCCTCTATCCTCCCTCTTTCCCCATGTACCTCTTCCCCCTCTCTTGCTCCTTCCCTTTTTCTCCTCCCTCTCTCCTTCACTCTCTTCCTCCCCTCTCTTTCTGTACCCTCTCTCCTCATTCTTCCCTTTTTCTCTCACCTTCCCTTTCTCCCTCTTCTTTATCATCCCCCTCCACCTCTTTCCCTCTCCTCTCTCTCTCTCTCTCTCTCTCCCTTTCCCCGTCTCTCTCTCTTTCCCTACCCTCTCTCCCACTCTCTCTCCCCCTTTCTCCCCTCCCTCTCTCCCTCACTCTCTCTCCCCCTCTCTTGCCCTCTCTCCCTTTCCACATTTCTCTCTCTTTCCCTACCCTCTCTCTCCCACTCTCTCTCCCCTCCCTCTCTCTACCTCTCTTCTCCTTTCTCTCCCCTCCCCTCCTCCCTCTCCTTTACCCGTTCCTCCCTCTCTCCCTCTCTCTCTCTTTCCGTCTCCTGCCCTCTCTCCTCTCATCCTCTTTGATAGTGGGGGATAGTGTATTTGAAGTGAGGATTGGGGCTGTGGTCGCCTGAGGATCTCAGCTCTGATCAAACGCACACACACACACACACACGCACACACGCACGTACGCACACACACACGTGCACGCACGCATGCAAACACACACAGACACACATGCACAGACAGAGAGACAGTTTTGGGGCGAAGCGTCAAAAGCCCAAAATGCAAAACCACAAAGTTGAGAGGAGAGAGAAAAAAGACTCAGGAAAGAGGAGAGATGAGCTCCAGCAGGTCAGACAGTGGTGATTTGACTGTTTGGGATTTTAAAATGAAAAATGAACTCTTTTTAGCTGATCACCTGTTATATGTTGTCCCCTCATCAAAAACATACCAAAAGTATTGAACATCAGATACTAATCAATATTAAAACTAGTATCAAAACTAGATACTCATTTGAGCAGGTATTGATACTATTAAAGTCCCAATGACAGGACAGAAATGAACCTTTCCTGAAAGTCTTTAGAATGATGTTGCGCTGTATCAGAACAAGTATAAGAGCACATAGACTAGTATACACACATGGATCACTATGGAACCTACAGGACCACTGAGGGAGTACACACATATAAGAACACATGGGAATAGAAAAGAAAGTACTACCATTTAATGTGGAAAATCAAAAAGAAAAAGAAAAGAAAAGAAAAGAAAAGACAAAGAAACTGATATTAGGTATCGAGTCTATTCCTTAGTTTTACACTACCTGGGATTGTATTTTGCTTAATCCATTCTTGTTTCATAAATAATCCATTCATCCAAAGTCTTCTCTGAGCCTTAAAAATGCTCCGTTAGCATTTTACCCATATAGTTGTGTCACAGATAAAACTTCAGACTTCTACTACACAGTTTTAAGTTCATAAAAGATCACTGGAGTCATTCTGCAGTTAAACTGTGTTCACAGGGAACACGTGGTTCTATTAGCTTAGTATTCATGGGGGACAAGGACTTCATTTGACTTCATTTCATTCCCGTTGCTGACAGCAGAGGGAGTTTAGACACCTACCCCCTACCTCATTAGAAACTGTGGCATAGTTAATCAATTATAATTTGCAAATATAAGCATTGTGTAAAATACTAATCTGAAGGTGACCAAAAGTGTTTAGAAGAGAATTCCTGAAGTGAGAACACTAGGCTTTAGGGCACACATGTTACGTCTTAATTACTTCTTAGTTCATTGTTGAATTGTAGCATCAGTCCAGAGGAAAACAAGCAGCTAAATGTACAACAGTAAATCCAAATAAAACCCTTAAATAATAAAAATGTATACATATAACCATACATTACATTAAACTATATTATCATCAGAATAATGATACGTGTAAGATATTTATGCGAAAAGAAAAAAAAAAAAAAACTTAAAAATCGAGTCGAGCTGAGATGATTGTGCTGCTGTGATGAGAGAGACGGACAGAGAGAAAGAAAGAGAAAGAGAAAGAGGAGCGGGGTAAATGAGGAGGGGCAGTGAAGTGTTTGCTGCTCTGATCACTCACAGACCACAGCACCTGAGCCCCAAAGACGATCTGATCTGACGCCCACAATGTCAACTGTCCACAAAAACACATTTCCTTTGTGCTCGGAGAGGAGGGTCTGTGGAGGAGCAGAGGTTTGGGATGGTTTCAAATACAGGATCAGTAAAGTGCGCTAAAGGACGTGGATTCTGAGATGGTGATGATGACATTAAATGGTCCATTTTACGTGCTTTTCTCATCTATGTTCTAATGTAAACTACTGCTTCATGACATCACAAGGTGGAACAGAGCATTTTAAGCTTTGGAGATGTAGACAGACAAATAATAAAGGGTTACTCGAACATGTGTGAATGAAACAAAACACAACTCCAGGTCTGTTTTTGAGGGAACAACATTAGAACACAACATAAAACTCACAAGAATCAGAAAGAAAAGGCTGTTGTATAAATTTATAAGCACGTTTCACAACTTCCAGAGACCAGAGCATATAAAGCACCACAAAAAAACAAAACAAAACTGCTAACCACAACTAGCGTGATAACGGCGCACCAGCCTTACTTCCTGGTTTGCGGATGATAATAATGCAGACAGCACACAGAAGTTTCACTTTTCATCCCACTTTCAAGACAAGACAATTCTTTACTACATGGTTAAAAGTTCTGAAAAGTCGTTTATGCAGAGTAGGTCCACTTTAAGCAGACTGGCATGCTAATGTAAACACGCAGTTGTAAGAAACACAGAGATGTCCGGTGATCATTTACGGACTTAAAAACTTACGGCATGTTTTTTTTACCTCTGATGCAACAATCCTGGGAAATTTGATGTTGTCAGTAGGATGAATGAAACAAGCATGAATAAATCAAAGTACAACTCATTTAAAAGCTTTATTTCTGATGAGGAAACACTTTTATAACATGGACCAAAGCTCAGAACTTTATATTTTGCATAATGTGTGACATTTAAATGTGCTGTATTACGAAAATGGACTCTTGTGAGCCTTAAGTCATGTTAGAATGTTGGTTCCTCCTCAAAAACAGACCTGGAGTTGTGTTTTGTTTCATTTACACATGTTTGAGTAACACTTTATTATTAGTCTGTCTATCTCTAAAGCTCAAAATGCTCTGTTCCATCTTGTGATGTCATGAAGTGGTAGTTTTCAAGTGAACAGCTCCTTTTACCTTTAGTTCAGTAGAGATTGGCAATTCCAGGGTTTAAATTATCCAAATGATTCTAGTGAAGGTGTGTGGAGTTTAAAAAAAAACAAAAAAAACAAAAAAAAAAACAGTGACATCACAAGGTGGAACAGGAGTGTTTTCAATCTGAGAAAAGAACTGCCTAAATCTGCAGGGTTTGTGTGTTAACAGCTGTGTGTGACTGAAACAAAATACAACTCCAGGTGTGTTTGTGATGAAGAAACAACTTTAGAAGATCAGAAAATAGCGTCATATAAAACTTTTAATAATAACTTTACAATTTTACATCTCCCACTTTCTATAACGTTATGATTGATTGAAACACATCTCCCATTTGTAATTTTCTCCATGACTAGTGAGACGTCAGAGATATGAACTCCCCAGTGCGCATTCATTATACTGTTATTAATAAATCCTGACTGTCATTAATCACAAAGGAGACTCCCACAGACTGGAGTCCTCCTCAAGACTGACACAATCAGTCCAGCGCTAATACTAACTGTTATCTCTGCTAAATGAGCCGTTTGTATTCATTTAACTCCACTGTCGAGAGGAATGCTACGTGGCGTTTTATGTTTTATATAAATATCTCTCTTTATAAGTGCTGTACCTGATTAAGTTGTTTTTTGTTTTTTTTTTAAACAGTTTGCAATGGTCCAAAGTTCTTCCTCACTTAACTTATGCATTCAGAGCATTCTAATTATTCACCACGACGAGTTTGTAAGAGTTGTGCACAACTTTCAGAGACCAGAGCGGAGTTTTGCTGTGACTGTAATAACGATCTAGAATTGGAGAGTTTATATATAACTAAATGCACAACACGGACTCAGGAGCGCAATCCAGTTTAAATATCCAGCTAGTAAAGGAGCACTGCGTAACTTTTCTGGTGGTGGAAAGCAATGACATCTCCATGGAGACAAGCAGGTGGCGGGTTCTTCACCAGAAAAAAGTGACATAGTGGCTCTTTAATGGAGGTGGCATATTCTATTGATACTGACATGCGGGAGTCGTGTTTAGCAGTTTGATTTTCGACAAAAAGGTGAGACTGACTGACTGAAAAACTATTGGCTAGATTAAATTAGGTCGTACTTTAATGTCATATAGATCCGAAATTTGTTTGGCAATGAAACAGCAGCTCCAGCACATACTGTAGACGTAGTTTTTGACACAAATCAGCTCACCTGTCGCTCCAACTAAACCAGTGCTTTCTGGTCAGATTGTGTTAAAACAAAGTGCATGAAGTCTAACTTGAGTTACAGAGCTTCAGACAGAGCAAAGCTTCCAGTTAGCATCACAACAGCTGCATAAATAATTAAATGGAAAAAACAAATAATACTAATTGTGAAACATAATACAGTACAATACAAAAAAAGGAAGAAATTGGGTTAAAATAACATTAAGTATGCATAGTATGTAATTTATTTTGTGATATGTAAATATTTGTAAAGTTTTGTGATCAATGTACATAAGGAAGAACATGATCTTTGAAACTATGTCATGAATATAAGTTATTCTTCCCACTGCTTTTTGAGAAATGTGCGTTTCGAGAAAGTATCCATTGGAAAAGTTACACGGCACGCCATAAAACATTATAGATCCCAAATAAGTTTACATAATTTAAACTTGAAATAACACCAAATGTCTTAAATGAAACCGCACAATGTTCAAACCCCAGAGCAGAAAACGCGATTGTGTTTAGTCCTTACGTCTATAATGAAAGCGACGTAGCCCAGGGCCTATGGTAATTACTCTGCACCAATTAATACGGTACAGGGAAGTCATAAGTCATAATTCATGTCAGTGAAAGGCCAAAATGATGTATGTGCAGAAGTCAGCCAAACGAATGGAGCTGATGTGAACGATGGAACACACCGGACTAATTAAAGGTGTTCCAGAGCAGCTCAATCAAACACGAGGAGAAACGAGCCGCTAACGACGTGTGCTAAAACTTCAGAATGTTTCGCTTGTTTGTGAGTAGTTTTGATTTAGAATTATTGAATGTGATTTGTAGGTGTAAAAGGTTTAAAAAAACATTTTTATTTTCTGATCTTTGTTCTAATGTAGTTTCCTCATCACAAACAGACCTGGAGTTGTGTACCTGGAGATGTAGACAGACTAATAATAAAGGGTTACTGAAACATGTGTGAATGAAACAAAACTCCAAACAAAACACAACCTTTTTCAAATGTTGCACATGTGTGAAACCACCCCCCTCCTCCAGAGCTCCACAGTAGAAACGCCTCCTCCCGCCTCCTCCTGACTCTAGAAATCATGTTTATTTACAGCCGGTGCGCGTTCAGAATTGCTGAATGAACTGCTGTTGAAGTTTCCTGTCCAGAAGTCATTTAGCGACCAACGCGTCAGTCTGTAGACCCTTCGTCTGCTTCAGTGCACGCCATCATATAGAATCTCCAAAAATCACCTTAGTTTGGCTTCACTCCTTTTCCCCTTCTCTTCTTCTTTCAGCGACGTTAAAAACTGACTTTCTTTTGTGGATAACTGGTAGTGGATTCTTGTCTGCCATTGCAACAAACTTTGTGCAATGGAAGCTACAGTTCAAAAAAGTCGCTAAGAACCGCTGCGTTGGTTGAGTAAACAGATTCTTGCGTCTGTGGAATACGTGAGAGGCAAACGTAAACCACATAATCCCAGCGCGCCAGCAAGTCAGTTACGTTATCATAATTACAACGCTGCTGCATCTCTATTATGTTATTTTGAACTTTCATTGACAATTTGAAACAAAAAAAAAAAAGCTCACAAGAGTCCATTTTACATAAAGGGGTTTGAGCTGAACCCTGAGGGCCACTGACTCCTGGGACATCTGGGCCTTTACCAGACATCTTTAGCTAAGGTGTGATTCAAATGCCCACGTGAGATGATTGGACAAGAGAACACAGACTCAAGACGACAAAAAGCAGAGATAAACTGAAAATAAGAATCTCTCGCCAAACGCGGATTGACCTTGTGATAAACCGTATTTCCAGTGATGTTCACTTCTATTTTGAACCAATACACTTAAAAGTGCATTGTGTAACTTTTCTGGTGGAGGGTCTGCCAAATGCTTTTGTTAATGTTATTGCTTTGTCTGGAATGTTTCACAGTATGGCATTAAACCTTTCTATCTTCATGGAGACCAAATCAGACCAAGTTACAGGTCAGATCTGTGGAGAGGCGACCCCGCTCACAGTCAGAATGTTTTTCTAGGTATTTTTGAGCTATAAAACCACCTGTAATTGAAGTAGATCTGTTTAATGTCATACTGTGGAACATTCCAGGCAGATGACATCTCCATAGAAACAAGCAGGTGACGGACTCCCAACCAAAAAGTTACATAGTGCCCATTTATATAATATAATATATGTATATAACAGATGCAGAGAAGTGAAATAAATGCAGAAAAAAAAAGATGACAAAGAGGAAATATTTTGTAACACGCCATACGGCTATTCAACGCTTCACTATATTTTGGTAAAATGATATAAATTGATGTTATGTATTATATTATGTATTGTATGCTACCTGAAAAACAAATTCCCTTCAGGATAATAAAGTACCTATCTATCCATCTAGTTTTGTGTTTACACTAGCTTCAGCGTTAGCTTTAGCCTCGTCTCACAGCGCCACAAACGTTAAGAATGATCCTACTGAACGTCCTTTTAGAAAGTGCTGAGATCGGTCTTATGATTAAACAGTAATCTATTGATACTTTGCAGTAACATCGCACTGGGGGTGTTCTACATGTATCTAAACAACACATTTTCAGGAGCCTGTGATGAATATGAACGTTTAGGAGTTTGATTTTCAACTAAAAGGTGAGAGTGACTAACTAAAAAACTTTAACTAGCTCGTGACTGTAATGCAGTGGTGGAAGAACTACTCCATTTTGTTATTTAAGTAAAAGTACAGTAAAAAGGTAAAAAAAAAAAAAAAAAAAAAAAAAAAAAAAAAAGTATCACTTGAAAAAATCAACTTAAGTAAAAGTATTAAATTACCTGTTTCAAAAGGTACTTAAAGAGTCAAAATGTAGTGGCGTAGAAAGTACAGATACCTGCTCTCAAATGTAGCGAAGTAAAAGTAAAAAGTATCTACTGTAAATGTACTTAAGTAAAGTACAGATACCTTGCATGTTAACTTAAGTACAGAACTTTACGACTTTGACTTTGTTACGTTTCACCACTGCAGTAATATTATTTACGAGAGACTTTAAGAGAGACATTAAAACTCTAAACTTAAGTGACAGAGCTTCTAACAGAGTAGTGCTTTCCGTTAGCTTCACACACCCAAAAACTGTTGATGACGTCATAGTCCAATGAGGTTCATTTGGTCTTCTGATAATTTATGTTATTAGGTTCTTTTTTTCAGACCAAGAGTTTGTTTTCAGACCTGACAGTTTGGACTTCTCCCTGTGGTCTTCCTCAGAACGGTCACATGTAGCCCCCTACGTGCCCACAGGACTATAAACCGGGATGAGGGGGCTTTTTTACTCTCACACACCTGGGGTACTGTCCTGAGAAAGTCGGACTGCAGATGGCACTGTCGTCCTGCCTCAGTGCTAAAACCGGTATAAACCAACATCACTGCAACATCACGTGACCACTCTGAGGAAGACCGCAGGGAGAAGTCCAAACTGTCAGGTATGAAAACAAACACTTGGTCTGAAAAAAGAACCTAATAACATGTTGATGACATCAGCCGTAAAGTATCAGTAGTTTGAGTAGGATTTATGAAGAAAACTTGGAGAAAATTTGGAGAGAGCTGCACCAAACAGACCCAAAATGGCCCCACGTGAACTGCACTGATGAAAAAGACGCTCTATGTGCAACTTTAAAATAAGATCCACACAGAAAACTACAATAGTCCATACTGCTAGCATCAGCACCGGCTCTGCACACACACACTTATGAATACTATTGTTTTATTTAACACAATAAACCATAAACAGTCAATATATAGAGAGTGTACATCAGAGACTGCTGTTTCCTCTCTTTAGGATGCCCAATCAGCATTTCTATAGGTTTAATTAGCTGCTCCCACGTATATTTAACATAACACTCCTATACACTGTAGTACTAAACCTATATCTGTACTATATCTGTACTATGAACTACTCCCTGACTGACAATACTGGGATATTAGAATAGCAACAGTATCATAAAAACTCAAATATAAAAATAAGTTAAAGATGCACTAGACCTTCTATATGTAACTTTTCTGGTGAGGGGTGTGCTCCCTGTTTGTCTCCATGGTGATGTTCTTGCTTTGCTTGGAATTTGACACAATATGGCATTAAACCACGTTGTAATAAATAATTACAAGCATTTTTGTATTGCTAAAAAAAAAAAAAAAAGTTATTATTGGTGATAACAGGTGACGGACCCCCAACCAAAAAGTTACAAAGTGCACCTTTATATAACAAATTTCTTCCCTCTATATTAAGGCCACCACAGACTACAGGAGAATTTGCCTGATTTTGGCCGTGATTTGCTTCTCCCCGAGTTCGAGGAGGCGTGACCCGACTTTGTGTCTTCATAGCTGCGTGTGTGTGTGTGTGTGTGTGTGCGTGTGCGTGTGCGTGTGTGTGTGTGTGTGTGTGTGTGTGTGCGTGTGCGTGTGCATGCGCGTGCGCGTGCGTGTGCGTGCGTGTGTGTGTGCGTGTGTGTGTGCTCCTCAAAACATCAGCAAAGCTACGGTAAGAGCCAATGAAACAGAGCGTCGTGTGCAGATGGAGGGACAGACACAGAGGCGCAACATACAAATTTAGGAAACAGCAAAAATAATAAGACTTTATTGCTCACCTCTTGTAAAGTTGTAAATTTAAACTGCAGCATCTCATCCACATTATCCAAAGAATTTGTCGTCCACAAATAATACGCTGTGAATCCAGTTTTCGGCGTTCTTTAAAAGTAAAAAGCCCAGAGTAGTTCCTCACGTGTGTCTGTTCACATCCACGCAGAGCACGGATCGAGGTGAAACTGCAGATTAGCGACAGTGACTCTACTTTCTGCACTTTATCACGAACCTTCTGTGCATTTAAAATCATGTATCTGAAGTATTGCACCACATTTCACAAATAATAGTAACACAGTTTTGTTTTGCATCTAAACTAGAAGCACAGTGCTCTGATCTTTTGAACACTTAAGAGTCTCAAAGCGAGTGTTTTTACTCGAGACAGGAAACCACAACTGTGTAGCCTTTGGTCCGCAGCCATATCCCGCAGCAGTCTTTGCAATCGCAGATTTAAAATTTCATAAGATTCTCTTCGTGTGTGTGGGGTGCGCTTTTTGTTGCACATTTAAGAAAAAAATCGTTTAAGACCGGAAAATCCTGTCGTGCTTCACTTCTCAACACAACAGTGCCTCGATCCCATTCGAACAACACGTCTTCATTATTGTATCTAAGCTGACTTTCCTCTCACGCTTTGCCCTCATTGTTTTTAAAATGCTCCAAAGAGAAAAATCCTTTTGAATAATGTATCACGAGCTCCTGACAGTGGAAAACAAGAAAACAAAAAGAAAAAAAAGAAAAGACTCTGACAGTTCTTTTCGCTTCTTTGGAGAGAAATAGTTTTGTGAAATAGACCCATTTTGTTTGTTCTGCTTTTATATTTTCACTATTATTTCCTCGTATTTTTGGGGACAATTTTGGTCCGGGGCTTTGTGATAATGTGGAGCTTGTATGCATGGACTACAAAGCACCTCATTTCAACCACACAATACACAAACACAACTTTTTCACAAACTTTTTCATATTATTTGTTTTGTTTTTCGTAATATTCATTTCCCCATGTTGTTTATGAATTTGGAAATTAATTTGAATAACAATAAATATGGGGTTTGTACAGTTTTAAACACCTGAATTATTTTGGCACGTGATCAGTTTTGGCTTTTTAAAAATTATCATATTTTGTACTATTTTTACATAACTTAATTTAATTTGCTGTTTGGCAAACAGATGAAATTTATTCACTTTTAAAATTATAATTTCAGCATTTTCTATTGGCTACCACTGCCAAGTAATTACTCACTTGCCACAGTCATGCATAGTAGTGTAAATCAATATTATAAAAAGTATTGAAAATCAGACACTAAACGATACTAAAACTAGTATCAAAACTAGAGACTCATTGAGACTGAAGTTTTAGTGTCATGACAACATGAATGTATAGGTGATATAGGTGAAGTGTCTTGCCAAAGCACACAACAAAGACAACAAGACGGACCTGGAATTGAACCACCAGCCTTCCTTATACTTATGAGACAGCCCTTCGACCAGACATGCTACTGTTTTGTGATTCTATTCAAATGCATAAAAGTGCTATTATGAAAAGTTTTTTTGTTTTGTTTTTGGTGGGTTTTCAGATGGTGTCAAGGTTATGTCACTTCCCACAATGCACCTGTGTTGTGACAGGTGTTTTCTGCTCTGACAGGAGAGAGAGGAGAGATAGAGGAGCACAGAGAGAGGGGAGGGCTCAAGAGGAAGATGAGGTGAGAGAGAGAGAGAGAGAGGAAGAGGAGGTGAGAGAGAGAGAGGAAGAGGGGTGAGAGAGGAAGAGGGAGTGAGAGAGAGAGGAAGAGGAGGTGAGAGAGGAAGAGGGGGGTGAGGTAGAGGAAGAAAGGGAGAGAGAGAGGAAGAGGGGGCTGAGAGAGAGGAAGAGGGGGTGAGAGAGAGAGAGAGGAAGAGGGGTGAGAGAGCTTCAAAAAACTATCTCCATCATTTCAACTGTTTTCAGGGGAGCTTTCATTAATGAACTAATCCCTACAAAGGATTTGGCAAAAGAACCAAGTACAGGAGTGTGCGTGCGTGCGTGCGTGTGTGTGTGTGTGTGTGTGTGTGTGTGTGCGTGCGTGCATGTGTGCATGTGTGTGCACACGCGGAGGGGGGCGCCATCAGAAAACTAGGGCAACACAAGAGCTAGCTACTGAGAGAGGGAGAGAAGAGAGGGAGAGAGAGTGTGTGTGTGTGTGTGTGTGTGTGTGTGTGTGTGTGTGTGTGTGTGTGTGTGTGTGTGTGTGTGTGTGTGTGTGTGTGGGTGGGTGGGTGGGTGGGTGTGTGTGCGTGTGTGTGAGAGAGAGAAGAAGAAGAGGGAAAAGAGACCGAGGGAGAGGGACAGAGAGAGGGAGAGGGGAGAGAAAAAGAGAGACAGAGAAAGAAGGAGCTAAAGAATGAGAGAGAAGGGGAGAGAGAAAGAGAGGGAGGGACAGTGGGGTAGAGAGACAGAGAGAGGGAGGGAGGGAGGGAGGGAGGGAGAGAGGGGGGAGAGAGAGGGAGAGGAGGAGAAAGGGAGACAGAGAGAGAAGGAGATAAAGAAGGAGAGGGAGCAAGAGAGGGGGAGAGAGACAGAGAGAGGGAGATGGGGAAGGGGAGAAAAAAGAGACAAAGAGAGAGGGGGGGAGAGAGAAAGAGAGGGGGAGAGACAGTGAGAGAAGGAGAGAGAGGGGGAGATAAAAGGGAGACAAACAGGAGGTGGACACTCCAGGTTTCTCTTTTGACAGAACATTTAATCATATTTTCAAATAAAAACCGTTTTCAATTATGACCCAAAAAGTTTTTTTTGTTTTTTTTGTCCCTCATCAGTCTGCCCTGAATCTGTTTGTAGTTTTCACATTTATGCTAAACATAAAGCATTTATGCTAAACCGTGTCTTACTTTGCCTCATCAAAAACACTGGGATTACACATTATAAAGCTATTAGCATTAGTGCACCTGCATGCTAACAATGCTAACGGCTCTCCCTGTAACGAGCTGGCTCCACACACACACACACACACACACACGCACGCACGCACGCACACACACACACACACACACACACACACACACACACACACACACACACACACACACACACACAGATCTGGCCTATTTCCACAGCTACTGTTGGCAGCCTCATTTATTTACAGGCCAAGGAGCCAGCTATTCTGGTTTAGCACAGGAGATTTGAGTTTACAAACAGGAGCTAAGACAAAAGACTGGAGATTGTGTGGAATATTATTATTATTATTATTATTATTATTATTATTATTATTATTATTATTATTATTATGTTTTGATGTTTGTTTGTTTTTTGTTTGTTTTTAGTTTTTTGCTCTGCTATATAAGGAAATATGTTTAGACTGTAACATATATTCTGAGTATTTTACATAATTTGATAATAAAAAATAAATAAATAAATAAATAAATAAATAAATAAATAAATATATATATATATATATATATATATATATATATATATATATATATATATATATATATATATATATATATATATATATATGAATAATAAACAAAAAGATAAATAAGATAATAAAAGATTGATACTTTGCCGTTATGTAAGGAAAATGTATAGACTGTTACTGATTGGATGAAATAAAATTCAAAATGCACCAAATATGTTACATTTTGCAAAAACTTATGTGAATCTATGTGACTCTATCCCAGACACACAGGCCCTTTAATGATACTGTTAGAATTCTGCATGATCATTGTCTGTATTATTATTATTATTATTATTATTATTATTATTAAAATTTATTTATTGATTTAGTATACATTTATTGTGTGTGTGTGTATGTATGTATGTATATACATACATACATACATACACACATAACACACAGATAAATAATAATAAGTATTTACAATCAACTAAAAAAATACAACACTGTAAAGCTCAAAGGCACAGGAACGTTGCACAATAAGTGTCTTTGATTCTGAAGTGAACAAACAGCAGTTAAAGTGACTCCAGTATAGTAATATATAATATTACTACAATAAAGTGACTCAGATGATTGTGTACAGTGCAGTGATGGACAGTGGTGGTTAAATAAATAAGTAGCAGGTAGTGACTTTAAGTAGTATTGCACATTGTTATTATTGCTATGGAGATGACACATGACTAGCATTGTTCATTATACAGTCTGACAGCAGCAGGAAGGAAAGACCTGTGAAATCTCTCTCCCACACAGCGAGGGTGAATCAGTCTGTCACTGATGCTGCTCTCCAGAGCAGACAGGGCGTCCTGCAGGGGGTGACCCTCATGGTCCAGCATAGACATGAGTTTAGCCAGGACCCTCTTGTCCCCCACCTGCTGCACCGAGTCCAGAGGACCAGTGTTAATTTTGACAAGGAATTTTAATTTAGTTTTAGTCTTAGTCTTTTGACTAAAATTACTTTTAATTTTAGTCTAGTTTTAGTCATCAGATTTGTTTTAGTTTTAGTCTAGTTTTAGTCGACTAAAATGAAAATAGATTTAGTCGACTAAAATGAAAACAGATTTAGTCGACTAAAATGAAAATAGATTTAGTCGACTAAAATGAAAATAGATTTAGTTGACTAAAATTACAATAGATTTAGTCGACTAAAATGAAAATAGATTTAGTCGACTAAAATGAAAATAGATTTAGTCGACTAAAATGAAAATAGATTTAGTCGACTAAAATGAAAATAGATTTAGTTGACTAAAAGCTTTTCACACGCATCAATTTTGACCTTTTACATTGAACATAAAACTATACTTTCTTGAAATTGGGATATTAATATGCAAACATTTCACACTTTATATTTAAACACAACTGTTTTTATTGAAAATGTGTTTCAATGTTTAAATGGAAAAGCAGTAGCAAACAAAGCACAAAGACAGTATAAATTATTGCTGTCTGTCTTTATGACACCAGTGTAAACCACATCAATAACTGTCAAAATGATAATTCACAGCTAAATCCAAAATATATAAAAAAAAAAATAAAGTGCAGGTGTCAAAGGCCATTTTGCCCTATACAGTTTATTACTGCAGCTTATTAATGCATAACAAGTACTGTAACAACCTTTGAACTCTAAAAAAAGTGCATTGAACAGGAGGTATTGCTGCATAAACACTGAGGAAAACCAAATGCCAACATTCATTTACCTCGATTCATTTTTAAGAAAGCACTTCGTGCTAATGTTACTTTTACTGTTACTTTAACTACAAAATACTATAACCACATCTACATATACGTATTGGTGGTGACATTATTTACCTTTGAAAACAGCTCAGGGTGTGCAGTTTCCAGGTGCCGTTTCAAATTAGTTGTGTTTTTCCCCTTGATTGACGCGCCACATGGTTTACACGTCGTCTTATTCTCATTGTTATCAAACGTGAAGTGAGACCACAGGTCAGACCGTCTTTTTCTCCCAATCCCAGTCGCCAGCATCTTCTCTTAGCACTTGTTGCTCCTCTGTCTGTTTCTCAGCGGGGCGCTTGAGCTTTTCGGCACCGCGCAAAAACGTGCGCTGTGATTGGCTCTTTAGCGCAGCGGCCGCTCGTTCCTCTCTTCTCCTGAGGAGTCCTGACCACTTATTCGTCACCATGGATCTATTATTCGCCACAGGTTATATTTTTGTTTCGTCTTTTATTTGTTGACGAAAATGTCTGTCTATTTCGTCATCGTTTTAGTCATTTAAAAGTAATTTTTATTTAGTTTTCGTCTCGTTTTCGTCCGCAAAAAACCTTCGTTGACGAAATAATTTCGTCATAGTTTTCGTCAACGAAATTAACACTGCAGAGGACAGCCCAGGACGGAGCTGGACTTCTTGATGACCTTATCCAGTTTCTTCTTCTCCCTCTCTGTGATGCTGCTGCTCCAGCAGACCACACCATACAGGATGGCTGATGCCACCACAGAGTCATAGAAGGACCTCAGGAGTGGCCCTCTCACTCCAAAGGACCGCAGTCTCCTCAGGAGATAGAGCCGACTCTGGCCCTTCCTGTACAGTGCATCTGTGTTATGAGTCCAGTCCAGTTTATTGTTCAGATGAACACCCAGGTACTTATATGAGTCCACTCTCTCAATGTCTCTTCCCTGGATGTTCACTGGTGGGGGAGCAGTAGAGTGGCGTCTGCGGAAGTCCACCGCCATCTCCTTGGTCTTCCCCGCGTTGATGAGAAGGTGGTTCCGGTCCACAAAGTCCTGCATTAGTCCTCTGTACTCCGCGTCATCATCCTCCGTGATGAGACCGATGATGGCGGAGTCATCGGAGAACTTCTGCAGGACACAGCTGTCCGTGTTATGTCTGAAGTCTGCAGTGTAGAGTGTGAAGAGGAAGGGCGCGAGGACGGTGCCCTGGGGCGCCCCCACACTGCAGGTCATGAGGTCAGACACACAGTCCCGGGCTCTCACAAACTGGGGCCGGTTTGTGAGGTAGTCCAGGATCCACTCAGCCAGGTCACAGTCCACTCCTGCCCACTCCAGCTTGTCCCTCAGGAGCAGCGGCTGGATGGTGTTGAAAGCACTGGAGAAGTCGAAGAACAAGATACTCACAGTGCTGCCGGGCCTTTCCAGGTGGGACAGCGAGCGGTGCATCAGAGAGATGATGGCGTCCTCAAACCTCAGGAAGTGAGAATTCAGATTGTTCACCCACTGTTGGTCTCCCTCTGTCTGGACGGGCGGAGGACTGAAGCCAGAGACACTCTTCAGACTTCTCCACACCTCCCTGACATTCCACTGCTGCAGCTGCTGTTCCATCTTCCTCCCGAAGTTGGCCCTAGCCTGTCTGATTTTCCTCCTCAGCTTCTTCTGTACAGTCCTCAGCTCCTCTTTGTTCCCGGACCTGAAAGCTCTCTTCTTCTCCTTCAGCAGAGCTTTAATGTCCGTGTTAATCCACGGCTTGTTGTTTGGAAAACACCGCACCGTCCGAGAGGGTACAGTTGATGTAGTCCGTAATACAGTCCATGATAGCATTGATCTTCCCCATGAGGCTGGCAGAGCTCTGTCCACACAGTGGTGCTAAAGCAGTCCCTCAGAGCCTCCTCGCTCTCTGCTGTCCACCTCTTCACCACTCGGGGCTCCACAGGCTGCCTGCGCACAAGCGGTTCATACACAAGCCTCATATGGATGATGTTGTGGTCTGCTCTTCCCAGGGGGGGAAGGGTAATGAGATGTAGGCCTCCTTGACGTTGGCAAAGAATAAGTCCAACGTTTTATTGTCTCTTGTGGGGCAGGTCACATACTGGGTGTATGTTGGCAGGACAGATGAGGGAGATGCATGGTTGAAGTCCCCGGTGGTGAGGAAGAGGGCCTGTGGATGCTGAGTCTGAAGAGAGCTGATGCAGGAGAGCAGAGTGTCACAAGCATTCTCCGCGTTAGCACTGGGAGGAATATATACAGCCAGTGTGATGACATGTGAAAACTCCCGGGGCAGGTAGAATGGCCTCATGCAGTTCAATATCTTTGTTACACATCTGCTCCTTCACTGTGCAGTGTCCAGGTTTGCACCATTTCTCGTTCACAAACAGCGCTAGTCCTCCTCCCTTCTTCTTCCCGCTCTCCTCCGTCCTGTCCGCGTGCAGCAGGTGAAAGTTGTCCACGGTGACGGCAGAGTCCGGGATCAGCGGTGTTAGCCACGTCTTCTTAAAAACAATGATGCTAACGTCCCTGAACTCCCACTGGAATCTAACAAGCGCCGCGAGCTCATCCATCTTGTTGGCGAGAGAGCGCACGTTCCCCATGATGACGGAGGGGAGGACTGGTCTGCAGCGTCTCTTCTTTTCACGGAGTTTACGTCCCGCGCGGCGTCCACGGCGTGTCGTCCGTAGGATCTCATCGGGGATAACATGCCTGTCCCGGGGGAACACAACAGCGCTGCGCAGCGCCATCAGCTGATCCATTGTGTAGACGAGTGGAGGACGGGGTCCCGTACACATCTTAAGCCGAGACAGGTAAATAATCCACCAAAAGTGCGGAAAAATGCAGCGTCGAGTGCAGCCCAAGCTTAATGAACAATGTTGAGAAAAATATTTACAAAAGTGAGGGGGTTTAAGGGCAAGAAGTTAGAAAAGTTACGAAAAGTGCGGGAGCGTTGTGACGGGCAGCTAGCTAGCGCCAGTGCCGGAAGTGAAGCGCCGGCGCTGGCGCAAATACTCTGCATATGTGTGTACATTAAGATGATATGAATAACTCCACACTGGAATCTAAAGGTCATGTGGAAATAATGGAAATAAGGTCATATATTCAAATGCTAACTTTATTTGTGCCTGTTAGCTTAGCACATGAACTGGATGGGTTTAGGGGTTTAGCCTTTACAGTGAATATGACATGACAGTACTGTGGTTAATGTCATAAAAGTTGAAAAATACAGAAATACAGGAAGTAGTGCTGAATTTTAAAACAGAATTCCTCTACCTATGTCACTAAAGAGGGACTATTTTACTTTTATGAGGTATTAACTGTAACACATCACATATTTAGATCATTATGTTCCTTTTATTGTTTTGAAAATGTTATATTCACTGACAGACAATTTAGACAGGTTTTTGTCATTGTTTCTATTATGGTTGCTAGGTAACAGTTACGGAATTACCTCTACATATGCCACATCTGCTGCTCATACAAGCCACGAAGTAAAATTGTAAAAAACGAAAAAAGCACTATTTTTGTTATCTGTGTTTTAGTGAAATTAGTCAAACCTATAAAAGCTTTTGTCACCTGTAGACTGACTCACAGTGGGAAAAGGAACCACAACTTTTACTCAAGTAAGAGTACTGTTATTTCAATAAAAATATTACTAAGGTGGGAGTAAAATTACGCTGACAAAAGCGTACAGTGTCTTTAAAAAGTAAATATAACTAAGTGTAACTGAGGATTACCCACCTGTGAGTAAAAGTATGCAGTCTGAGAAGCACAATTTCATTAAAAAGTTGTAGTAAATATACTTTTCCATCACTGTTTACTTGTTTCTTTAAATTTTGACTGCATCACTGTCCTTAAGTGACCCATCCCTCATCGCCATGGCAGCCAACGCAAACACAGATTAGGACCGGGCATGTCCGCTACTATTGTACTCAGGCTCCACTTCACTCCACTGTCTGGACTGTCCATCTAGTGTCCTCACCTCACCTCCTACGCCCTCAGCCTGCCTCCTAGCTCCTCGTCCTCACGTCTCCTCGTCTCCTCCCTCCTCTGCTCTCCGTCTGACCTAACACTGTGACTGTCTGCTCATTAGGAGGGCTATAGTCTGGGCCTTTTAGTACAACACAGTTTTGACTAATGAGAGACCCAGCGTATGCAATGTTCATAGAAACTGAAATCTTTAGATTACTGGCAACAAATGTGGACTAAGGCACACGTAAGAAGTTTCTAGGATATAAAAAACAAACAAAAAACATTACATACAACTTCAGAATTGAGTTTTAGAGGAAATGTTTGGTATCTTCAACCGTCACTGTCTGAAGTTGTTCTTCATTATGAGATTGAGTGGAGTGGACTCTATTCACTGTTCTCCTCTCTGTAGTATCTGTCACATTTAGAGCAGAAAGGACCCAAAATGCAGGACTGCACTTGCTAAGGTGTTTAATTAAAACTTCAGAAGTAAAAAATCAGAGGTAACCAAACACAAAAATCCAAAAATAGCTACTAACACCACATGACGGTGGTGGGGTTCATAGGGGTCTGGGTCTGGTGCACAGAGTAATGGGCAGCATGCTGCCCCCGCGACCCAGCCGGATTAAGCGGGAGAAGATGGATGGATGGATGGACCACATGACGGCGACAAATGAACGGACAAAGAGCAGAGGGGAACACAGGGGAAGCGCCTCATTTGATTCTTCTCCTCGATTTTCCATTTTTCAGGTGTCAATCAAATGTGTTGTATTAAATGGTGTCCCAAAAGAAGAAAAAAGTAAACATGAGGGAGGCTTCAGGAGCAGACACCAGAGAAAAGAATCAAACTTTATCGGTTTCAGTGAGGAGTTTAGATCCGCTCTCCTCGCTTTGTCTCCTCTTTGGGCGGGATTTCCTCACCCATTTCCTGCAGAATCAAGGAGAGGAATCAAGGAGAAGGAAGCGAGGGAAGAGAAATGAGACGCAGCCAGGATGTACAAGCACACAGAAGGAAAACTCAAACGTACACACATGGCTACAGAAAGAATATAGAAATTACCAAAAAAAAAAAAAAAAAAAAAAAAAAAACGGTTTAGAAAAGTGAAAACTCAAGGAAAAAAAAAAAAGACACCATGACAGTATCTCTGGTCCAAAGAGCTCCTGGAAAAATTCACAGCAGGAACACATGATCCTTGTTTTTGAATCAGCTGCAGTGTCACATCACTAACCTCAGACACGTATGATTTGACTTGTATAAGGGGCAGTGGAAAGTCGAAACTATCACAGAAGTCAAAATGAAGAAGTTCTGCACAGTTTAAGGCAGGGATGGGACAAGATCTCTTGATGGGGGTGTTGAGTCCAGCACAGGGACCAGGTGCAGCACTGTGACAGTGTCCCATATGGAGAGCACTGGGGCTGGGACAGACTGAGGCTCACTGCAGCCTGTAGAAAGTCTGTAGACCACATGCTCTATAAATGCCTCATAAATGTTATTGGATCACACAGTCATATGTTTATAGGAAATAATTTAACAAAATATATCACTTACAATCATGAAGGAATTTAAATATTTTGTTGCATTATTAGAGTAATAATATTCTAAAACAGTAGATTTTTTTGTTCTTACAAGTGCTCCTGACTGACTTGTAGGATTTGTTCTTCCAGAAGAACATTTTCAGTAAAGAAAAGGTTTTGTGAATGTACCTTAAATACAAATTTGTTTGTTCCATCTGTATCAGTAATGTGTGATCGATGTAATACATCTTATGGCTCTTTAGATCATCTGTTTTGATTCTGTCCGGTGCTACAAACATTTTGGACTGATATATTCCACTGGTTTGTGACAGCTACAAAGTTCAGGTAGCCCCTGACCCTCTGAGAGCACGGTTGGGCGGTTTTAGTGACCGTGATTTACACTTGCTTCATACAAAAAAAAAAAAAAAAATCATTAGGATTGGGATGGTTGCAGCAATTAAAGTCATACTTCGGGATCGGGAAATCATCAACTCCACCATTCTTTATTAACTGGCTTAATGAAATGACTTCAGTGGCCAAGCTGGAATACATATGTTACAAACAAAATAATGCACTGGACTCGTACTTCTAAATCTGGTCCCCATTTTTTTATTCGTTAAGTTAACTGAAATAATTTTGGAATTGTGGTAGTGTGTGTGTGTGTTTATATACACACACACACACATATATATATATATATATATATATATATATATATATATATATATATATATATATATATATATATATATATATATATATATCAGCTCATTGGTTCAAGGATCCCTCAAAGGCTACAGTCCCATCCAACTATCGGCCAATAACCTGTCTCTCCACAACATGGAAGCTCATGTCAGGCATCATTGCGGCTAAGATAAGTGGGCACATGGATCAATACATGAGCACAGCACAGAAGGGCATCGGCAAAAACACCAGAGGAGCCAAACACCAACTCCTGGTTGACCGAACAGTCGCCCATGACTGCAGAACCCGTCAGACCAACCTGTGCACTGCCTGGATTGATTACAAGAAAGCCTATGACTCAATGCCACACACATGGAACACTGAGTTCTTGGAGTTGTACAATATCAGTCGGACTCTAAGGGCGTTCATGGCAAACTCAATGCGGTTGTGGAAGACCATCCTTGAAGCCAATGGCAAGCCAATTGCACAAGTGGCCATCAAATGTGGCATATACCAAGGAGATGCACTGTCCCCACTGCTGTTCTGCATAGGTCTGAACCCCCTCAGCCAAATCATTGACCGCACTGGCTATGGATACCGACTCAGAAACGGGGCCACCATCAGCCACCTCCTCTACATGGATGACATCAAGCTGTACGCTAAGAGTGAGCGGGATATCGACTCACTGATCCACACCACCAGGATCTACAGCACAGACATTGGAATGTCATTCGGGCTCGAGAAATGTAGTAGGATGGTGACAAAGAGAGGGAAGGTAGTCCACACAGAGGGGGTCTCACTCCCAGAGGGAACAATAGCAGACATTGAGGACAGTTACAAGTACCTTGGTATCCCACAAGCAAATGGCAACCTTGAAGAGGCAACAAGGAAAGCGGCTACGGCCAAATACCTGCAACGAGTAAGGCAAGTCCTAAGAAGCCAGCTCAATGGCAAGAATAAGGCACAGGCAATAAACAGCTACGCCCTGCCAGTGATCAGATACCCTGCAGGAATCATAAGCTGGCCAAAGGAGGAGATGCAGACCACAGACGTTAAGACACGAAAGCTCCTGACCATGCATGGAGGGTTCCATCCCAAATCCAGCACCCTGAGACTGTATGCGAGCCGGAAGGAAGGAGGCCGAGGACTAGTGAGTGTGGGAACCACTGTCCAGGATGAAACAGTCAAAATCCATAAGTACATCAAGGATAAGGCCCAAACAGATGATGTGCTCAGGGAATGCCTCAGACAGTGGAGGTCAGAGGAAGAGGTGCTGGAGGGACCATCATGGCAGGACAAGCCCCTACATGGGGCATACCACCGAAACATAACTGAAGTGGCTGATATCAAGAAATCCTACCAATGGCTGGAGAGGGCTGGTCTGAAGGACAGCACAGAGGCCCTCATCCTGGCTGCACAGGAGCAGGCCTTGAGCACCCGAGCAATAGAGGCCCAGATCTACCACACCAGACAAGACCCAAGGTGTAGGTTGTGCAAAGAGGCTCCTGAGACAGTCCAGCACATAACTGCAGGGTGTAAGATGCTGGCAGGGAAAGCATACATGGAGCGACACAACCAAGTGGCGGGCATAGTGTACAGAAACATCTGTGCAGAGTACGGGCTGGAGACCCCAAGGTCAAGGTGGGGAACTCCCCCAAAGGTTGTGGAGAATGAGCGTGCCAAGGTCCTGTGGGACTTCCAGATACAGACTGACAGAATGGTGATGGCGAACCAACCAGACATAGTGGTGGTGGATAAGCAACAGAACAAAGCCGTGGTGGTGGACATTGCAATACCAAGTGATGGTAATATCAGGAAAAAGGAACACGAGAAACTAGAGAAATACCAGGGGCTCAGGGAAGAGCTGGAGAAGGCCTGGAAGGTGAAGGCATCAGTGGTGCCCGTGGTGATCGGAGCACTCGGGGCTGTAACCCCCAAACTGGAGGAGTGGCTCAAGCAGATACCAGGAAAAACATCAGACATCTCAGTCCAGAAAAGTGCAGTACTAGGAACAGCAAAGATACTGCGCAGAACTCTCAAGCTCCCAGGCCTCTGGTAGAGGGCCCGAGCTGGATGAGGGTGAGAGAGACCAACCACCGTGGAAGGTGAGGAACACATTTTATTTTTTATTATATAAAATGTGTTTCTTCACCTTCCACGGTGGTTGGTCTCTCTCACCCTCATCAGCTCGGGCCCTCTACCAGAGGCCTGGGAGCTTGAGAGTTCTGCAGTATCTTTGCTGTTCCTAGTACTGCGCTTTTCTGGACTGAGATGTCTGATGTTTTTCCGGGTATCTGCTTTAGCCACTCTTCCAGTTTGGGGGTTACAGCCCCGAGTGCTCCGATCACCACGGGCACCACTGATGCCTTCACCTTCCAGGCCTTCTCCAGCTCTTCCTTGAGCCCCTGGTATTTCTTTAGTTTCTCATGTTCCTTTTTCCGGATATTACCATCGCTTGGTATTGCAGTGTCCACCACCACGGCTTTGTTCTGTTGCTTATCCACCACCACTATGTCTGGTTGGTTCGCCATCACCATTCTGTCAGTCTGTATCTGGAAGTCCCACAGGACCTTGGCACGCTCATTCTCCACAACCTTCGGGGGTGTTTCCCACTTTGACCTTGGGGTCTCCAGCCCGTACTCTGCACAAATGTTTCTGTACACTGTGCCCGCCACTTGGTTGTGTCGCTCCATGTATGCTTTCCCTGCCAGCATCTTACACCCTGCAGTTATGTGCTGGACTGTCTCAGGAGCCTCTTTGCACAACCTACACCTTGGGTCTTGTCTGGTGTGGTAAATCTGGGCCTCTATTGCTCGGGTGCTCAAGGCCTGCTCCTGTGCAGCCAGGATGAGGGCCTCTGTGCTGTCCTTCAGGCCAGCCCTCTCCAGCCATTGGTAGGATTTCTTGATATCAGCCACTTCAGTTATGTTTCGGTGGTATGCCCCATGTAGGGGCTTGTCCTGCCATGATGGTCCCTCCAGCACCTCTTCCTCTGACCTCCACTGTCTGAGGCATTCCCTGAGCACCTCATCTGTTTGGGCCTTATCCTTGATGTACTTATGGATTTTGACTGTTTCATCCTGGACAGTGGTTCCCACACTCACTAGTCCTCGGCCTCCTTCCTTCCGGCTCGCATACAGTCTCAGGGTGCTGGATTTGGGATGGAACCCTCCATGCATGGTCAGGAGCTTTCGTGTCTTAACGTCTGTGGTCTGTATCTCCTCCTTTGGCATATATATGTGTGTGTGTATACAATATATGTGCATGTATATAGGTGTATATGTATGTTGTTTTTTTTTTTTTAACTTCTTTTTTGTTTGTACTGTGGCGTTTTAAAGTTTAAAGTTTTGTCTTATTATGAAAACCTATAAATAAAAAAAAAAAAATGTATGCATGACACTTACATATATATTTACATCCAAATATTCCTTCATTCAGTCACATCAGCGAACTGGAACTCAGAATGCCACAATGGAACTCAGCTTTATTTCATATATTAGATCACTAAAGATAGCTTAAGATATTTTGGGCCAATATAGTGATTTAAAATGTTTACAGTTTGAAATAATAATCCACGTGTGACAAAGATTATAATGACACACACAGCAGACAATAGCACAACATGTCTTCTCTAAATAAATGTCTTCTTTTATTTAGACCATTACCGCCCAACCATGACACAAGCGAGATAAGGACAAACTGAGTGTAGAAGAGGAGGGGAACGGAGGAGGAAAAAAGAGGTCAGAGAGAGTCCGAAGAGCTTAGGGCAGGGATGGAGAGAATGAGAAAGAAAACGTGTGGCCTACAGTGGGCCCATTCGCTGTGGCATTTGACTCTTGAGCAGACAAATCAGGAGGGAGGTTAGGGTGAATGAAACAAACACACCCCCATAATCCACAGACTATTTATAACCCAGAGAGATGAGGGGAGAGGAGGGAGGATAGGAGAGGTATGGAAGGGAGAGAGGAGGGAGGAGAGGAGAGGTATGGAAGAGGAGAGGTATGGAAGAGGAGAGGAGGGAGGAGAGGTATGGAAGAGGAGAGGAGGGAGGAGAGGTATGGAAGGGGAGAGGAGGGAGGAGAGGAGAGGTATGGAAGGGGAGAGGAGGGAGGAGAGGTATGGAAGAGGAGAGGAGGGAGGAGAGGTATGGAAGAGGAGAGGAGGGAGGAGAGGTATGGAAGAGGAGAGCAGGAAGGAGAGGAGAGGTATGGAAGGGGAGAGGAGGGAGGAGAGGTATGGGAGAGGAGAGGAGACGTACGTTTTCTCTTTTACACATTAGCAACTCGGATTCTTTTTAAAGGTTCTGTATTACGGAAAATCCTCAAAAAGATCTCTGAAGTTGTGTCTGTCAACATCTCCAAAGCTCGAAATGCTCTGTTCCACCTTGTGATGTCATCAAGTGGTAGTTTTCAAGTTAACTTTTACCTTTTGTTCAACTCCATGGCTGAGATTTACTGTACTTTTAGTTATTAAAGTTATGAGCAGCTGAAAAGAATCACACCCAAAAGTCCAAGAGCATAGAATTCTACTCCGAAATATTGTGTGCAGAACTTTCCAAGCATCCATACTTCATTCTAATTACCTAAACTATGCAGTGTGCATCAAACTCCATGATCTGAAGCTATTCCCACTAATGTCATTTTCTCCAGTTAATAGACCGCTCCCAGCGCCATGTAAACAACAGGCTCCACACAGTGGTTTGTGATTTCAGTCCAAACAAATGGAGGAGGAGTTGTAGTTGTTGCTTTTGTAGTAGTAATAGTAGTAGTAGTAATATTAATAGTAGTAGTAATAGTAATAGTAATAGTAGAAGAAGTAGAAGTAGCAGCAGTAACAGCAGTAGTAATAGTAGTAGTAGTAGTAGTAGTAGTAATAGTAGTAACAGTAGTAGTGGATGTGTCATTGTTGTTGCAGCAGTAGTAGTAATAGTAGTAATAGTAGTAGTAGTAGTAGTAGTAGTAGAAGTAGGAGTAGTAGTAGTAGTAGGAGTAGTAGTATAGTAGCTGTTGTTGTTGTTGTTGTTGTTGTTGTTGTTGTTGTTGTTGTTGTTGTGGTTGATTTGAAGCTATTCCCACTTATGTGATTTTGTCCAGTTAATAGACCGCTCCCAACCCCATGTAAACTCCAGGGCTCCACACTAGTCTGTGAGTTTATACGATGGCGACAGAATCATCTCAGTATAATGCACAGACATAAAGACGTTCAGTGAGCACTGGTTGACGTTTTATTCCCAGAGTAAAATCACTTTTGTGTGAGCTCATTTTCACTGGGATCAAACAGACCTGTCCTGATGTAGGCTTGTGGGCGGAGCCATGTACAGAATTTTACAGTTAACAGTAAAGAGGGTTTGAATAGAGCCGGGAGAGATCACTAGATTACTCAAACATGCACGGATGACGTCTAAAACCTCTTCAGGCATGTTTTTTGGTGAGAGAACAATTTTACATAACACCGCCTCTTTAAAGTTGCATTGTGTAACTTTTCTGGTGGAGGGTCCGTCAGATACCGTAATTTCCGGACCATTGAGCGCACCTGAATATAAGTCGCACATTTGTCCTTGAGATATTTACACAGAAAGATGGTACACAGAAAGATTTTTAAAATTTTTAATTAAACACTGGTACATTCTTTTCCGAACAGTGCCTGTAACATGGGAGTAAAACGGCCAGGCTGTAGCGTCTGGAAGTCTGGAAGTTTGAAAATAAAGTTGCACCCCCCTGAAGGCCTTAACCTGTGAACGTCTATCGAGGGATTATCAGACTACGACACTTCACGCTCTACTGCTCATGTCTCCTGCAGAAAGAGCCGCTGTCCTGTCTGGGATCATGTCAGTGTCTTGGAGGATTTCAGCAGATTTCAGGCTCTCTCGGGGGCGGGGCTAGGTGAATCGATCAGGTATGAGTGGATGTCTGGACGCTGAAGTTTGAGACATTTCTTCTCGTCATTTACCCACTCACCTCACGGATTTTTAAGACGTATCCCACTCACTAATGTTCAATTAGCGTCAGAACTTATTTTATCACACAGCGATAAACTGTTAGTGCGCTGTTGCAACTTCATGTTCACGACACAGACAGCAGCACTTTATGCACTGCTGTGTCGATAAACAAATAATCCGTCCATAAATTAGCCGCATCGTTGCATAGCCGCAAGGTTTAAAGTGTGAGAAAAAAGTATTATTATAGTCCGGAAATTACGGTAATTTTCTCCATGGATATGTCATTATGGGTGTGCAAAAATATTGAAATATCAATATATTGTATTGTTTAATTTGATGGTACAGTATCGATATCGTGGGCTGCTGCATCGATATATCGCCAAGAGTATTTTTAAGAGTATTTTTTTACTAAATTATTTTCTGAAAGAGCTACAGTCGGGTTGCCTGTTTGGACAAAGGAAACTTGTTTATGTAGTAGTAGTAGTAGTAGTAGTAGTAATAGTAGTAGTAGTAGTAGAAGTAGGAGGAGTAGTAGTAATAGTAGTAGTAGTAGAAGTAGGAGTAGTAGTAGTAGTAGTAGTAGTAGAAGTAGGAGAAGTAGTAGTAATAGTAGTAGAAGTAGTAGTAGTAGTAGTAGTAGTAGCAGCAGCAGTAACAGCAGTGATAGTAGTAGTAAGAGTAGTAGTTGTAGCAGCAGTAATAGTACCATTATTATTATTATTATTATTATTATTATTATTATTAGTAGTAGTAGTAGTAGTAGTAGTAGTAGTAGAAGTAGTAGTAGTAATAGTAGTAGTAGTAGTAGTTGTTGTTGTAGTAGTAGTAGTAGTAGTAATAGTATTAGTATTAGTAGTAGTAGTAGTAGTAGTAGTAGTAGTATTAATAGTATTAGTAGTAGTAGTAGTAGTAGTAGTATTAATAGTATTAGTAGTAGTAGTAGTAGTAGTAGTAGTAGTAGTAGTAGTAGTTGTTGTTGATTTGAAGCTCTTCCCACTAATGATTTTGTGAAAGCTACAGTTGGGTTGTCTGTTTGGACAAAGGAAACTTGTTTATTTGATACATTTAACATTTTCACTGTTCTGATGAGTAAAATGGGCCATTTTTCATATTCACTTTGCACAAACTTAGTGGTTTAATAAAAACTTTTAGTATCACAGCCACGAGTTAGTCTTAATTTTTTGATTTGAAATATATTGTATCGAATCGTATTGAATCGAAAGTGCACTGTATCAAAAAGCATATCGTATCATGGCCTATGTATCATATCGGCCACTTCTTAATGATACCCAGCCTTATATAATTCATCGCTCTGCCTGGAATGTTCCACAGTATGACATTAAACAGCTCTACTTTACATTTATTCAATTACAGGTGGTTTTATAGCTCAAAAATACCTAGAAAAACAAACATTCTGACTGTGAGCGGGGTCGCCTCTCCACAGTTCTGACCTGTAACACGGTCTGGTTCAGTCTCCATGAAGATAGAAAGGTTTAATGCCATACTGTGAAACATTCCAGACAAAGCAATCTCAAAGCATCTCCATGGAGAAAAGCATTTGACGGACGCTCCACTGGAAAAGTTACACAATGCGCAACAATGAAAACCGAGATTTCATTTTATATACCCTAATATTGGTTTCTCATTGTAACCTTTATGGTACCCTCTATATGTCCGTTCATTTGCCTCATGCTGTTTCGTATTATTACCACCAGAATCCAGGTCTGTGAAGGTTAGTATTTATCTCGTCGCACACGCGCTAATGAAAATTGAAATCGAAAAGGTAGTAGAAAAAAACATGCTTGTACAGGAGAATTAAAATGCTAATATGTCCGAGGTGTAGAATTCACCGTGCGGTCTGGTTCCCCTGTGAATTGTGGGTTACCTGATGCTGTATCTTTTTAATTACACTTCCCTGTACACGGCGGGCGCTTCGATCTGGGCGCGCTCACTTCATCGTGCGGTATGGGAGATGGTATCGTGATAGGATTCCATAGGGTGCTCTCTTTCTTTCCTGTATATCGTTTAAGATATACGGCGTTTTTCAAATGGTAAAGAGGCGTGACGAATATGAGTTGCTATGGAAATGAATGGGAAAGATATAGGGAAGAGCTTGAATGTTTTACAGTATAGCATTAAAGAGCTCGTATGACACTATTTTCAATGTTGTAATGTTGTTTCGTCATCACAAACAGACCTGGAGTTGTGTTTTGTTTCATTCGCACATTTAACCACAAACCCATGCAAACTGAAAACTCTGTTTCAAAATGCGAATATGTTGGCACACCGCTCTATACTGCCCACTTGTGGTGCAGTTACAGTAAAACTAAATTGAAGAAGCTGCAGGTTGCGTATAATGATGCACTTCGTATCCTGCTTAAAGTCCCTCGATGGACTAGTGCCGGTTTGCTGTTTGTGCAGAATAATGTCCCGACATCGAATGCTGTGATCAGAAATGTTGTATCCACGTTTATGAAGCGCCTTGAGGATTCACAAAATGAAATTATAAATGTTTTAATAATGTCTGAGCAGAGCAGTGTCAGGTTCACTTCAGAACTCTGGAGGCACTGGAGGAACTGCTTATTTAAACCATAGACCATTATTACTGTTTTGTTTGTCTTCTGACTGTTTTTAGATGTTCTTTATCGACCCGTTGGTGTCTGAAATAAAACTTGATTGATGTGGTAATGCAGGAAGTGCTCCACTGTGTTTTTAAACTCCACACACCTTCACTAGAATCATTTGGATAATTTCAGCCCTGGAATTGACAATCTCTACTGAACTAAAGGGAAAAGGAGCTATTCACTTGAAAGCGCTTCATGACATCACAAGGTGGAACAGAGCATTTTGACTAATAATAAATGATTACTCAAACATGTGAATGATTTTTTTTTTTGTGTGTGTAATATAAGACCTTTCTTCTATCCAGCAGGTGATTTGTTGCTAAAAACTCTTGAAAATCGTGTAATCTTACTATGAGCAGGGTCACCTCTCCACAGATCTGACCTGTAACTTAGTGTGGTGGTGTCATCTGCTTGTCTTCATGACATTGGATCAATTTAATGCCATACTGTGGAACATTTAACATCTCCGTGGGCTGGTGACCAGTCCTCAGAGCTGGGGGCTGATTTGTTTTTCACAGGAAGTAAAAGCTTCTATTATGGTTTACAATGAAAAAAAAAAAAAAAAAAAGAGAATAATGTCTTCTCTCTCTTTGTATTTCTCTCCCTTTTGCCTCTTTTTAACTTCCTCTCTTCCTCTTTTTCCCTCTATAGCTCCCTCTCTCTCTCTCTCCTATTTCTTTCTCTCCATCTCTGTCTCTCACTCCCTCTCGCCCTCTATCACCCTGTCTCCCCCACTCTCTCTTCTCACTCTTTCTCTACTTCTCTCTCTCACTCTTTCTCCATCTTTTGTTTCGTTCTCTCTCTTTTAGTGTGTTCCTCTCTCACTTTCTCTCTCTCTTTCTATCTCCATTTCACCTCCCCTCATGCCTCCTCATTATGACTCTCTCCCTCTCTCTCTCTCTATCTCTCTCTCCTCCCTGTCTATCTTTCCCCCTCTCTCCATGTTTTATTTGTGTTGTGTTTTCACTTCCCAGAGCATTTCCTCAGCTCCATTGTTCCTTCATCAGGTCGTGTGTTTGTTCTTCATGAATCCTTCAGAAGAATCCAGAGTCCAGAGACTCTGACAGACTCAGAACAGTGTGGGGCGGAGCTAAAGACACACCGCACTTTAAAGAAAACTGTAGAACTCGTGTCTGTTCTGGAGTCAGAATCTATGACCCCTGTGGAGCATTCTGTGAGAATTTGCACATTTTAAATCACAATGGGCCTCATTCATGAATGTACAAATTTATTCTTATGAATATTCTTATGAATAAATTTGTATTTAAGACCTTCTTATGAACATTTTTGGTATTTCCAAAACTTTTTCTTAACTGAAAATGTTCTTCTGGAAGAACAAATTCTACGAACAGTCAGGAACACTCGTAAGAACAAAAATTCGACTGTTTTTGAATATTATTCCTCTGATAATGCAACAAAAAATTCTATATATTTTCTTAAATTATTTCCTATAAATCTATCACTATGTGATCCAAAAACATTTATGAGGTGTTTTATAGAGCATGTGTTCTATTGGGTCTAACAGACTTTATTCAGGCTGCAGTGAGTCTCAGTCTGTCCCAGCCCCAGTGCTCTCCATATGGGCCTCTGTCACAGTCCTGAGCCTGGGCACCACGCTGGACTCAACACCCCCATGACCCCTGACCCCCCCATGACCAGAGCGCACTCTTATGCACCTCTACCCCAGCCCCTCTTACTTGCTATTTACCCCGGGTCCGCGATCACGGAATGTGCGATAAATATGACAAAAGTGCCCGCTTATTTGAAGTTTATGACTTAAATCTTCTGAGTGTGTTCATGTGAGTTTGGACATTTGAAATCGCTGCTGAAGCTATAAACCGGCCGTAGTCTGTAGACCTCCTCGTTCCCTCTCTCCTTGTGCTTTCACACATCATAATACCAAACCCATATTGGCCATATTTGGAAGTTCAGAGGGCGTTTCTAACCAAATATTCATTTTCTATTTACATTAAATGTAAAGTGTGGAGGTGTTCATCGCTGGATGTTGGTGAATTCTGCTCAACTGTCACTTAAGAAGGAAATCGGCTGCTTAAGAACACTTTGTGAATCTTTGGCAGAGTTCTCTCAGGAGTTATGAACATTTTTTTTAAAGAAAAAAATCATGAATGAGGCCCAGTATTCATCTAAAATGACGTAATAAAAGAAACAAGATGGCTGACTTAGAAAACATTAGAAAACTGCGGTGTCCAGTGTTCATTGTACCAAAATCCTGAATTTGAATCCTACGTGTATCACTGATTAAGAAAATAAAATCGGAGAACGAAGGGCTTACGTCACAGTGGGTGGTACAGGTGGAGGTGAAAACGGGAGTAGATCAGCAAAATGGCAGAGGGTCAATGAGAAGAAAACGACTACAACATCTCCATTTTCTCTCTCTCACCTGTCCCTCTTTACACCACCCTCTCTCTCTCTCCCCTTTCTTTTCTTTCTCTCTTTCTCACCTGTCTCTCTCTATGTCACCCTCTCTTTCGCTTTCTCTGTCTCTCCCATGTCTTTATCTCTCCCTTCTTTCCTCTTCCTTTCATCTCCCTCTTTCTTTCTCTCCCTCTCTCTGTCTTTCTTTCTCCCTTCTCTCCACTTTCTTCAATTCCTCTCTCTCTCTATCTGTCTCACCTGTCTCTCTCTATATGCCAAACTCACCTCCCTCTCCCCCTTTTTTTCTCTCTGTCTCTGCCCCATCTCTTTATCACTCCCTTCTCTCCACTTTCTTCCACCCCCCCCTCTCTTTCTCTCTCTCTCACCTGTCTCTTTCTACATACCAACTTTACCTCCCTCTCCCCTTTTTCTCATTTCCATTTCTCGCTCTGTCTTTCTTCCATCTTCCCCCTCTCCCTTTCTTCTCCCTCTCCCCATCTCTCCCTTCTCTCCTCTTTCTTCCATTTCTCTCTCTCACTCCTTCACCTGTCTCTCCCTACATGCCTCTCTTTTCTCTCTCTCTGTCTCATCTCGTCTTTCTTCTGTTTTTCTCTCTTCCTTCTGCCCTCTCTCTTCTCTCTCTCCCTCAGAATGACAGTAAAATGAGATGCAGGTATAAAAGGGCAAAGATGCACGCCGGATGCCATGAGTTGCCACGGTAACAGTCAATAGGTTCCTGTGACGACCAGGGGAGGGGCGGAGGGGGTTGCCATGGAGACAGTGGTGCAGCTGTCTGAGTGATGAGTGTGATGTCTGAGCTTATGGAAAAAATAAGTCTGTTTATCATATTTAGACAACGACAGAATGGATCTTATTGCTTTGCCTGAAATGTTCCACAGTGCAGCATTAAAGGGCCCATATGACACTGTTTTCTGATCTATGTTTTAATGTTTCGTCATCACCAACAGACCTGGAGTTGTGTTTTGTTTCATTCACACATGTTTAACACACAAACCCTGCAGATTTAGGCTGAATTCTTCTCTCAGACTGAAAGCACTCTTGTGATGTCATTAAGTGGTAATACAGGAAGTGCTCTACTGTGTTTTTAAACTCCACACACCTTCACTAGAATCATTTGGCTGATTTTAGCCTTGGAATTGCCAATCTCTACTGAACTAAAGGTAAAAGTTGTGAACATGAAAACTGCCACTTCATGACATCACAAGGTGGAGCAGAGCATTTTGAACTTTGGAGATGTAGACAGACTAATAATACAGTGTTACTCAAACATGTGTGAATGAAACAAAACACAGCTCGAGCTCTGTTTTTGAAGAAACAACATTATACCATGGTTAAAGGTTCACAACAGTCAGTTTTGCGTAATATAGGTCCTTTAAACATTATTTCAACAAAATAATGTTTAAAGGACCTATAACCATAATTTTGTTGTTATTTCAACAAAATGATGGTGTTTTCGTGTATTTTGGAATTCAAACTGCCCGTGTTCTGACAGGGCATCCAGCTTTCACAAAGGTTGGATTTTGTAAGATTCTTTTCCATTTTCACAACATAAACTTTTTAACATTTTTAAATCCTCAAACCGCCCAAAAGTAGCCTAGTCCTGCTCTGAACCCGTGCTCGCCCCACTCTAGCAGCTCTCACTCTAGCAGCTTATTATTGAGGAAGTAAATGCAGAACAGAAAATTAGTTTTAGGCCCATGCGTCAGTGAGCGCAGGCCATGAAAATAAAACAACACCATCTTGAGTTCACCTTCAGATTTTATTAGAGTTTTGTGTTTCAAACATGTTCCTCACTCACAGTTTCACATCAGGTATTGACCCTTTCAAATTTCAAGCTAATTTACCAAGGCTCTCTCTTCATTTGTACAGTGTGTATTTGACAGTGTATCTCCAGTGTATTTATAGATGTCACATATGCACACAAGCCTCACACATGCCTCACACATGCCTCACACATGCCTCAGAGTGGATGACGACATAAACTCTCCTCTGCATTGTCACTGCCCCTGTCACTGGCCGGGCTCTGATCTCTGTTACACTGATGCCAGGGGCCCACTGCAGCATATGGGCCTCACACTGGTGCAGGGACAGTGGGGCCCCTGGACGCCGGGCCCCGGGGACACACGGAGCAGCTGAGCAGAACAGCCGCAGAATCACATATAGAACCAGAGCAGCATATGGAGGGCTGTATACACATGCTAATATACACACAAGGGACAAATACTCAAGGAAGTACAGAGAAATAGTATAATAAGATGTGTTTTACATTAAAAGTGCACTATGGAACTTTTCTGATGGAGGTGTAATGTAATGTAAGACGTAATGATTTAAAGACTGCAGATTGAAAGTCGCTATTGAACTATAATGTGGTGCAGAACATCTCTGTTATGATCTTAATGACTTTGTACTTCATATCAAGACTAAACTAAACTAAAACTATACAGGAAACATCGCCATGGTAACCTATAATAACAGACATCCTGTTCCAGCAGCAGGAACTATATGGAGAGCTATTTTGTCCTTTTGCTTTATGGAGAGCTCTATTTACTGTGGATGCACCGATACAATACTGGTATACTGGATCAGATGTTGGGTTTCAAAAATCGGTTCAGTCGATATCCCATTTTGGTCTACAAATTGGTGTAAAAAGACAATTTATTTGACAATGTTGGCCCAAAACATCTCATAATATTAACCTGTATTTTTATATAACTGTTCTATTGTTATTTTAAATGATAAAAAACAGTTACAAAACACCTTAAGATTGTTTAATTTATTTTTTTTTTCTAGCCCCATACGCAGTTTGTGTTTAAGGGAAATAAATAATATTTTTCGTCTCTCTAGTATCTTAGTTGATATTTAAAGCCAAAGTATCGACATCGGTAAAAGGCTGGATCAGCGCATCTCTACTTTTTACTGCAGTTTTCATTGGATTTGTGCTGAATGTCCAAACACACTCATGTCAAATACAAAAGAAAACTCTGTATTCTGTCAACTTGACAAAAGTTTTAGATGTGCCGCTGGTCCAAGCAGCTTCTTCAGATACAGTAAGTGTCTGAATGAGGAGCTAACAACCCTGACACTAACACAGCTCCTCCCTCCAGGCAGAGAGAACGTAGTCTCCACCAGCAATCCGACCAGAACTGAAGAAGCAGCCTGGATGAGCTGCCAAGTCACACATTTCACAGACATACTAATACTACGTGAACGAAACTAGTAATCATATTTTCCATTTTGCTGGTAACAACTGTTCATCTTTATTTACCCACATTAGATAAATATTTAAAGGCCCTGTATTACTCTATATGTTCTAATGTTGTTTCCTCATCACAAACACAGCTGGAGTTGTGTTTTGTTTCATTCGCACACGTTTCACACATAAATCCTGCATCTTTAGGCTGAGTTCTTCTCTCAAACAGAAAACACTTGATGCTCCACTGTGTTTTTAAACTCCATACACCTTCACTAGGATCATTTGGCTAATTTCAGCTCTGGAATTGCTGAACTCTACTGAAAAAAAGAAAATAAAAAATTGCTTCATGACATCACAAGGTGGAACAGAGCATTTAGAGCTTTATAAATGCATACAGACGAATAATAAAGTGTTACTCAAACATGTGTGAATGAAACAAAACACAACTCCAGGTCTGTTTTTGAGGTAACAACAGTCAATTTTGCGTAATTTTTCACCTTTAATGGCAGACTGTGTAACCTTCCAGACAAAGCAGTAACATCGCCATGGAAACAAATATCGTCATGACGTTCAACAGAAAAGTTAAACAGTGCACTTTTAAATCACATAACTTAGACGTCCCATGTTAGCCTATCAAAAATTACACAAAGTTACTGCTAAATTCCATACAAATGATTGAGTAACACATAAAATAGTCCCTTAAAAGCTCATTTGAACCCAGTTGACCAGCAAACGCGTTGAAAGCACTTGTGAGATCCCTCCGCTGAGTTATTACACAAATTAGAAATGAGCTACAAATGAGATACAAATAAGATCGAACCCAGGCAGGCGCGGAGACTGACTTTTGAGCTTGTTTATACACTACCATAACACACGGTTCGAGTAAAGAGCCACTGTGGGACTGAGTTTTGAATAAACCAGCAACATAAGGCCAAAGCTCCAGGCCTCCAGAGGACTCCACCAGCTCTATCCAACCTAGGAGAGGCGATCGCGGGGACGTTTAGCCCTAACAAGGCCCTGGAGAGCGGCGGTGGAGCAAACAAGAGGCGGGAGAGGGCAGAGGAACACGTGTATTTTCAGTATCACAGATGGAGATGGAGAAGGAGTGAGGGAATATGTAAATGGAACAAAGGAGAGGTGTAATAGAAGATGTAGGTCAGATGTTCAGGAGGGATAAGAGAACTTCAACTGTACTGGAAAAAAAAATTTTTTCACCACAATGAAGTTGAAGTACCCGAGTAACTTTCAAATAAAATACTTCCCAGACACCATACTACTTGAGTAAAATATCTGACAGTAAGGTTTTGGTTAAAGGCCTTATATTACACAAAATTCTTATGAGCTTAAATCCATGTTCCAATGTTGGTCCTCCTCAAAAACACACCTGGAGTTGTGTTTTGTTTCACTGAGTAACACTTTATTATTAGTCTGTCTACATCTCCAAAGCTCAAAATGCTCTGCTCCACCTTGTGATGTCATGAAGTGGCAGTTTTCTAGTTAACAGCTCTTTTTACCTTCTGTCTATGTGAGAACTTTCTCATTTCAGATTCATGGACCTCCACAAGCTTCTGTTCAGTTCTGTGTGATTTTGTTTCATGTTTTATATACAAAAAAACATATTGAGCTCTATTGATCTTGTACAGTGTAAGTTGTGGTATGTATTGTTGTAAGTTGTATGTATAGTTGTAAGTTGTATGTATAGTTGTAAGTTGTATGTATAGTTGTACATTGTATGTATAGTTGTAAATTGTGGTATGGATAGTTGTAAGTTGTATGTATAGTTGTAAGTTGTATGTATAATTGTAAGTTGTGGTATGGATAGTTGTAAGTTGTGGTATGGATAGTTGTAAGTTGTTGTTTTTACAATCATTTAAAGGTGCATTGTGTAACTTTTCCGGTGGAGGGTCCGTCAAATGCTTTTCTCCATGGAGATGTTATTGCTTTGTCTGGAATTTTTCACAGTATGGCATTAAACCTTTCTATCTTCATGGAGATCAAACCAGATCAAGGTCACAGGTCAGATCTATGGAGAGGCGACCCTGCTCACAGTCAGAATGCCTGTTTTCTAGGTATTTTTGAGCTGTAAAACCACCTGTAAGGTAGAGCTGTGAGCAGGTGAAGGACCTCCATAGTGCACCTTCGAAACTTACTTTGTACTTCTACTTCAGTTATTTTTTGAAGTAACAGTACCTTATTTGAGTACAAGCTGCTGCTGCTGCTGCTGCTGCTGCTGCTGTTAGGTTTAGCTGCAAGTCCAACAACGCACAACGAAATCTTATGTTGACTTTGCACTTGTCAAAACTGCTTTAGGGCCTGGTTCAAAAGACGTCTCTGGTCTCATAGTCTTTGTTATCGCTTTGACAACTGTGAGGGACATTTGTGAACAGGCTTAAGGTTTGTGCATATCTAATGAGAGGGGACTGACTGATGGTTCTTAGATTGTATAAAGAAGTGGACTAAGGGAGTTATAGGTGAGAATTTGGAGTTCCATATTAGGGATAGCATTTTATTTGCGGACAAAATTGCAAAATAAAAACACCAGGATCATGTAGAGCGGGTTAATACGAACATTTTAAAACCAAAATGACAAGGCTCTCAGCAGCTGCTACAGAGAGAGGGGTGACTGTTTTTCAATGTAAAGTCAATTGGAGCCAGAGTCGATGGAGCCAGAATTGCGCTCATGCACTTCTCACGCTGCCGTTATAATTTGGAACGCGGCAGCTAGTGGGTAGCTATATCCGTTTGTATATACAGTCTATGGCGGCAAAGCACTCCGCCCCCAGTGCCCGTTTTAGGAATATCCTGTGGCGGACATTTTATCGACATTATAGTGGGGTGGAATAACGAGAAAATGTCTGTAATATACACAGTCAACTGGGATGTGATACAGTTTACAGCTATGCCTAACGAGTCCGTACAAACATTACTGTCACATTTTATTTAGTCACTGATACTATTCGACCATTAACAAGAAGGTCATTTGTTCAAACCTCTGGGCCATGAGAAGTAGTGACATTGTACTTCGATTTCACACTCAAGTCAATAAGGCTCACAGGATATTTCCATGCAAACTGATTCACTATGGCAACCCCTGTCCAAAACAAAGCAAAGCATCATAGTCACTGTAGTCCCTTGTCCGTGTTGTTCTGTAAGATGACTCCTTTGCTAACCTTCTGCTCTGCGTACTGTCTGCAGATATCCGTGATCGTCGCAAGAAGCCCGTCATGATGTTCCTCCACGGCGGTTCGTACATGGAGGGTACGGGGAACATGTTCGACGCCAGCGTGCTCGCCGCCTACGGGAACGTCATCGTGGTCACCCTCAACTACAGACTGGGCGTGCTGGGTAAGTGTGCCCGCCGAGGCCCGCTTTAAGACTGTACCTCATCAACGTATCGAGCCTTCCAGGAGTGATGTGTTTAGAATTTGAATATTTTTGTTGGATTATTGGTCAGCTTAATATTTAAAGGTGCATTGTGTAACTTTTTGGTTGAGGGTCCATTATCTACTTGTTTCTATGGATATGTCATTGCTCATCCTGGAATGTTCCACAGTATGGCATTAAACAGCTCTACTTTACATTTATTCAATTACAGGTGTTTCTAATGCTCAAAAATACAGAGAAAAACAGACATTCTGACTGTGAGTGGGGTCGCCTCTCCACAGATCTGACCTGTAACTTGGTCTGGTTTGGTCTCCATGAAGGTTTAATAGGTTTAATACCATACTGTGACAGGCCTTCCACCAGAAAAGTTACACAATGCACCTTTAAGAAATGTGTTTTATTACGTGGTTGTTAGCATGTACGCTCATTTCTGTGCAAATCGCTAATTTGTTTATTATCTCCAGTGCTACAACAGTGCTACATGTGGGCGCTGGTTTGGATGAATGTGACGTGTTCGTAAGTGATGGTGGTGGTGGGAGGGGCTGATGGCGCAGATTGGCAGCCTCGCTTTTGTCAGTCTGTCCCAGAGCATCTGTGGCTTCAGTAGTAACTTACCACCACCGAGTGTGGAGGGAATGAAGAATGTAATGTAAAGCACTTTGGGTTCATGATATAACTCATATGCGTTGTCATAATTATTGTTATAGTCTGTGATGTTTGGAGGCTAACGCTAACTCTCTTATTTAAATTGCATCAGAGCAGGGTTTCTCAAACTGGCTGTATGCAAACTCCTTCAGATGGCACTTGGACAGCTCTTGGTTTGTCTAATTTAGAGTTAATTTTATTCCACTTTCCCGAGCTAATGTATGGAAGGGTACCAGCCTTTAGAATGCAGGCGTTATGTTTACAGAGTCTATATGTGCGCACGTTGTATCATATAGTATCTGTGTGTATGGATGTTCTCCCGGGGCTGTGTTAGTGCTGATGTGTAAATGAAGCTTCACTTACATGAGTCGGCTCAGAGTCCTTCATAGACTTCAGACTGCACTCTACTCATATTGATTCATGCTGATCAGCGACGTCAGTGGTCCAGCAGAGAGGCCACTATCACTCTCAACTTTTCAATTGAGGATTATTTATGATAGTATCGTTATTTGTGGAACTTTTTGGGATATTTAGAAGCACAGGGCAGCACCTCAGAAACGGTGGAACTGTAGGTGTAGGTTTTACCACTGAACTGATTTGCATAGATCTCCCCTCTATATTCCAATGGCAACGTATGTCTGCACTCATGGTTCAGTGAGTGGAGCTTGAAGCATAGAGAAGCTGTTGTTCTAATGTTCACGATTCCCTGGTGGAGCCGTTCATATGTTCATATGTCTCATGAGGAGGTGTGTACTTCCTGTTAGCACCATCTGAATATGGTCTTTATTAGCATTATAAGCCCCATGGTGGTTGGAGACCAGTTGTAGAGAGTATTATCTGGTACATAAGGGTGAGTTGTTGTGCATCTGTAGGGAGTATTATCTGTTACATAAGGGTGAGTTCTTGTACAGATGTAGGGAGTATTATCTGTTACATAAGAGTGAGTTGTTGTACAGTTGTAGGGAGTATTATCTGTTACATAAGGGTGAGTTGTTGTATAGTTATAGGGAGTATTATCTGTTACATAAGGATAAGTTGTTGTGCAGCTGTAGGGACATAAGGGTGACAGGACACTCTGTAGATTCACTGACAGCTGTTGTTTGAACATGTGTAAAGTGTTTTCACTGACACCCAGATGACACCCACAGTCCTCTGCTTCTCCTGTGCTCTAACGCTGGGTGTGCACCTAATGTGAGACGGTGTTCTTCTGGGACTCACACGGGTCCCTCAAGACTTACAAAGTGATCAAAAGCAACGCATGCTGTCACACTAACCTCAGAGTGAATCAACAAAGACACCACAGCGGTCTGGAGAAGTTTATGGATGTGCAGGACAGCGTCTTTAGAATGATGTTAAGCTGTATCAGAACAAGTATAAGAGCACATAGACTAGTATACACCATGGACCACTATGGAACCTACAGGACCACTGAGGGATTACACACATATAAGGACACATGGAGATAGGAAAGAAAGTACTACCATTTAATGTTAAAAATCACATTCTGTTGTCTTAATGTCTGTCTAGTTAAGTTCAGAGCAGATGACTAGAACATCTCGCTCATCTGTAAACTGATCTGACAATTTCCTTTAAACGTTCAGTGATGGAACAGTTGGCTTTTTCATACACAGCAGCAAAAAACTTGAACAACACTTCCAGCTGAACTTAAAACTTCTTCTGAGCAGCAGGCGTGGAAACATAGGCTTCTTCAAATGCTTAAACATTCTGGGTGATTGTACTGTAGATGTGTTGTGTAGATGTAAATGTGCTGTGTTTGACTAATGACATTTGTCTTGATGATAATGTTGTTGATTAATTATATTTTAGAGGATAATAATACTGATGAATTTGGTAAATGTACATTTTAGAGGATTTTGATGACAATGAAACTGAGTATTTTTAGAAGAAAATGATGAATTTGAAATATTGAAGTATTTATGGAAATTAGAATGAATTTTGATAGTTTTAAATGTTTAATGATGAATTCGATTGTGGTTATTTTAAGGAGACACTGTTACTAATGAAATGTTGTTGTTAGAGTTGGTTTAATGTAAATAGTTTCTTTAATGTATCGTGTACCTGCCTGAGGACTGCAGATGGAAAGGAGGTTGTAGCTAAATCTGGCACAAAGCATCTTTTCTCTCTGAGATGAATGTTTTCTGTGCACCGTTTGAATAAAATATATAATGGTAAGATTTTATTTTAGGGTACAGTTATTAACTTATTAATTGTGGCCATACCAGCTTGTCAAAGCCCGGTGCAAATAAGTCAAAACTACATTTCTTGTGCTACTAGTCCTTAACAACAGCCTTATTACCAAAATCGTATTAGAATCATAATCCATGGACAAAAATGTCCTAGTATCACACTAATACGCAGTAATAAGGAGTGGCTTAATAGGAAAGTATTTTATTTACAAATGTCTAACTAATAGCAGAATAAGCTTATGGGGAATTAGACATTAATAATGGCTGAATAAATACTAATTAATGACAAATAAACCATTTACAACTATGCTAATTAGCAGGTAGTTAGATGTTAATAAGTGTACCCTAAAATAAAGTGTTACCTAAATAATAATAACAGTAATAAAGAAAAGAGTGTATTTTAGTAGGATTGTGGTATCAGAATCAGTATTGAGTATCAAGTTTATTCCATCCATCCATCCATCCATCCATCCATTTTCTTCCGCTTATCCGGGGCCGGGTCGCGGGGACAACAGGCTAAGCAGTTCACTCGTGAACAAGACCCCGAGATACTTGAACTCCTCCACTTGAGGCAAGGACTCTCCACCCACCCGGAGAGGGCAAGCCACCTTTTTCCTGTCAAGAACCAAGTTTATCCCTTGGTATCAAAATCGAGTTTAGAATTTGAGTATCATGACAACAACAAGTAACCTCTTCCTCTCTCTTTGCTGTGCTCCTGACAAATCTTTAATATTTTGATGGGGAATATTTCCTTTGTACACCTCAAACAAATTGTGTATTTAAAATGTTGGTTGATTTATACAGGCCTTACTCCAAATTTCATCACGACCTCATGCTAAATGTTTTTAATCAAGCTTGGCCCATAAGAAGGCCTGTGGTGTTCTGATTAGAGCGGGGTTGGGATCATCAAAAAGCACTGTAGCTAATTGAAATGGGTCCAGTCAGATCCATAGTGACAGGAAAACATGACAAAATAAACGCTTGGAAACATTAACTATAACTGTAAGTGTACCGGGGTTATTTTAGCTTTTGAGGGCACATGACAGATGCTTTTTTGGGGGTTCTTTCGCTTCTAATCACATTTGCGCTAAGTTACTCCCCCTCCAGTGCGCTATCACAACACAATCAGCATTTGCATCCCGCTAATGAAACTCAGGTTTGTGAAGTTGCTGTGTACAGTTCCGTGTCATGTTTTTGTATATTTACGGAGAATTGTCGTGTGGGACCATGGGTGACATTGGCTTGCGGGCGGAGCATTGGACAAAATCTTACAGCTAACCTTAAGAAGAGTTCAAATAGGGCCCAGGGGAGATTGCTAAATTACTCAAACATGCCTGGATGACATCTAAAACCTCTTCAGGTATGTTTTTGGGAGGTGTGGTAATACAAGAAGTGCTCCACTGTGTTTTCAACAAGTCAGTTTTGTGTAATATAGAGCTCCGGGAGATGACGTCACGCTATCCCAGCATGCACCACCGGGCGCCACCTTGGCAGGAATTATTGTGAACAAACTAACTAACTCGCCTACAAAACTTTCAGCTTACAACGATGGTAGACTCATGCTGTGCCCCTGGATGCACAAACCACAGAGGACAAGTTAAAGATAAAGCCTTTTATCGCATTCCCAAAGATCCAGCTCGGAGGGAAAAATGGATTTCTGCAATAAAGAAACGTGCTGAAGAAAACCGAGCGTTGGAACCTGTCACCTAATGGATTTCGCTTGTGCAGTGACCATTTCATATCAGGTAATTTCACGTAAACATTATACATTTAATATTATCTTAAATGGTGCTGATAGTTATTGTTTTGGACAATAAATATCACCGACTAAACTGGGTGGATTGTATTTCAGTCGGACGAGCCGAAACGTCCTCAACCTAATCTACCAACCCAGTCTAGTTGGCGATATAAACCTCACTACGGTGGCTAATGTCCAGACCTAAAAACGTATTAGCTAATGGGTTGCATTCATGTGACATCACAACATTTTAAACTGCCTGTATCATTGAATAGTGAATATTTTTTCTCAGTGTAATCTTAGTGGTTTCTTTACTTAACATTACTTATTTTGTGTCCTAGATAAAAAGAGTGACAACCCACTTTCACCTGACTACATCCCATCGGTTTTCAAGCATGTGCCGTCACCCGTGAAAAATAAAGGAAAACAGCTCATGGACAAGTTTAATAGAAGACAAGAAGCTAAAAAAAGACTACAGAAAGATTTCACTGACGCACCCACACGATTACACACCATTATTGATGGACCCTCCTCCATCACTGACTACATTGAACCAAGCTGCAACCTCCTGTCTCACAGACAACACAGAGCCAGAAAATTACATGACAGAAAGTTACACTGAACCTACTTGTAATAATGATAACTGTAAAAAACACATTCACTCACTCAAGTTGGAGTTGCAGTGCAATAACAGTGAGCACCTAGCACCACGCCATCTGTCCTAACCACTGCCCATGGTTTCAGGGAGGGGTCATTTAATCTTTGTGAATGATTCACCTGTAATTAAAAGAAGTTGTAAAAACTGTCCCTATTTCTGCAAATAGCTCGCGGTCTCGCGTCATCATAACGGTTAGCCTATGCTAACTAGCAAAACGGTACGCTACTTACCCTGGCAGTAACAACAAAACAACTCCTTTGTGGTGAACTCCAGAGTAGCACCTCGGTCACGAATCCCGACTGAGTCCATTTGTATCCTTCCAGGCTTTTGTACGCCTTCAGTGAATCTCCGGTGTAGTAAGAAGGAAAGTTAATAAGGTAGTTGTAGATATCGGGATATTGGACATCTGGAAGTCCCGAGCCTCCTTCCGCTACCTGAACCATGGTTTTAAAAAGCACACCAGGCACTAGATAAGGATCACTAATTTGTAATCTCTGAAGTTTAGTGGTGTAACGATGTTTGTCTCTGTCCGAAAGTTCGTTGCTGGCATCCATTCCTCTCGCTGGTCTATGCTAATATCTCAATCTCTCGCTACTTCTTTCCTGCCGACATGGCATCATAAACAAACCGGGTCACGTGACGTCCGGAGCTCTATAGGACTTTTAAGTTACTCTTAATAATAATAATAATAATACATCAGACTTGTACAGCACTTTTTGGACACTCAAAGATGCTTAACAAACAAAACAGGAAGTAACACTGTAGGAAACGGGGGAATCATGGGGGGAATGCAGCTTGAACAGGTGAGTTTTTAGTTGTGATGTGAAGTGCTGCAGTGAGTCTGAGTTCCGATGAATTATGGGAGAGAGTTCCAGAATGAGGGGGCAGCGGCAGCGAAGGCTCGGTCCCCCAAGGTCCGGTGCTTTGTCCTGATGAAGGGAGTGAGGAGGTTCTTTGTCCTGATGAGGGGAGTGAGGAGGTTCTTTGTCCTGATGAGGGGAGTGAGGAGGTTCTTTGTCCTGATGAGCGGAGTGAGGAGGTTCTTTGTCCTGATGAGCAGAGTGAGGAGGTTCTTTGTCCTGATGAGGGGAGTGAGGAGGTTGGTGTCGGTTGATCTGAGGTGGCGGGTGGGACAGTGCAGACGAAAGAGGTCAGTGAGACGGGGCAGGGTCAGGTTATGGAGGGACCTGTAGGTGATGATAAGGACCTTGTATTGAATGCGGTGCTGTACAGGGAGCCAGTGGAGTTGCTTGAGGACAAGAGTGATGAGGTCTCTAGAGCGGGGGCGGGCGGCGGAGTTCTGGATGTATTGCAGTTTTTGGACGTGGGTGGAGGGGAGACTGTACAGAAGGCTATTGCAATAGCCTTAAGTGAGTTTGAGTAAAATATATAATGGTAAGATTTTATTTTAGGGTACAATTATTAACTTATTATTTGTGGCCATAGCAGCTTGTCAATCTGATCCCGTCAGATCTCAGAAGTTCAGCAGGGCCGGGCCTGGTCAGGACATGGATGGGAAACCACTGGGAAAATCAGGTGCCACAGTGGGGTCGTTGTGTCCTTAGGCAAGACACTTCACCTACATTGCCTGGTAAGAAAATGGTGTGTGTGATGTCTTGAAAGGCGCTATAAAAATGCAGTGATTAATTAATGATTAATTCATAATTAATTCATTTTCAAGTATCAGTATTCTAACTTGAGAAAAAACAAGTCTCAGGCTTGTAGAACATCTTTAAAGCCTATCAAAATATTGTATAAACAAGCACTAAAAATCCATGATAAAAAGTCTCACCTGTACCACCACTGCTCGATACTTGTCAAATATAAATTGTTAAATTTTGAAAATTTGCTTAAATTTAATCAAATGTTAAGCTTATTTAAAATTATTCATAATTCAGCTGCTCCCCTTTTGAAAAAGTGTGCTGTGCTCACTTCCACAGCCAGAGGGGAGGGCAGTGTTCCAAGATGCAAAACCTCTTTTGGTCAGTCATCATTCTGCTGTAGAACCATCAGCCTCTGGAACAGCCTTCCACATGAAATTATATCATGTACAAATAGTGAAATGTTTGGACGCCTGAACAAACAATGGCTTTAACCAAACAAACCTGTACACGTGAATCTGTGTAGCAACATGAACTATAGATGTAAATAGTGGGTGGATGTGGTGACTGAGATTCACTAATTATACTTAATGATTTAATGAATAAATTATTGAATTAATATCCATTGTATTTTATTGACATGTATGACATTTATGACATGAACCTGTCCAGGGACTGAAGGTGGAAATGAGCAATTTTGCTATAACCTGCACAAACATATATATAACCTCTTTGTGTAGGTCTTTGTTTTTAGTGCATTGTCCCTGATAAACAAACTAAACAAAAAAAAAAAAAAAAAAAAAAAAAAAAAAAAAGGCTACTCCACCCTCCTCTGTTTTGTACTTTTACCATATTTGTCACCAGTATGCTGTAAAGTGTTCACCAGTCTGGTCCAAAACTCCAGCTCGTGCCTATATTTAACCGCCCCATTCGTTCACAATGGAGCCTGATTTTGGAGAGCTCCGCGTGATGACCAGATGGCGTTGAGGTGGTCAGGAGGATCTGGGCAGCGCGCCGAGAGATGGACCTCAGAAACGGGCCAAAAATGTGGCTGGCCGCGCTTCCACCCGTCACCATGGGGAGGCACTGTGAGCGTCGGCCTCCTGTGGTGTGGAGCAGGGGAAAGCATTTATCATTTTGACACTAGCGCAACACGTGAAGACAAAAGAATATCCAGTGCAGCGGGTGGGGATACTGTGCAGCTGATGTCATTAACATTCTCTGGGGTTGTGATGCTAACTGAAGGCACTACTCTGTCTGAGGCTTGTTTAATCTGAGTTTTATTTTAACACAATCTGACCACAAACTGACTTAGCTGGAACTACAACAGGTGAGATGATTTGTGCTGTTAAACAAGTCTCTTACACATAAAATTACAGTCACAAGCCAGCAACAGTTTTTCACTTAGTCACTCTCATATTTTTGGTGAAAATGAAACAGGACCAGGAACGCTCGGACTGATCACAGGCTGTTGAAAATGTGTCATTTAAACCCTTTTTGTATTTTTTCTGTTTTTAGATCATCTTAAAACCTTTTTTTTGGCAGTGTTTGCTAATGTGTGCATTGTGTCACCATGGTAACGACACGTAAAACACCCCCAGTGTAATGTCACGGCAAAGTATCCGTTGATAAAATATAGACCAATGGATTATAGACTACGGTGGGGGACGTGTGAATATGTGTGAGTGAGTGGCGCGTGAACGGGTGTCAGTTTTATTTTATTTTATTTTTTGTGAAACTGCTTCTTTTGTAGATCAGAGCAATGACGTCTTGAGTACAGGAGAATAAATGTTAGGCTGCTCAAACGTGCATGAATCACTCTAAACAGAACTTCAAGAGGGTCATTAAAATGGTTAAAATGGATAAAAGCTCTGAGAAGTCTCATTTTCCACTATTTGGAATCAAATTTAGTTAATTGCTTGAAATACACAAAATCCCGCTGGAAAAGTCTTAAATGAGGGAAAATGTTGCATTTCTCATTGAATGACAAACACCTTTTTATAGCTTTGTCTGGAATGTTCCGCAGTATGGGATTAAATGTGTATTTCATGTATCGAAGAACAGGAGATTTGGTATTTTATTCTCTCCCATCCTCCCTCCCTCCCTCCCTCCCTCCCTTGCTCTCTCCCTCCTTTTCTCTCCTCCTGTCTCTCTCCCTCTCTCTCCACCAGCCCCCACTCCTCTCTGTCTCTCTCTTTTACTCTTTCTCTCTCCTCCTGTCTCTCTCCCTCTCTGCCTCTCTCTTTCACCCTTTCTCTCTCCTCCTGTCTCTCTCTACTTCTGTCTTTCTCTTTCACCCTCCCTCTCTCCTCCTGTCTCTCTCCCTCTCTCTCCACCAGCCCCCACTCCTCTCTGTTGCTCTCTTTCACCCTTTCTCTCGCCTTCTGTCTCTCTCCCTCTCTCTCTCTCCACCAGCCCCTCCTCCTGTCTCTCTCTTTCACCCTCTCTCTCTCCTCCTGTCTCTCTCCCTCTCTCACCATCAGCCCCCACTCCTCTCTGTCTCTCTCTTTCACCCTTTCTCTCTCCTCCTGTCTCTCTCCCTCTCTCTTTCACCCTTTCTCTCTCCTCCTGTCTCTCTCTACTTCTGTCTTTCTCTTTCACCCTCCCTCTCTCCTCCTGTTTCTCTCCCTCTCTCTCCACCAGCCCCCACTCCTCTCTGTTGCTCTCTTTCACCCTCTCTCTCTCTCCTCCTGTCTCTCTCCCTCTCTCACCATCAGCCCCCACTCCTCTCTGTCTCTCTCTTTCACCCTTTCTCTCTCCTCCTGTCTCTCTCCCTCTCTGTCTCTCTCTTTCACCCTCTCTCTCCTCCTGTCTCTCTCCTTCTCTCTCCACCAGCCCCACTCCTCTCTGTCTCTCTCTTTCAACCTTTCTCTCTCCACCTGTTGCTTTCCCACTCTCCTCCTTTCTCTCTTTCACCCCCATTCTCTCCTCCTGTCTCTCTCCCTCTCTCTCCACCAGCCCCCACTCCTCTCTGTCTCTCTCTTTCACCCTTTCTCTCTCCACCTGTCTGTTTACCTCTCTTTCTCTCTCTTTCAACCTTTCTCTCTTCTCCTGTCTCTCTCCCTCTCTCTTTCACCTTGTCTCTCTCTCCTCCTGTCTCTCCCTCTCTCTCCACCCCCATCTCTCTCTTTCACCCTTTCTCTTCCTCCCTCTTCTCCCTTTCACCTTCTCTTCTTTCTCCTGCCCCGCCCCCTTCCCTTACCTTGCTCTCTCTCTCCTCCTGCCCCCTCCCTCTCTCTGTAACTCCAGTAGAATCATATTTATGGAAATCGTGTCCCCTGACAGGACAGGACAGGAGCAGAGGAGCGGTGCAGTCTCTGGTGGCTCTTCTGTACACTTAAATATGGAGCAGAGCTTTGGAATGGTGCTCCTGACCTTGGATTTCACAGCAGAAACCTACAGGAGGATGATACAGGAGCTCGTTCACACAAAAAAAACCCAGTAGATGGAATGAGAAAAGAGCGTGCGCTGGAGGTTTCATGATTTAAGATGTGCATTTTAGCTACTGACAAATGTATTGAAATATAGTAACTTCTATTTTTCTTAAACCAAAACTAAAACAGGTCTAACCCAGGATTTAACAAGGCCACAACTAAATACTGACCACTAACAACAGGTAAAGCCCACGAGGCCGGCTCTGAACGAGAACTACACCAGAATTGAATTGTACATTGTGTCCAATACGGCAGCTGGGAAAACCTCAATAGTGCTGAAAGATCTAAGCCAGGTCTAAACCAATTCTAAACCAGATTTAAACCAGGTCTAAACCAATTCTAAACCAGATTTAAATCAGGTCTAAACCAATTCTAAATCAGATTTAAACCAGGTCTAAACCAATTCTAAACCAGATTTAAACCAGGTCTAAACCAATTCTAAACCAGATTTAAACCAGGTCTAAACCAATTCTAAACCAGATTTAAACCAGGTCTAAACCAATTCTAAACCAGATTTAAACCAGGTCTAAACCAATTCTAAACCAGATTTAAACCAGGTCTAAACCAATTCTAAACCAGATTTAACCAGGTCTAAACCAATTCTAAACCAGATTTAAACCAGGTCTAAACCAATTCTAAACCAGATTTAACCAGGTCTAAACCAGGTCTAAACCAATTCTAAATCAGATTTAAACCAGTTCTAAACCAGGTAAACCAATTCTAAACCAGATTGAAACCAGGTCTAAACCAATTCTAAACCAGATTTAAACCAGGTCTAAACCAATTCTAAACCAGATTTAAATCAGGTCTAAACCAATTCTAAATCAGATTTAAACCAGGTCTAAACCAATTCTAAACCAGATTTAAACCAGGTCTAAACCAATTCTAAACCAGATTTAAACCAGGTCTAAACCAATTCTAAACCAGATTTAAACCAGGTCTAAACCAATTCTAAACCAGATTTAAACCAGGTCTAAACCAATTCTAAACCAGATTTAAACCAGGTCTAAACCAATTCTAAACCAGATTTAACCAGGTCTAAACCAATTCTAAACCAGATTTAAACCAGGTCTAAACCAATTCTAAACCAGATTTAACCAGGTCTAAACCAGGTCTAAACCAATTCTAAATCAGATTTAAACCAGTTCTAAACCAGGTAAACCAATTCTAAACCAGATTGAAACCAGGTCTAAACCAATTCTAAATCAGATTTAAACCAGGTCTAAACCAATTCTAAACCAGCTTTAAACCAGGTCTAAACCAATTCTAAATCAAATTTAAACCAGGTCTAAACGAGATCTAAACCAAATCTAAACCAAATCTAAACCAGGTGTAAACCAGGTCTAACCCAGGTCTCACCCGGATCTAAACCATGTCTAACCCAGGTCTAAACCAGGTTTAAACCAGGTCTAAACCAGATTTAAAACAGGTCTAAACCAATTCTAAACCAGGTCTAAACCAGGTCTAAACCAGATCTAAACCAAATCTAAACCAGGTGTAAACCAGGTCTAACCCAGGTCCAACCCAGGTCTAAACCAATTTTAAACCAGGCCTAAACCAGGTCTAATCAAGATCTAAACCAGGAATAAACCAGGTCTAAGCCAGGATTTATCCAGGTGTAATCCAGGTCTAACCCAGGTCCAGACCTTAGCTGGAATGGTACAATAGTTCATGTATAAAACTGTTTACAAGCGAGCATCCATTTCAGTGTTGATGTGTTTTTGTGCAGGAGCAGGTGTGATTTAGGCTCTCGTATAATTTGACTTTTTCACCCTTTTAGCAGCATAAAACATTTTACATGGTACATAAAAACACATAGTGAAACTCTTTCCCCCGTTGCTTTTTATACTGAACCTCGTATATTCTACTTTATTGAGAATTTAAACTATTTTAGACACTTTGACATTTCTGTTTCACATTTTGCACATTAAAATATCGTATCAAAAAGTAAGTCAAAGTATTATTATAAGTTCTAGCATAGGTTCCTTTTCAAGTCACAATGCTCAGATTTTTTTATTGTTCAATGCTAATGTGAAAAAAGTCGTAGCTATCTTACTACGCTAACGACAAAAAGGAGAAAAGACACATAGTTTTTTCATTCCTCCTTCTGTTCTTTGTTTGTTTTTATTCTCCTTTATTCTCTCATGTTTCTCTTGGTGTTAAATTTGCGCTAAAAGTTGACTTATGACGCGGGTTAGGCTAGCTTATGTAGCACATGTCAACAATCTCGCGCACCGCTGGAGGCACATGCGCCGTTAATGGCTCTGGATACATCATGATTAGCTTGTCTGACAGGCTAATGTCACGTGACCACCACTGCAAGGCCTGCTGGGAACTGTAGTCAATATGGAAGGCACATGTTGTACATGTGGGAGCTTATGTATTTGATAAGAAATAACTGGACCGGTTACTCGTATTAAAACGCCTTAGGGTCTAAACCAGGTCTAAACCAGGTCTGAAGCATGTCTGAACCAGGCCTAAAACAGCTCTGAACCAGGTCTGAACCAGGTCTAAACCAGGTCTGAACCATGTCTGAACCAGGCCTAAAACAGGTCTGAACCAGGTCTGAACCAGGTCTGAACCATGTCTGAACCAGGCCTAAAACAGGTCTGAACCAGGTCTGAACCAGGTCTAAAACAGGTCTAAACCAGGTCTGAACCAGGTCTGAACCAGGCCTAAAACAGGTCTGAACCAGGTCTGAACCAGGTCTAAAACAGGTCTAAACCAGGTCTGAACCAGGTCTAAACCAGGTCTGAACCAGGTCTGAACCAGGTCTAAACCAGATCTAAACCAGGTCTGAAACAGGTCTAACCCAGGTCTGAACCAGGTCTGAACCAGGTCTGAACCAAGTCTAAAACAGGTCTAAACCAGGTCTAAACCAGGTCTGAACCAGGTCTGAACCAGGTCTGAACCAGGTCTAAACCAGATCTAAACCAGGTCTGAAACAGGTCTAACCCAGGTCTGAACCATGTCTGAACCAGGTCTGAACCAGGTCTAAAAGAAGGTCTAAACCAGGTCTGAACCAGGTCTAAAACAGGTCTGAACCAGGTCTGAACCAGGTCTAAACCAGGTCTAAACCAGGTCTAAACCAAGTCTAAACCAGGTCTTAAGCAGGTCTAACCCAAGTCTAAACCAAGAGTAAATCAGGTCTAAACCAGGTCTAAACCAGGTCTAACCAAGTCTAAACCAAGAGTAAATCAGGTCTAAACCAAGTCTAAACCAGGTCTAAACCAGGTCTAAACCAGGTCTAACCCAAGTCTAAACCACGTCTAAACCAAGTCTAAACCAGATCTACCCAGGTCTAAACCAAGTCTAAATCAGGTCTAAATCAGGTCTAACCGAGGTCTAACCCAGGTCTAACCCAGGTCTACACCAGGTCTAAACCAAGTCCAAACCAGGTCTAAACCAGGTCTGTATTATGTTTGATAAGAAATGTCTGGCCTGGTTACTCTTATTAAAACACCTCAGGTCAGTATTGCTGTTTATAATGGAAAACCAGGATGAATGTCGCCTTATGTTATTATTCAAAAAATACTCTCAAAAAGCCATATCTCCATGGAGACAAGGCAAAAAGTTACAGTGCACATCTTTAATTAAAACTAAGTCTCCTCCAAACCAGTCATATACATACTCTAAATAACATACCATATCTCTCTCTCTCTCTTACTTTCTTTACCTCCTTTCTTCCATTTCTCTTACTCTCTCTAACTCTTTCTCCCTCTGTTCCTCTGTCTCTCTCTCTCTGTCCCACTTCCTCCTTTTCTTGGTCTCTCCCTGTCTCTCTTTTTCTCTTCCTTTGTCTCTTGCTCTCCCTCCCTCTCTTCCACTGTTTCTTCTTCTCTCTCTTCCTCCATCTCTCTCTCTCTGTCCCCCCTCTGTTCGTTTTTCTCTCCTTTGTCTTTCTTCTTTTTCCACCTCTTTCTCTCTCTCTCCCTCCATCTCTCTTTTTTCTTTCTTACTCTGTCCCTCTTTCTCTTTCTTACTGTCTTGCTCTCTCTCTTCTCTCTGTCTCTTCCATCACTGCCTCTCTCCTTCACTTCCTTGGGCTCTCTTTCTCTCTCTCTCCCTTTTTTCTCTCCTTTGTCTTTCTTTTTTTCCTCCTCTCATCTCCGTCATTCTCTCTTCCTATTTTATTCATAATTATAAATCTATTTTTCTTTTCTTTCTCCTCCCCTCTCTGCTGTCTCTGCACTTACCCATCTTCTCACACCTGGGCCTTGCAGTACGCGCGTGTGTGTGTGTGTGTGTGTGTGTGTGTGTGTGTGTGTGTGTGTGTGTGTGTGTGTGTGTGTGTGTGTGTGTGTGTGTGTGTGTGTGTGTGTGTGTGTGCGTGCGTGCGTGTGTGTGAATGTGTGTGTATGTGTCCCCACTCAGGCGTGAAAATGAGTCCTAATAAAAAAGTCATTTGCATGATTGGACTGAGCGGGACGCGGCGGAGGTCAAGGACAGGGCTGGCTGGTGTGTCGGCCACGTTGGCAGGGGCGACGGTGATTGACACGGGGGGACCATGGCAACCGCTGACGAGTGACTACAACTTGCATATTCTGAAAAAAAGGCGAGAGAAAGAACAGTAGGTACAAAACAGTGGGAGGCATATTTGAATGTGAAATCGGTTCTTTGTGTTAGCGCTGTGTATGGGCTTCCAACTGATACTGTGCAGCTGATGTCATCAACATTCTCTGGGGATGTGATGCTAAATGTAGGCTCTGCTCTGTCTGGGGCTTTGTTAGACCACAATCTGACCTGAAAAGCTGACTTCTCTGGAACTACAACAGGTGAAATGATTTGTGCTGTTAAACAAGATAGCCAACAGTTTTTCAGTTAGTCAATCCATGAATGTCTTTTTTGGCAGTGTTTGCTTATATGTGCATTGTGTCTCCATGCTAACTGCTGAACATTCTACCATAAAGATACATGTAGAAAACCCTGGGCATGATGTCACTGCAATGTATCAATAGGTTGTGTTCACATGACATCACAACATTCTACTGATACTTTGCAGTGACACCATGCTATCCCCCCTCACTCTCCTCTTTAGTCCGCCAGACCCCGCCCCTCCTCCGCCCTCACTCTCCCCTTTAGTCGTTGAGACCATGCCTCTCCTTCCCCTTACACTCCTCTTTAGTTTTCCAGACCCCACTCTCTTCTATCGCAGTCTCCCCTTTAGTCCTCCAGACCTCACCCCTCCTACCCTGTCACCCCTTTAGTCCTCCAGACCCTACCTCTCCTCTTCCCTTTAGACCCTCTCTGGATCCAGCCCCTCCTCCCACTCACTCTCCCCTTAAGTCCTTCAGACCCCTCTTCCCCCCGACTCTCCCCTTTAGTTCTCCACTCACCAACCATCCTCCCTCCTCTCTCTCCCTTTTAGTCCTCCATACCCCTCCCCTTCTCCCACCTCACTCTCCCCTTTAGTCCTGCAGCTCCCTCCTCCCCCTCACTTTCCCTTTTAGTTCTCCAAATCTCACATCTCCGCTCACTATTCCCATCAGTCCTCTCAACCCTTCCTCCCCTCACTCTCCCCTTTAGTCCTTAAGACCCTGCGCCCCATTCTTCCCTTTAGTCCACCAGACGCCGCCCCTCCTTCCCCCTCAGTCTTCCCTTTAGTCCTCCAGACCCCCCCCTTCCCCTTTTAGTCCTCCAGACCCCGCCCCTCCTTCCCCTCACTAAAACTGACCATATAAAACCTACATACTATTTAACATATTCCCATCTGCTGCTGTGGAGTCACTTACAGCTCAAATTGACATTGGCCGTACTCACTCAGGTTCATTTGCATGTGTTTACCAGCTCCATCCCCTACACTTACGCTTGGATTTCGTTGGTAGCATACCACCTGCCGCGCTAATTGAAATGCTAACATTTTCCTCAGTGCGCTACGTAAACGGCACTATATGGACTAAATTGCGTACCTGCTGGAATACGCCATGAATATGCATGGCGCGTGATTCGAGTTAGCGCACCTGTTCTAGGAGCTAACGGCGTAGCATCTGGTTAAGACTCTGCTAATTAAGTCATTAGGAGGCCGATCCCAGGGAGGACACCTTTCAACCAATCACAGAGCTCCGGTGTATGGCTCTTTTCGTAATTGTGTGTCTTCTACCCACTGCTAAAGGTGTGGTACCTGATTGTTGTCATCTGAAAATGTGAAAACGAAACTAGTTGATTTTAAACAGTTCCAGAACTGTCCAAAGTTATTCCTCACTTTCTTTACGCATTTCTAGCAGCCAATTATTCACCGCAATGAGTTTATAAGCGTTTTGCCGTCATATAAAGCTAAAAACATCTAGCATGCTAACTGTCACACTTTGTGATTCTCAGAGGATAAAATGGGAAAGGCAAAAGTAAAGAACATTTGGAAAGCTCCATTATCATTATTAATATTATTTTACTTTTTGAGACTTCAATCTAGTCTAGTCTAGTTGTAGTGTTTTGTTTTTTTTTTAAATCGTGCATTACTGTAAGTAGGCTCGCCTTTCCGCAGAAGTGACTTGTAACTTGACTGTGTGATAGTTAAATCAAACCTATTCTGTAAAATGGACTTTACAGGACTTTTTACCATGTAATATTTGTTTCCTTCTCATTGACCCTCTGAAATTGTATTTGGAGTGATTTGTGCATGTTGGAATAATCTTACCTTTTTACCATTTTACCTTTCAACCTGTTTTCACCACCACAGTACACTCCCACTGTGACTTACACACTTCATTCTCTGATTTTATTTTCTTAATCGGTGATACACGTAGGGTTTGGCAGCGTAGCGTCATTTTGGTATACTTTTTTTTTTTTTTTCTCTTTGTTGTGATCATGTTTACGCTGATATCAGCTCCCATTGGGCACTGCAGTTTTCTAATGTGGAAGTCGGCAGGTTTGTTTCTTTTATTAAATCATTTTAGATGAACATTGTGATTTAAAATGTCCAAATTACATATATTAATAACAGAATGATCCTCGGGTGTCATAGATTATAACTATAGAGCACACACAAGCACAATATGTCTTCTTTAAAGGTTCATTGTGTGACTTTTCTGGAGGAGGGTCCATCACCTGCTTGTTTCTATGGATACGTAATTGCTCTGCCTGGAATGTTCCACAGTGTGACATTAAACAGCTCTACTTTACATTTATTAAGTTACAGGTGGTTTTATGGCTCAAAAATACCTAGAAAAACAGACATTCTGACTGTGAGCGGGGTCGCCTCTCCACAGATCTGACCTGTAACGTGATCTGGTTTGATCTCCATGAAGACATAAAGGCTTAAAGCTATACTGTGAAACATATCAGACAAAGCAATAACATCTCCATGGAGAAAAGCATCTGACGGACCCTCCAGCAGAAAAGTTACACAATGCATCTTTGAATACCATACTTTCCAGGCACAACCATTAAATAACAGCTCCATAGAAACAAGCATCTCACTAGAAAAGTTACACAGTGCAAATTTAAAATCAAGACTTTTACATTCATAGACGTTCTTTTTTCCCACCTCTCTCTTTCCTCTCTTCTTCCCCAGGGGCCCAAACAATAGTCCTCTGATGGTAATGATGCTTTATTTCATCCATAGACAGTGAAGTGTACCCACCGACTTGTTACTATTTCAGTGCTCATCTGTGGAGCTTTCGACGTGTCAGCTGGCTCCTCTCACCGCCACACGCTCCACTGTGAGACGCTTTGTACGCTGCTGTTTTTGGTGCAGACGTTTTCTGCAACACTCTGGAACATTTCAAAACACCGTGACTCAATAGCGGAGCACATAACCAGGCAATTACCGGTACAAAGAGCCAACGTTCACACGCATCTGAATAGCAGGATGAATCAGAGTTCTGCACAAATGTAGTGTATTAAGTTTTAATAGGGCTAATAAAAGCAACAAAATAATGAGGGACATTTTAGTCTGATTAGGTTTCTCCAGTCTTCTGATGTGATTATGCTTTAGATTCTTTTGTGCAGACCATAGACTGTGTAAAGAAGTGGACTGTGTCACGTAATTTGGAGCTTAGATCCATATTTGGATATTCCGCGAGTATCATAGCAACCAATGAGCCAATCCGGAATGAGGCCGTTGAAATTAATGCCACCTTCCCATCTGCACCACGGGTTTAGCTGTTGCCAACGCTAGCTGAACAAACTCGGGGACTGAAGGTGCCTGATTGGTCTGTTATTAATGTTCATATCTTGATTGATGGACAAAATTGTGAAATAAACTCAGATCATACACGGCGGGTTAATGCAAACATTTTAAGACCAGCAGCAGCAGTTATAGAGAGCGGGTCAAAGGTTTTTCAATAGAAAGTGGATGGAGCCGGAAGCATGCCTATGTTCACATCCTGTTGGAAACGCAAGGCTATCAGGTTAGCCATATACAGTCTATGGTGCAGACCTGTTTATTTGATACCTTGACAGTTTGGGCTGCCTTCCTCTTCAGTGTTACAGCTCAGATTATTTACTAATTAACAGATTTTGGCGCAGTCTTCTACTTGGCGCAGTAGAACAACAGCGCCATCTGCAGTCTAACTAACTCAGAACTGTACCCCAGGTGTGAGAAAGTTGGAAAGAACAGCATAAAGAGGGGATATTTTACTTCTGTGGGGTATTAACCGCTAACACATAACAATCTTTAAGAGGGAACAATATTATGGTAGAAAGCTCCAAAAAGTCGATTTTGTTTAATATCTCCTCTTTAAGATATAAGTTATGGTAATACTTTATTCAAATCAGCAAACTTTCATCGATCTCATCTATTATTAAGAGTGAACTTGATGTTTTCTCCACTCATCCTGCAGTGATTAGACACCTCATGCTCAAGAGCTCCTCCTGGCTGTATCAGGAGGCATCAAAACATACTTGACATTATGAAATCCACACTTTTAGGACAACAAATCATGCTAATCTGTGAGAAGACCACCTCAGCATGTCTGGCAGGCCACTTTATTAATTATTACGTGTTAAAGGCTGTATCTGATTAAAAACAGAAAAACAGAACTAGTACGTTTTAAACAAAAGTACTTCATCACTTCCCTTCTGCATTCAGAGCACATTAATGATTCACCACGATGAGTTTATAACTGCTTTTCACGTCTTTCAGAGGCCAGAGTGGAGTTTTGCCATGCACTTAATAATTTTCAGGATAGATCAGTGTCTTGCCTAAGGAAACAGAAACAGTATGCACTTGTCTCAGCTGAGATTGAACCACCAACCTACAAGTTTTTTGGGTGCCATTGTTCTGTTCAGTTTAGAGCTAACCTGGGTTCACTATGAAGTATTAGCATTTTATTAACAATGCTGCTAATTTACACTGGGCAGGTTTCACTTTTAACTTTTACCACTAGACGGGGTTGGGCACGTAATCAAAACGTTTTCATTGTTTTTCCTTACAAAATACAACAACATGCCAGCACACAACTACTAGCTGAGAGGTTAATTCATGCAACCTAATGATGTCACAAGATGTCTCTGAGTGTTTTGTGCTCTGGAGTGGACAACAACATGCACTACGTAACTTTTCTGGTGGAGAGTCTGCTACCTTGGAGATGTTATTGCTTTTCCTGGAATGTTTTGCATTATGGCATTAAATGTATCTATCTCCATGGAGACAAGGAGGCTAAGCCACTAGGGCAATTTACTAGTCTGATCTGTAGAGAGTAGAGACTAACCCTAACCCTAACCCACAATTGAGTTTTTTAGCAATATAAACTTCTATAATTGTACATTGTAAGATAAGTACAATGCCATACTGTGAAACATCCCAGATAAAGCATTAACATCTCCATGGAGACAAGCCGGTCGCAAACCCTCCCCCAGAAAAGTGACTTACTGCACCACAACACAACACAGCAATTTTTTTTTTTTGATTGATAAATGTTATTGAAGGGAAATGCACTAACATTTCATGGATTAGAAAAAGAGTTGAGCATGTTTCTCTCACCTCATTTGAACTGCCCGGCGTGGACCAGACTTCTCTTGGACTTCAAAAGAATATTGCATCTCTGACCATGTTCCTCCTGAGAACTGGGCGTTGTAGCTACAGGCTAAACACATTACAATCTGCACTAGACCGCGGGCTAGCTTACATTAGCCACTGAAATGTCCGCGCACATGTAGCGAGACGAATGGATAAGATTCAAGCTTGCTAAAAAAATGAATATTTAGAAGTTTAAATGATCCCAGTGTGCTAGAAAACTTTTGTTGTGTTAGCCAAAACATTTGCTCTGAAATCCCATTTTAATTTGAGTGGATTAAAGAGCAGGTTTATGCAAAGTTAAGCAATAAACTGTTCCATGCAGAAGTCGAATAAAAGTTTTTTTCTGGCTGTGTTTCAGTGACATAAAGTGGAAGTTAACAGCTGACTGAGTCCAAATACAGCATATACAGAAGTGTAACTAGAGACATTCTAAAACATGCCCCAATAAGTCGATTATAAAGGGGGCGTGGCAAACGCTCTCAAAACTCTTCCATATCTTTGTGGATCGAATAATAATGGACCAGATTTATATAGTGCTTTTTTATACACTCAAAGACGCTTTATGATTTTGTGCATCCTTTTGGTGGTAAGATATTATTGTAGCCACACCATATTTATACTGGGCAATGTGGGTGAAGTGGCAAGGACACAACAACAGTTTTTTATTAATTTTTTTTTGCACTGTCACATGGAATTCCCAGTGGTCTCCCATCCAAGAGCAGCTTTGGGGACAGGCTGTCCCTGTCCTGCTCCATGGACACACTTTGGAAGTTGTTAGTTAAACATGCCTTACATCTGTACAACGCATCCCTATAAATAAAGAATTGCTGCTGTATTATTTATTTATTCATTTATTTATTTATTTATTTATTATTATCCTTTATTATCCCTGTAGGGAAACTATCCTCTACATTTGACCCAGCCTTTCAGGAGCAGTGGGCAGCACATGAAGGCGCCCAGGGACCCATCTCCATGATCTTATAGCTAGGCTTGTCAGGACCTCAGCTGGAGGATTTTTACCTATAGTGCATGTTTTTTTTGGGGGGGTTGATGGGGGAATTTCCTTTGTGATAAATAAAGTATTTATGTATCTAACTATCTAACCAGGCCCAGCCTTGCCTTTAGCTTTTGTGATCTGATGAGATCAGGCTTTGACAGGTCGGTATGGCCACTTCTGACCTGAACTGCACTCACAAGACTACACCTGCAGGGGGAGCTCATCCAAAAACTACTATTTATGCAGAAAAAAGAATTAGGAAACAACGCACTTATATAAAGACAGATTAAACTTGTGAATCTTGAGCCTTTTTACACAGAAATACCTAAAAATACCAAATCTTCAGCTCACTCACACACTTTTTTCTCATCCTTAGAATCAAAATAAAACCATTCATCGACTAATACAAATTTGGATAGACTAAGACACCATCGACTGATTAAAACAGAATAAAATATTGATATATTGGAAAATTAATTTGGTGATACAGTATTGATATTGTGGGCTGCTGTATCGATATATCAGCAACACTACACTACATTTTTATTGTTTAGAGAAAAGAAACATAGATAAACATAAAAATATACCTATTTTTTTTTACTGTGGACTGCAACTCAGTTTTCTAATTTTGCACATCTCAAAATTAACAATTGCTCTATTATCCATTTTTCTGTTTCTCTCCCACCTTTTTTCCGAGAAGCCATCACTGGGCAATAGAAGTTCCTGAGGTGTGAGCTTGTGTGTGTCCTGTCTCCTCCGGTGTCCTGTATTAGCCACAGTAGAGTCATGCATTATTGAACAGTTAGTGTGCGGAGGCGCAGTCTGTCTCCACAGGACAGATAAATGCTACGTGTTCTGGAAGTTTGTGTCACCTTCCTCATTCCGAAGTTAAAGAAGAGCGCCACCTTCAGATCTGGATGTGCAACTACTCTGTGAGGTGCTAAGGCAGTGACACGAGCTGGCAGATTAACACCCACAGGAGTTGTTTTTCTTTTACCACCGGTGTATGGTGACATAAACAGCAGGATGTTAGTGAAGATAAGAGTGGAGTGAAATGTGTAAGGAGGGTAGCTGCCAATATTGACTTTTTAATACAGTTGTACTTCCTAGAATAATTTTCAAACACGATATTTTTTACTCACGCTTGAGTAATACAGTATATTTGACACAAGTAAAGTTTTGGTTACTCTTCCCAAATGGTTACTACTCTTGTCTAAATGGTAAATATTCAGTTTTATACAGCTCTTTTCCACCTTCAAGTCACTCAAAGCGCTTAACATCAAGGAACCACTCACCCATTCACACACACTGGCTGCAAAACAGGTTAAGTGTCTTGCCCAAGGACACAACAACAGCATTCATCTATAGGAACTCCGCTCAAACACTGATGTTTATGTCGAGAGCGGGATTCTGTCAACCTTCGGATCAGTGGACAAACTAACCAGCCAAGTCCAGGTCCTGTGACTTTTATTGATTCATTTGTTTTGATGCAGATGGACAATTGTTTGACTAATCCACTTGTCAATCACACCCATCTGAAGTCATCTTCATAAAGTACTGAAGAAGTGTGTATTCTAAATCTAAGTCTAAATCCTCTTGACCTAAAGTCCGGTCCTGTTCCTGTCCTCACAAACTCACAGTCTCACCAGTCTGAGTGGGTTCCTCAGTGAGCCCTCAGTATCATGCCAGAATTCAGTCTCCAGTCTCACTAGTGACTTGGAAAACCTCAAGTGCAAGTAGTACATCTGCGGTGGAGTAAAACCAAAATAGAAATAGAAGCGAGCGGTGAGATGTGTTGGTACATAGAACGCGAGCAGACTGTGGCCTCATTCACACTTCACAAGGTGTTACATCAAACTTTTGTTCATTTGCAGCTGAAAAGAACTGTGTGTGCAAAATGAGTGTTTCAACAAATACAATATGACATGCAATATGATTTCACAGCACACTAGGCGCATGCTAAGTTGGCTTTTCATTTTTTTTTTTTTTTTTTTTTACACCAGATGCCCTGTCTTGTCACAGGTAGCAGGATGGTATGAAAGTGTGTGAAGGAATAAGTTCCTTCAGAATACATTTAGGAAAAAATTACCTTTTTTGAGCTTTTAACCATGTTTTAACATTGTTCCCTCATCAAAAATATAAACTATTCAATTTCCCCAGGATTGTGATGTCACAGATAGAAGCCCTGCACAGTTTTTCACTCCACAAATCATCACTAGACTTCTTTTAAGCATTTCTGCCATCAAATCGCATTTGTTACAACTGTGTACTTAATCAAAATATTCTGACATGTTCCCCAATACCTTGTTTAATTGCTTTCTACAGTATGGTAATACCCTCGGCTGTCGGGAGGTGGCAAGCTGAGCCAGACCAGAGTATAGGGAGCACTGAGGCTGTAAACTAATGGCTGGTTCAATATAGAGTCAGTATTTTAAGTTCTAAAACATGAGTTACTCAAGTAAATGTACTCAAACGCACGTTTAAAGGCCGATAACAATACAAAGCATGTATATTTGTTCTTTAAGATAGAAAATCCTTCTTAAAATAGGAATGGTGGTCTAAGATACAACCTCCCTTCAGTCTCCAATAGCCTTTTAAGACCTTGCCAGAAATCAGACCAGTCAAATGCTAATCTGAAGGAGAGGGAGCAACACCTCAGTATACTAGGCCTTAAAGACTACAGAGTGAAACTGTAATAAACAGATGTGACCTTTCTAGTAATGCAAAATAAGGCTAAATGCTATTGTCAGAAAAATCACTATTTAATATGATTTCTTTTGTATGTATTTTTTTTAATAACATAATTTTCTTCAAAGTTCACATTTAAACGCATCTTGAAGAAGTGGCAAAAAGAACTGACTGAACTTATACAGACTCACATTTCAGAACATAGATGTACAAATTATACACAGAGTCAGCATTTATGCAGAATAGGACAGGAGATTTTGGTATTTGAAAAATTGCAAGATTGCCAGTTATATGGTTTTCAGTAGCACTTAATGTCGGCAGAGCTGCACACACACATAAACTTCAATTTACACCAAAGGCAACAGATCTGCTCCTGTGACTCCAGCCTCAGTGGATTCTCACGTTTAAACACTTTTCACATTGGTTATGTATTCATTGTTAATTGGATGAATTATGTTTTAAATTACAATATAAAAGTTGACAACATGAGAGACGATGCTTTGCAGCGATAACAAGCCGTATCTGCGGTGCTTGTGTTAATTAAGATACTCACTTTTTAACTTTGGTTGTCTGCTCCATGCACCTTTTCCTTCAGAAGTTGTAAAGTTGCTGTCTGATGCCGTCAAGTGTTTTATATTTATCTTCTATGGCTATAAACTTTCCGTAGTCATTCCCCGAGCTCCTGATGTGACTCACGGTGTTTACATGACTGTAGTGGTTTTAGAGAACGTATTTTGAAAGGGCATTGGAAGTTTATTTTGACACCACATGCTTATGTGCTATGTTCCCCTGCTAAAAACCCTGGGGACGCTCCATTGGTGCTGCAAAATTAGAACTCCAACCTATCTTGAGCAGAGCGTAGCGTAATGACGGTTGTTGGATGCGTGTATGACACTGCTGGTATAAACTGTCCAACCGGCTAAAATGGAAAGCCAATCCTGCACGTATGCTGCTTGTGTGCTGTGCTGCTGTGCTGCTGTGCTGTTACGCTTTGGTGTAAATTGGGGGTAAAGGCTAAATGAAGGTATCAAAGAGGTAACACAAATGACTGTTCTGTCACTAACAGCATGTTTTAAGAGTCTGCTGAGCCTCCATTCTGTATTTAACCTGCTCTGAGCATTAGCGTTAGCATTAGCCACAGAAATCAACAGCGGCAGCTCGCATCTACGGTCCTCATTCAGGAAAATACAGAGTGGTATCGGATCTGTGATATGGTCTGAGTACTGAAAAATATGTGGTATCTGAGCTTTTGCCTATATCGACTCTAATGTAAACATAGTGACTATAAACAGAAATGCTTAAGGTAAGGTTGAAGGTTTTTTTTTTTTTTTTTTTAATACGTCTTTCATAGATGGCACTTTCTTTAAATGTATGTCACATCTTCTGCCCATGTCCAACCAGGAAAACCTTATTAAATTATAAACTTATCCAAAATTGTCACATTTTTAGAAAAAGCTTTAAAAGCAGACCTATCATGCAAAATGGACTTTTCAGAGCTTTTAACCATATTATAGTTGTTTCCCCTCATCATTTACTCACCCGAAGTTGTATTTGGAGTGATTTGTGCATTTTTGAGCGATCTTGAATATTTTCAAGATGACATATTGCCCATCAACTCCCTGTTGTTGTGCCTCTGGTAAGTACATGCCCGCTGTGACGTACTTACTTCTTTCAGTTCTTCAGTGACGTCCTTTCCCGTTGGACACCACAGATTTCTTTTTTCTTTGGGTTGGTCTGGGTCAGATGGTGGAGGGCGAGCGATTATGACAGCCTGTCTGACTCCATCCCTCTATCTCTCTTCACTCCCCTCATTTGTCCTGAGTCTTTCCTGGTCCGTAACCGTGGCGATGCACCCCTCATCCATCAGCGTGCGGCCCACTGTCTCCTCTGGTCAGCGTGCATATGTCACAGGGATTAATATGTGTCGCCATGTCCCCCGCCAACCTCCGTCCAACTTTAATCAATCTCTCCTACTTTCTATTCTCTACAACTGTCATTTTTAGTTAGGCTTCATTTTAAACTTAGCTCTGATATTCCACGTTTTACCACTTAAAAATTCAACTTATTGTAGCGTAACTTATCCATTGTTCTTGCTTTGCCCAGAAAGTTCTGCAATATGGCATTAAACTTAGATCTTAAATGTATTTGATTACAGGTGCTTGGATTGCTTTTTTTTTTTTTTTAAATACAGGTATTGTTATTGTGAGTGGACTCAATTCTCCACAGATCTAACCTGTAACCTCGCCTGTACATATCATCTGCTTCTGTCCATGGAGATATTCCAGGTAAAGCAGGTTTTGCTCCTGGAATGTTACATAGTACAGCTTAAAGGGCGTTTTGATGATTGTCTAATTTTGACTTAATTTGGTTGGACAAAACCTGTTGTAAATACACATTATAGTTTTACACAAATCAAAAAGAAATTTGTGATAAAAAAAAGTCAAATGACATCACAATATGGAGAATTATATCAATAATTTAAGCATAATTTATATGCAAGAAACTTTTTTTTCTTCACACATTTCAACACATTTTCTGATGTTTTCTTATATTTTTACTTATCAAATTATGATTTCTGTGAACATTAGAGGAGTTTTTATCTACTTTACTGCATGGTTGTTAGGTAACAGTTAACGGAATTCCCTAGTGTGATGTCATGATTTCAAACAAAGTAAAAGTAAAATTTTAAACCTAAAGAAATGGCCAAACTGGAAAAAGATTTTTAAGGTTTTTAGCAAAATCTTAAATCTAACGACGCTGTGTTTTAGTGAAATGAGTAGTCTAACCTGTCATAGGCGCATTGATTTTAAACACTATAGTTTGGTATGCAATATAATTATATGCTTTATAACTACAATTACTTACTATTAACATTTCCCACATTTTTACATCTTAAACCAACCTGCCCAGATTTTTTTGCAGATATACTCAAGGTTAGTTGTTGAAACTGTTGAACCTTAAAGCAGACCTATTCTGCAAAATGGACTTTTCAGAGTTTTTACCATTTTACAGTTGTTTCCTTCACATTTACCCTCTCGGAGTTGTATTTAGAGTGATTCATGCATGTTTGAGTCTTCTTTATTCTCCGGCAGCGTTGGTCTCAATTTTCAGTTGTAACTCGTTCTATTACTGCATTACTAAAAAAGTAATGTGATTAGACTTAGACTTAGACAAACGTTATTGATCCACAGGGGAAATTACTTGGACACAGCAGCTCACACATCACAATATAATATAATAACAAAGAGAAAAAATATAAATGGTGATAAGACATTTCTAAATATGTAGCAAAAAAGACAGCAAGCGACAAGTGTCAAATAATAACATAAATAATAATGTATAATAATAAATAATAAATATATAAATGTATAGGTACAAGTCAAAATAAAATAGAAAAATAAGTAATAAAAAATCTCAGCTATATACATTAAGGAAGATTACAGTAATCCCGTACTTAGTTATTGTCCCACACTGTACTCCTGTATTCAAGACGCCATAGTTCTGATCTACTGTTTTCAACGCCGCGGGTACACGCCCACTGTGACATACGCACGTCCTTCTCAATGATACTCGTAGCGTCTTGTACACATTTTGGTACAAATGGGAAAAAAAAAAAAAAAAAAAAGTTCTGCTTCTGTTCCATGATGTGCAGGAGAGGAGCGCTTTAATGACGTTTATGGAGACGTACCGTAAAGGGAAATCATCTCAATTTTTCAACTGAGAAGTTATTTAGATGAATGTTACGATTTAAAATGTCTAAATGACAACATAATGATCCACGGGTGCCATAGATTATAACTATAGAGCACACACAGGCACAATATTTCTTCTTTATTCACCAAGAGGCATGAGACCTTATGAAGCAGGATTTCTCAAACATCTGAAAACGACTTCGAAACACAACACAAATAATCACTCAAAAGTTGATACTGCGCAGTCTGTCTCCTTCAGTCACCCTCCAGTGTCCCTCTCCCAACCCTCCTCCACCTCTCATCCATCTGCATTTCTTCTTTTCCGTTTTTCGCTACTTTTTGCTAATTAAAAGATCACTTGGTTCCCGGCTTCCCGACCATTCGTCTTCATATTCTCGCGTTCCGAGCGGTCCATCTTCTCATTACTCTCTTCCGCCGACGCTGTCAAACTTCTCCGTATCCATCATCTATCCTGCTTTGTATTCTGGAACTTTCAAATCCTCCCTTCATCATCCGTAATATATTGCGTTCGCTATGGATCCGTTGCGCGGCTCTCGCTAACGGCCAGCGGGGAAGCACCGCAAGCTAGCTCTCACACGCCGAGTTAGAGGAGGCATGGAAATTGGGTTGGCGGTTAGCTCCCACGCACTGTTTGACTAAAGGCTAATGGAGAAAGAGTTTAATTACGCTTAAAACAAATGTTGAATCTCTTTGTGAAGTGTCGAAATGTGTTACTGTTAATGAGAAATTACAAGTTTTCTCACAGGATTTTAAAGAGGGAGTATTATATAGTTCTGTGGGGTATTAGCTGCTTACACATGACATATTTAGATCACCGTGTTACCTTTTAATGTTTTGAAAATGCTATATTCTAAGTCATCCCTCCCTTTGCTCTCCGTGCTAATTCACTCCCCCTTCAGAGCACTATCACAACACAATCAGTGTTTGCATCCCGCTAATGAAACTACTGCACATTGCATCAGGTTTGCGAAGTTGCTGTGTACAGTTTTGTATCATGTTTTTGTGTATTTATGGAAAATTGTCGTGTGGGAGCATGGGTGACGTAGGCTTGTGGGTGGAGCCTTGTACAGAATCTTACAGCTAACCATAAGGAGGGTTCAAATAGGGCCCAGGAGAGGTCACTAGATTACAAAAACATGCATGGATGACATCTAAAATCTCTTCAGGCATGTTTTTTGATGAGGGAACAAGAACAGGTAGCACTCTTGGAAAAAGGATCAAAACTAGACATAAAGAAATCCAGGCACTCCAAAAAAGTAAAAGTTGCATGAGAAAAAGTAGAGTTAAAAGTTAAATGTGTGTTTCCACCATGACTGGTCTTTTTTTTTTTTTTTTTTTTTTTTTAAATAACGTTTCAGCAAAAAGCCTTCGTCAGATCATTTTTCTCGTTTTGGACTACAGTATATGCATTCTTACAGTGGGTGGGCTTCATGTCATACTTGCCTCCATGAAGTTAGATACATTTAAAATGCCATACTGTGGAACATTTCAAGCAAAGAAATACCAAGAGTGAGACTGTGCGGGAGTCTTGAAAATGTTTTCAGCTAAGTGCCTCTCCTCCAACGCACCTGTCGCCAAGTCAGGTGCGCAGACTCTACACAAAGACAAGCAAAGAAATACCATCATCACTCAGACCTGCAGTAGCTGGCAGAAAAGTATTTTTTTACTGCACCTTTAAGTTCATTTATTTATTGTTTTTTTGTTTGGGTGGTGGTTAATAGAACAATTAAATTATGACAAATTTATGCTGTCACCAACATGAGTTTATGAGCACTTTTTCCAACTTTAAGAAGCCAGAGCGGACGTGTGCCGCCACGGTAACGCTAACAACAACTAGCAAGCAAACGCCATAGACTGTATAAAAAAGTTGACTAAGGGAGTGTGACATCACTCATAGCATTCGGCTCCAGCCAAATAAAGCTCATCGAGGCCAGCAATTAGAGTGAATGTTCATATAATAATAATAAAAGTAATAAAAAAAAAAAAACTCCAAGATCATGTAGACTGAATTAATACGAAAACTTTAATACCAAAATTGAGCCTGACAGAGCCAGTTACAGAGAGAGGGGCTGCCGTTTTTCAATAGAAAGTGAATTTGAGCCAGAGTTGATGGAGACGGAACCTGAACCTTTAACCTTATAACTGATTGTACTGGGCCAAGACAAATTTTGCTCAACATGGAAAAATCAGATGCACCTTTACTGGTAACTTTGTCTAATGTATGTGGCTTGAGTTAATTTTAACTTAACGTTTTTAGTTTTTAGATTGTTATTTTTCCAATTGATACCAAAATAAATGTGACACCTTTGTAAGATTCCAAATGTTCAATGCTAGGTTCCGAGACACTTCCAACAGCCATCCTTGTTTTCCATCTTTGTCGTTTTGTAGTTGGACCGTTTCACACAGATCTCACACACTTGGGTGGATTTGCGGGGACTTGGCCGGGGACTTTGAACAAATAGTGAGATTTGGGGTAAGCCTCAGAGCGGCGCGTGTGTGATTCCAGGATTTTTAAACATGTAAATATGGAGAGCTGTGTCTGTCCGTCTGCACTGGCTCAGACTGCATGCTTTTCTAAAGTTATTTTAAGAATTTCACATTTCTTCTATCTCTTTGAAAGTTGTGCAACTCTTCACCCATTCACACGCACATTCATACACCAGTGTACACAGACACAACAACAGCGTTCATCTGTAGGAGCTGGAATTGCACCGCCAACCTGTGGGTCAGTGGATCTGACCACTCAACCAAATTTATGACGAGAGCAGGATTCGAACCGCCAACCTTCAGATCAGTCTCTACTAACTGAAGAATATAGAACCGAAACAATAGTTGAGTTTTTACAAATTAAACAATTGGTTGACTGACAGTATTTTCCAGAGATCGTAACTGTCAGAAATATGACAAGCACAAATCTTTTTTTCTTTTTTTGCCCATTGTCAAAACTGCACCACTGCAGTTGCATGACATCATAACAAATACTGTATTTAGCCAATATCAATATTGAAGTATCAGTTTCATACAAAACAGTTTCCCTAAAAATGTATCTTCTCAAAGCTTCAGGTCTGTAGCATCAAGTGCACTTCCTTCTCAAATCACACGGTAACCCCACTTGTGACATTGTTAGCGCCTGTGCCATGTTTGTGTTTTCTCTTCTCATTACCCAAATTAGCTGCTAGCATGCGGCGGCGGGACAGTGCTAGCCGATCTGTTGCCTCCTCATTGGACTGCATTGGAGAGGACGCTAACAGCGCTAAGGTTTCTCCAGTCATGTGGCATTAGCCGTGTGTGGTTTGGGCCTTCTCTTCACATTAGCATGAGTGACAGTGCGCCCTAGTGGAGCTGAGCCGAGCGCTCGCAGGACTCGTCTGTGTGCGCATCACAGCATTCACATACAGAGACGAGCGGACATGACTCTAAATAGTACATAGTAGTTTCTGTTATTTTTTTTTTTATATTAGATGATAAACCAAACTTTTCATTAACCCTAATAAACAATGACCAAAGACTTCATTCATTCTGAACAAATGGTACTCTGACTGAGAAACTAATTACTGAATAGCTTTGTCATTATAATTTTATAGCTCTTATTGATACTTTGCAGCTGATGTCATCAACGTTCCCGAGGGTTTGATGCTAACTGAACGTACTGCTCTGTCTGAAGCTCTGTTACTCAAATTAAACTTTAATCGGAGCTTTGTTTTAACAAAATCTGACCATTAAGGACTTATTTAGGTAGAACTACAACAGATCAGTTGATTTGTGCTGCTAAACAAGTCTCTCACACATAAAATGGCACAACTAGCTAGCATTAGCTGACAGTTTTTCAGTTCGTCACTTTCACCTTTTTGTTAAAAATCAAACTCCTAAACAGGACCATGAACGCTCGGACTGATCAATGTGGCATGAATCCATTTAGTATTTTTCTTGAGTTTTCAGACAGTAGTTACCTACATGTGGATTGTGTCTCCTTGGTAACTTCCACCATAGACATACATGTAGAACACCCAATTGCTATTATACATATAATCAAAGTTTATGCATATGTATTATGTATAAGCAAAAACGATGGAAGTGATGGCCTAGTTCATTATGTTATAGTTTACTGTTTAGATTCTCAGAATAATTATTATGAATAAATAATTGTTCAGTCAGAAAGCAGAATGAGCCTCACATGACTCTTATTTGGGTTGCCAGTTCCAATGCTGAAATCCAGTTGGTTTAAACCTAAAATGCCTCTCTCTGATCTGAATGGTCACTACCTAAACCCCAGCGCCTGCACCAATCCTGAATCAGTGCTAGTACAGCTTCTGCAGCTCAGGGAGGGAATTCTGGAGTTTCTGAGCTTCACATGAAACATGGTCTGTCCATAAACTGAGGAGACAAACTTGGATGTGTCTCTATCTGCAGGTTAAGGCTCTGGAGACACAGGTTCAGTTGTGATTGTAGTACTCTTTTTGACTGTAAGCACTTACTGTAACTGTAACTTACTGTGTAACAGAGACATTGAGCTGCTGGCTGTTAGCATGAGGCCATATTATCTGCCCCGGGAGTTCTCACATGTGATTGTGATCGCTGTCTATGTTCCTCCCTCTGCTAATGCTGAGACAGCATGTGACACACTGCACTCCTGTACTAGCACACTCCAAACAAAGCATCCGCAGGCTCTCTTCCTGATTTCTGGAGACTTCAACCATGCATCTCCTGCACCTGTTCTGCCTACATACACCCAGTATGTTACCTGCCCCACAAGAGACAATAAAACACTGGATTTATTTTTGCCAACGCCAAGGAGGCTTATTCTTCATCCCCACTGCCTCCCCTGGGTAGAGCTGACCACAACATTATCCATCTGCGGCCTGTGTACCAGCCTATTGTGCACAGACAGCCTGTGGTGCCCCGTGTGGTGAAGAAGTGGACTGCTGAGAGTGAGGAGGCTCTGAGAGACTGTTTTGACACCACAGTGTGGACAGAGCTCTGTGACCCACATGGGGAGGACATCAATGCAGTGACAGAGTGCATCACGGACTACATCAACTTTTGTTTTGAAAACATCGTCCCCTCCCAGACGGTGCGGTGTTTTTCAAACAACAAGCCGTGGATTAACCCTGACATAAAAGCTCTGCTGAAGGAGAAGAAGAGAGCTTTTAGGTCAGGGACCAAGGAGGAGCTGAAGGCTGCACAGAAGGAGCTGAGGAGGAAAATCAGGACGAGCCAAGCCAGCCAAAAGAGAAGGATGGAGCAACAGCTGCAGCAGAAGAACATCCAGGGGGTGTGGAGAAGCCTCAAGACGATCTCAGGCTTCAAAGCGCCTCCTGCCCAGACGGAGGGGGATCTGCGGTGGGTAAACGAGCTCAATTCTCACTTCCTGAGATTTGATCAATCACCCACCACTCCCCCCACCCAGCTGCCAGCTCTCACCTCCCCAGCTGGACAATGGGGAACTCCTGCACCTCTTCACACCTCTGCCTCTGCTCTTCAGCCCACCACTACACATGGACTCACCCATCCCCCCAGCCTGCCACTGTCATTTTCTACAGCCCAGGTGAGACTGGAGCTCAAGAAGATCAGACCCAGGAAGGCAGCAGGACCAGACGGCATCAGCTCCAGGCTCCTTAAGTCCTGTGCAGACGAACTGTGCGGAGTTATGGAGCATGTCTTCAACATGAGCCTTAAGCTGAGGGTGGTACCACAACTCTGGAAGACCTCCTGCGTGGTACCAGTGCCTAAGACACCGCACGCTAAAGACCCCAGCAGCTTCAGGCCGGTGGCTCTAACATCGCACCTGATGAAGACACTGGAGAGACTGGTCCTTGGCCACCTCCGCTCCACCGTGAGCTCAGCGATGGACCCGCTGCAGTTTGCATACCGGTCTGGCATCGGAGTGGAGGACGCCGTCATCTACCTGCTGCACCGCTCACTGTCTCACCTGGAGAACCCCGGCAGCACTGTGAGGATTCTCTTCTTTGACTTCTCCAGTGCTTTCAACACCATCCAGCCACTGCTCCTGAGGGACAAACTGGAGACTGCCGGTGTGGACTGTGACCTGGCAGACTGGATCCTGGACTACCTCACAAACCGGCCCCAGTTTGTGAGAGCCAAGAACTGCGTGTCTGACCTACTGACCTGCAGTGTGGGGGCGCCCCAGGGCACGGTCCTCGCGCCCTTTCTTTTCACACTTTACACTGCAGACTTCAGACACAACACGGACAGCTGCGTCTTGCAGAAATTTTCTGATGACTCTGCCATCATTGGCTTCATTAAGGATGATGACGATGTGGAGTACAGAGGACTAGCGCAGGACTTTGTGGACTGGTGTCAGCAGAACCACCTCATCATCAATGCAGGGAAGACCAAGGAGATGGTGGTGGACTTCCGCAGACGCCACTCTACTGTCACCTCAGTGAACATCCAGGGAAGGGACATTGAGAGAGTGGACTCTTACAAGTACCTGGGTGTGCATCTGAACAATAAACTGGACTGGACTCACAACACAGATGCACTGTACAGGAAGGGCCAGAGTCGGCTCTATCTCCTGAGGAGACTCAGGTCTTTTGGAGTGAGGGGGCCACTCCTGAAGACCTTCTATGACTCTGTGGTGGCATCAGCCATCCTGTACGGTGTGGTCTGCTGGAGCAGCAGCATCACAGAGAGGGAAAGGAAGAAGCTGGACAAGGTCATCAAGAAGTCCAGCTCCGTCCTGGGCTGTCCTCTGGACTCAGTGCAGCAGGTGGGGGACAAGAGGGTCCTGGCTAAGGTCATCTCTATGCTGGACCATGAGTGTCACCCCCTGCAGGACGCCCTGTCTGCTCTGGAGAGCAGCTTCAGTGACAGACTGATTCACCCTCGCTGTGTGAAGGAGAGGTTTCGCAGGTCTTTCCTTCCTGCTGCTGTTAGACTGTACAATGAACACTGTTAACACTGAACATGTGTCATTCAACTCTATCTATGTGCAATACTGAAGACCTCTGGTACAATTCACTCATGTCACTTTACTGATATTTATCCTGTCTGTACATTAACGTAGTCATTACTGTAAATAACATAATATACTGAAGTCACTTTACTGAGATTTACTCTGTTCATATGCTGCACTGTTACTTTTATTGTACATAATAGTATTTTTTGGTATTTTATATTTTGTATTTTATATTTTTGCTCCACCAAAACAAAATTAGAGTCTATCTTTAAGTCTATTTCTAAATTATTCTTTTTTTAGCCATTATCTATTATCTTGTTTTATTGCATGTTCCATTTTCCTGCTGTTCTTGAACTGTGCGTTGCAACACTGGAATTTCCCCACTGTGGGACTAATAAAGGCATATCTTATCTTATCTTAAGAGCAGAAGCTACATACTATCTCTTTATTTTATTTATTTATTTATTTATTTATTTTTGTTGACTCTTCTGCAGCTCAATTCAAAATACAGAACTATCTAGGGCACTTTTCACAGATGTATAATCACAAAGTGCAACGCAATCCCTAATTTGTCCAGGAGTGTTCCATGGTAGATAAAGTTATCTCCAAACACATTGTCCGGAAATGATCAGATATTAAAAAGCTATTTACCCAACCACAAACCATGCTAAAACTAAACAAAACATCAAATAGCAATTGAATTTGTTTTAAGACCCGTCTCCACCTAAGTGACTGGGCTCGGAGAGTGTACTGAAGTATATAGGCTGTGATCTTGGTAATGGCGTATGTTGGAGCACACTGGAGATGTCATCTGACGCACATCTGCAGTGACGCACGAGGCAGATCAATGGATGGAGGAGAGCCTGGAGAAAGGAAGCTGAGGTCTTATTTAGCCGTGTGTGTGCGTGCGTGCGTGCGTGCGTGCGTGTGTGTGTGTGTGTGTGTGTGTGTGGGAGGAGGGCCCTTGGTTACAATCAGGCTGGTTGTTCTGGGCCCTGGGCTTATCAGGGCTCCATTGTGCTCCGGAGCAATCATAGATCCATCCTGTGTGTACTCCAAGTGAGAGGGGGAAGAGACAATGGACAAGGGGACGGTCTGTTTGGCACCAAGACTATGCAGCTTCATTTGGGGAAAGAGAGACAGTTGTAAAGCAGGCCTATTCTGCAAAATGGACTTGTCAGAGCTTTGAACCATCTTATCGTCGGTTCCCCTCACCATGTACTCAGTGGAAGTTGTATTTGGAGTGATTCATGGATGTTTGAGTCATCTTTAATTGCTTATTTTCAAGAGTTTACTCTGGTTTTCACCACCACTGGCATACACCCACTGCTCTGTACTTACTTCGATCTCCAATTTGCATTTCTTAATTGGTGATACGCATAGGATTTAGCAGATTTGCATACTCATTTTGTTACAACTGAAAAAAGATCTGCGGCTCGCTAGTGTGATGTGCAGCTGTCCATAGGAGGTGCTGACTCTTTGTTGTGAAGGGTGACGTCAGCTCCCACTGGGCAGCACAGTTTTAGAAGTCCGTGGACTACTGAATATTGTGATTTAAAATTATAACATCCACGGGTGTCATAGATTATGACTTTATAACAGACACAACCACAATAGGATGGACTCATTGACCATTATGGGTTGCATTACGTTAGACTGCAAAACATTATTGATTCATTTATTATAAATTATGTCTAAATTTCATCCCTTGTCGACTCTTGGATATATGTATAATCTACTTTATCTGTAGGTCACCATAAATCATCTTGCCCAAGGAAACAACAATCTCTGAAGGTTTGAACTGGTGATTTTCTGGTTGGCGGTTAAATGCTCGACTCACATACCAGTTCCATGTTGCCTTAGTGCTGCTGTAGTTATCAAGTTGGGCCATAGTTTTTGTTTTAAATGATAACAGTAAAACTCAATGGAGGTTTGTTGCACTTTTCTGGACACTGAAACACATTTTACTTTGCATTATTTGTCCAATCCACACCGCTATTAATGTGGCCACAGCTGCTCTGGGGCTGATTGACAGAAGCAAAACTGCTAATCTGTGCCAATAGCCCCACATAGTCACCATATTCATATAAGCAAAATCGGTTAAGAGATTTGCCCAGTGACACAACAACAATATGTATCTTGGACTGAACCTCTGTCCTATAGGTTTGTGGCTAACCACTCCCACGTTTATTATCAAATTGTGTTTAATACTCTTTTTTTGAATCTTCAGCTCTCATATAAATTTTGTAGTACATAAATCAAAAATAAAGAAAATATTCAAAATATTTAATACATGCCCAAGTTTATTTTCTTTTATCTATCTTCTATCTTCTTTATCTTTTTTTTTTTTTTTAATCTGATGGAAGTTTTTGCATGTATTAAATGTCCAAATGAAATGGGCTATGTAAAAATATCCCAAATTTGACTGTAGGAAAACTGAGTTCCATGCTCTATTAAATATGAGATAAAGCAAGTTGTGACAAAAAGCGGAACAATGTTAACAAGGCAAGTTTCCTGGATGCCTTACATGTAAAATTACCCTCATCATGACTAATAAAGTCATGACCAAAACAATTTCAAGTTGGAGCTCTCAAAATTACCAACCTGACGTGCGACCATGGCAGATATGGAGGTAGGCTATTGAGAGTAGACAAGAATAACATCTGCGGAGTGATGTTAGCAGAGCGGACGGGGCTGGGCTAGCGTAAGGGACACCAATCAACAGCTCCTGATTGCCTCAGGGGTCCCACAGGAGGGATCGATTGGCTGGATTGGTGAGGCACGCTGGAGGATAACAGCTTTCGACGCTCCAATACAAAGAAGTGTCATATCCTTCATGTAGTACCTCCACCCCATCCCCCCCAGGGACCTCTACGCAACCAGCCCGGAGAGGTTTGGTGTGCAGGCTAGATTGTTAGTGACAGTAACAGTGGAGGAGATGGATGCTTCGGCGCTCACTGTGTCTCAAAGCTAATGCTAACTTCAATTTAAAGAGGGACTATTTTACTTCTATAGGGTATTAACTGCTAACACATTACCTATTTAAATCAACATGTTACTTTTACTGTTTTGAAAATGTTATATTCGCCAGAAACAACATATTAACATGTTTCAGAGTTTCATTTCCATTTTTGATGTTCTTTACTCTCCACTCTAAGTCACTCCCCCTTCAGAATGATATCACAACACAATCAGCTCACATCCTACTCATGAAACTGCTGCACATCACATCAGGTTTGTCAAGTTGCTGTGTGCAGTTTTGTATCATGTTTTTTTTCTTTCTTTTTTTTTTAAGTTTATGGAGAATTGTCATGTGGGAGCGTGGGTGACGTAGGCTTGTGGGCGGAGCCTTGTACAGAATCGTTCTACAAATCGCAAGGAGGGTTCGAACAGGGCACGGGAGCGATCACTAATATGATGAAAAATGTATGGATGACAATTTTGATGAGGGAATAGTTATAACAGAAATCTAAAAAATACCCCATCTGCATAATACCCCATCTTTAAACAAAATATCAACCTCAAACCAGCGAATATTTTAAGATGATTTATACAAGCTATGATTTAGAATAAAGAAAAAAAAGCATTTGAAACAGTATGTAGGCTGGCCTTGTATACACTTTGCGTAAAGGTGCATTGTGTAACTTTCTGGTGGAGGGTCCATCAAATGCTTTTCTTCATGGAGATGTTATTGCTTTGTCTCTTTGTCTGGAATGTTTCACAGTATGGCATTAAACCATCTTCATGGAGACCAAACCAGACCAAGTTACAGGTCAGCTCTGTAGAGATGCGACTCCGCTCACAGTCGGAATGCCTGTTTTGTTTTTATGTTTTTTGTTTGCTTTTTTTAGTTAATTTTGAGCTATAAAACCAGCTGTAATTGAATAAATGTAAAGTAGCGCTGTTTAACACAGTGCACCTTTAACCATGGCCATTACATCCATTCATCATTTGTAATTTGTAGCCTTTGTGTATTCCAAGTTATATTCATCTATTTTTTTTTCCAGCTATTCCTCCCCTTTTCTTCTCGTTTCATTCAAATGACAGAGACAGCCCTATATGCTTGCCTTGTTAATGAAAGTTCAGCCATCCGTTTGGTGAGTGTGGCCAGTGACGGGGAAAGATCCACACAATTACCTGTCCTTGCTCATCACCTGCTCGTGGAATAGCAAAGAGAGTCTCCAACACTATCTCCAACACGCACAGGATTACCGATGTGACCCTGGATCTATGACGCTACTAGGGGTGGGCGATATGTCGGTTCCAGTATCGGTATCGGACAATCTTGATAGATTTTTGTAGGTAAAAAATGGACAAAACATTTAAAGTGCACTATGCAACTTTTCTGGTGGGGGGTCCTTCAAATGCTTCTCTCTGTAGAGATGTCATTGCTCTGTCTGGAATGTTCCACAGTATGAGATTAAACAGCTCTACCTTACATTATTCAATTATAGGTGGTTTTAGAGCTCAAAAATACAGAGAAAAACAAACATTCTGACTGTGAGCGGGATCTGACCTGTAACTTGGTCTGGTTTGGTCTCCATGAAGATAGAAAGGTTTAATGCCATACTGTGAAACATTCCAGACAAAGAGATAACATCTCCATGGAGAAAAGCATTTGATGGAACCTCCAGCAGAAAAGTTACACAATGCTCCTTCTAAATAATGCACAAAATCTGGTATATTTTAAAAGGACAGATACCAAAATGAGACAAACTAAATCATATCTGACGGAGCGCTCAAGAAACACAAGTGTTGAAATCATTTCATATTGTCCACATAAACCTTTTGTCACTTTAGATTCACTCATAGTGGAAAGAGGAAAAGTATGCTGCTAGAAAAGTGCTCTGAAAAGTATAGTCTGTGAATACTAAATTCGGATATCGGTATCGGTATATATATTGATATCGACCCATCCCTAGAAGCAACCAAGGCTTAATTTTGAAAACACCTTTGAATTCTCTTGACGTATTTTTTGAGTAAATCCTTATAAAAATTTGACAACTTGTTTGCTTTAGTTTGAAGCAGCACTATGTCACTTTTTTTGATGGAGAATCCGTCGTCAGCTTGTCTCCATGGATACGCAATTGCTTTGCCAAGAAAGTTCGTATCTGTCTTTATGGGGGCAAGCAGGTGACGCCACCAGGCCAAGTCACAGGGTAGATCTGTGGAGAGGCGACCATGCTCACAGTATACAAGGGATTTCTGACCAAAAAACAAACAAACCTGTAATTGAAAAAAGGCATGATTGTCTTTGCAAAATAGATAAGATTAATGCCATACTGCGGAACATTTGAGACGAGCATGTGGTAGACCTTATCATATATATATATATACGCATTTTGAGAAAACCAGTCATTCCTCGCTACTTTCTGTGCTACTAATATTCTTATAACTCCAGAGGATTTAATTTGAACAAATCAGCATAACATTTTCTTTGGTGCAGGAAACAGGTTCATGGGCAGTTCATGTACACACGCCCGCAGGCTCGTGCTAACATATTCACTATTAGCTGCTGCGCTAAAGTAGAGCATGTCCAATGAAATCCTCCAACATTATCTGCAGCTGGTACACAGAAAATAGAACATTCTTACAGTAAATGAAAAGCGTGTACAAAGGAAGAACGAGACCATAACCGCTCTTATTTGGGATGGTCCAATCACCGCAGCTAATTTGTAGTTTCTCGAATGTGGAAAACATCTCCGAAATTCTTGTATCATTCTCAACAAGAAATATCACTTCTTTTACTTGAGATAAATGAGAGTTTTGTCATTCAAGTCATCTGTATTATTTTTTTACTCATATTATGCCTTATTTGTGTAGTTATTTATCTTTAAACATGTTTTTGAGTGGACCTTTGCTTTGGCGTCTCATTTTTTAGAATTTAAAGTAATGAACAATGACCAGATTATTTTCCAGCTTGGGCAATCCTGGTGTAGGGCTCCATCTACTGGCAGCAGAGGGAATGACAATGGGGAAAAAAAATAATCTTAGCTAATAAAAAACATGCAAACAGGGTCTCTACCTGTGATGCAACAATCCTGGGAAAGGACTTTTTACAGAGAATTATGGATAACAGCCGTGAACAAAGCTACATATAAGTCGAGATAAGTTTTTGAAGATGGAACAATGCTATAATATGGTAAAAAAAAAAAAATACTTTGCATAATATGTGTCCAGAAAAAATTGGATTTCACTGGGTCGTGCTTTTCTAAATACATTGGCATTGAGATTGGCATTGCAATTTCACATTTTACAGCTGTCATTTCAGCTGTCATGTATGGACAAACCTCTGCACCTTCTTGCTGTGAGTCGAAAACGGTAACTACTCTGCCACCCGCACAAGCCCATTCTAAATCTACCGACATTTTCACACTTCGACTCAGAGAAAGCTCACAAAAGGTCAGACGCGGACTCATTTGCATAATCTCCCCAAAATGTTTATGACTAAAAATGAACCAATTATAGTTCCATATTTGAACTTTTACTTTTACTTTAAGCCTCTCTCTTTCTCTCTTTCTTTCTCTCTCTCTAAGCATAGGAGCTAAAGGACATCCATTTTAATATCTTGGCTATTCTGGCCCTGCGCAAATGTTAATCGTAGCTACGTTTCCGACGTGTAAAATGTCATCTGGTGTAGACCCGCTTCTCTCCTTCTTTCTCTGTCTCTCTTTCTCTCTCTCAATGCAATTATGAGCGTCATTAATTATGAAACAGGAACCAAAATGGCCACCCCTGCCTCCTAGCAAGTCCAAGAAGTGCACATTGCAGTACTGAAGAGCTAGATGGAAAACACTCATCTGTTCTGTTTGTCATCTGTTTGCTAATTGTAAACTTTTGGTCTAATTTAATCTACAATTTTTACAAATGTGGAGGTAGATACGCTTAATGCCATACTGTGGGACATTGTAGCCAAAACTGTACTTTTTAGAGTCATTATACAGTTCTGACCATCCTAAAGTGATACCAAGTACTGTGCCTCACTCACTACTGATACTTTGCGGTGACAGTGACAGTGTTGTACATAGCAATAATTACCAAAAAGATATTATGAAAACTCAAGGGCCAAGATGAGTGTTCGTGGTTCTGTTTAGGAGTTTGATTTTGTAATGTTATTTGAGAGAGACTTGTTAAACAGCACAGCTCAGCTCATCTGATGTAGTTCCAACCAAGTCAGCTCTTTCTGATCAGCTCTTTAAAGATCAGATTAAAGTCTAACAAAACCTCAGACAGAGGAATGCCTCCAGTTAGCTTCACACCTCCACGGAATGTATCAAATAGTATCACTATACTGCTACACAAATAGCGTTAATAGAACTTTCACGTACAGAGCAATGTATGCATCTATTCCCAGAAAAACATATTTACATTTTTAAACTATCTATTTCTGCAGTGTCTACAGAAGTTATAAATGTACTGGATTTGATATGGGTTAGGGATTTGAAATACTTACACGACTTACCTCGCCTGAGCAGCCGGTCCCTTTTACATTCTCTTAAAATCCAGAAGGGTCTGGAACCAGACCATAGAACGTGAAAATCCTCCATTCAAACTTGAGACAACCCAACCACAGCCGCTAATTTGTATCACGTGTCTCTCAAATGCAGAAGACATCTTCAAAATTCTCATAACATTCAGAACAAAATATAGAATTTCTCTGCCACAAACAGAGCCTGCGTCTCTCTGATTGGTTAATCCGCCTGTCAATCACATCCTTTGAAAACAGGGAGACAGGTCACAGCTCCAGATTACGGAAGATAATTGAATCCATCAGATTTAGAATTTTAAATCCTGCTGAATTTCTCACTTGAATTTTTTAACTCTGAAAAAATATGTTTGAATTATTTTTATTCTGAATTTGAGTTGCTGTGTTTCAAATTCAAAATGAAAATTTCACCTTTTAAATATTCAGAACAAATATTTTCAAGCCCTCAAATTTAACAGTCAAAATTCGGAGTGTAAAACTGGCAGTGAAAAAAGTTCACAGGAAAGAGCCAAGATGCCAAGGCAGAAGCAATCGATCCTGTGTGAGCGAGGAGGACAGAAGCTGTTTCCTAATGGTTCTCATCTGTGGGCGGGGTTTACACTTAACAAATAAAAGAGAGGAGGTTTTGATTAGGCTAATTCTGACCAATCAAATCACTTCACTGCACCATTTCCTGTTTGTTACAAAGTTAGATCGGATCACACAGGATCGATTGCTTCTGCCTTGGCATCTTGGATTTTTCCTGTGATTTTTTTTTTTTCACTACGAATTTTACACTCTGAATTTTGACTGTTAAATTTGAGGGCTTGAAAATATTTGTGCTGAATATTTAAAATGTGTTGTTTTTTTTTTTTTTTTTTTTTTTTTAAATTTTAAACACTTTGAGAATATACACTTACAATTTCATTAACTTTCATAATATATATTCAGAATATAAATAATTCAAACGTTTTTTTCAAAGTTAAACAATTCAAAGTGAGAAATTCAACAGCATTTCAGATTCAAAATCTGATGAAACAAATGATCTTGCATACAGATCTACTTGTCTTTTGTAAAGTTTTGTCAAAGCGTGTGGCTCTGGCCAGTCAACAACTTACTAATGTTCTGTTAATTGTGTGATAACCATAGATTGAGAGAAACGGAGAATTAGAAGTAGAGAGAGAGGAAGACGAGAGGAGAGGATAGGGAGAGGAAGACGAGAGGAGCGCCTGACACTTTTGGAGTCAGTCACCTGGAGAGAGAGGAGAGAGGAGCCCAGTGCCACTCTGCTGTGCTGCCAACTGAACATCCAACACTTTTATTAATTCAACTCTGAATCCTCCAAAAGCAGCTCGCACCAACTCAAAACTCAAACTCAAAAACGTGAAAAACACAACTAGTTGAAACAGTTTGCAGTGGTTCTTCCTAAAGTTCTTCCTCACTTACCTTATGCATTCTGAGCTTCCTAATTACTCACCACGATGAGTTTATAAGAACCTTTCATAACTCTCAGAAACTACAGCGTTGTTTTGCCGTCACAATGAAGCTAACAACTAGCATGCTAACACGCACTTTCCAAATCTGTACAGACCAATATTTGTTTACACATACCTTCATATGTTTTGGCTGCCTTGTGGCTGATTTACACCGATTTTGGTTCTTGTAAATGGTTGGCCAATCACAGCCAGCTTCCTTTGCCTCTCAACCAATCACATGGTGGGCCATAAAGAACAAAAAAGTTGTATATTTTTTAAGAATGTCTCAGTTACAATAATCCAGTATTTTTGCAGTCTGTCAGAAAAAAAAAAAAAAAAAAAAAAAAAAAAGTGTAAATGTTTTGATTAAGGTTCAATTTTTTTTAATTTTTTTTGCATTTTAAATATTTCTGAAAACATAAATACAGATTTTTGTAGTGTATCAAAATGTAAACAGAAGATTTTCTCTGTAAGGGAGCTCCAGTTGTATCTGATTATTTAAAAAAGGTTTTTGATACGTTTAAAAAATGATTTGGATTTCCCAGATTCAGGATTTGTCATAAGGGAGCTGAAGTGAGGACAGCAAAGCAAAGATGACAACTGTACTGCAATGGTACGAGTGAGACGCAGAGGAGGGTCCTAGTTTGGTCCTTGTGTAGTCTTAGTTTGGTCCCAGTATAGTCCAGGTATAGTTCAGTCTAATTTAGTTCTGATGTAGACTTAGTTTAATGCTAATTTAGATGGTTTGTATGAATGCTCCTTGAAGGTCCTACTGAAAATGGACTCATGTGAGCTTTCAGCCATGTTTCCTCCTCAAAAACACACCTGGAGTTGTGTTTTGTTTCATTCACATGTTTGAGTAACACTTTATTATTAGTCTGTCTACATCTCCAAAGCTCAAAATGCTCTGTTCCACCTTATGATGTCACAAAGTGGTAGTTTTCAAGTGAACTATATATATATATATATATATATATATATATATATATATATATATATATATATATATATATATATATATATATATATCGTGTAACACATCAAAATCCACTTCACAAGGGGGTATTCAAAGACCCTCCAGTATCCTGGTCTTCCCCAGGGCCTCCTCCTAGTGGGACATGCCCAGAACACCTCCCCAGGGAGATGTCCAGGAGGCATCCAGAACAGAGGCCCGAGCCACCTCAGACTGCTGTACTACATGGAATTATAATAGAGCTTCAGATGCAGTCATTTCTAGTCTAGTCAGCTTTTTTTTTTTTTTTTTTTTTTTTTTTTTTAAGATTTCTACTGTATTATAACATTGTTTCCTGATCAAAAACAGGTTTTAGATGTCATCCATGCTTGTTTGAGTAATTTAGCGATCTCTCCCGGGCCCTATTCAAACCCTCCTTACAGTTAAACAACTAAGATTCTGTCCAATGCTCCACCCACAAGCCTCTTCCATGCTCCCACATGACAATTCTCCATAAATATACAACAAACATGATACAAAAGAATACACTACAACTTCACAAATCTGGTTAATTAGCAGGATGCACGCTGATTGTGTTGTGATAGCGCTCTGAAGAGGGCAAATACAGCATTTTCAAAACAATCAAAGTTAACATGGTGATCTAAAAATGTTATTTGTTAGTAGTTAATATCCCAAAGCAGTGTAATGCCTCCACTTTAAACATAAAATATGATATAAAATATGATATAATGAGAAAAAGGTTAAACAAAAGGTGTGCCAAAGAGTTTGTTAAAGGAAAACCTCTCCACTTCTTCTTTCAGGTTGTAATTTTAATAGTAGTGTCCCACACTGTGTCAATATTTTAACATTTTCCCCTTATTTGCATTTGTATTACTTATCAGTAGTGCTATTATAATTGGAAACATGGAAACTCCATTTCTGCCTTAACTGTCTAACTCAGTAAATGTGTGTGGATGAGGTGGACTCGGGGTGACAGCTGCCTGCACAAACACACAATGCGAACTTAGCAATTCAAATGTAGGCCAGTAGAATACGGCCTACACTGCCCTCAGCCCTCACACAGGCTTTAGAGGTTGCATATTATGGGATGGACGTGGTACAGAAAGGGCCTCAGGCTGTGATGGTATCTGACACACGTGCACTGGCCAGCCCCAAGTGTGTATTACCCTAGTATTAATGCTTCCTAAAACTTTAACTTCTTGGGTTCTTTTTTAAAGACAATACAGTAAAATGTATTTACCTTTATTGACATATTTGGGCTCCTGCTGCGAGCCCTCTTCAGAATCGTCACCGGTGTTGGTGGTGACGTACCGTATATCAGCTGGTGTTACTTCGTTCCTTTCACACACCTGGGACACCCTCCTCCAGAGAGCACCGGGCGACGGGTGCCAGGTCAGACTGACCACGCCTACAGGAAGTAACAACAGCTGATATACGACACATCACCACCAAGCACATAAGAAGCCAAAATAAACATCTTTGGTTTTTTTTCCCTTCATGGGCATCCATCTTGTGTGGAAGAGTGGTTAGCCCTCTGGACACAGGGCAGTTTGTGGTCATGCAACTTAATGGACACATGGTAAATAGTATACTTATTGAGCTGTTTGTTGTAAGAACTGGATCAAAAAGTTTGGATCACACGTGTAAGAATGGGTCTGTCTGGGTCTGTCTGGGCAGGTGAGACAGGACATTCATTCTGGAAAATCCCACAATGTTAAGTTCCATATATAATAATATAAGAATTTAAAAGTTTAAAAACTGCTCAGTGTGACAGCTAGTCAGCCACAAGAGCAGCCACCCGTGACCATAGCAACCACAGAACAAGACTGATGTCATCTGGTGGTCATGCAAAACTGCACACACCATCAAACAGCTAATAATGCAGCTTTTTCGGCACCCATAAAAATGGAGATAAGGGAAAAAAAAAAAAAAACAAGACTAACCAAGGATCAACCAAGGACTGATCCAGGACCCAACAGGGCTAAACCAGGACCAAACCAGAACCAACCCAGGACTAACCATAATATATGACTGGAACCGGAACCAGCTCTTACAACAAATATTTACTGAAAGTCCCGTATTACACAAAATGGATTCTTGTGAGTTTTATATCATGTTATAATGATGTTATCTCCTCAAAAACATACCAAGAGTCGTGTTTTGTTTCATTCACACATGTTTAAGTAATCATTGTTTATTTGTTTTTTTTACATCCACAAAGCTCAAACTGCTCTGTAATATGGGCTGTTTAAGTTAAATAAAATGAACGACCCAGCTGCCCAAAAATAGTGAAAAAAATACAACTTTCAGCATTTTTTTTTTTTTTTCCTGTAAACCTCCTATACATGTTGAATATGTTAGCCAGTCCACATTTCTGTAGGTTTTTCTTTCCACCTGGGGAGCTTGTTCCATATGGATGAGAGATCTGACAGACTGCAGCCCTCAGCAAACATCCGTCTCTGCAGAGAAGGGAGGAGAAGGATGAGTGGAAGAAGGGAATGGTTTGGAACAAAAGAGGAGAGAGAATTAATGGCCCTTCTCTATGTTATAAATGAATACTGCCCAATGTCAAATATGCACAAGCCGGTTTGTAATACTTGTTTCTGTTAAAATATTGTTGGAAAAAAAATATAAAAGAAGGAATTATACTTTTTTTTTTTTTTTAGCTTTCTACCATGTTATAATGTTTCCTCATCAAAACACATCTGAAGAGGTTTTAGATGTCTTCCATGCATGTTTGAACAATTTAGCGATCTCTCCCAGACAAGCCCAAGATTCTGTTCTCCATAAATACACAAAAACACTATACAAAACTGTACACAGCAACTTGACAAACCTGATGCATTGTGCAGGAGTTTCATTAGCAGGATACATGCTCATTGTGTTGTGTTAGCGTTCTGAAGGGGGAGTGACTTAGCGCGGGGAGCAAAGGGAAGGGAGATTATTCAGAATACATATTTTCATTATGTATGGATTTAGTTACTTCCCAACACTGGTTATACTACATTTGTTGGCATTTCTGTGTTGTTAAAACATATTTTCTTAATTCCGCACTAAACTTTTTGAAATCTTTGCATAACGTTAAATGTGTTGGTAGTTTCTCCATTCTGTTCTTTTGGAAAGAGAATGCTGATTTTCTTTTAGGTGCTACACTGGCCCTTGCATGTTGTTGTTCTGGTGTGTTCAGATGTTACAGTGGTGCATGTGTCATCCAGTACTGCTAATGATCTTGAACAGAAGTCATACATTTGCAAATTGTATACTGTTTCCAAAGCTTTGCACTTTTTTGTATAGTATTTTACAGTGACGAGATTGTTGTGGTTTTCTGTCGTGCTTGTTTGTAGACAGATTCCACGGGTTTGATTGTTGTTTTATTTGCTTGTGACTAACATGAAATACCAACATTTAGATGAGACAGTATCACTGCAATATTATACCATCATAAATTAATAATATTGAATGTCAAATATTCATGAGCTGGTTTATAATAAGTTACAGACCTTTGTATATGTTACAAACATTTTTATGATACAGACCTTTTTTTATATGTTACAAACCTTTTTATATGCTACAAACCTTTATATGTTACAAAAGTTTTTTTTATATGTTGCAAACCTTTTTTTGTTACAAACCTTTTTATGTTACATTTTTTATGTTACAAACCTTTTTATATCTTACAAATAGTTTTTTATATGTTACAAATATTTTTTATATGTTACAAGCTTTTGTATGTTACAAATCTTTTTTATATGTTTCAAATTTTTATGTTACAAACCTTTTTATATGTTACAAATTTTTTATATGTTACAAATAGTTTTTTATGTTACAAACCTTTTTTTATATGTTACAAACCTTTTTATATGTTACAAACATTTTTTGTATGTTACAAGCATTTTTATGTTACAAATCTTTTTTATATGTTTCAAATTGTTTTTATATATTACAAATGTTTTTGATATGTTACAAATTGCTTTTATATGTTACAAACCTTTTTATATGTTACAAACATTTTGTACATGTTCTCTTTGGTAAAATGTTTAATATTCTTCACCATATTATCTCCTGTGTCACAATCCCACCCAGTGAATCGTTCTTAATGAAAACACAGAGGTGCATTTACAGTGTCAGAAAAGATTCTAATGTGACTGTAGCTTCTTCTACTAAGCTACATGAGGCTTCCATAGAAACACATGGAGATCAGGCACCTTGGACGAGCCCCCGAAGCCCTTTGTTTACCACAATCCTGCGTGTGTGTGTTATCTGTCCCTCTGCAGATGCCCGTGCACCCTGCCAGTGAAATAATGAGGTTTGGGTGCACAAGAGACGTCCTACCCCAGCCCCTTTGGCACTCACAACAACTGTATTCAAATGTCCCGTTTAAACACAAGTTTGAGAATGGAGAGAAAGAAAAGAGGATGATGAGGAGAGTGAGAAAGTAGGACGAGCGAGGGGGAGAGTGGTGAGAGAGCGTCTGTAATCAACCTACAGAGGCTACGCACTGATTTCTGCACTGTTGTTCTGCCCATACTGGAGAGTTTGTATTTGTATATCAAAGACTATTTTTTACTTTATTTTAATGCATGCCCCTATTTTTATCTTATCTATATTTTTAAATTATTATTCTTTATTTAATGTGACACCATAATGCCCAAGTAAGTTCCTGTTTGTGAATTTTACACACTGGCAATGGCAATAAAACTTCTGAGAATAGGCTCTGTACTATAGACTATAAAGAAGTGGACTGAGGCGTTTGGCTCCAGTCAAATGAAGCTGATCAAGGCTGGTAGATGAGGGGATGTGTAATATAGGACCTTTAAGCATTTGGTTTTCAGGCATTACTCAATTACACAAATATACTGTACACTGAAGCTCCAGTAAGTTTCATTTTCACTACATTTAGAGCAATTCTACAAAACCCAGCACAACTTCCTGTCATTTTTTACTTTTTTTTAAACAATAGAATGTGATTATTAACACAAAATCATACTACTTTTTTTTTTTTCCTATTCCCATGTGACCTTATATCTGTGTAATTCCTCAGTGTTTCAAGTAGGTTCCATAGTGGTCCATGGGCGTATACTAGTCTATGTAGCTTAAAATCATTCTAAAGACATTCAGGAAAGCTTCATTTCTGTCCTGTGAATGGGACTTTTTAGTATTGATACCTGCTCAAATGAGTATCTAGTTTTAGTATCGATTAGTGTCTGTTTTCGATCATTTTAACAACCCTAAACCAGGACTAAACCAGAACTGGACCATGAATGAACCGAGACCAAACAGGACCAAACCAAATACCAAAACTGACCTACAACCATCAAACATTCACCCACCACATTCATACATAGGTTGGGTGAGTGTCTTGCCCAAGGACACAGTGGCAGTATACTTTAGTCTAAGCAGGTGATCTAACCGCTGACCCTGAAGTTTCTGTGCAAACGCCTGAACCGCTGAGCCACTAAGATTGCACACATTTTGTACGTCGGGAAAGGCAAAGCAACAGCCTTATCTTATTTATCCAGGAGATAGCCGGACATGACCCAAATGCATTCACAGCAGTTGCCTACGTCTTACTGCGGTGCGTGATGCTGTTGCTAGGATACGGAGCCGAGGAGGGCTGAGGTGATGACCTGTCTGTCTGCACATCAGTGTCTTAACAAGGCCCACCCATTCAAGCTCATGCCTCTCCCAAAAATAGATCTCTCTCTCTCTACAAATCTACAAAGAAACGACAAAGAAAATGCAATGTTTGAGCCGTTTTAGACATTTAATTTTGACGTTTCAGAGCTTTTCGCCACGTTAGAGTTGTTTCCCTTCTCATTTACCCTCTCAAAGTTGTATTTAGAGTGATTTGTGCATGTTTGAGTCATCTGTATTCTCTTGTTTTTATGGTGATGATGTTTACGGTGATTTTAGGTTTTCAGATGGATATTTGGAACAATTTAGAAGTCAAATGGACCTCAAATTAAATATAAAGTTAAGATTAAGATACACTTTACTCTGTGAGGAAATGTGTCTTTTGCATTTGACCCATCCTTCAGTGCCATGGTCCTGACCCACAACCAGCAGCCCAGTGCTCATCTCCAGATGTTGAGCTAGTCTTGGTCAGGACTACTTTAGAACTGGAGGGTTTGGCCCATGGTGCATGCTTTGGGTTGATGGGGGAAACTGGAACAATGAACAAATTTACTAAATGTCAAAACAACATAGTACATACAAACTTTTCAGGGTCCACCACCTGCTTGATTCCATTTAGATGTTAATGTTTTTCTCGGAATGTTCTACAGGATGGCATTTAATTTAGCTATTTCCATGGAAACAAGCAGGCCACATCACAAGGCCAAGTTACAGGTCAGATCTGTGGAGAAGTGGGCCCGTTCAGAGTAATTTTTTTTAATGTAGTTTTGAGAAATAAGAACATCTGTAATTGAATAGATACAAGGTACTGTATATTTGGTTAATGCCATACTGTGGAACATCCCAGGCATAGCAAAAACATCTCCATGAGACAAGCTGACGGCAGAGCCTCCATCCGAAAAGTTACTGAAGACATATTGTTCTTGTGTCTGCTACATAGTTATAATCTATGATACCCAGGGGAAATTACAATTTGGAAATCTGAAATCACAGTATTCATCTGAAAAGAAATAAGTCTGCTGACCTCCGCGTTAGAAAACTGCAGTGCCCAATGGGAGCTGATGTCGCCATAAATGTCATCACAACACCAAAATAACTATGCAACGCTGCTGAATCATCGTTTAAGAAAATAACACTGAAGAACAAAGGAAGTAGAGTAGCGGCCATATACCGGGGACGGTGAGAACAGGAATTGATCAGCAAAATGGCATCTTGAAAATAAGTGATTAATGACTCAAACATGCATGAATCACTCCAAATACAACTTTGCGTGGGTGAATGAGACGGAAACAACTATAACATTAATAATAATAATAATAATAATAATAATAATAATAATAATAATAATAATAATAATAATGCATCAGTTTTATATAGCACTTTTCTGGACACTCAAAGACGCTTTACAAATCATTCTTCATTCACTCCACACTTGGTGATGGTAAACTACTACTGTAGCCACAGCTGCCCTGGGGCAGACTGACAGAAGTGAGGCTGCCAATCTGCGCAATCAGCCCCTCCGACCACCACCAACACTCACGCAGACACCACTTTCATACTAGGCAATGTGGGTGAGGTGCCTTGCCTAAGGACACAATGACAATGAGTTTTTGCCACTGGCGCTCCCCTGTGGCACCTGATTTTCCCAGTGTCTCCCATCCAAGTCCTGACCAAGCCTGGTCCTGCTGAGCCTCTGAGATCTGACGGGATCAGACTTTGACAGGCTGATATGGTCTGTTAAAAGCTCAGAAATGTTGCAGAATAGGTCTGCTTTAAGAACCCTAAATAATGCAATATGAAATCAGTGTAATTAAGTCTAGTTATTTTTAGTCCAGCCTCTCGCTCCTCCTTCTTGGCGCTCCTCCGTCTCTCACTGTGAGCTCTGATATCAGTGACTGCACCACCATAAACTGCAGGTGGAGCCAGCGGTACACCTGTACATGGGACGCCGCTAGGGGCCGTAAAGGGGGAGAGGAGGCAGCGGTATCTCAGCCTAGGCAGGTGGTCTCCGGCAGAGCGGGGGGAGCCGGCATGCACGTACTTGTGTGCACAGCAGGGGGGGCTGGCACTAGTACTTGAAAAGTAGTAAGGAAGCGCTTTTGAATATTTGCTGAATTCACTGAGAACATTCAAGGGCTCAGAGTCAAAAGGGGTTGGTGGTATGGGGACTTAAAAGAGGTCAAAATATTCAAAACTGAAACTGCCTTAATCTTTTTTTTTTTTTTTTTTTTACATTTTTGAGAAACAGATCAAAGATGGAGGTGCTTCTGACTCTGGCTCTAATTGACTTTACATAAAAAAAAGTCACTCTCTCTGTAACTGCTGCTGTGAGCCTCATCATTTTGGTATGAAAATATTCATATTAACCCGCTCTACATGATCCTGATGTTTCTTTTTAGCTTTTTTTGTCCATAAATAAATTCCTATTCCTAAAATATTCCTAATATGAAATTCAGCTCCAAATTCACCCCGATAACTGCTAGCCTCAATGAGTTTCATTTGACTGGAGCCAAACGCTATAGGTGACATCACACTTAGTTAGTCCACTTCTTTATAGAGTCTATGGATCTGACATTCTGAAAAAATAGAATAGTATAGGGTCTTAGTTATCAATCAGTTATCTGCTTCTACTACCAATATTACTAGAGGCTAATAATGCTATTTCCACTACTACCACTGCTAATACTTCAGACTACTACTACTGCTACTACTACTACTACTACAACTACTACTACTACTACTACTACTACTACTGCTGGCTGGACGGACCGTCTTGCTGTGCAGCACACATGCTAACCACTCTGCCACTCACTGATAAAACAAGGACACAGACTGTAGTGCAAACCACCATGTACTCTGCATCATTTACGAACAACTACTACTACCACTACTACCTCTACCACCACCACTACTACTACTACCAGTACTACTAGGCTACTAATACTACTATCACTACTACCACTACTACTTGGCTACTAATACTACTTCCTCTACTACCACTACTACTAGGCTACTAATACTACTTCCTCTACTACCACTACTACTAGGTTACTGATACTCCTTCCTCTACTACCACTACTACTAGGCTACTGATACTCCTTCCTCTACTACCACTACTACTAGGCTACTAATACTACTTCCTCTACTACCACTACTACTAGGTTACTGATACTCCTTCCTCTACTACCACTACTACTAAGCTACTGATACTACTTCCTCTACTACCACTACTACTAGGCTACTAATACTACTTCCTCTACTACCACTACTACTAGGTTACTGATACTCCTTCCTCTACTGCCACTACTACTAGGCTACTGATACTCCTTCCTCTACTACCATTACTACTACGCTACTAATACTACTTCCATTATTACCACTACTACTAGGCTACTCATACTACTTTCACTACTACCACTACTACCACTACTACTAGGCTACTGATACTACTTCCTCTAATACCACTACTACTAGGATACTAATACTACTTTCACTATTACCACTACTATAGGCTACTAATACTCCTTCCTCTACTACCACTACTACTATTCAACCACTTCAACCACTTTGACTACCACTGGTACCATAGTTACTACTTCTACTACTACTGCTACTTTTTGTCATGAGGTGAGCATGCTAACCACTCTGCCACTCACAGATAGACAGGACTCTGACTGCAGTGCGGCTGTAGTCCAAACAAACAAACAAGCAAACAGGAAACAGACGATGCCTGTGGATGCTTGTCAGGAGCGTTGCGTCCATCATTTAGCGCTGACAGCCTGTCCCCCAGTCGAATCCTTAAAGAGAGGCATCATTTAGGCTCCGTCCGGGCGCTTCCTCCTGATAAATGGGTTAAGCGACAGACGTGCGCGTGCCGATATGCCATGGTGTTGTCGCGGTAACTAACGGCGACCGCGCATGCCAGCACTCAATCATGCTACTCTTAAGAGGGGAGAATGTTTACAATAGGGATAAGACAGAAGACTGGATTGTTTGGAAAGGATATTTGAATTTTGTTGGCTGAAGGTTGAGTCTGCGTCAAATCGTGCTGGAGGTGTGTACCTGACCTTTTTTAGTCAAATTTGTTTTGCCCCAGTACAGATATTTTGTATAAGCAGTTCTTGAGGTCAAAATAAGTCTGCTGTGTTCTGTAAGTAACTGTAAAGCATTCAGGAAGTGAGTGGTTAGCATGCTAGTTGGTGACGAACTACTTCTGTTTTTCACATTTTTTAAGACAGTAAAAATCAGGTACAGTGCCTTTAACACATGTTTGAGTAATGTATATTTAAGTGGTCTCACTTTCCATAACTCAAAATCAATGGTTCCACTGCATGATGTCATCAGGTGGTAAACCAGGAAGTGCTCCTCTACATTTTAGATTTTGTATCAACAGCCACTATGTACGTAAATCTTTTGTACAATAGTGTTGGCTTTATGTTAAGAAATAAGATTTTTAGAGCAATTTTCACCATAGTAGCTACATAGAGCAGCTGTAGTGTGCCCTCAAGTGGTCACTAACTATACTACACTTAAAAGATCCATATTACGCAATTTTATGATCTGTTCTAATGTTGTTTCCTCATCACAAACAGACTTTCACACATGTTTAACACACAAACCCTGCAGATTTAGGCTTCTGTCTAACAGAAAATACTCTGTTCCACCTTGTGATGTCATGTGGTTATACAGGAAGTGCTCCACTGTGTTTTTAAACCCCACACACCTTCACTAGGATCATTTGCATGATTTCAGACCTGGAATTTTCTATCTCTATTGAACTAAATGTAAAAAAGAGCTGTTAACTTGAAAACTACCACTACATGACATCACAATGTGGAATAGAGCATTTTGAGCTTTAGAGATGTAGACAGACTAATAATAAAGTGTTACTCAAACATGTGAATGAAACAAAACACAACTCCAGCTCTGTTTTTGAGGAGGGAACAACATTCTAACATGGCTTAAAGCTCACAAGAGTCCATTTTGTGTAATATAGGACACTGAACAGTTAATTCACCGTCAAAACAATAGAAATCAAAACAGATTCGACCAAATAATTTATGAATGACGAGGACTTAAGCCAATGGTATCGATAGTTTTCTGCTACTTGTGTTTTGTTTTTCAAGTTTAAATGCCATTATTACCAATAATATTACCAACATTTGTTTTTTAGTCCTAACGGGGCTTTAACTGCTATGATTTCTACGTGCACTGAGCCTATTGATACGTTGCAGCTGATGTCATCAACATTCTCTGGGGGTGTGATGTTAACTGAAGGCACTGCTCTGTCTGAAGCTTTGTTACTCAAGTTAGTTATTTCACTGTTTTAGTAGAAAATCAATCTTCTAAACAGGACCATGAATGCTCAGATTGATCGCAGGCTCCTGAAAAAGTGCTCTTTAAATCTATTTTGTGTTTTTTTCTTGGATTTTCAGACAATCTTAAACATTTTTGTCAGTGTTTGCTAATGCGTTCATTGTGTCACCATGTTAACTCCTGAATATTCCGCCAGTAGAGATACATGTAGAACACCCCCAACGCGATATCACCGCAAAGCTGAAACCAGACGTTAACATTTTGTCAGATTTACTTCAAACATACGCAAACAAAACAACATACAGTCCTTCAGCAACACCGTCTTAAAATACATCTCCCACGTTCATATTAATTCTACATAATCAACTGATCAAAGCGTATAACATCTATATGCCCTTTGCATTTAACAACGGGGGCTCCATAAACAGGCTCCATGCATACATCACACAGTGCAAACAAGAGACACATAAGCCGGATAATGCCCAGCTGTAATCAGGCCTATATGAGACAATGCTAATTATGCTAATGAGGAGATTCGTTTAGCTCATTAAGGCAGCACAGCAAATCCTTCTGAGTCAACATGCACTTTTGTGTTTTTCCCTCCGCTGGATTGCAAGTGTGGTCGCCATAAGACGTGGTATAAAAATAACTTCTTTTAACATGATTTCTTTCTGTTTTCTTTGTGATGATGTGGAGAAAACACCGTATTTCCAGTTAAAGACGGGGTATAACACTTCTATGGGGTATTAACTGCTAACACATGACATATTTGATTGTTTTGAAAATGCTATATTCGCCGAAAACGATGTATTAACATGTTTTGACGTTGTTTTGAGTCTTCCCTCTCTTTGCTCCCTGTTTTAAGTCACTCCCCCTTCAAAGCGCTATCTCAACGCAATCGGCGTGTGTAATGAAGCTACCGCACATGACATCAGGTTTGTCAAGTTGATGCGTACAGTTTTGTATCATGTTTTTGTATATTTACGGAGAATTGTCATGTGGGAGCATGGGTGATGTAGGCTTGTGGGCAGAGCCTTGGACAAAATCTTAGCGCTAACCATAAAAAGGGTTTGAATAGGGCCCTGGGGAGATTGCTAAAATACTCAAACATGCATGGATGATGTCTAGAACCTCTACAGACATGTTTTTGATGAACATTACAACATGGTAAAAAAAAAAAAAACTAAAAAAAAAACAAAGCATAATTCCTTTAAATTATTATACAATAGATTTAAAATTCATGCAGATCTAAAAAATATATATATAAAAAAAACGAGTTGTATTGTAGGATATTTCTACTTAGGGCATTCAAATGGCTAGTTTGCCTGACCAGCCAGTTCTTTCTACATTCTGTTTGATTCAGCCAACCACAGCTGCTATTCTGCACATGTCTCTCAAATGCGGAAGAGCTCTCCTCTCCAAAATTCTTGATTCAAAAGGAGATGATCAAAGCCTGGCTCCACACAGGAGTCTCTAAAATGTCTGCGGTGAGAAGCAGCAGAGCAGAGGAGGAGCGAGGGCAGGGGGGAGAGTGGTCTGTGCATCCTGGATAAAGGAGCTTTGTTTCATCTACCTCCAAGACACCAGGGGGCTCTCTCACACTAACACACACACATACATACACACACACATATTGGTTTTCCAAGCTTCCTGTTGACATTACATTTGACCTGCATTCATTTCCTGGAGACTGATCCGAAGTAGGGATGCACCGATCCAGCTTTTTCAGTTTCAATACCGATTTCAGTGATCCTACTAATGCTTCAGTATCAGGGCTGAGATCTGATACCATTTGTTATTACGTTCTTTTTTCAGACCAAGAGTTTTTTTTCATACCTGACAGTTTCGACTGCTCACTAGCGGTCTTCCCCAGAGAAAACCGCTACTGAGCAGTCGATATTGTCAGGTATGAAAACAAACTCTTGGTCTAACAAAAACAACCTAATTACATAAATTATCGGAAGACCCTCATGTGACCCTCATGTGATACCAGTATTGGATAAGTGCATTCCTAACCCAAACCTTAACCATAACCACTTGCCAAACACATTTTATGCTAAATTGACTTTTTTGAGCTTTTAAATATTGTTGTCCCCTCATATTTTGTTTCAGTCACACTATTGTTATCTCCTCTGAGCCTCAAAAATGCATTTGGAGCATTTTGATTCTATAGTTTGTCACAGATTAAACTCCTGCACAGTTTAAGTCCATAAACTATCACCAGACTCACAGTCATACTGTGTTCACATATGGCTCTTTTTAGCAGAGCTTTCACTGGGGAGAGCCTCAAAAGTATCAGTGCCTCTGTGGAAACCAAGGTGACATTTAGAGAGAATATTTTCCAAATGTAGACATTATTTTAAATTATTCAAGTACATTTCAAAACCTGTTCTCCTGCCTTACACATAAACATAATCCTTTCTATCAACAAGAAAAAAAGCTGTACCGGATTCAAAAGGTAGCCAGAATATAACCAAACCATCATTCGTGCTTTTATATCTCATCTGAGACCGTCAAACTAGGAAAGTTTGTTTTGATATGAAAACACTGTATCGTGCTTAATACCGGAAAAAGGTGGCTTGCCCTCTCCGGGTGGGTGGAGAGTCCTTGCCTCAAGTGGAGGACTTCAAGTATCTCGGGGTCATGTTCACGAGTGAGGGGAGGATGGAGCGTGAGATTGACAGGTGGATCAGTGCAGCGTCAGCGTTGATGTGGTCGCTGTGTCGGTCTGTGTGTCAGTCTACGTTCCTCCCCTCACCTATGGTCATGAGCTTTGGGTAATGACCGAAAGGACAAGATCGCGGATACAAGCGGCCGAAATGAGTTTCCTATGCAGAGTGGCTGGGCGCTCCCTTAGAGATAGGGAGAGGAACTCAGTCACACAGGAGGTGCCCGGAGTAGAGCCGCTGCTCCTCCACGTCAAGAGGAGCAGCTGAAGTGGCTCAGGCATCTGTTCCGGATGCCTCCTGGACGCCTCCTGGAGGTGTTCTGGGCATGTCCCACTGGGAGGAGGCCCCGGGGAAGACCCAGGACACGCTGGAGGGACTATGTCACTTGGCTGGCTTGGGAACACCTTGGGCTGCTTAGACTGTTGCCCCCGCGGCCCCGGATAAGTGGAAGAAAATGGATGGATGGTGCTTAATATTTAACATATATAATAACTTGGGCTATTGGTACTTTGCAGTGACATCATGCTGGGGGTATTCTACATGTATCTTTATAGTGGAATGTTCAGCAGTTACCATGGAAACACAATGTACATATTAATAAAAACTGTCAAAAGTTTTACAAGTGTCTGAAAACTCAAGAAAAAAAATACAAAATGGATTTAAAAAGCAAAACTGTTAGCTCGCTTGTGACTGTAATGTTATGTATGAGAGACTTGTTTCACACAAATCATCTCACCCGTTGTAGTTCCAGCGAAGTCCATTCTTTTTGGTCAGACTGTGTTAATACAAGGTACCGAAATAATGCTTTCAAATTCCCAAACATCACATTCTTAAACACCTCATTCAAGCATAAACCATAGCTTGCCCATGGACACAACAACAACAACAGTATGCATGCACACATTGGAACTGGAATTGAACCCCAAACTTTCTAGTTAGAGGACAACGGCTCTTCCGCCTCCACCACTGTTTATCTCATAGTATCTCATAGAATATGCAGTACTCGTGTTTGTGATCAAAGGATGACACTACAGAGAAGACGACCCACTGGTATTTGTGTTTTACTGCTGGAAACAGACAAAAAAACATAAGGATTAGTACAAAGGTATTCTAAAAAAAAAACACACTGAAGTAAACAAGAGGACAATAACGTGGAATGCATGTTTTATGACAGATTTGACAATGTTTCAGTGGTGAAAAAGCACATTCAGTGGCAGAAGTGAAGTGAAGTTATAGTGAGTTCTGGGTGAGGCTTGAACCAAATGCGCAAGTAAAGTGGTGATGGAAACTCTTGAAAGTACATTTTTAAATTATTATTTCTGTTTTGGTAAAAAAAGGAGAAATTTAATTTGTCAACTGGACTGAGTTTATTTGGTCGAATACGTTTCGCAGCTCATCCAAGCTGCTTCTTCAGTTCTGGTCAGATGCTGGTGGACACTGCTTTATATCTGCTTGAAGGGAGGAGCTAATTACAATTAAAATTACTCTGAGACAACACATATTTATATACAGTTTCTGTTAGTCATGTGAGTCTATTCAATATGGAGTGGGAGTGGGGGAGTAGTTAGCATATCCATTCAGGGCCATGATGGGTGTTTTCACACCTCTGGACATGTCCTGGCTAGTCCCATTGTTTTCCCAGTTTGTTTTGATTTAGGTTTGAGGATAGAGTTATAGATGGGAGACAAATGATGTCTGAGACCTCCATTTCTGTTCAAGGAAGGATTCTCTTTCTTGACAAAAATAGCCTCTTTAACTCCCCTCTCAAACCAGTTCTTTTCTCTGGCCAAGATCTGGACCTCGATGTCCTGTACGGCAGATTGCGGCCCACCCTGGTTTTCCCGTCTGTGTTGATACATCCTTTTGTGAAGTGACTGTTTTGTATTCGACCAAATAAACTCTGTCCAGTTGACAAATTAAATTTCTCCTTTTTTTGCCATGGATTCTACCTGGACGACTGAGGGATTTTACATATATTTCTGTTTTGTTTTGTTTGTTGTAAGATTTTAATATATTTCCTATTCTGTAAACACTTTGTAAACACTTTCCTTGCCTAGAATTGTGTCATATGGAGCTAAATTTTGTTGTGGTAATTAAAAAAAATATTGGACATGATAGCTAAGTTGTTTCTGATTTGTTGTTTAAGTTCTAAATACAATTATTATCCAATCAGAAAGCAGAATGAGCCTCACATGAGTCTCAAACCTAAAATGGTTCTCTCTGATCTGAATTTTTGTCTACCTAAAGCCCAAATCTTTAAAACTTAAAACCTTTAAAACCTTCACTAGAATTATTTGGATAATTTCAGCCCCGGAATAATCAATCCCTACTGAATTAAAGGTAAAAGGTAAGTAACAACTTGAAAACTACCGCTTCATGACATCACAAGGCGGAACAGAGCTCTGAAGATGTAGATAGACACATAATAAAGGTGTGAACATGTGTGAATAAAACAAAACAGTCGACTCCAGGTATGTTTTTAAGGAGGTAACGTTATAACACGACTAAAAGCTCACAATAGTCAGTTTTGTGTAATATAGCACCCTTTTGGTACTGTACGTTTGCAATATCGACTCTGTTCATGGATATAATAAATACGTTGGACGAACACGGTGGCAGACGCTCAAAAAGTCCCGCAGTGCAGTTTTAAACAATCCTTTCTTTCTATACATGCTATTCCCTAAACCCGTCTTTAGCTCAGCCAATTTACTGTGTCTGATCCTCCTCCCCCTCTCACTTTAAGTTGTTATTACTAGCGCTCAAGTGTGACAGTGAAATTATGTGTGAAATGACTGCCATTGGACTCCCCGCTGAGGCTCGGACTTCTTTAATACTGTTTAAATCTGAAACTATGGTCAGGGATTTGTATGGAGAAGAGTGGAGTGAGTAGCTGTGACCTGTGTATAGTGCCTGCTTTTCTCTTTGGTTCTTATCTGTTTCCAAATCGATGTTTTCTTTAGCTCTATAAATAGCTGTAAGCTGAAAAAAGTGCTGGTAGTAGCGCGTAGCAGCAATAAAAAGAAATTGTATCTGGCAACACCCATTTCTAATCAATTATTTCATATATTAAAGGTCCAAAGTTACACAAAATGAACTCTTGTGAGCCTTGAGCCATGTTAGAATTCACACATGTTTGAGTAACCTTTTATTATTACTGTTTGTCTACATCTCCAAACCTCAAAATGCTCTGTTCCACCTTGTGATGTCATGAAGTGGTAGTTTTCAGTTTCAGACTGTAAAGCTAACAACTACTAGCACTCTAATATGCACTCCCTGGTTAATGAACAATACAGTGTTTCTAATTAGATGCAGATAGTTCATAGTGGACTTAAAGTTAAAATATCTGTACTGGGGCTGTACACATTTTGCTCAAATACATGGGGCTCCTTTAAAGGATGTATGGAGAATTCTTTTAGTTTCAAATTGTCAATGAAAGTTCCAAATAGCATTACAGAGATGCAGCAGTCTTGTAATTATGATGACCAAAAAAATGAATGAAAATGCATCAGCTGTTGGCGTGGTGGGGCCAGATAAACATTAGGCTGTTAGGTTGTCAATCAAACTCCCTACGTTTGTAGCGTAACTGACTTGCCGGCGCGCTGGGGTTACGTGGTTTACGTTCGCCTCTCACACGTTCCACATACGCAAAACCCTGTTAATTCAACCAACGCTGCGGTTTTTAGCAGTTCTTAGTTTGTTGCAATGGCAGACAAGAATCCACTACCAATTAGCCGCAAAAGAAGGTAAAGGTACAGGTCAGATCTGTGGAGAGATGATCGCTTAGGAATGCAATTTTTTTGTTGGCAATAAAACACTTACTATCAGATAAATATAAATAAATGGACAAGTTTGATGCTATACTGTGGAACATTCAAGGTAAAGCAATGAAGATAAGCAGGTGACGGACCCCTCACACTACTCAAATACGAGACAAAAATTAAGTTTAACAGATATACAATGTTTAAATATTTTGAGCTTGGGCGTTTTAAAGTAACCGGTCTTACACCAGATTGATACAGCATGTGTAGCACTCTGGCATGTCTCTGAAAGAGCTCGGAAAACGTGGAGCATCATGGTGAATATTTGAATCTGATTGGTGGAAGCATCACAACTGTGGAACATCCAAAATCAAACTTTAGTTAAATCCAGTTGAGAGAAAAGCACAAACATCTTCCCTGTCCACAAATGCACAAAGTGCTTCCTTAAGGCCTCCACACACTACAGCATTTTTCAGCAGGATATGTCTGCGGACCGCAGAATACACAGTTGTGAGCGCACCTTGCATCAGCTGTTTCCTGTCTAGAGAAAAACGACTCGCTTTGAGACTCTTAAGTGTTAAAAAAATCAGAACACTGTACTTCTAGTTTAGATACAAGTCAAAACTGTGTTATTATTATTTGTGAAATGTGGTGCAATACTTCAGATACATGATTTTTAATTAACAGAAGGTTGGCAATAAAGTCGACAGGAAGTAGAGTCACTATCACTAATCTGCACCTTCACCTCGATCCGTGCGCTGTGTGGACACACACATGAGGAACTACTCTGGCCTTTTTACTTTTAAAGAATACCGAAAACTAGATTCACAGCGCTGTTTTATGGACTGGATGTCATTATTTGCAGAAGACAAATTCTGTGAATAATGTGGATGAGATGCTGCAGTTTAACTTTACAACTTTAAGAGAGGTGAGCAATAAAGTCGCCTCATTATTTTTGCTGTTTCCTGAGTTTGTATGTTGCGCCTCCGTCACTCCTCTGCCCCTGACTCTCTATTTTATTGGCTGTTACGTTGCTGATGTTTGGTGGTTATGATCTGACAGAGCAGGTCAGAGTCACACTGACACTAACACATGAGGAGCGCAGTGGCTTCAAAATCACACAAAGTTGGGTCACACCTCCCTAAAATCGCAGCCAAAATCAGGCAAATTCTCCTGTACTGTGTGTCGGCCTTTAGTGTTATTAAAATCAAATAGGCTAAAGTACGTCTGTTGGCATTGCCATGTTTGTTTTGGTTCATTTGGGCACTGCTCTGTGATTATTCACCAACCACGTGTCAGGCCCTATCGCACCATCGGGCACCAAGATGGATTTTCAAGATAGAGTTTATGAACTTACAAATATTGAGAGAATCCATCTTGATGTGGAAGTTAATTTTACAGATCTGTTTTAATATATTCCCTCACTGTATTCAGAATTAGGTTAAGTGGTCCACCCAGGGCAGTAGTAATTGTTTTTGTTTCACGTGGATAGACCCAGTAATGACAGAGATATGAACCATAAACCAGGTCAACAAATCTGTGATCTGACAGTTCCACAGCAAACTCCACCTGAGAATTCTCACCTGTCTCCAGTTCAGTTTTAAACCATTAGGATTCCACAATGTTTGATTTGTGATTTGTTTTTCTATTGTGATTTGTTGTCTATGCTGTGAATCATTATTCATTTCAAAGTGCATTTTTTTAAGTCCAGGCAGAACTATGACCCTATGAATCATTGGACTGGGTCACAGTACATACTGGTCGCAGGTTCCATCCCACCTCTGACCAGTTAGTACTTTTATTGTGTCCCTTGGCGTATGTACAGTGTGAAAATATTAACTATGACAAAACATAAGTAAGTGAAACTATTCTGATCCAAAAGAACAAGTACACTGCATCCAGGCAACACCACACAAAATAGAATGATCTTCGCTCTTTGATAGCAGCAGGCAGCTATTTTAAACCCCCCACAGATAATAAAAACGCAGGTGAAGAATTGTCAGGTGTCGCTGTGGAGACGCCCCATGTATCGCTCAGCTTTTGTTCTGCTCCTGACTCTTGGACAGGTGCAGGCTTCAATAGCTCACCCCTCCAATCGAATGCAGTGGCTAGCATGTAGCGCCCAAAGCCCCGTATCCATCACCAGTGTCCCCGGGGTGCACGGGCCGGGCAGCTAATGGCACGTGAAATAGACAGAGATGTAGTCAAGTCAGAGCTCAAGGTGTTCGACAGGGAGCAGGGAGGGCAGAGGAGTGGAGGAAAAGTTCAAACTGAAATGAGCAAAAATGTCTAAGTAGCCAATATATGGGATTCAGAATGAAAAAAAATTAGGACCGTTGCCATAGAGATTAGCAACAAAATATTTTTGTATATATTTTGAATGAGAAGAAGTACTCAAAATGTTGCATATTACAGGGGTTACTGTGGTGACACTATGCACATGTTACGCACATTAGCAAACACTGCCAAATATGTTTTTAAATGATCAGAAACTCAAGAAGAAATACAAAATGGATTTAAACAACACATTTTCAGGAACCTTTGGTCAATACGATTGTTTATGGTCCTGTTTAGTTGTGTGATTTTCAACAAAAAATTCTAGCTAGCTGTTATAAGAGAGGGACTCAAATCAGCTCTCCTCTTGTAGTTCCATCTAAGTCAGTTCTTTATGGTCAGATAGTGTAATTTCCCTTGTGGATGAATAAAGTTTGTCTAAGTCTAAGTTAAAACAATTCTCAGATTAGTTTAACTTAACAGAACTGCAGACAAAGCAGTGCTTCCAGTTAGCTTCAACCCCCCCAGGCAACATTGATGACATCAGCTGCAAAGTATCAGTAGATTGCATTCACATTGTAGAATTTCATTATGTCATCATTTCAGATGGAGGACAGTTAATATCAAATACCAGAAAGAATAATATATCTTCTTTAATGTCATACTGTGGAACATTTCAAGCAATGCAATTGTAACTCAAAGTAGAAAACTTCTTGGCAGATCCTCCATAAAAAGTTACATAATGCATCTTTACCAGAGGAGGATTAGCCAGAAACAATAAACCAATTTCAGTCTTTCAGTTTGTATAACATTTGCACTACTGCTGCCCTTGTACTTCTCTGCTGCAACACTGACATTTCTCTCTATCCAAAGCAGCGTGGGTTAGCGTTCAAACTGCGGCGATATGGTGAGCGCTAGCTAAAATGAGCCTGGTGTGATCCCACTATGAGCCAGTATACCGCTGTGGCATCACTTCAAACGGTGGCCATGCTGAGCTGACCTACTTACTGCACTGTATCCCTCCGCACTCGAGACTCATACAGTGGAGCTGCAGTCGTGCAACGATAGACGGGTATTTTTTAGGGAAAATATAGAACACGAAAATCCATGTCAAACGAAATCAAGAAATTACATTTATTTCAAGGAGCTGCATCAAATTGTTTAACTGTTTTGCACCAGTAGAGTGTTGTGATGGTCGCTGTATGCATCTAATTATAAAGCATTTTTATTAACCACAAATAGGGTGGCCAGATTTTCAAAAACTGGGACACCCCTGGCTTGTGGTGGTTGGTAATTATAAAACTGTGAAAAGAGTGTGTAATTAAGGAAAATTGTTCTGCACTCGGGCCATTCATGACTAACATGTGAGTCAGTATAGTCACATTTTTGTTGTGCTTTGGTCATTTTAAGCAGCTTTTCTGTATTTTACCTGAACAAATTAGAATTTATGCCTCTCTTTACTGTTGGCTGGTATAAAATTTGTCAAAAATATGGACTCCTGGAACATTTCTTGTATAAAACTGGGACAAATGAGGACAGGACCCAAAACTGGGACTGCTCCGGGTCTGGCCACCCTAGCCGTGAACCTGGAAATAATGCTGGTGCGCTGTTAGCATGCTAGTTGTTGTTAGCATTTATGCTTATAAACTCATTGCGGTGAAGAATAAGGGTGCTTGGAATATGTGACATGAATTGGCTAATCCACCTGCTAAAGATTGCTGTGGGTCCCAGGAGTTTTAACTGGTCATTAAAAATACTGGGCCTGTGTATATGACTAGAAAATTGGTACAGGAACAAAAAATTTCAAATAGATGTTGCAGTTGTTTATTATTATGCATTTGTGTCAGCCAAACCTCTCTGTTACAAGATTATTGTTGTCCGTAATATAGATATAGATTTACGTGGGCTTGAAACCGCAGTGTAGTAGGGATGGGACAAGTTCTCATGACACAAGGTCTCAATGTAATTTACTACAAGACTGCGCATACATGAAAAAAATTATCATGTGATTTTGTGAGATATTTATTCCATGTGCTCATATTTGGCTTGGAGATACGGTTGAGTGCCTGTGAATCATGTTTTGAGAAGCCTTCATTAGCCCTAGTTCAGAAAATTGTGAGCAGAACCACACAATTTATTTACTACAAATTATGGCAAAATCGGCTGCTGTCTTGATCTCATGGGCCTAATATTGTGTCTCGTCTTTAATCAAATCAAATCAGAATCACTTTATTTGTTCCAAAGGAGCAATTGAAGCACATTGAGCCTTAAAATACAATCATGATAGAAAGCTCAAACAAAGGTCTCAGTGCAGCTCAAAAGGGAGTCATCAGATCCTGTGTCAGGGCTATTTGAGGGGAGTAGCAGCCCACAGGACAAAAGTGTCCCTCAGCCTCCGGGGGGAGCAGGTGAACTCTGGACACACAACAGGATAGCATCTTCTAAACTTGTCTCAGTCCTCTTTGTTCTGCCATATTTGGTGTAGAAAGCCTGTGGCATTGTTGGAAAAAGTCTGTAGCATTTCAGAGCGAACTGGTTAGCGTTGTTAGCTCCAAGCAGGGTCACTACTCAAATCACACAGTAGTCCTTAAAAGTTTGACGTGCCAGCCAGTCAGCCACAAGAGCAGCCAACCAAAACTATGGCAACCATCATGGACCCAATATACTCTCATCTTGTGAGAATTGTTTCTGGTCCCACACAGGGTCATACGTTAACAGCAGTTTGCAATAAAACAATATTTTGCCCATGCAATACCTGTATTTGACGTCTCTAACCTTTTCGCTCTCACTGTGTGCTCCTACACAGGCTTCCTCAGCACAGGAGACCAGTCGGCCAAAGGGAACTACGGGCTTCTGGACCAGATCCAGGCTCTGCGCTGGCTCAATGAGAACATCGGTCACTTCGGAGGAGACCCCGAGAGGATCACCATCTTTGGGTCTGGAGCGGGGGCGTCCTGTGTCAACCTGCTCATCCTCTCACACCACTCAGAAGGTAATCTCTAATCTAGTGTGTCCTTTTACACTCCAACGTACTTTTTTATTCACACTTAAAGAGGGGGCATTTTACTTCTATGGGGTATTAACTGCAAACACATAACACGCAGATCACCATGTTACCTTTTGTTGTTTGGAAAATGCTATATTTGGCGAAAACAATGTATTAACATGTTTTATAAATTTCACTTTCATTTTTGACACAGTCTGCCCCCGCGCTAAATTACTCTCCCTACAGAGCACTATCATAACACAATCAGCGTGCATCACTGATGAAACTACTGCACATCACATCAGTTTTCAAGTTGTTGTACAGTTTTGTATCATGTTTTTGTATATTTATGGAAAATTGTCGTGTGGGACCATGGGTGGTGTAGGCTTGAGGGTGGAGCCTTGCACAGAATCATTCAGCTAACTGTAGGGAGGGTTTGAACAGTGCCCAGGAGAGACTGCTTACTGAAACATCTAAAACCTCTTCAGGCATGTTTTGATGACATCACAACAACAAAGCTAAAAAAAAAAAAAAGATTTCTCAGAATATCCCCTCTTTAAAGGAACTGTACATAGAGGACACATCCTGTATTTGTCTCATTCTCAGTTTATGGACAGGCCTTGGCTCATGTGAAGCTCAGAACCTCCAGAATTCCCTCCCTGAGCTGCAGAGGCTGCACTAGCACTGATTCAGGATTGGTGCAAGTGCTGAGGTTTAGGTAGCAAGGTTATGGTTAAGGTACACTTTATTGTCCCCATAGTTCAATCTGTTTTTTGCATTTGACCCATATCTCAGTGTCTCTAGGGCAACCTGCACAGGGATCTTGAGCTAGTCTTGCTCAGGACTACCTCAGCTAGAGGATTTGACCTATTGTGCACCAGGAGGCTGTTATGACCCAGCTCACATACACAAAGTCAGTACTGCCAGCTAATGCTTCGGAAACACTGAGTCACCACAGTGACAGAAAGATGAGACACATTAAATCCGAAACTAATGCCTCTTTTACTGAGTCAAGCACAGAGACTTGACAGAGACACTTGTCTCAGACTGGCCACAAAGGCCAGCAGCCCCAAACAGATGCAAACAATCTCCTTAAATAGGGGGGTGCAGCTTCAGGTGAGGCAGGATTGGCCAGGTTTAGAGGTTTCCCACCAATCAGGAAGCAGTAAGCAGCAACCCACCAAGGTAGGGGTGGGCGACCAGTCCTCCAATCAGGGGTAAGGACTCACAGGATGGGTCGCATGGAAGAAAGAAACTGCTGCCACTCATACAAATTTAACAACATTACAAAAAAGGGAGAAGAGCTAAAGGCCTGGGGCCATAACAGAGGCAATAGTGCTTAGTGGCTTTAGTGTACAGCATGCAGCAAAACTATTTTAAAATGGGTATTCTCTGGCTAGTCCTCCATGATTCTAAAACAAGTCCTCCAGCTAGGTACTCCTGACTCAATATCTGTTGTTACCTATGCTGCCGACAGGTCGCTCCAGTGGCTCTGAACAATGAGTGCAATACATGGGACAAACTTCTCTATGAGGCTGTATTCTTGTGACATCAGAATATTCTAGAATCTCTATAGTTTCAAATTGAGTGGGAGGACAGGTCAGAATTCTATGGTATGTCCCTCATGTCTCTTTTAACTGTCAGATTGCAGATATTTTAAGATGCTTTATAGTTCATATAAACTTTTGCTGTACACTGTAATTACTAGGCTTTTCGATGTGAAAAGTTGCACAAAGATCAAGAGTTATTTCTCTCAAGTTTATTTCTGCTGACACATTTTCTCTGTCAGCAGAAATAAACTTGAAGGAAATTGTTTTTTGTTTTTTTTTCTTCCATTTTTGATATTGACACTTTACAGCTGACGTCATCAACATTCCCTGGGGGTGTGCTAACTGTAAGCACATTAATCTGAGTTCTACTTCATGATCCGAGGGGGCTGGTATGGGCCCTTGTACATTTTCTTAATTAATTTCTGTTTATCCAACTTCCACCTTCTGATAAACGAGAACTCTCAATCTCTTCGATATGGGACACATTAATGGAAATCTGCAACCCACTTATTTTCAAATCAACCAAGAGTCTGGACCAGTTTCTACTCCAAACCCACGAATAAAAAATAACACACACAAAATGGAATATTGAATTGTATATGAATTCTGTCTGGATTTCTTTGCCTAATTGCAAGTCCCTGAATCTTATTTTTAAGGGATGTAACAATATCCAAATCTCTCATTACGATATTTTCACAATATGCATCTCACGGTATAATACTTTGTGGAGGCTAAGAAAACTGATTGTGCTACTTTTTCCTCTTAAAATGCCTTGACAAGGCTTAACCCAAAGAACTAAGATAAGAGCAGTTATTTCTTCATGTAGTCTTCACTGAAATGGAGCAAAGGATCATGGTCTATGTAGTTTCCTCTGTTTTTTAGCTATTGCTGCACCATAACTATTCACTTAAGCAAAGAGACTTGTAATTCGATATATTGTGATAGTCCACGAGGTTATTGTGAGTCCTTTGACAAAACGATATCGCAGTATTTCGGTTATTGTTACAACCCTAATATTCACCCACAAAAATGTTGGCGGAATTTGAAATCTGACTTTCCTCTGTGTAGAGCTTGTTCCCAATTCAAATGAGAGTACAGAGACAGTTAGAGGACAGCAGAACCCAAAACTCCAGAGCATCCGCTTCATAAAGAGTCCAGACGTTTGTTTGTGCTCCAAAGGGTTCAGAAACTCAATCTGGCCAAAACTCAATCTGACCAGAAAGTGAGCTGATTTTTTGCTGTTAAACAAGTCTCTCACGTAAAATTACAGTCACAAGCTAGCTAGCACTAGCCAACAGTATTTCAGTCAGTCACTCTCACCTTTTTGTTGAAATCAAATTCTTGAACAGGACCATGAACGCTCGTATTGATTGAGTTACTGAGTTTTCAGACAATCTTAAACATTTTGACAGTGTTCGCTAATGTGTGCATTGCAACACCATGGCAACTGCTGAACATTCCTCCAAAGAGATACATATAGAACACCCCCAGCGTCACTACAAAGTATGAATAGTTGTTTTCACGTGACATCACAACATGCTCGAATGCCTGTAGTTTAAAATGAGCTGGAAGAGAGGTCAGGATTCTATGGCGGAATTTGCGTCTGATGGCAGATATTTTCTTCTGTTAATATCGTAGTACTTACTGGGCCTATCCACATATACAAAGCTTTTTCTCTGTCAGCAGAAATGGACTAAAGGTAATTTTTTTTTTTTTTTCACTTAAGCTTCAGAAAGTGGTGCCATTATTCAACCTCAAAAGACGTGTTTGGAAGGTCCGTCAAATTCTTTTCTCCATGAAGATGTTATTGCTTTGTCGGGAATGTTTCACAGTATGGCATTAAACCTTTCTATCTTCATGGAGACCAAACCAGGCCAAGTTGTGCAGGTCAGATCTGTGGAGGGGGCGACTCCGCTCACAGTCAGAATGTCTGTTTTTCTAGGCAGAGCAATGACGTATCCATAGAAACAAGCAGCTGACGGACCCCCAACCAAAAAGTTACATAGTGCACATTTAAGCCATAAGATTAATATGACAAGTTTGAGAAAGTTCAGCATTTGTGGATCAGCAGTTTGGAGATTTCTCAAATTGTGACATCATTAGTTTCTAGAATGTGAATATTACCTGTATGATGCCCTGTCTTCTGATCATCACACTGAGCCCTGTATTCCACACAAGTCAACGTCTATTTTTGTCACTGCTGAGGAGCCGTACTCTTTAACCTTTGAGTGTTAGTTGAGTAGCAAATGCACAGGCTGAGGTCTTACCCAGGTTGTGTCATTCATATCTACACAGGAGCAGCCTTGTGTTACCTCCTGACTCTTTACACTCCAGTGAGCCCATCTAACCTCTGCGTATAACCTATACCTCCATGTGACCCCGCACAGCCTATTTCCTACTACACAGCCCCAGGTTAAGTGTGAACAATCTAGTTGAGATGAAGGCAGGAAAACCACAAATTGGAACTGACATTTTCTGTTAAATCGTCTTTCCTTAGCGTTTAATCATGCTTTTTATACTTGATCTTAGGGCCTGACCAATATAGATTTTTTTAAAATCCAATATGATACCGATAAAAGGGGCTTTGGCATTCCAATAGCCAATATAACCACCAAAATATTTAGTGAAAAAAAAAAATCACTGTAAATCTTTGATTCTAAAATTTAGATTTGGCTGTGTTGGATTTTAAATTGGGTTCATTTAGGCGATATTTATTGCTATTTTGCCTCTTTACAGTCATATTTAAAGACAGTAGGTAGGCCTAATGGCATTTTTGTACGACATTCTAGCCTGTAAACAAAGTAAGTAATCTACCGCTATTAGTCTTTAACGGTTAGTGTAAATATGTGTGTGCAGCAGTAATTAATTATATGTGTAAATGCGAACCATTCACACCTCTATTCACAGCTCATCTTCATATCAATGCGTAACCAGTAATATGTGCACAGCCACTATAGTCACTTTATTTTTCGGCCAATGTAAGAGAAAACAGGCTGTTTATGTGTGGAGCTCACAGCTGCTAAGCGCTAAAAAATGAGAAAGAACGAAAAATAGCTTCAGAACCGACACATTTGCCACACTCACTGCTCACACAGACACCTCTCAGATCACAAGTGTTCACTAAAAGTGTTCTTTTAATCCTGATGCAAAATGATTGTCTGTAAAAAGAGTATAATTCAGCATGTTGACAGCAGACGTGTGTGTCCTCTGGCTCTGGGACAGTCCTCTCTGGGACAGTCCTCTCTGCTCCGCACTCACACTCTTAGATCAGCTACAAGAGCATTTAAAGCCAGTGCCTCAGTGCTGTTTTAGAGGATGCTGATATCAGACTGGTGTAAACAAGAGCACCTGATTTATCTGTAAATTTGATTAAATGGACGTAATATAGAGAGTCTAACATTTATAATGAGGTATAACATGCCCACGTGGACTATCGGCCCATCTCCAAGTGCCCTACTTGATATTATAATTTGTCATATCTCCTAAATTATATATTTGAATAGCCTATATCTCCCACCTCTACCACACATCTTTTAACCTGTTTGTAGCTTTTCAGTTGCCTTCATTAAAGGTCCTATATTACACAAAAAGGACTCTTGTGAGCTTTAAGTCATGTTATAATGTTATTACCTCATCAAAAACAGACCTGGAGTTGTGTTTTGTTTCATTCACATGTTTGAGTAACTCTTTATTATTAGTCTGTTTACATCTCCAAAGCTCAAAATGCTCTGTTCCACCTTGTGATGTTGTGTGGTAATACAGGAAGTGCTAATGCAAGTTAACAAGTACCGCTCATCTTTAGTTCAAGAGATTGGCAAATCCAGAGCTGAAATCATCTAAATGATTCTAGTGTATGGAGTTCAAAAACACAGTGGAGCACTTCCTGTATTACCACATGACATCACAAGTGGAACAGAGTTTTTTCTGTTTGAGAGAAGAACTCAACCTAAATCTACAGGGTTTGTGTATCAAACATGTGTGAATGAAACAAAACACAACTCCAGGTCTGTATGTGATGAGGAAACATAGATCAGAAAATAGGTTAATATAGGTTTGTTAGTAACATGTTGACCGGAGCAGAGCAGCTAATTTCAAAATACTAAAATAATGTTCATTGTTGCTAACCAAGTGTGGTTATGACTGTGAATTAGGTAAACGTCAAAATGCTAACATATCAAGAGGTACTCATGTCTTCAGCCTTGCTGCTGAAGACATGATTTAGTATAGGACTAGTATCATCGGCATTATATATATATATTTAGAGTTTAATCAACCAGATCCAATACTAGAACAGTAGAATTTTAGGCATTGTAGCTATGATGACCAGACATACCCATATACCCAGTTTTGAGCCATTTGTCCCTTGTCCCAGCAGATTTATCTTAGCTAAGGAGCTAGCTGTGAACATTTGAGATGCTACAGGCTTTTTACACCAAAATGTGGCACCAAATGTGGCAAAAGACCTTCCAGAGGAAATGCTTTGCGGGAATGAACTATTTCATTACCAACAGAAACACCAGAGCAGAGTAAGGAGTAAGTGAGGCCTTTCCTGTTGTGTTCACCCCTGGAGGACACAGAGAGGGGACACTAAAATGTTGCAGCAGCAAAACTTGAATTTCCCTCAATAAAGTATTTCTCTCTCTTATCCAAAACCAGTGATTTGTCCCAGTTTTATCCAAGAAATGTCCCAGATTTTGACCAATCTGATACCCGCCAACAGTAAAGAGGGGAATATATTGTCAGGTGTTTTTGTTTAAATACTAAAAAAAATGCCTGAAAACCAGAAGACAGAAACATGCACTCAGTTACAATGACAGAAGTCTCTCAAATTATACAGATTCAGAAGTGAGAATGGTGTATGATGAGAATGGAGTGTATGATAATTTTTCAGTTTTACTATTACCAGCTGCACCAATCCAGGTGTGTCCCAGTTCTGAATTTTGAAAACTTGCTCAACCAAGTGTTAGTATTAATTTTACTACCATAGGCCTAATTAGTTCTTGATAAGGCTAAGCTAATCCTCCATCTAGGTACTCCTAACCATGAACCTAGCTCAAGTTCTGGAGAGGGACAGTAAAGATAAACATTTAGTGCTTGTTGGGAACTGGTATAATCCTGGTCAAGTTAGCTAATTGTTTATGTAGTCCTAATGTAGTTTTAGTTCAGATTTGGTCTTGATCCTGGTTTGCTGAAAGCCCAATATTTTTAAAATCTCCAATCTCCAACCTTTTGTGATGGCACATTTGTTGCTGAAAAGATGTTGGGGCACATCAAAAACTCATTTATTTATTGGAAAAACACAATGTTTCTCATGTCTGTCTCTTTTGGATTTGACCCTGATCGTTGTTTTGATTTCGACAATGGCAAATGAACAAATAACTTCAGAATTCTTTGTGGTTGAAAATTAAGATCTTCAAGGTGCCGTACCTGATTTTTACGCTCTTAAAAACATGTAAAACAGAATTAGTTCATTTGAAACAGTTTGCAGTTGTCCAAAGTTGCCACTTGCTAAACTTATGCATTCAGAACATCCTAATTATTCAACATGGTAAGTTTATAAGTGCGTTTGGACAACTCTCAAAGACCAGAGTGGAGTCTTGCCTTGATAGTAAAGCTAACATTTAAGGTGCATTGTGTAACTTTTTCGGTGGAGTTTCGGTGGAGTGTTTTTTTTAGGTATTTCTAGGTATTTTTGAATAAATGTAAGGTAGAGCTGTTTAATGTCATGCCGTGAGACATTCCAATGGCATATCCATAGAAACCTCGCACCTTTAAGTAGCATGCAAACGTGTACTTCCTGGATATCAGACTATAAAACGCCTTATAATTAGATGGAGACAAGCACGCAGCAGACATGTTCTGACCTCGGGAGCTGCTTACAATGTATCTGTAGTGGGAACAGACACATTTTGTTCAAACACATGGTAAAAAATGGAGTACAGGGCCTCTAAGGTAGTGCGAAGAGTTTGAGAATGGCTGTCCTAACCCATCCTGCTGCCTTTGATCAGGTCCCTGTTTCAGCTGTCCTCCTCTGGTCCAACTCTCTCTCTCGCCACATATACTTTACTTGTCTTTTGATCGCCCAAACTGTAGTGGACAGGAGCAGGGGGAGAGATGGGGTGTAGAAAGAAAGTGCCAGATTAGAAGAAGCTTGTTCACTAAAGCGTGCATCACTTTCAATAAGTCCAGATGGTTACAAGCCAGTGTGGAGGCTATCGCGTTAGCTCACTTATTACCACGGCCAAAATGAATCCTGATTCAGAGACTGTGATTCGATTCATCCGGTTTGTTCCAGTTCATGCATCAGTTGATAAGTTATTTGTGTTTTATAATGACATATAGCGCTTGTGTCTGCTCTATAGTTACAATCTATGACACCCGTGGATCATTATGTTAAAATTTGTACATTTTAAATCGCAATATTCATCTAAAATGACTTAATAATAATAAAAGAAACATGGCTGCTGACTTCTGTGTTAGAAAACTGCGACGCCCAGTGGGAGCTGATGTTGCCATAAATGCCATCACAACAAAGCACCGTTGTCAGCACCTCTGATGGATATCACACTGGTGAGCAGCAGATAAAAAAATAATGACCAAAATGACTACATGAAACTGCTCTACATGAATCACTGATTCAGAAAATAAAATTGAAGAACAAAGTAAATACAGAGCAGTGGGCATGTACTGGTGATGCTGGTCCAAAGTTATTCCTCATTTATCTTATGCATTCCGAGCTTCCTAATAATACACCGCGAATATTTATGACAGCCTTTCACAACTTTCAGAGGCCAGAGCTGTCACGATGACGCTAATAACTAGCATGCTAACATGCTCTTCCTGATCATCACAAAATGTACACAGACTTGGCAGACATATTTTGCTCATATATTTGAACTGGGGCAAAACAAATTTTGCTCAGATACATGGGATAAAACTGGGTACACTATGATCAGACCTGACTGGGTATTCTCGAGGTGGTAAGGCTGAAAGAGATGTGATTTATTTGCCTGGATGTTCCACAGTATGGCATTAAATGTATCTAAAAATTTAACATCTAATGCAAAAATTGGTTTCAAAACTGACTGTTGCATACCAACTATTCTGCATCCCTCCCTCCACCCTCTCTTCTTTCTCTCTCTCTCTCATCTTTTCTCCAGTCCCACACATGGGCAGATGGTGCTGCAAAGTGGGAAATCCATAAAGAGAAATGTAAACAGCCTCTCGGCGTAGTACTGCTGACATGTGGGACGGGACCTTCCAGTCCTGGAGTTAGATATAAGCCTTGTGGAATTTACATTAGACACTATTACAATCAGTGTTTTTGTTGAGCTTTGTTTTTGATTCTGATTTATTCTCTCTGTTTCATGTGTTCTATTTTGAGATATTCACATCCTCATTTCCATCTTTGTTCATCAAAAATACACCCAGCCAAATGTTATAATCTTTACACATACTATGTAATACAAAACTAACAGTTTTAAGTGGGTGCATTAAAAATAAAAAATAAAAAATACACCACAGCTTTAAAGCCACAGTATGTAAATTGCGCATAAAAACATGAATCCTACTTTGAGCAGGTTTGGATCTTCATAAACCTGACTCGCATTTGGCCAGGAGTAGGTAGTCCTCCTGCCTGTTTCCATGGAAATGTTCCTTTGGCTATTCCAATTCCAAAACAACTCTAAATAAATGTGACAACAAATGTGACAACAACCTATGACATTAATTGATTTGGATTTTTAGTTCAATTAGAATTTAAGTTATAAATTCTGCAGAGTGCAAAATGTGTATTGTATTTTACTTTTAAATGTATTTTTGAGTATATAACTTGTCCCTAACATAACCCCAGTGATAAAAATGCACAACGCAAACATTTCCTGTCATTAACCCTTTGTTCTCATGTCACTCACAGCTCTCCACAGCTCCACTCCCGTCTGTTGTCATGTGTCTGTCATCACCATAACCATCTGCACAGCTCTGCTCTCCATCTAACACGACACCCCCCTCCCCGTGTCCCTCCACGGGCCCCAGGTAAGCTCTCCCAGGGGGAATCCTGCCGGCAACGCCAAAAACACAAACCAGAGACGACAGCGCTCAACGGCGGTGTGAACAGTTAGGACTGACAGGGCTCACGGGAGAGATAAAGTGATATGATGAGAAGAGGAGGGCGAATAGACGTGTGTATTGAGTTGTTCCATGAACTATAAATGAAAATAATGGACATGTTATTGGTTATATGAAGGGTGTAAGTTTTTGGACAAAATTGGGTGACAGTCAATATACAGTACATGTATAATGAAACCGTTTAGTTGCTCCAATATAATTCAGATATTCCAAGTAAAGTCTGTTCTGTTTTAATAGGTTTTTTTTTTCTCTCTCTCTTTTTTGTATTAATTTATTATATATTTATTTATGGAGGTAGTGATTTTTTTTTTTTTTTTTTTTTTTTGGAAAGAAATATACATGTCAAAATGAGTGTTTTCTGATTTTTTCTTGTTCCCTAATATGGGGTCCAAATATTGGCCAAAATGAACCAAACTGCTGCACGATGGCTGGGTGGTCAGCATTTTTGTCTAACAGCAAGAAGGTTCTTGGTTCGACTCCTAAGCCAGTTGGGGTCTTTCTCTGTGTATCTGTACTGAAACATATTTTGCACAAATATATGGAAAATACAGGCCCATTGATGGAAAATTAACAAAATTTCTTTCTCTTGTGTTTCAGGTTTGTTCCATCGGGCCATAGCACAGAGCGGGACAGCCATCTCCAGCTGGTCGGTGAACTACCAGCCCCTGAAGTACACCAAGATCCTGGCACGGAAGGTGGGCTGCACTTACTCGGAGACAGCCGACCTGGTGGACTGCCTCCGGAGGAAGAACTTCAGGGAACTGGTGGATCAGGACATCCAACCCGCACGGTACCACATCGCCTTCGGACCCGTGGTGGACGGAGACGTGGTGCCGGATGACCCCGAGATACTCATGCAGCAGGTGAGTGGAGATGGAGGTGGTTTTGGCGGTAATGCAACTTTTTGGATGTAAACCGCTGTCAAACTCCACTGAAGAAGAGATGATATTGCTGTGTCTGGAAACTTCTGCGACTTAGACCAGGGAAACTGCTCCTTAATTTTATGTTTAATCTCTATAACATCCACAAACAACTCTCAAGTGGCTCAATTCAACAATCAAAATGTACTAAATTAAAACAAACAAACAAACAAACAAACATAACAATAGTGTCAAGCCAAGACAAAACCACAGTGACAAACCTGACTAATGCAGATCTAGAATAAAACTGAAGCAGATCTAGGACTATCAGGTCTAAATCAAGACTAACCCTTGCAGAGAGTAGGTCTACTCTAAGTTATGATTCCATCATAATCACATCTTAAATAAGCCTAAATAAGGTCTGAACAAGCACTGAAGAAGGACTAAACAGTGGTGGATAAGGTACTCAATTTTTGTTACTTGAAGGTTCATTGTGTAACTTTTCTGGTTGGGGTCTGTCACTTGCCTGTTTCCATGGAGATGTCATTGCTCTGCTCTCTGTTTAATGTCATACTGTTCTACAGTGTGACATTAAACAGCTCTACTTTACATTTATTCAATTACAGGTGGCTTTAGAGCTCAAAAATACCTAGAAAAACAGACATTCTGACTGTGAGCGGGGTCGCCTCTCCACAGATCTGACCTGTAATTTGGTCTGCTTTGGTCTCCATGGAGATAGAGAGCTTTAATGCCATACTGTGAAACATTCCAGACAAAGCAATAACATCTCCATGGAGAAAAGCATTTGTTGGACCCTCCACCAGAAAAGTTACACAATGCACCTTTAAAGTAAAAGCACAGATACCAACCAAAAAAGGTAAAAGTATCAAATGAAATAATCTATTTCAGTAAAAGTATTAAAGTAAAAATGTACTTAAAAAGTATTAAAGTCATTTCAGCTGGTCTCAAACAATCATAAAAAATACTTTTACTTTTCAGTCTAGTTCAAAAATGTAGTGGAGTAGAAAGTACAGAAACCTGCTCTCAAATGTAGTGAAGTAAAAGTAAAAAGTATCCGCTTTAAAATGTTAAAAGTACAGATACCTAAAATGTATACTTAAGCGCAGTACTTAACTACTTTTACTTTGTTACGTTCCACCACTAGGACTAAACCAGGTCTTAAATGTAAATGGAATTACAACATCTGGTTCAGGTGATGTTAAAAGTATAAAAGTATAGTACTGTAAGCCACAACAGTAACAGGAATATATGTATTTATTTCAGTGCTTAAGGGTTGCAGAATCATTCATTAATACACATTTGTAAGTAGTTGTTGCATATGTAAGATAAATTTGTTCCATTAGATTTTAAATTTTAAATCCCGCTGAATTTCTCACTTTGAATTTTTGAGCTCTTGAACTTTTGAAAAAAGATGTTTGAATTATTGAAGTATTTCAGAGGTGATTTTAAACACTTTGAAAATGTACACTTAAATTTTTATCATTATCTGTGGAAGATAATTTGTTTCATCAAATTTTTCATTTTAAATATCACTGAATTTCTCACTTTGAATTTTTTAACGTTTGAATTATTTTTATGTCAGTTAATGAAATTATATGTGTACATTTTCAAAGTGTTTAAAATAAATAACCTGTTAAATATTCAGCACAAATATTTTCAAGCCCCCAAATTCAACAGTCAGAATTCAGAGTGTAAAATTTGCAGTGAAAAAAAATTGCAGCAAAGATCCAAGATGCCAAGGCAGAAGCAATCGATCTAAAGTGATCCGATCTAATTTAGTAAAAAGCAGGAAATGGTGAAATGAAGCGATTTGATTGGTCAGAATTCACCTCATCAAAACCTCATCTCTTTTATTTGTTAAGTATAAACCCCGCCCACAGATAAGAACCATTAGGAAACAGCGTCTGTCCTCCTCACTCACACAGGATCGATTAATTTTGCCTTGGTATCTTGGATCTTTGTTGTGAAATTTTTCCCTGTGAATTTTACTCTCTGAATTTTGACTGTTGAATTTGAGGGCTTGAAAATATTTGTGCTAAATATTTAAATGGCGATTTTTTTGTTTTGAATTTTTAACATATTGAAAAAGTTTACTTAAAATTTCAGCAACTATAATTCAGAATATAAAATAATTCAACCATCTTTTTAAAAAAAAAATCAGAGTGAGAAATTCAGCTGTATTTAAAATTCAAACTTTAATGGAACTAATTATCTTCCATATTATCCGTCTGACTGAGCTGAGGTAAGGAGCAAGTTAGAAAACATGACATTGCAAATAGAGCAGGAGCTGAGCCACAATAAGTATTTCTTGTGATTGAAGACTGCCCTCCGGTGTTCAAAGTGAGAATTACATGAACATTATTTGTCCTCGTTGCTCGCCATACACTTTATGCATTCCGGTCTGTGCTAAACATAACGTGAACCAGCAAACATTAGCAGATTAGCACACATACATTAGCATATTTTAAAGTTCCATTAACTTCTGACTTCGAGCTCTTTCAAATGGCTTTGTCGCTCTGCCCCCAGCTGTTTAATGAGGTGTTTCGTAGCATTAACCGCTAACTACAAACACACACAAACACAAACACACAAAAGAGCGTTTCCGTGTTTAAATGGTCTTTAAAGTCTCAGCTAAATATGGAAACGATCAGACTGTTGAGAACTCCTAGCAATGTAGGGATTTTGTGAGATGGATTCTTTTTTTTTTCAACCAGTAGCAGATGTAATATAATAAGTTAACAAATTTACAATTTACAACATTTCTATTTTCATGGAGACCAAACCAGACCAAGTTATAGGTCAGATCTGTGGAGAGGCGACCCTGCTCACAGTCAGAATGTTTGTTTTTCAAGGTATTTTTGAGCTATAAAACCACCTGTAATTGAATAAATGTAAAGTAGAGCTTGTTAATGTCACACTGTGGAACATTCCAGGCAGAGCAGTGACATCTCCATAGAAACAAGTAACCAAAAAGTTGCACAGTGCAGCTTTAACTGAAACTAAATGAGATGATATCAAAGAGACTAAGGATTCTTAAAGTTCTCTCTATGGACATCTTGCTTGGTATGTTATGTTCCACAGTATGGCATTACACTCATTTATCTCTATGGAGACGGCAGGTGACACCACAGGGCCAGGTTAAATGTCGCGTCTGTGGAGAGGTGAGCCCACTCACGGTACCCACGCAAATTTTTAGGTTCATAAAAACAAAACTAAAATAAAAACGTTATTGAGTAAACGCAAGAAAGATTCCAGATAAAACATTAACATCTCCATGGAAACAAGCAGGGAAGTTACACAGTGCACCTTTAAGGTAAAATTGTGCTAAATATTGACACCACTGACAAATATTACCAAAATCTCGCCCCCCGGTGTCTGTGGTGGAAAATCACTATTTAAAAAGTCAACAATATCTTCTAATACAGAGATGTCCAAACTATGGCCCGGGTGTAGTGTCCAAACTGACTTCCAGGTGAGTGGTCCCCCAAGTAATTTTCACTACAAGTTTAAAATGAGACTGATTTACGTCGTAATACCACTCTAAAACCTCAGATAAACAGATAAAACAGTCTAATTAGCATCTATAGCGTACTGCGTCAGCTCCTCTTCCTCTTCATTTTACATTTTAGTTACAGTTCACAATCATATTCACAATCAACTAAATCAACTAAAAACAGTTAAAGGGCCCATATGATGCTATTTTCTGATCTATGTTATAATGTAGTTTCCTCATCACAAACATACCTGGAGTTGTGTTTTGTTTCATTCTGAAAACACTACTCTACCTCGTGACGTCCTGTGGGGATACAGGAAGTGCTCCATTGTGTTTTTAAACTCCATACACCTTCACTAGAATCATTTTGGTCATTTCAGCCCTGGATTTGCCAATCTCTACTGAGCTAAAGGTAAAAAGTAGCTGTTCACTTGAAAACTACCATGTCATGACATCACAAACGTTCAAACGTGTGAATGAAACAAAACACAACTCCAGGTCTGTTTTTGAGGAGGAAACAACATTCTAGCATGACTTAAAGTTCACAAAAGACAATGTTGCATAATATAAATAATATATATAAAATAATATATAAAAATTACATTTTTACACAGACTTGCCACTTGCTATTAGATTTCCAGAAATGAAATAATAAACAATAAATAAATTTACATCAATACCAGCTCACACTTGCAAACATACATTTGTATACAATAATGCTTTTTGAGTTGCTTTTTGAGACATTACTTATTACATTACTGTATCCCCTTATATTCAGTTCAGTTCAGGCTTGAAACATCACTGTACATTGGCTCTGACTTGTTTTATATTTTGGAGTGAAACACTGCCTTTCAAAATGCCCTGTTGAGTATTTTTAGAATTTATAGTTATTTGGGAATATTCCAACTGGGACTTTAAATTATTAGAGAAATAATCGTGAATCAGAGTAGAAAAGGACACATTTTCTCATTCTTGGAGGTCGAGGAAATGCAGTTATGGGGTTAGAAAGTCTCCAAACTGCACTATAAAGTTGCCTGCATTACCATAGATCAGAGCAGGGAACAATATTAGAGGAGGCCACTGCGGATGTGTCGTGAATACAAACTCAACATTGCAATCCCTTCTCTCGTCCACAAGGGGGAGTTCTTGAACTACGACATGCTGATCGGAGTGAACCAGGGAGAGGGGCTCAAGTTTGTGGACGACAGTGAAGACAATGATGGCATCTCTGCTGCAGCCTTCGACTACACCATCTCCAACTTTGTGGACAACCTCTACGGATATCCAGAAGGTACGGGGGTCATAGTGTCAGTGTCATGGCAACGTGAAAATATAGGGACATTTTTAACATTGTGATTGTAAGACATTTTTTATGGTCTATGTAAAAGAAGGGACCTATATAAAACATAGCCACTATACAGCATGTACTCAAGTAGCTGATTAAAGACCTAAAGTTACTCCTACTGTTACTACTTGTAACAAACGTTCTTTACTGTATAGATGAGTATTCACACATGCACTTCATTCACTTTGCACTTTATATTTATTTACATTGCATGTTTATAAGTGCTGTGTGCTATAAAAGTGCAATGTAAATATATATAAAGTGCAAAGTGAATGAAAGTGCATGTGTGAATACTCATCTATACAGTAACGAACACTACTATAGCTACTACTGTTACAACAACTACTACTGCTGCTACTATTACGACTATTAGCACTACTACTACTACTACTGGTTATAGCGGAAAAACAATCACAGCTGAACCCAGGATGCCATTGCGGTCTTTCACAATGGAAAAAAAAATATTAATAATAATAATAATAATAATAATTTTTTATGTTATTTAGACGTAGACTTAGACAAACTTTATTGATCCACAAGGGAAATGATTTGGATACAGTAGCTCACACATCACAATATAATATAATAACAGAGAGTAACAAAAATAGATGAGACATAATTATAAAAATAAATGTATATGTACAAGTCAAAATAAAATAGAAAAATAAGTAATAAACTCTAAAATAAACTACAAAATCACAGCTATAAACAAGAGACAAGAACGACAAATACTATGCTAATTGACAGATTAAGTTGTACAGTTGTAGGGAGTTGTAAGGAGTATTATCTGTTACATAAGGGTGAGTTGTTGTACATCTGTATGGAGTATGGTATGAATGTAGTCCTGTATCTCTCACTGTTATTTATACATTTTTGCAATATCTGGCTACCAAAAGTGAAAACCAAAACCTAACTACATAATTTGCATAACCTAACTTAACATAACTTAACTTAATAAAGATTTTTGTAAAGTTAATATTTGATTTGGTCATGGATTTCAGATACTTGATATGAGAAAATACAGAAAGACAATTTAAAGACATTTCTGACTTGTAGTAATTAGCCTGACTGAGTTGCTATGCTACTTTAATAAATTAGCAAAGACAATGCAACAGCAAAACAGGTGTAGGTGTTGTACCTTATTGTTACTGTCTTAAAATAATGAAAAACAACTAGTTGATTTGAAACAGTTTGCAGTGGTTCAAAGTTATTCCTCACTTACCTCATGCATTCAGAGCGTCCTAACTATTCATTGCAGTGAGTTTTATAAGTGCTTTTCAGAGTTTCTGAGTTTTGCTGTCACGGTAGTGCTAACAACAACTATGCTAACCACACACTTCTTGATTATTGAACAATGAAATGGCAAAAGGAAAAATTCAATTTGTCAAATGGACAAAAGTTTCTTCAGCTTGGATGAGCTGCGAAACGTATTGAACCAAATAAACTTTGTCCAGTTGACAAATTGAATTTCTCCTTTTGCCATGGATTCTACCTGGACAACTGAGGGATTCTACACACAACAATGAAATGGTTTGTAATTAGGTGCAGATAGCAAGTATCGGACATATTTTGACCTCAAGAGCTGCTTATAGTATCTGGCAAGACAAATTTTGCACAAACACATGGAAAAAAAACAGGTACAGGGCCTTTGAGGAGGTTTCATCATATAGCATTAAATATTTAATTCAGCTTTTTAAAACAACACTACAAGCAAACCTTCCATTACAAACCTTTTCTTTTTTTTTTGCCTTTTCTCCATCTAGGTAAAGACATCCTGCGAGAGACCATCAAGTTCATGTACACAGACTGGGCTGACCGGGACAACGGGGACATGCGTCGCAAGACTCTGCTGGCGCTGTTCACCGATCACCAGTGGGTGGCGCCGGCGGTCGCCACAGCCAAACTGCACGCCGAGTTCCAGTCCCCCGTCTACTTCTACACCTTCTACCACCACTGCCAGACGGAGACGAGGCCGGAGTGGGCGGACGCGGCGCACGGAGACGAGATTCCGTACGTGTTCGGAGTGCCCATGATCGGAGCCACAGACCTGTTCCCCTGTAACTTCTCCAAGAACGACGTGATGCTGAGCGCCGTCGTCATGACCTACTGGACCAACTTTGCCAAAACTGGGTAAGATAAACATGGAAACTAGACCTGTCACCATAACAGTTTGAAGCATGATATATTACTACAGATACATTTTATGATAAGCAATAATATTCAAACTACTTTATGTAAATGACACAGTTAAAATAACGCAGGATAATCCCAGTGAACCATTTTCTAGACAGTTTCATTAAAAGGCATGAGCTAAACAAATGAACAGAAAAAGTAATGAGCCATAGAAGTTACCCTGAAAACATTGATCCGTCCTGCCGACGTCGGCGTTGCCGACGTATAATCTTAGACGTCGAGCCGACGTCTACACGACGTCGTGCAGCCAACGAACATTACGCAACGTCGAAGCGACGTTGTTTGAAGTTCGCGATTTTTCGGTATTCCGTCATATCTGACACAGGTTAACGACGTTGGCGCGACCGTCGAGCCGACGTTTGTAATGACAATTCGTTTCAATAGAGCTCCGGGAGATGACGTCACGCTATCCCAGCATGCACCACCGGGCGCCATCTTGGCAGGAATTATTGTAAACAAACTAACTAACTAGCCTACAAAACTTCCAGCTTACAACGATGGTAGACTCATGCTGTGCCCCTGGATGTACAAACCACCGAGGACAAGTTAAAGATAAAGCCTTTTATCGCATTCCCAAAGATCCAGCTCGGAGGGGAAAATGGATTTCTGCGATAAAACAGGCAAGAAGCGCGCTGAAGAAAACCGAGCGTTGGAACCCGTCACCTAATGGATGTCGTTTGTGCAGTGACCATTTCATATCAGGTAATTTCACGTAAACATTATACATTTAATATTATCTTAAATGGTGCTGATAGTTATTGTTTTGGACAATAAATATCACCGACTAAACTGGGTGGATTGTATTTCAGTCGGACGAGCCGAAACGTCCTCAACCTAATCTACCAACCCAGTCTAGTTGGCGATATAAACCTCACTACGGTGGTTAATGTCCAGACCTAAAAACGTATTAGCTAATGGGTTGCATTCATGTGACATCACAACATTTTAAACTGCCTGTATCATTGAATAGTGAATATTTTTTCTCAGTGTAATCTTAGTGGTTTCTTTACTTAACGTTACTTATTTTGTGTCCTAGGTAAAAAGAGTGACAACCCGCTTTCACCTGACTACATCCCATCGGTTTTCAAGTATGTGCCGTCACCCGTGAAAAGTGCTAGATTACTCACTGAATATTGACTAATTATCCATTTTCCAACTGGATCTTGTCCCACGTGGTTTATCGGCTTGTATTTGAAATTCACTTTAGATATATTGTCTAAGATTTGGGTTCGTAATTTTGGTTGTTATTTTGTTAGTAATTCCATCCAGTGCTGGCACACGCACGGTGTATGCATAGTTAGGGTGTGTTTAGTTGATAAAAGTATGAAAATATGCTATGTTTTGGTGCTATGATTTCTCATGATTGTTCAGGTATGTTTTGACATGTTGTTAGTATTTTATTTTTACATTCAGAAGTTGATCTCATTACATTTATTTCCATCTACTTATATAGGTACACAGAAACTTGTAGAATTGTAGTGCATTTTAATGCATTTGAAATGTAGTTAACTTTTTCTGTTGTAAATCAGCCTTCAGCAATATATTCTGGTAACATTGTTTGTACATTGTAATTAAGAACCACCCTTGAACATTATATTTTGATAATATGTGTGTACATGAATTCAAGTATTATCAATAAATGTTGCAATACTGCAACAAAACCTACATGCACTGTTCACCTGTGATTACTTTCCATAAAGTATGCAATTCAGTAGTACAATATATACAGTATATAAAAAGCCTAATTAATAGTTGGGTAGACGTTGGGCCAACGTCTATCCAACCGTCTTTTGATGGCGTTGGCCCAACCACTTGCCAATGAGCAAAATGACGTCGGCCCAACGTCAACTGCTAACGTTGGCCCAACATCAACTGCCAACGTCTATCCAACCGTCTTTTGATGACGTTGGCCCAACCACTTGCCAATGAGCAAAATGACGTCGGCCCAACGTCAACTGCTAACGTTGGCCCAACGTCAACTGCCAACGTCTAGCCAACCGTCTTTTGATGACGTTGGCCCAACCACTTGCCAATGAGCAAAATGACGTCGGCCCAACGTCAACTGCCAACGTTGGGCCAACGTCAACTACCAACGTTGGCCCAACGTCCACACATACGTTGGCCCGATGTAGGGCGAACGTCTGAAACTGACCTATTGAATGTTGGCAAGGCGTTGGACCAACGTCTAGCCAACCGTCTTTTGATGACGTTGGCCCAACCACTTGCCAATGAGCAAAATGACGTCGGCCCAACGTCAACTGCCAACGTTGGCCCAACGTATACACATACGTTGGCCCAACGTTGGCATGACGTCGTCATGTTATCAGGGTACTTATTCAACCCTCTACAGCTTAAGGGTGCATTGTGTAACTTATCTGGAGGAGGGTCCATCACTGCTTGTCTCCATGGAGATGTTATTGCTTTGCCTGGAAGCGATGGTTTCCATGGTGTGACATTAAACATATCCATTTAGCATTTATTCATTACGGGTGTTTCTATAGCTCAAAAAATACAATAGTTCTCTCTGTGAATAGGGTTGCCTCTCCACAGATCTGACCTGTAATGTAGTCTATAGTTGTTTTCCCTGAGATAGGATTTAATCTCTATCACGGAATATTCTAGACAAAGCAATAACATCTCCATGAAGACAAGCTGGTGGAAAAATGATTGCACATGGCACCTTTAAATCTCATCATATTAAAACAAAAATATGCAATATGAAAATGTGCACATGATAAATACTGAGCCCAAAAATACAATACAGTTCCAGATATCATATACTGAAGGATAATTTGATCTGGTCATTATCGTGACAGATACACACAGGGCCGCTTCATTATTGCTAAACCTGTAAGCAGGATTGTTTTGCTCTGATTTTCAAGCTCTTATTTGTATACTGCCTAATTAAACATGTAGAGAATGTATAGACAGTGTTGGGAAGTAACTGAATACATGTACCAAAAATACTACTTCTGAATACTAAGGGGTACATGTAATCCAGTACAGGTGGGAAAAATAAAAAACACAGCGTTGGCAGTGAGTGCATGTGTGATTTTTCATCTCTAACTGGACATGAATGAATACATAACAGACAGTGCAACAGAAATAACGTTATTTGTAATTATTATGTTTTTGTACACTATAATATAATGCAACTCAATGTAAAAGTAAAAGAGTATTCAGAATATAGTACTCTGATGGACCGATTTAATGAAATATGTTTCAAAATACATGTTTAATTTGGGTATTCACTATTCTAATGAAATACATTTTCAAAGTGATTAATGTATTTCCTTTGTAATGTTTTGAGACACTTTTGGTTAAGAGTCTGTGCAGATTAGAAAAGTGACTTTGGTTCATGTTTTGAGTGGCAGAACGAGCACCTATCACTCTGAACTGGAGTTAATTAAAGCTTAGGTCCCTCAGAGAAGCGGGAATTAAATCTGTCTTATTACTAGCTCTCCTTCTGGTACACTGCATTCACATGCATGATTTAGAACAGCTTTATGAGACAGTGAAGTGAAGCACGGCACTGTATGTAGCCTCATTATTTTAGCGTGAGAGTGAGTGTGTGAGTGTGTGTATGTGTGTGTGTGTGTGTGTGTGTGTGTGTGTGTCTGTGTGTGTGCGTGTGCGTGCTTGTGACAGTGTCTGTGTGTGGGTTGTTTGGGTGTGTGGGGTTGGGCACTTTTGGTGGAAGGGCATGTGGGATTGTTTTTATTGGCTGTAAAGTACATTGTGTTACAGTTTTTTTGCATGAATTGATTGAAGGTAGAACATCCTTGCACGGCCAATTGCCTCTTATCCCAAGGTGTATATATATCTAATTAGTTACACATATAATGTTCATTTTTGTCAAATGTTAAAAAAATTTAAGATTTGGGGATGAAAAGTGTTGTTACTCACTACTCATTTGGGTATCAGTCACTTCTCTCATAAGGTTAGACTAGGACTGGTATGAAAATACATTGGAATGGTACATCAAAATGACCGTCAGTATGGCATTGTTCCATCACTGCTGAATTTATGCTCATGCTAGATGTCATGTCCCTCCACGAACCAAAATATTGAATTGAAAGACAGACTGAATTTCTATAATCACATACTAGAAGATATTCAGTCATTTGCTGGTGTAAAAAAGATTGTGGTTATTCAGGCAATGATGTAAAAATGTGTGTTTCGTTTCCCAACAGTGACCCCAACCTGCCTGTGCCTCAAGACACCAAGTTCATCCACACCAAGCCCAACCGCTTCGAGGAGGTCATCTGGACCAAGTTCAACTCCAAGGATAAGCAATACCTCCACATCGGCCTGAAACCCCGCGTCCGAGACAACTACCGCGCCAACAAGGTGGCCTTCTGGCTGGAGCTGGTTCCTCACCTCCACAGCCTTCACGAGGAACTCTTCCCCACGACAACGCGCTCCCCGTCGGGCCCTGGCTCCGGCCCGGGGACCCGCACTTGGTCACGCACTCCCGGCCCCCGCACCACCCGCCACCCTTACCCCACCTTCCCCTCCGACCCTGAACCTGAAGGATCTGACCGCCCCCACCAAGACCTATTCCCCTTCGACACCAGGGACTACTCCACGGAACTCAGCGTCACCGTGGCTGTTGGCGCCTCCTTGCTTTTCCTCAACATCCTGGCATTCGCCGCTCTCTACTACAAACGGGACAAGCGGCACGAGTTGCGACGCCACCGCCTGTCTCCGCAGAGGGGGGGCCCGGCCAATGACCTCGCCCACAGCCAGGAGGAGGAGATCATGTCCCTGCAGATGAAGCACTCCGAGCACGACCCGCACCACGATCTGGAACCCCTCCGCCCACACGACATCCTGCGCCCGTCGTGCCCGCCCGACTACACCCTGGCACTGCGGAGGGCTCCAGATGATGTGCCCCTCATGACGCCCAATACCATAACCATGATCCCCAGCACCATCACCAGCATGCAGCCCCTCCACGCGTTTAACACCTTCCCATCCACGGGTCATAACAACACCCTACCACACCCGCATTCCACCACCCGGGTATAGTATAGCAAAGGAGCAACATGGCGCATAGTAACCAACAGCAGAACTACGCGTCTTACGGACTCCTGGATCTCCTGTGTTAAGTGCTGGTACTGAACTCTATGGCGCCCCCCCTCTGCTGCTTTGAGGTGGAGAGTCGCATCAGCACTGTTTATGAGTGGAGTCATCTTTTGAAAGACTTCGTAATAAGGGACAAGTCGTATTTGCCAATATCATTCCTGTCCTTCTTGTCTTTTAGCATTCGGTTGGTTTTATAAACGTTGTCCCCGTTTGGCTTCAGTAGGCATATTGCTATGAGTTAGTCTGTCACATCATCACATTTTTTATTTGATTTTATTTTTTTTTTCCTATGACTGTCTGGTACTTTCAATTCAAGTTGGATTTCAATGAAGCATAGACTAAACTACCTCTGGGGAACGTACCAAGGAGGTCCGCTTGCACCAGTGAACTTTGCAAAACCAATCAGAGAGACAAATGAGCCTGTTTTGGAGGTTTTGGTTATGTTTGTGGTGGCAATGGGTATTCATAAGAGGGCTTCCAAACCCACTTGCTAAAAGGTATGGAAGATCATTTGTTTCATCAGATTTTGAATTTTAAATGCCATTGATCTTCTCAATTTTTGAATTGTTTCATTCTAAATTACAGTTGTTGCATTTTATACATTATAGAAGTATACATTTTCAATTTGACAATATTTCCTGGTTGTTTTAAGTTGACTTTTCAATTGATTGCTTATGCCTTGGTATGTTACAAATTTACAAATTTAAACTTGGAAAATTAGCTAGCATTTAAAATTTTATATCTGATGAAACAAATTATTTTCCTTATATAGGCTCCTCTTTTATCCTACCAGCATTCAGAATTAATGGTGCCAAGTCTATGCGTTCTCATGGAGTGTAAGAAAATGAAAAAAAAATGTATGTTATATTTCAACTAAAACATGCTGTGTCTTCATGACTGCCAAACTGGGCCTTGATTGTGCTCTTTTTCAGCGTCTTTTTCTGTCAAGCATTTGTCGTTTTTGAAAGAAAAAAAAGCAACTTTTTTTTGCTGAAAATAGAGATATAGAGAAGTAATATTATATATAGTTCTATATAAAAGTGTACAAAGAAAGTATATAAATGTTTGTTTTTTTCTCAGTGGGGAACTATGCATGTGGTGGGGGAAAGACATTGTCAGTCGATGCACGTTTTGAATCATAACTTCATATTTTTCAGTTGAGCCTCACACAAGCCTCCTGTCCTCTCAGAGATTTCATTTGCAAGATTCATGATTATCTACCGTTATTTACAGCTGTAACACTCCGGTCTGCACAAGAATATTTTTGTACAATGGCAAGGCTGAGAGACAAAGATGGCCCTTATTTTGAGCACATGCATGTGTTTTAATATCCATAAGAGACAGTGTGTATATGTGCAGCAAAGGCACATTTCCACTGGGACAGTCTGGAGCGGGTATGCAGTGGTTTTTGTTTTTATCACAGGCAACATTGGACACACAAGCTTGACTTTGATTTAGAATTGTTTTATTGTAACATTCAGTCTGGGAATGTAGCATTGCTCCACTTTTCCAATTGTGAAAAGTGAGTGGAATTAATTAATTCAAATTAAAAACCACAAAGCACATAAAATGCAAGCCTGATTTTTAGAGCAGCGGTTCTCACTGGTGGATCCATCATTATCCTGAAATGTAAAAAAAAAAAAAAAAAAAAAAATCAGTATTTTTTATTTAACATGAAAAAAGCATTTTATTATTTTATTTTTATTTTTATTTTTATTTTTATTTTTATTTTTATTAATTTATTTTTTTCAACAAAGAGCTTCAAGCAGTTCCATTATAAACAAACTCAGGTGTTTTTTGATTGGTTTCTTCAGTTTCCTCTACAGTTATTAGAATTATATTTTTTTTCTCTTTCTCTCATCTCTTTTTTTTTTTTTTTTTTAACTTCATTTTTTTTTTACCACCTGCTGAGAACCATATTTTAAGGGTGACCTCTGAGATCTCCTAAACAGGGTAAAAACAACAGTCAAATTTGTATTCTGCTAATTTTCCATCAGGGGTACAGCTAACAGTGTGATACAACGTGGACGGAGGGAGTGAACTGTGCTTTCTTTCGCTAGCAAGAGCCTATTGTTTTTATTTCAAAAGCGTGTTGGTTAGACTGAGAGACGGACAGAGAATTTGTACTCCCACTGAACGAGAAATGTGCACAATGTAAAATAAAACGGAGCCGACTGTGCAGAGAAAATTTTACGGACTCACTTCTTACGGCTATTCTAACGGCCTTAAACTGAGACAAAAATGGACAAAATGGACAATTGTCTCCACTGAGGACACTTTTGTACTGACCACCCTGGACACAAAAGCATTATTCTCCATAGACATACTGTATAAGGCGAGTTCGGACACAAAACACGGCGGCTGAAAGAACCAACCAATCAAGGTGCAAAGTGTACATTTTTAAGTGTTCGACGCATACGGATCTTTGTAAATATTAAGTTTTTGGGTTATTTTTCTTAATTTGTGTGAATGAATGAAATGCTTATCTCTGTGATAAAAGACAACAGGTGCATGTTGCAAAGAATCACCTCTAGATCATACTGTATTGTGCTTCTGTTTGGTTTTTGATTGTTGATTGACAGAAGGAATACCATTTATTATTGGAAATAGAGTACAATTCTATGCTTTAGTCCCACAAAACAATGTGTCTTATACAATGTAATCAAATATCCCCCATGACGAGCTCAAATCATTTCACCTCTTTATTACATTAAATACATTTGTTGTATGGATGTCTAATGTCTTTATTTAGGTATATGCTCTTGACATAAACATCATTGGTTGAGATCTGACCCACAGGTTGGTGGTGTGATTCCAGCTCCCACAGATGAATGCTGTCATTGTGCCCTTGGGGAAGACACTTAACCCACCTTGCCCCTGGTGTGTGCGTACACTGGTGTATGAATGTGTGTGTGAATGGGTGAAGTGCTATATAATAGGTTAATAATTTGCACAGTTGCTATAATTCATTTGAAACAAAACATTACATCACTGAATGGTGAAAAAAAACAAAAACAATAAACAGGAAGCTGAATATAGGCACACAAATACATTGAAAAACATGTATCCTTACGGGCTGATTCCACATCATGTTGTGCTCTGACCCACAGTATTTACACCTGTTGTAGTGAATGAGAGCAATTCTAAACTTAAAGGTTGTATAGAGGATTTTCCAAGGAAAGAGAAATACAGCTCCTCCACAGCTCCCTAAGTAGAATTGCCTCCTCTCGCCTCCTCCTTACGCTAGAAATCATGTTTGTTTACAGTCGGTGCGCGTTCAGAATTGCTGAATGAACTGCTGTTGAAGTTTCCTGTCCAGAAGTCATTTAGCGACCAACGGATCAGTCTTTAGACCCTTCGTCTGCTTCAGTGCATGCCATGACTGGAAGGAATCTCCGAGAATCACCTTAGTTTGGTTACGCTCCTTTTCCCCTTCTCTTCTTCTTTCATCGACCTCAAAAACAGACTTTCTTTTGCAGCTAACTGGTAGTGGATTCTTGTCTGCCATCGCAACAAACTTTGTGCAAACTGCAAGAAAGATACAGTTGGAAAAAGCCATTAAGAACTCTATTGGTTAATGTTTATCTGGCCCCACCACGTCCACAGTTGATGGATTTTCATTCTTTTTCTTTTTTTGGTCATCATAATTACAAGGCTGCTGCGTCTCTATAATGCTTTCATTGACAATTTGAAACAAAAAAAAAATCCTCCATACAACCTTTAATAATCTACATGATCCAGGTATTTTTTTTTTGTGTTCACTTTGTTGTCCCTAAATGAAGATATGAACATTCATAACAGATCCATCTGGTGCCTGCTTTCCCCAAGGTCCCTCCCGCTAAGCGCCCGTTCCTGCCAAACCAGAGGTGGTGTGTACCTTCAACAGCCAGGCTCTGATTGGCTTTTTGGGTTTCCAAATATGGGCCCTGGTTGCAGATTAGCCACTATAACTGCTAGCCTCGCTGAGCTTCATTTGGTTGCAACTGAACACACTGGGTGATGTGACATTACCTCAGGTCACTTCTATTATAATACAGTCTGAGGGCCAGATTAAGCTCCAGAGTTTAGAACTATAGGCTGTATATATAAATGGACAAAGCTAATGTCCTAACCACTACGTTCCAAATAGGAAGTGAGCATCGGCGTGAACTGGTTCCTTCGAGTTGCAATTGATTTCTATTGAAAAACCGTGGCCCCTCTCTCTGTAACTGCTGCTGTCAAGGCCCATCATTTTGGTCTTAAAATGTTTGCATTAACCCGCTCTACATGATCCTTTTTATTTCACGATTTTGTCCCTAAATAAAGATATGAACACTGAAAACAGACCAGTCGTGTGTCTGCTTTTACAGAGACGGCAGGTAGATTGACAGCCTTGTTGCTAAGCGCCCACTCTCTGCCAAAACATTGGTAAAGTTTTTTTTTTTTTTTTTCATAAACTATAAAAAGACAATAACAATGTCCTAATGAATGAAAAAGAACAGAAAGAAAAGTCATCTGCCCCCTTTTCCAATACATTAAAGCTGATTGTTACTTTAAAACATTTCAAATCAATATATTTAATTTCAGTCACAAATATTAATCAATATTCAACAGCCTCACTCCTGACTGGCTCTTTAGTTTCATGCTCGGATTTCCAAATATGGTCTCTAGTTGCAGATTAGGTGCTATAACTGCTGGCCTCGCTGAGCTTCATTTAGTTGTAACCATACACTATGGGTGACGTCACACTCCATTAATCCACTATTTTTATACAGTTTATGGGCCAGATCAAGCTCTACAGTTCAGAACAGGAAACAGGAAAGAGAACATGAATTACATCTGGGTTTAGAAAGTTCATACTCTATATACGCTCCACACTTTATTTTCATCACATTGTGTTTAATAGCTGAACTCTCTCCATGTAGCAGATCTGAAATGTCACCGCTGCAGTGCACATGAGCCGACCATGAGGGCTTTCACCGCATGCCTTCTGACCACATCATGGACATGGTTTTCTATCCACTGCAAAAAGTCATAAAACAACTTGAATCTAACCTGATTCTGTCTGCTATGAGTAGAGCAGGTGCATTTGAAGTTTGCAGTTAGAACTATTACGAATTTCTAGGTCAATTATTTCCAGAACTGATGAGTAAATACCACTTGAATAAAATAATTCACTTGCAGACCACTTTAAAGGTCCATTGCGTAACTTTTCTGATGGAGGATCCATCACCTGCTTGTTTCCATCAATATGTTATCGCTCTGCCTGGAATGTTCCACAGTGTGACTTTAAACAGCTCTACTTTAGCAAAAAAGGAGAAAATTTAATTTGTCAACTGGACATAGTTTATTTGGTTGAATACGTTTCGCAGCTCATCCAAGCTGCTTCCTCAGTTCTGGTCAGATGCTGGCGGACACTGCTTTATATCTGCCTGAAGGGAGGAGCTTAATTACAATGAAAATTACTCTGAGACAACACATATTTAAATACAGTTTCAGTTGGTCAGGTGATTCAGTATGGAGTTGTTAACAGTTTCTGTTAGTCATGTGAGTCTATTCAATATGGAGTGGGAGTGGGGGAGTAGTTAGCATATCCATTCAGGGCCATGATGGTGTTTTCACACCTCTGGACATTGACCTGGCTAGTCCCATTGTTTTCCCAGTTTGTTTTGATTTAGGTTTGAGGATAGAGTTATAGATGGGAGACAAATGATGTCTGAGACCCCCATTTCTGTTCAAGGAAGGATTCTCTTTCTTGACAAAAATAGCTTCTTTAACTCCCCTTTCTCCTTTTTTGCCATGGATTCTACCTGGACGACTGAGGGATTTTACATACAGCTCTACTTTACATTTATTCAATTACAGGTGGTTTTATAGCTCAGAAAGACCTTGAAAAACAGGCATTCTGACTGTGAGTGGGGTCGCCTCTCCACAGATCTGACCTGTTACTTGGTCTGGTTTGGTCTCCATGAAGATAGAAACGTTTAATGCCATACTGTGAAACATTCCAGACAAAGCAATAACATCTCCATGGAGAAAAGCATTTGACGGACCCTCCACCAGAAAAGTTACACAATGCATCTTTAAATAAATAACCTAAAAAAATGCCAGAAATATGTTCAAACGTGTGAAACATATCTGGGTGGAATAATGTAAAATAAATCACAGCTACTCGAGTAAAATCTTGATTAAAATCTATTTAACTTATCTTCATTACGTTACATTTTTGCAGTGTGTTTTGTGAAGAAATATTATGTTGTTGTTTATTATTGGTGGAACTGGAAGTGCTACTACAGTGGAGCATGGTGGCAGAGTGGTTAGCATGGTCTTGCCAGCCTCAGCTACTAAAAACACTGTACTTTTGATTTAATGTGATTGTCATTCAACTTAACGCCACTAGATGGAGCCAGAGGAGCTTGAACGTTTGTCTTTTTTCTTTATTTGTCTTTATTCTGAATACCCTTTACAACAGTGCATCTGTCGTCTTATTATTTTTAATTCATTTTTTTTAATTTTATCTTATTTTTTATTTATTATTATTATTTTTTTTTTACAATCTATGTTCAAGTATATAAAAAAACATGATAAAATGTTCAAAGAAAAAAAAATACAAAAAGAATACAGACTGTGTTTAACTTACACTGTATGCTGTGATTCTGATCAAACAATAAATAATATTTTAAAAGAAATTAAGCCACTTTACTTTTCTGCTGGAGGGCCCGTCACCTGTTCGTCTCCATGGAGATGTTATTGCTTTTGCTGGAATGTTCCACAGTATGGCATTAAAGCAGAGCTATTACACAAAATTGACGTTTCAGAGCTTTTAACCATGTTATAGTTGTTTCCCCTCATCATTTACATTCTTAGAGTTTTATTTGGAAAGAGTTGTGCATTGTTGAACAATCTTTATTTTCAAGTCGCCATATTGCAGATCAACTCCCATTTTCACTGTACACTGTACACACCCACTGCTCTATATGCACTTCGTTCTCCAATTTTATCTTCTTAATTGGTGATAAACGGAGGATTCAAAGTAATTTTGGCACAATTGAAAACAAAATCTCCTGCTCACTAGTGTGATGTGCCGCTATCACTTGGACTGGCTGACTCTTTGTTGTGATGATGAACGTCAGTGGACTTGTTTCTTTTATTAATTTTTATTATTTATTAAGTCATTTTAGATTAATACTGTGATTTAATATGTGCAAAGTATAAAGAATATATTTATTTTCCTCTATCTGAATATTTATATATCATATATATCTATTTTTATCTATCTATTTATCTGTCTATCTATAACAGATTAATAGAAAAAAATCTCTCTCTCTCTCTCTCTCTCTCTCTCTCTCTCTCTCTCTCTCTCTCTCTCTCTCTCTCTCTCTCTCTCTCTCTCTCTCTCTCTCTCTCTCTCTCTCTCTCTCTCTCTCTCTCTCTCTCTCTCTCTCTCTCTCTCTCTCTCTCTCTCTCTCTCTCGCTTCTTACCATACCTGACAACACAACAACATTGTCAGGTATGGTAACAACATTTTAGCAACAACAGCTGCTAAAATGTGCCTCTCTCACGGTTACTGAGCCAGGTCATCAGGTCACGCCGGGTCATTCACCAGGGCTCAGACTGAGCTGGTCCGCTCTCACACAGACCAAGAGCTGCCCTAGTGTCAGGATGTAATGGAGATGAAGCATGACTAAAGCAGGACTTAAGCATGCCCAGTGTTGCATTTTGGCCCTAGACTCTTCTTCATACTTTACTTGATTGATTACTGCTCCTCATCATATGCATGTTTCATTCACATCCACAGTGACTGTCAAAGAAATGCTCCCGGCTCTGTTTCAGTGATCCATCTGTCATTGTGTCCAGCATCTCATCACTTATTTTGTAATGTTCATTTAAAAAAGTCACTCTAGAGTGTTGCCCCATCGTAGCCCTGTTTGGGAAACGTCAGGTCAAAGTGGAAAAACAGGGACCTTTAGCACAGTTAAACTCATCTGTATTGCACCTTTCACACTTTAAGACTGCCCATGTTTGTTTGATTGGCATCATATTGCCCTTAGACTTAGACAAACTATTGATCCACAAGGGAAATGACTTGGACACAGAAGCTTAGACTTAGACTTAGACTTAGACAAACTTTATTGATCCACAAGGGAAATGATTTGGATACAGTACTGTAGCTCACACATCACAATATAATATAATAACAGAGAGTAACAAAATAGATGGTATAGCAAAAAGAACAAGAGACAGGTTTGAGACATAAATATAAAAATAAATGTATATGTACAAGTCAAAATAAAATAGAAATATAAGTAATAAAGTAATAAACTCTATAGTCACAGCTATAAACAAGAGACAAGAACGACAGTGCAAATACTATGCTGATTGACAGGGCATGAGGTTATTGTTACTTGAGATTAAGTTGTGTGTAGAATCCCTCAGTCGTCCAGGTAGAATCCATGGCAAAAGGAGAAATTTAATTTGTCAACTGGACAGAGTTTATTTGGTCGAATACGTTTCGCAGCTCATCCAAGCTGCTTCCTCAGTTCTGGTCAGATGCTGGGCTCACCGGTCTCCCCTATCACTGCAAATTTATACATGGAACAATTTGAACAGAGTGCCCTGACCTCATATCCAGGCACTCCACCCACACACTGGTATCATTATGTTGATGATAATTTCTCAAAAATCAAAATTCAAGATTTGGAACCTTTTACTGCACATATCAATTCTGTAGATCCGAACATCAAATTCACACGTGAAGATGCCAAGGACAACACATTGGCCTTCTTAGATTGTACAGTAACGATAGGAAAAGACCGGCGACTCCAGGTAGAGGTCTTCAGGAAGCCCACACACACCGACCAATATCTGCTTTTTGATTCACAACACCCACTGCAGCACAAACTTGGAGTCATTCAGACATTACACACACAGGGCCCAAGTGGTTCCTACAAGCGCAGAGGGAAAGGAGAAGGAAGAACAACACGTGGAGAAAGCCCTCTCCGTTTGTGGATATCCTAAATGGGCTTTCAATAAAACTAAGAGAGCCAAGAAACAGGACAACAGAGAACCAGAGCCCAGGAGAAGGGGTGTAACTATTCCCTACCTGGCTGGCGTTTCTGAACAATTACAGAGGATCTTCAGACAACATGAAATCCCAGTCTATTTCAAACCCACAAACACTTTAAGACAAAAACTGGTCCATCCTAAGGACAAAACACTGAGCCACAAACAAAGCAATGTGGTCTACTCCATTCAGTGTAGTGAAGACTGCAGTGAGCGCTACACTGGAGAAACAAAACTGCCACTTCACAAGAAGATGTACCAACACAGACGGGAGAGCCAGAGTGGGCCACAATCTGCCGTACATCTCCACCTAAAAGCCACGGGCCACTCCTTTGAGGACAGTGAGGTCCAGATCTTGGCCAGAGAAAAGAACTGGTTTGAGAGGAGGAGTTAAAGAGGCTATTTTTGTCAAAAAAAAAAAGAATCCTTCCTTGAACAGAAATGGAGGTCTCAGACATCATTTGTCTCCCATCTATAACTCTATTCTCAAACCTAAATCAAAACAAACAGAGAAAACAATGGGACTAGCCAGGACATGTCCAGAGGTGTGAAAACACCCATCATGGCCCTGAATGGATATGCTAACTACTCCCCCACTCCTACTCCATATTGAATAGACCCACCTAACTAACAGAAACTATAAACAAATATGTGTTGTCTCAGAGTAATTTTATTGTAATTAGCTCCTCCCTTCAGGCAGATATAAAGCAGTGTCCACCTGCTTCTGACCAGAACTGAAGAAGCAGCTTGGATGAGCTGCGAAACGTATTCGACCAAATAAACTCTGTCCAGTTGACAAATTAAATTTCTCCTTTTGCCTTGAGATTAAGTTGTTGTACAGTTGTAGGGAGTATTATCTGTTACATAAGGGTGAGTTGTTGTACAACCGTATGGCGTATGGTTTAAATGTAGTCCTGAATCTCTCACACATCACAATACATTATAATAACAAAGTCCAGTGTCCTCCCGTCCCTCACTGTGACAAATGTCTCCAGCTCACTGTCGATCACATGTCCAGCTTTACGGATCAGTTTGTCAATCTGCCTATTGTTCCTTTTACTGGTGCCACTCCCCCAGCAGAACCACAGTGAAGTCCAGGAAGTACAGTAACTTGCTGCACACATTAAAAGAGCTTTCTCAGGAAGTACAGTCTGCTCATGCTCTTCTTGTACACAGCATTACTGTTGTCCTTCCAGTCCAGGCTGTTGTTTTCATGGATGCCAAGGTACTTGTAGCAGTCCACTATTTCCATGTCCTGGCCCTGGATGGTGACGTGCTTCACTTTGGTCCTCTTCTTCCTGAAGTCAATCACCAGTTCCTTGGTCTTGTCCACATTCAGGTTACTGTGACCCTGCTGTCACTCTCTCAAGCACTGAGGGAAATGTGAACTGCAGTTTACAAAAGTGTAACACTAGGATATATTCCATGTTCTATTCAAAATTCTGGGAAAAGCAACATTGAAATATGTTTTCTGTTAACCAGACATCCTCACCACCAGCACCCTAATACAGCTGAGACAAGAACTGTTCTGACACTTGTTCTGACACTGGCAGCTTTAATGTTCACTTTTGCTACAGCACACAGATCCTTGACCCTCGAAGTCCACCTGGGGGGTATTCCAACAATGTCGCTAAACATGGCAGTGCTTAAGTGATTCAGCCTCGTTTGAAGTAGCATCAGCTTTAACTTAAGGCTGAAGATATTCCAGAAACAGTTCAGCTGCGCCTCATCGGACTTAACTTCAACCAGGTTTATCAAATCTTGCATTAGGCACGTGCACGGGGTACATAAGAAGCCCAGAACATGCTATTGTCGAAAATGCGATCATATCGAAGAGTCAGGCAGATTATTTCAGAGCCTCAGAACAAAAACTACTTTTGGAACTGCACAAGGAATAGAAAACCACAATTACAAAGAAGGGAAATACACTTACAATCACCAAGGCAAGATTGGCGACTGCTTAAATGCGTAAGTTAAGTTCTGTAACAATGCTGAATGTTTTTTTTTTTTTTAATGCATTCGTCAGCGTTATGAAGATAAGTCAGAGGAATCGCTACAGTGTGTTGTGTTCGATACTCAAGGAGTACAGCTGATGTCATAACAAATGTTCATATTTGTGGAGCAGTCTTGTCAGTTGTAATTTCTTTTTAATGTGTAAAAGTACTTACACCAACTAATATGCCAAATTGTGTTATCTTGTCTTTGAGCAGGAGTGGTGTTAACAATGGGGAAAAGGAGTGCTTTGCAGATAAAGACAAAGCATAAAAACATTTTGCAGAGTGGTAAGTAGGCTAATATTAATATTATTATTCAGTGAAATTAGTAATGCTGTTGAAATGGTACCTTAATTTTATTTAAAACAAATTGTAGTACCAAAAGAGGGCAGATGCTCAGGCCACTGCAGGCCACAGCTGCTAAACCAGGGGCCGCCCACTGGTGGAGGGAATTGAAGGAGGGACCTCATCAGAGATACTTCCTGCAAGTTCTCATGAACAGTATATTCAAGGTAATCTCTAGGTAATGCTTGCCTCAACTGTGATCCAGGCATTTGTATTTTTTAATAGTATGGCATAAGATGGCATGCAGTTGCTGGACCCTCCTCAGCAGTCCTCCAGCAGTGCCTTGCCTGACCCTCAGCAGTCCTCCAGCAGTGCCTTGCCTGACCCTCAGCAGTCCTCCAGCAGTGCCTTGCCTGACCCTCAGCAGTCCTCCAGCAGTGCCTTACCTGACCCACGTGTGAGTATTTGTTGAAGAAACTGTAGTTAGTTATTTCTGATTGTCTTATTTTCAAAGGTTCCACCACTGTGTCTGCAGGAATCGGGCATAAGGAACTTTGATGAGGAGGCACTTTCTGCTGCAGATATCCCTCATGTGCGTGTGCGTGTGCGTGTGTGTGTATGTGTGTGTGTGTGTTTTCGAATTTTGTATTTTTCTTCCCTGCAGAATGTGCCACTAGCTGCTTCTAGGAGAAATGAAGTGAGTTGCTACTTTCATGTTTGCACATTCTGACACCATAATCTGCAACTCTTTATTGTTCTCTTACTTTCACAAGATGGAGGAGGCACCTCCTGCTGAAAATGGAGTACCACAAATTGAAAATGAAGAAGATCCAGCTGGAGATCAAAAAACTTACATCTGTAAGTTCAAAATGACACAAGCACACATTTTGTTTTGGGAGGGAATTTAATGTTTTATTTCTTTTTCAAAGCTTGATGAAGATGAATAATGTGTAAAAGGCTTAACTAAAATAAGTGTCTTGATACACATCTCACACATGTCTTCCATTTGCAGCCTCAAGGGCTTCAGGGTCAACCTGTTCCCAGGGGTCCTCTATTTCCACAGGGGGCATCTGTTCCTTGCATAGAGAAGCAATGTTGTGCAAGACTGCACAGGCAACACAAATGTCTCAGGCCCTGTCTGCAGCCACCCGCAGACTTTTTAAGCATTGAAATCTGGATTTCAGTTGCCCAAAGTTCAGTCATGTGCATAATTAAAGGCCCTCTCTGCAGCTGTAGTCGGGTCTGGATATGGGGTCAGCAAATATGTAGGCAGAGATAGCCCTTGTCTCCCAACAAAATGCCCTTGAATTGCCCTACAGAATGAAAAAAAAAAAAAAAAAAAAATGAGTTGGCTGCAAATGTTTATGACTAAATTAAGGTGAAACTTCATCTTAACAATATTCTCTTACCTTCTGCCAACCTATGAGACAAGGTAGATGCTCTGAAAATGTGTGCATCATGTGCAGAGCCAGGCCATTTTGTCTCAATATTTGATATGAGGCAATTTGCATCACAGATCATCTGACAACACAGTGTCAGAATGGACCAATGATTGACAGACCAGCAATTTCAAAAGCACATGCATGATTTAGTAGTCTTCCATTTAATAGCAGCCTCCCAGAAAGATTTAATCAGTTGTTTAATTGTGTAACATCTGAACTGCACAAACATTACTTGTCATGAAGCTAATTTTTAAAAAGGCTTATCATATGAACAACTGCTTGAGTGCCAAGATAAAATCAAAAATCCATTTCTTGTGGCTGCACTTTATGCTTCAGTGGCCTTGATGTGTACCTGAATATTGAGACTGTGGGAGGATTTCAGATCGACATAATCTGCCTCCACAGGTCCTGGAGGGGCCAGGATTCACACATGGGTGCAATATTGTAGATTGCACCTAGGACATTGGGAAAGGCTGAAAAAGGTAAATGAATTAATATAGAGGTATGTGAACCTGATGGCTAGGTTAAATTACATGCATTTCATATAATTACATGTGTGGTACATACCTGCAATTGAATAAACTTTCTCTTTTATCATCTGTTCTATCAGGTGATCAGGGAAAGTTATGTATATGTTAAGGCCAGATGCAAAAAACACACTGACTGAACAGCTGTTAGACCTCTGCTACAGTGAGTTGATTTTGCATGTGTGGTTCCAGAAGAGAACATAGATACTGGGCCTGCAAAACCTGTATCTCTCCCTCAGAGAGTCATCAGAGAGGGCCAGTGGATCATTTATTATTATTATTATTATTATTATTATTATTATTAATAATAATAATAATAATAATAATAATAATAATAATATTATCTTTGTAGAGAAATTATCCTCTGCATTTGACCCATCCTTTCAGGAGCAGTGGGCAGCACATGAGGCGCCTGGGGACCATTTCCATGATCTTGTTGCTAGTCTTTGGTCAGGACCTCAGCTGGAGGATTTTTACCTATAGAGCATGTTTTTGGGTTGATGGAGGAAAGCAGAGTGCCCGGTGGAACACCCACCCAGACACGGGAAGAACATGCAAACCTCACACAGAAAGGCCCGGGCAACCCAGGGATCGAACCGGGAACCTTCTTGCTGTGAGGCATGAGTGCTAGCCACTCAGCCACCATGCCACAAATTCACAAACTCATTTTGATCTCTGAAGACTCTTGGAGCCAGTGGAATAAATGCTCTTCGTATAACCTGTCCACCTTCATTGACCGCATCATGGAGAAATGGACATGCCATGGTTCTTAGCTGTGGCCTTAACTTTACAGGCTACTGCTTTTATAGCCTGAGGCCTATTTAGGTCAACCTGTAGCACACTACTAAACCCACCTGTATGTAAAGTCAGTTTCACTTTCTGATTAATCCTGGCCTCACAACAGAATGTTTATACCAAATGTCATTATTGTTTTATGCACATTGATGGATTTCATTAAAGAGGCTTGCACAGCACCTCTGAAGCAAATTTGTTGAATCATTGAAATGTTGGGTCATGGGGTACAGTCAAGTGTTAATGTTAGGCTTAGCTGATATAAGTTCTATGATGAACTTATATCAGCTAAGCCTAACATTAACACTTGACTGTATCGACACTGATGAATAATTGTAGGTTAAAATTGGTGAAAATATAACAAATACTTCACTTGAGCATAAATCTCATCAGAAGTGAGACTCAAACCCAGAACTCCTGCATGACTTGTGGAGCACTTATCCACTCAGCCAAAGCTTTTTCCATTGACATTAAGAAATTGTCATATTTGGAGATATTATTATGACAACAATTTTTTAAAATACGTTTTATTATTGGAAATTCACCAAAACTGACCAAGAATGTAAGGTAAATTATTTTTTGCTGACACTGACACCATTGTTTTCGGACAACACAGACAGTCAGTAGGCCACGGGCTAGGATAGTCACGTGTGCACCCCCCCCCCCACAACCCTATAAATTTGGTATCACTGGAAACCTTGGGATGTCTAGATTACAATTATAACTGGTAACAGTAAAAAAACTGGGACTTGCTATCACATATCAATAGTTTTATTGACCTACCATAAAACTCATGAAATGGCTGAATGCGAAACATGTGATTTCGCCACATGATACAAAGACTCAGTAAATCATCAATTTTTCACTGAAATAAACATATAAGGCATGAAATGAAAGCTAACTCTGTACCAAATCATTCCCTTTTTAAATGATATGTCTGTCTTAATTGTGTCTGAAGATATGCTTTAGTGAAGTATGACACCATATAAACAATAAATGCTCGTATGACAATACATGATGAATATGACAATAATTCTGTTTTCATCATAATTCTACATACATTTGCCTAAACTATATGCACAACAAGAAAGCCCAATCTCTCAGCTTTGATCTCATGCCAAAAGTAATCTGGCAGGACAAATACTAGCAAAGATATCATATGTTTTACCTAGTGATCGATAAAACACTTAAATGAATGCTGAAGATCGCATAATGATCCCATATTCAGCTTAAAAATTGAAATGCCATATGTTTTGAGGTATCAACAAACCTACACTTGCAATATTACCACTTTCATTTCCATCATATACAATGTTTGATATGTCTCAGTGTGCCACAATAACTCAGTAACCAGTAACACATAAATTGACACAAAAAGTCAATCTCGCCAAGCTTTCAAAACGTATGTCAAAAACAATAACTGATTTTGTTACTTATCTTTTCTGAAACATAAAAGAAAACTAATGAACATGTTTTTTTCGGTCGTTTTGTTTTAGTGAGTTTTTTGTGCATTTATTTTGACCTGTAACATAGATCATCTCAGTCTGAATCACAGTCACTTTCATCTTCCACAAATGATTCAAAGTCAGCATCGATATCACAAACCAGATCTGAATCTAAGTCATCCAGGTCCTCACTGAAGTCCTCAGTTACCACAGTTTCCTGAGCAATATCTAGAAGTTCTTTTGGCAGGAAATCACCTGTGAACCAGATAGGTAGTAATTGCACCTGCTAAGACATATTAAACATTGTATGTGGGTGAAACTTGGGAATATTAGAAGTACAGGTTTGTTGATACCCTAAAACCTATGGCATTTAAATTTTATTTCAAGTTAAATACATTTTAATAATATATAATTCAAGTTGAAGTGATGATGCGATCTTCAGCATTCATTGAAGTGTTTTATCGATCACTAGGTAAAACATATGATGTCTTTGCTAGTATTTGTCCTACCAGATTACTTTTGGCATGAGATCAAAGCTGAGAGATTGGGCTTTCTTGTTGTGCATATAGTTTAGGCAAATGTATGTAGAATTATGATGAAAACAGAACTATTGTCATATTCATCATGTATTGTCATACAAGCATTTATTGTTTATATGGTGTCATACTTCACTAAAGCATATCTTCAGACACAATTAAGACAGACATATCATTTAAAAAGGGAATGATTTGGCACAGAGTTCGCTTTCATTTCATGCCTTATATGTTTATTTCAGTGAAAAATTGATGATTTACTGAGTCTTTGTATCATGTGGTGAAATCACATGTTTCGCATTCAGCCATTTCATGAGTTTTATGGTAGGTCAATAAAACTATTGATATGTCATAGCAAGTCCCAGTTTTTTTACTGTTACCAGTTATAATTGTAATCTAGACATCCCAAGGTTTCCAGTGATACCAAATTTATAGGGTTGTGGGGGGGGGGGTGCACACGTGACTATCCTAGCCCGTGGCCTACAGGCGGGAAGTGTGAGGAAATGTTTGTTTGACACTCTGTTTACTACAGTCCCTGACAAAAGTCTTGTCGCTTATCCATTTTGTAGAAACAAAAGCTTATAACCTGACTTTAAATTAATCGATTGGTTTTAGAAATGTCTCATATGAAAGCTAAAACCCTCCCAAATTATGCTCAATATACTAAAATAAATTTGCTTCACTGAAGAAAGATTGATCATTTAATGAACACAGAAAGGTCAGATTTTGGCAAGACAAAAGTCTTGTCGCCTACAGAAAATTGAACAAATAATTTACTTCAAATACAAAAATATGTTGCATAACGTCAGTGAATTAAGTAGTGGTGCTGTGAGATCCATATTTAATATCTTGTATGACTTCCATGAGCTTGAAGGACTGCATCCATGCGGTTCGACAATGGTTCATACAATTTGTTGATGAAGTCATCAGGAATAGCAAAGAAAGCAGTCTTACATGCCTCCCAGAGTTCATCAAGATTCTTTGGTTTTGCCTTCCATGCTTCCTCTTTCATTCTACCCCAGACATGCTCAATGATGTTCATGTCTGGTGACTGGGCTGGCCAGTCCTGGAGCACCTTGATCTTCTTCGCCTTGAGGAACTTTGATGTAGAGATAGAAGTATGCGATGGAGCACCATCCTGCTGCAAAATTTGACCCCTTTTATGGTTGGGAATCTAAGAGGTAGCTAATACTTCTTGATATTTTAGGCTAGATATTGCCTTCCACCCTGCAAATGTCTCGCACACCCCCATACTGGATGTAACCCCAGACCATGATTTTTCCGCCACCAAACTTAACTGTTTTCTGGGTGACTCTTGGATCCATGCGGGCTCCAGTAGGTCTCCTGCAATATTTGCGGCGGCTGTGATGTAATTCACCCAAGGATTCATCTGAGAAATCCACCTTCTGCCACTTTTCCAGTGTCCATCCTTTTAGCAGGCTGTGGGCCTTGGCAAATGCCACACGGTTTTTTAATTGCCTTTTGTTTAGTGCTGGTTTCTGTGCACTGACTCGACCATGGAGGCCATTTCGAGACAGAATTCTACAAACTGTTCTGGTTGACACAGGGACTTGAGGTGACCAGGCCTGGTGGAGCTCTGCTGCAGTGGAAAAGGGGCTGGCCTTGGATTTTCAAATCAACAAACGGTCCTCCCGAGCAGTTGTCTTGCGGGGTCTGCCGGACCTGGGCTTGTCAAAAACATCTCCAGTCTTTTCAGATCTTTTTCTTATTCTTTGTACTTGACGCTGAGACACATTGAAGGTGTCAGCCACCTCAGCAGTGGATCTGGTCTTCAGCCTCTTGATAATTAATGCTTTGGTCTCATGGTGGATCTTAGGCATGTTGTCAGAGGTCAAGTTGCAGTTGATGTGAAGGTCTGGTGTGCTGGGGTTCTTTTTATACACACCCACTAATTGATTGATCAGTAACTGATCACAGGTGAGGCTGTAATCTAGGATTGGGTGCATCATATGACAAGGCGACAAGACTTTTGTCTTGCCAAAATCTGACCTTTCTGTGTTCATTAAATGATCAATCTTTCTTCAGTGAAGCAAATTTATTTTAGTATATTGAGCATAATTTGGGAGGGTTTTAGCTTTCATATGAGACATTTCTAAAACCAATCGATTAATTTAAAGTCAGGTTATAAGCTTTTGTTTCTACAAAATGGATAAGCGACAAGACTTTTGTCAGGGACTGTACAGGTACATTTGTAACACAGATTTATTAAGCCTGATAGTTTACCTGCCATGGAGAAGGATAGTTCAGAAGCATATGTTACCCCAGTAACTCAGCTGAGATTCATGTTAGTGAGAGAAATGGAAACGGACTCTCTCTAAAACTAGCGAGGCTTATTGAAGCCTCTGGCTGCACGTAAAACTGAACCTGAACTGAATGATCCAAAAGTTCTGACAGAAAAGTTTCACTGTGGAAGCACTCTCCAGTCTAAAATCATGGCAACCGTCTCATCTGGAGGTTAAGAAATAACAAGGCAAATGCCAGTGAGAATTTATTATTTCATATACTTTTCTGAAAACAGCTCATAAAAGACTGTGTGCACATACAGTATAAAAATGTGAATTTTTCTGAGATCTTTGAGGCCATTGGGTATGTCTGTTATGACTGTTACTTGGGCAAATACATCATCAACTTGTCAACATAGATGCATTCTGGAGAAAATGGGGTTGGGGGCCGTAGTAACCCTGGCCCAAAAAAAAAAAAAAAAAAAAAAAAGTGGGACAACATAAGGTTCATACAGCGCTTTTTCATAATACCCAAAGCGCTTATTCTGTAATTGCATTACTTCATTTGTATTGATGCAAATATCATACTGCACATTCTATAACTAAATATCTTGTTTTTCATTGTGAAGGATACTACTAGTGTCCCAGAAGCAGGCAGGGCATCAGCAGTGTTTTAGCCCTGTTATGGCCAAATGGATGAGGCATTAGGCAGCTCGGCCTCTGCCTCTGACCAGCAGCACAAAGAAGATGTCGAGCGCACTTTCACATATTTGGATAAAAATGTATTTAATTTCTGGAGAAGCAAATATTAAATTTTTATTTGAAATGAAAACTATTTAAAACTAGTTATTCTATATTCTGTTTGGGGCATTACAATTTCTTTACAAAGTTTACAAATATTAAACAATTGACAATTCCATTTCACCCACAAATTTGGGGAGAACTCTGTTCCACAGAAATACAGAAAAGCACAAAGAATCAGGACCAGTTCCCAAACCTACAGGGGGCGCTCTCAGTGTAACAGCTAGAGAGAGAAAGACTGCCTATGAGAGAGACAGAAAACAGCCAACTATAAACTACAGCAGGAACAAATTATTGTTACGGTAATGTGGCTTTTATTTGATTATATTCATATACTGTATTTATAAATAAGATAATAACTTATTTAAAGTTCCTTTGTTTGATATTACTATACTATATATTACTGTACTACATACTATTGTGCAATTATTTGTACTTATGCACATTATTTACCAAAGAAATGTGCACATTATTACTTCCAAGGGTTTATACTTGTTCTGTGTTTACAGTGTTCAGTTCAGTGTTCAGTCTGCAGTTATTGCACAAATCTTTGTTTATAATAATGGTGGTGGGATTTGTTTATTAACCTTTTTAAATAATTTACTATTTTTAACTTTCATGTTTGGTGTATTTGTTTTGGGGAAAAAAGCGAATCACACTGATTAATTCTGAATTATTGTTCATTCCGGGCGGGGCAGGACGGGGAGGGCTGGTGTGGTGGAGCACCACAAAGCATTTGTGTTTAGGGCACGAGCAACGGCCTTGACAGAGAAGAAGAGGTATTGGGCCCCACTCTCTTGGTGGTTTGGTTTCCCACGCTGTAATGTAAATATTCAGCTTATCACTTTTAGAGATAATCAAAACAATTTAAAATTTAAAAATGTTATGATTTAGTAAACGTCAAAACATTGCTACTAGAAAATATTCAAAATATGTTCAGTGATAGAGATGCAATCCATAATTTAAGGAACCAGATGAACTTTTAACTATTCTTCTGAACAACACTGAAAGAATGAGTATCACACGATGTGGGGCTGATCTATGGAACAATTTAAATGAAGACCTAAAAAGTTGCCTAAATATAAACAGCTTTAAACAGTTGTACAAAGATAACATGTACGCCAAGTATGCAGGATGAGGATGATCTCTTAAATCATATCAAACAAACAAAGAGATATGAAATATACGTAAGCAATTACTGCAAAGGAAGTTACTAATCGCGTATGAATGGTGAAACAACTGCATTAGTAATATTGAGCCAGTCACAGCTGTCGGCATCTAGAATGTGAGAGGAGATTAGAAGTTTACACTTCTTCCTACTCCTTTTTGAGCATAATTATAATGTAGCACAATATGTACAAAAATAATTTTATGTCGATATCATAATATTTTATGTTGCTCAAATAAATGAACTGAACTGAATTAAAAATGTTTGCACTGACCTGCTGAAACATACCTGTTCAATGACTAGACTGACCTGCTGAAACTTACCTGTTCACTGATGAAACTTGCGTGTTAAATCCTTGCACTTACCTGTTGAGTGTCTGATAGGCTCTGTGGTTTTGTGTCCCACCCTGTGAGGTGTGCTGGAGGGGAGAGTGAAGGCTTGACAGAACTGTTGTCTGCACACGCTCGGTCTACCACACTGCCACAGGAGTGGTGAAGGTAACAGCATTCTAACATGGCTAAAATGAGTCCATTTTAAGTAGTACAGGACCTTTTTAAACATTTTATAATAAAGAATTTTCTATAAAGCTGTTCAAGCTGTTCAAGTTTGTTCCATGTAAATAAGAGGAGGTCAGAACTGACAAAATTCAGTTCAGCAGACAGCATGTTTTTATGTGCCTGTAAATGTTCTGGATGAAGTGAATGGATTGTAAAATGAACCATAAAGCTGCACAAATGTGGCTTTATATGTTAGCCTATTTGGTATATTACACCTATTATAATTTTGATCATCTCTTTGCAGCTGTTTGATAATTTGACATGATTTTCTATATTCCAATTTAGCTAATCTTCCAAACAGCAGCGTCAATGTGATGTGACAATATTGCCCACCTGTAATAATTGTTTTATTGGCCCCGATTGGCACTGAGGACAGCGGTAGCCGGCTAGTTTCAATCAGAGGGACAGTCGGCTCGACCATTTCTGACATAATGTAATGTCTTTTATTTAAATATATATCAGGCTCCAAAATTAACATTAGCCACGACACATGAGTGTCCTCCAGTGAAATCTTCTATTCATTAGGTGTAATTCTCAGTTTGTTACTTATGTTTCCTTTTAGTGTTAAAGGTATTAAAAAGGTGGGTATCGTGGGTTGTGCAGTTACAATTGTTACTAAACAAGTGATCTGATTTAATCAATCACACTGTACATGCACACGCTCATATATCGGTGTATTCCTTCCCCACTAGAGACAGCACTGACCCATAAAAAACTCTCTTAAAACCGCATTTAGTTCACTGACTGAGTAACGCAGATCAATGTCCTTTCCCTTCTCTTAAAAATTGTGAAAAATCTGCTCTTGGCCACACATCCATCACCTGTCCCCCTGCTGGAGGTGCACCAAACAATTGTGATGGACCAGCCATCCAAGTTCCCTTAGATGAGCTGACATTTAATACTTAATAAATAAGTGGGTTTTTCAGGGTCACTACAGCCTGTATGTGAGGGCTGTCATGTTCCACGCTGTTTCGTAGGATGCGTCAAAACAATCTTTCAGTTAGAAACATGTACAGCTCATGTACAAACTATCAGCCGGATGATATACGAGTGGACATAGAAAAAAAAAAAAAACACGGCAAGCATGTTGCTATCCTGTGGTAGCAAGTGGTTGTGATGCAGTAGCCTGTCAGCTAAGCTCTAAAGTTTGAGTGCTCAAAATATCTGCAGTGGCGTACTTGCCCGGACTATGCTATATAAGCTCTACAGTGATTATTTGCCTCTACTAAGAACATAATTCATATTAACAAGAATCCGTGTTCATGGTTACAACAAGGTCACCCTAAATCATTTAATAATTGAGTGTTTCCCTGATTATATTAGCCCACTTAATATTAACACCAATTATATTATTCTTATTTCCTGTCACAGCAGTTGCCTTAAATTGTGTTTTGTTTTCGTTCCGTGCGAGTTTTTTTCTACAGTATCACTGCAGTTAGTATGAGATTTTTCTGATGATTATCAAAAAATAAAAATGTAACCTAAAGATACTAAATGTTTTGATGGTTTAAATAGTTGCACAGTTTTTCCAGGTAGTTCCAAATATTTTTATTTATTTTTTTTTTTTTTTTAAATATCTTTTTATTCAAGATTTTTCATTAACAAAGGTCTCAGTTTACATATTCAGCAGCATACATGTTCATATCAATGATATTGCCTGAGACAAAGAAAAAAAAACACACACACACAACAAAACACCTGCAAATAAGTATTCTGAAAAACAGTTGTCTTATTTATACACTATTAAAATAATCAATAAAAGGTTGCCAAGTTTCATGAAAAAGGTCCTCTTGTTGTCTGAGTGAAAATTTAATCTTCTCTAGATGTAGGTATTGCATTGTATCCCTTAATAAATTCAGGTGAGTTGGAGGGGCTCTGCTTTTCCAGTTTAATAGAATCAAACGTCTAGCTAGAAGAGTAACATACCGCAAAACATTCTTTTGTTTGTCGTTTATGGTTATTCCAGTAGTTGGTACTCCGAATAGTCCCATCATTGGATCCAATGGGAGTCTAACCTTAAAAATCAGAGACAAAACTTCAAATATTCTGGACCAGTAGGGAATAATTTTGGGGCAATTCCAAAACATATGGGACAATGAAGCTGGAGAATAACCACACCATTCACATGAAGGGTCCACCCCTGGAAACATTTTAGATAATTTTAGTCTAGACAGATGTAGTCTATGGAGGATTTTAAACTGGATTAAACCATGTCTACTACACACTGAGGACGAGTGAACCCATCGCTGAGCCTCCGACCACTGATCATCAGTAATGTTTATAGTTAAATCAGTACTCCAGGCTTCTTTCAAGTGGTCTAAGGTGGTGGTACAGTCTGTGAAAGGTAATTGTATATTCTAGAAATAGAACCTTTCTTTAATGGATCTTGAAGCAAAGTCTTATCCATGGCATATTCTTGTGGCTGACTGGGGAAGAAGGAAAATACCGCTCTTGTGAAATCACGAATTTGCAAATATTTGGAAAAATCTTTGTTATCGATATTAAATTTCTGTTTTATTTGGGCAAATGTAGAAAAGGTCTTGTTAATAAATAAATCTGCGATTGAGTAGACCCCTTTGGAACTCCACTGTTTAAATGAATCATCTGAGAGTAGTTTGTAAGCTTGATTATTAATCAGTGGTATTAACACAGAGCAATGATTCCATTTAAAATATCTTCTTATCTGAGACCAGATTTTTAGTGAGTGAGATACCACCGGGTTCTGGCATTTGAATTTAGAAAGAGAAGAGAAAGAGAATTTGGGTAAAAAGCTTGATTTTCCAACCGTTCCCAGTCAGGTCTGGTGTTTCCATCCCAGAAAGACATACATCGTATGTTACATGACCAATAATATAGTCGAAAGCTTGGTAGACCCATTCCTCCTAAAGGTTTAGGTCTTTGAAGAAAGTTTTTTTTTTTATTCTTGGAGTCTTTTTACTCCATATGAATGATGAAATTAGTGAATCTAGTTTTTTAAAAAAAGTTTTTGGTAATCACAATAGGTATGCATTGAAACAGAAATAAATATTTGGGCAGTATGTTCATTCTAACTACATTAATACGGCCAGCTAATGAAATGGGTAGACTGCTTAATCTGTTAAACTGTTGCTCAGTTTGTTGGTAGAGATTTGTAAAATTTTGTTTAAAAAGTCCTGATATCTCCTTTGTTATGCTTATTCCAAGATATCTGAAAGTATTTGAAACGGTAAAAGGGAAAGATGTTAATATATTACACTTATCCTTATTGTTGGAGCCAATGGGGAATAATATACTTTTTGAAATATTAATCTTATATCCTGACACTTCACCAAATTTAGAAATTATAGACATAATAGGTGGCATCGAAATCAATGGGTCTGAGATATACAGAAGCAGATCATCTGCATATAAAGATACTTTATGCTCAGTGTTTCCTCTTGAAATTCCTTTATAGTCGTCTGCAGACTGTAAGGCTATGGCGAGAGGTTCGATAACCAGAGCGAATAATAGAGGCGACATGGGACAGCCCTGACGTGTTGAACGGTGGAGATAAAAGGAGCTTGAGCAAGTATCATTTGTTTGTACTGACGCTTTGGGTTGAGCATAAAGTAACCTTATCATAGAAATGTAACCAAAGCCAAACCTTGACAGGGTCGAGAAGAGAAAATCCCACTCGACCCTGTCAAAGGCCTTTTCCGCATCTAATGACAGCAGTACCTCTAAATCTTTAAAATTAGGACTGCGAGAATAAATAATATTAAACAACCTTCTGATGTTAAAGAATAATTGTCTGTCTTTAATAAACCCAGTTTGATCTGGGGATATTACAGTAGGAAGAACGGTTTCTAAACGCCTGGCTAAAATTTTTGCTAATATTTTATTGTCCACATTTAAGAGACTTATGGGTCTGTAAGATCCCGGCTCAGTCGGGTCTTTGCCTGTTTTATGAATTAATGAGATGTTTGCATCATATAACGTAGATGGCAGGTATGCAGTTGCTAAAGCTTCTCTATAAACCTGTAGTAAAAGTGGAGCAAGCTGTTCATTGAACGCTTTATAATATTCTGCACTATACCCATCTGGGCCAGGACACTTTGAGCTTTGCATACTATGAATTGCTTGTTTTATTTCCTCATTTGAGATTGGTTCTTCTAGTAATGTTTTACATTCCGAGCTAATGGTAGGTATTTGGATATCTTGAAAAAAATTATCTATCAAATTTGGGTCATTTTTAGATTCTGAAGAATAAAGTTTAGAATAGAAATGCTTAAATGTGTCATTAATCATTTTTGAATCTGTAGTAATCTCCCCTGCATTTGTTCGTATTTCAGTAATTAGTCTCGATGCAGTGTTTTCTTTAATTTGCTGAGCTAACAGTTTACCGGTCTTTTCGCCATATTCATAATATTTGTGTTTTAGTTGTGTCAGTAGTTTTGTAGTTTCAGTTGAATAGAGTTAGAGAATAGAGTTTACAGACAGAGCTTTACAGACAAAGCTCTGTCTGTAAAGACAGCTTTTTGTTATAAACATCTGGTGTAGGAGAGTTAGCATACAGTCTATCTGTCACAATGAGGTCTTGCATTAGTTTGGATTCACGTTCCCTTCGTTGTTTGTTTTTAAAGTTACTTAATGAAATAATTTGTCCTCTCATATATGCTTTTAGTGTTTCCCAGAGTGTGGGGGAGTATTTTTGGGAATTTGGAGCCAAAGTGCGAAATGGGTCGAACAATTTATATTTTTTCATAAAATTTTGTATGGCCCTTGCAGATTTTGAGATAGCAGATAATTTTTGTGATGACATCCATGGTGGGGTCTAAGGCCAGATTGAAATCTCCCCTGATGATTAATTTGTGTGAATTAATATTTGGAAAAGATGAAAAAAAGTATTAATAAAGTTCTCATCGTCAGTATTGGGAGCATAAATATTGGCTAAAACAACAGAATCATTATACAGTTTCCCTGCAACAATAACATACCTTCCACGGGGGTCAGACACTACTGTTGAGGCTACGAAAGGAATAGATTTTCTAATTATTATGGCTGCTCCTCTACTTTTGGCTGAAAAATTAGAGTGGAAAATTTGTTCTACCCATTTTGTATGTAAACGTGTGAGGGTTTTCATCAGCTGCTCCTACTCCCTCCCTTCCTGCTCCCTCTTTCCCTTCTCTCTCACCTTGTTTGGTTCTTCCTGGGCGGATCCCAATTACTCTTCACCTGCTGTGCTCCACTCCTGAAACTCATCCAGCAATCAACTCCAGCAATAAAGGCCCTGCTGACCTGCTCTCCAGTGCCAGATCGTTCCATCAGTCTTGTGGTGATTAAGCTCAGACTTATTCTCTGTTTCTGTGAACTCTGATTTTTTTATACTTACCTATTTTTGTCCAGTTTTCAGTTTCTTCTTCCGGAGCCAGCTTTGTCCCGTTACCACCAGTCCTGTTCCTCCAGTCAGCTCCAGCCTTCACCTACCTCCACCGTCTACAGCCAACCTGGAACTGTCCTGCCCCACCCCTGAAACTAGTGATGGCAGTTTTGAAACGCGCTTTTCGACACTGCTTCGAAGCCTCGAAGCGCATGCGCTTCGAAGCAGTGTTCCAAAACGCGAGTCAAAACACTGGTCACGTGACTTAGACGTCTCATGAAACGCGTGACGTCACTCAAGTGGTTCATGAAACACTGCCGTTTCGAACGCGTTTCACTAGAGGCTCACGTCTCGAATCCAAAGTTTGACTGACAGGGATTTCAACGAACCACAAAGCAGCGCACCTGTCTCAACCTACTCCCACAAAGTTTAAAAGATAATTTGGAGCGCTGCCCAATGTGGGTTTGTGAGAGGCGAGAGATAGTGAGATTTTGACAGAGAGATACTGATACTTTGATTAATAGTGAGATAGTGAGTTTATGCAGCTAGTTTAGACCACAGATTAGATAGACTGTAACGTTACACTAACACATAGCCAAGCTTAGGTCCACACAAAAGACACACAGCATCACACTATAGGCCATATTTGCTAGGTAGGTTAGATTACTTTAGATTAGATTGTTAGGATTTAGAGATGGATGTTCCAGCACGCAAGAGACGTCGTTCTGTGGCGTGGGAACATTTCCATTTGGAAACCCCAAACAAAGTTAGGTGTATGATTTGTGATAAGCAACTTGCTTATTGCAATAATATATCTACAATGATACGCCGTTTGGCAAGAGTCCATAAAATGGAGGATGAGGGGAATGCTGCTGCCCCCAGTTCTGTAGGTGCCACTCCTGCAAACCTTTCTGCTGGTTCCTCTCCTGGTACTTCTGCTGGCACTGCTGCTGGCACATGTAGCCAAGGTATGCATATCAAAGTAACTATAATATACACAATGATAGTAATATAGGCCTAAATGATTAATGAATAAAGAATTATGCAATTGTACATAAGTGAACCCACTCATTCAGTTTAAATCACAGTTCAGTTCAAGCAGGTTTTGTGTGTAGTGTAGGTTGAAACCTGTTAACCTTTAGCCTTTTTCTGAAGTAAGTCATTGCTCTGTGTTTTTCTATCCCCTAAATTCACTTAAACTTTACATATGTGTTTTCATATGTTTCATAATCCTATTTATTATTTATTTACTAGGGAAATTCACATATAAGTAATTTCTATGCTTGCAATAAGCTGTGAAATGCTTCAGTTGCTCGTTGTAAATAGTTTGTTTGCTTCTTATAGCTAGACAGAAGGGTTTGGATGAGTCCCTCGTCCGCTTGGTGGTCAAGGACTTGCTGCCTCTGTCAGCTGTGGAGGATGAAGGGTTCAAGTTATTTGTACATGACTTGGACCCCAGCTATGTCCTCCCATCAAGAAAAGCTGTGGCAAACATGATAAATGAACTGTATGAGAAAACCAAGGAGAAGACCAAAGAAGACCTAAAAAAGGCTGATTCAGTTTGCCTCACCACAGATATGTGGTCGTCCATTAACATGGATGGCTACATTGGAGTAACGGCTCACTACGTGGCACCTGACTCAAAACTGGAGACAGTAATACTGGGAGTTAGTCATTTTGCACAATCACATACCGCTCAGCACATTGCGGAGGCACAGAGGCTCCTCATGGCTAACTGGGGCATTACTGAGAAGGTCAGCTTTATGGTAACAGATAATGCTGCCAACATGAAGCTGAGTGTCCAGCTCCTCAACCTCCGGCACATCTCCTGCTTCGCTCACACACTGAATTTAATTGTGAAAAAAGCACTGGATCATACACCCATTATTAATGATATAAGGGACAAAAGCAGGAAAGTGGTGGGACTGTTCAGGTCAAGCAGCAAGGCGAAAGAAAAACTAAACGAAATGCAAATGCTGATGGGACGGCCAACGCTAAAACTAATTCAGGAGGTGGATACCAGGTGGAACAGCACTTTTGACATGTTTCAACGGCTATATGAGCAAAGGGAACCTGTGGGGGCAGCTCTGTCCAATCTGGAAAATGACATTTCTCCTCTGACCAGTGCTGATTATGATATCATTCAGGAATCGTTTCTGCTGCAGCCTTTCAAGGCAGCAACAACTGGTACTTTAATAGTAATTAATAATTTCATTGTATTTGTTGGTATGCACTGAGATAAATCTATTGTATCTTTTCTTATTCTAACAGAGCTGTCAGAGGAGAAGAGGGTCTCAGCCTCAAAAGTGATCCCGCTGTATAGAATGCTGCAGCATAAGCTGTTTGAGCATTTGAAACAAACAAAGCAACAATCAACTTTGCAGTTGGGTGAGCAACTACAATAATTATTACAACAACTGTAATGATACTAACAAACTATATTAATAGTGTGAATATTTGTATTGATGAACAGGCACACTGTTGAAGGATGGCCTGCAGCAAAGATGTGGCCAGTATGAAACATACAGGCCACTTGCACTGGCAACATTGCTGGACCCCCGTTTTAAAAGCCTGGGTTTTGGTAACCCAGCAAAGGCACAGGAAGCCGAAAAACAGCTGGCCTTGGAGTGTGCTGCAGTAATGCAGCCTGTAGCAACACCTGGTGAGAATTAAAAAATCTTAATAGGTCATATTTTGTCAACATTTATTGTGAACACTTTTTAATTTCATTTCATTATTTTTTTAGAACCTCAAATCTCACTGGCAGCATCATCATCACCTCCATCATCATCATCCTCCACAGCCGAAGACAGTCTTTGGTCTCTGTTTGACCAAAAAGTAAAAAACCATCACCCACAGCATAACTGCAGACGCCACAGTTGAAGTGGGAAAATATTTACAAGACCCATTTATTCCCCGCACCGCGGACCCACTTGTCTATTGGAAAGAGAGGGCAGTTATTTTTCCTCATTTATATAAACTGTCAAAAAAGTTTGTCCATACCTGCAACCAGTGTTCCATGTGAACGAGTCTTCTCAAAAGCAGGGGAGGTATTAAACAAAAAGAGAAACCGTTTGCACCCCTCCACTGCTGAAAAAATATTTTTGAATAAAAACCTTGAAATCTGATTAATGCATAGCTTCCATGGCTTTATTTAATTTTATTTACACAAATTAATTCGTAACATACACCTGCATACACTTACACAAACTTTATTAGAACAAGCTTTATTAGAAACCATGTCAGATCAGGATATGTTTTGTTGAGCCACTGTGGAGAAATACTGAGACATCACCACCAGAGGCCACTGTAGAGTCGTGATTCGAACAGCGATTCGAAGCCTCGAATCATTTGTTTCGAGTGCTTTGCTGGTTCATGAGGCTTCGTTTTGCCCATCCCTACCTGAAACCCACTTGCCCCAGAAACCTATTTTTGTTAATAAATCCTTTTTGACTCTGCATATTTGGGGTCCGCCAGTCTTCCTTTCCTAACAGAACGATCTGGCACTGGAGAGCAGGTCAGCAGGGCCTTTATTGCTGGAGTTGATTGCTGGATGAGTTTCAGAAGTGGAGCACAGCAGGTGAAGAGTAATTGGGATCTGCCCAGGAAGAACCAAACAAGGTGAGAGAGAAGGGGAAGAGGGAGCAGGAAGGGAGGGAGTAGGAGCAACTGATGAAAACCCTCACAAAACGTATGTGCTTCTTGTAAAAACCCAATATCTGTTTTGAATTTTTTAAGGTGTGTTAAAATATTACCGCGTTTTATGGCACCATTTAGCCCTTTGCAATTCCACGAAACAAATTTCACCCCTAATTGGCCTCCCAAACCTGTCACATCATCACTAGCCATGGCTGTAACAAAGAGTAAAATTGACCTTCATAAGCGTATTAGAGGCAACCTTAATTACTATACATAAACAAAGAAGATGCAGGTAAAACCACAAATGAAAAGAAAAACAAAAAAAAAATAAAAACCCTGTTCCCTCTCTGAACCCCTTGAACAAACCGTTCCAACAGAACTTAAACAAAGAGTGCTTGTGCAAAGAAAAACATCTGAGCGTATAAACTCAGAGGTGCTTAAACATCTGACTTGCCACTAAGCTCCAGTAAGTGACATTTCTATATTTATATTTACTTCCCAGTTCCTTAAGACATTTAGACTTAACTATGGCTCAAATTAAATTATAAAACACTAGGCTATGTATACTTTTCATAAAAGTAAAATAATAACAAAACAAGCATTTTTCTTATTGAGTACCTGGTTAGCAATCGGTTTAGTCCAGTGCAAAAGATGATAACGTTTGTGTCCTTATATGACTCTGCCAGCAGTAGTCTTTCATCCCTCTTCCAGTGGAGACAGGGAGTTGGACCTGATGAAGTTTTCTGCGGACGATGGGTCTTTAAATACGTGCCGAGTGCCATCCACTGTAACCACGAGCCTGGCCAGGAATTGCATGCTGTATTGGACTCCGGCGTTGCGTAGTTTAGCTTTCACTTGATTGAAGGCAGCGCGTTGTCGCCCCACCTCCGGGCTCATGTCCGGGAAAATATGAACAGGGAATCCCTTGAAATTCAATTTGCCCTTGGCCCGGGACAGAGACAAGACTTTTTCTGTGTGCTTTTCAACACCATAATAACAAGGGTTCAGATTTATATAGCGTTGGGATAAGGATTTTTCCCTCTTAAAATAAATATCAGCTGAACTTAAAAAAAAAAGGATATACACATTCTTATGTAAACAGAAAAAATAATAATATGAAAGAAAAACATCCAGTCTTCACCTACATGTTGCTTTGAAATAAAAACAGCATCTCAAATGTTTCAGTCCTTCACCAACAGGATCTTTCATTTAAAATGGAGGCTTCTCAATAAAGTCCATTACTGAACATTTAAGCATTCACAATGCTTTTAACGGCCCTCGCACGGCATTTGTTGATCAGCGCTTTCTTCAACTTTGACTTCTCCACCGGAGTCCAACCAGGCAGCATCGAACAATGCATGATGTAGGCTGTAGAAAAAAAAGGGGTAAAATTAAGAACAATTAAATGATCATCTGCTGCAACCTCCCCACTCGTATGGACCATAAAACCCACTGCATTTCATAAAATGACATTGCATTACATGTAGCTAATTTCCCATTTATTATTGTAAGTGTGTTACTGAATAACTGTGAAAGTAGGGCTGGGCGATTTGGCCAAAAAATAAAATCTAATTTTTTTTTACACAGAGTGGACGATTACGATTTAAATGTTTTTATTTTTTTTATTTTATTTTAAATACATTTTAATAGATGTAAACTTAACAGAAACTGCAGGTCTTTCAAATTTTCCTAAAAATGCTCACAGTCAAATTCTTTGGTCATTTGTTTCAGACTTACACAAGGCTACTGCAGCAGGAAGCACTTCTATTCCATTCATCTATTAGAACTGACTGATCTGTATTTTAATTTGGCCTATATCATTTATATTTATGTAGCAATTGTTTTAAAGTTTGTCTGACTTTAATCTGCCTGATCTGCTCTTAGCAGTTAAACTTGTTCATAATAATAAGTCTGTGGGAGATGAGTTGTTTTAGCCCTACTAATAAATAATAAAACTAATAATCTTACCCTCCATTCCATCTTTTGGGGAATCAGGATATGCTTGGTAGCAGTGATCTTTTTTGGGCGGTAGGCGCAGCCTTTTGGGGATTTCCTTCTTCAGGCTCTGTATTCTGAAATCAAGATGAATGAAAAAATAAATGTTAAGCATTTGTTTAATATGAAATGGATATGATATGATATGATATGATATGATATAATATAATATAATAGGTGACCACTGGCATGACTCTGAAAATTAGGACACTTAGGCCCAAAAGTGAGGACACTACTGGAATCATTATCATTATTATTTATTATATTTTATTAGTATTATGATTATAATCATCACACTTATTATTAGGGCTGCAGTGATACCACTTTTTTGAAAACTGACACGAGTACAATGATTTCTGTACTTGCCGATACCGAGCACCAATACCAATACTTTACCAATCTTAAAAAACAACCTTGAAATTTCCTCTTTACCCACCAGGCTGTCTCCCTAATAATTTTGAACTTTTCTTTCTTTTTATTATTGTTCTTTAATTTAGCTTTGATTGAGAGTGAGAAACATTATTTCATTTATTCATATGTGAATATGAACCTTTTTGAATCTTAATTATAATGTGTTTAATGCAGTTTGCGCACTTTTTTTTTTAAGTCTTAGAGAAACGAAACTTAAAACCACAAGGCTAATTATGCATTATATATTTGCGCTGAGAAAAAAAAAAACTGCTGTCAGCATCTGCTAAAGGACACGATTCAGTGGATTATATATGTTTTCTTTCTGTGACAGAGCACTGCTGAAGGTGAGTCTGTTCTGTGTTTCTATCGCGTTGTTTATGGTTCATGTAAACATTTTCAGAGCTCACACGTGTGCAGCGCGGCTCTTTCACTTCTGTCACTACAGTCGCTTTATTTATGTTGGCTCCCGGTTTCTCATAACCGGGATATTGGTTTATTCAGGGTACTGAAACCGGAATACTGTGTAATGTGTCGTGTAATAGTGGTATCGGTGCGTGGTATCAGCAAGTGTTTAACGAGTACTAGTATCGCAGACCATCGTAGCATCGCAGGTGTAACATGAGCGTGGATTTGTGGTGATGCGCCGTGCGCAACGGTGGCGGTCGAGGGTCCGAAATGAGGACAAAATGTCAAAAATGAGGACACATAACAGACAGAAGGCTCTAAAACCGGACTGTCCGGCCGAAATACGGACGAATGGTCACTGAATTAGCTAAGTATAAGCGAGGACACCATTGAGCTTAAGTTAGCTGTTAGCTGTAAAGCTAGGTGGCATGCATGCATGAGTTTCGCATTTAGATTGTCGTTTTGTACAAGCTACTGCTAAAGTAAATTAGAGAATATCTTAAAATAAGGACCATAGAGTGAAAAAAACTGGATGAGCACACCACTTACCGTCTTTTCTCGGTTCTTTCCGTGCTGCCTCTTCCTGTGCTTTTTCTTCCCGGGCGACTGTTAGCATCTTGCATCTGCCGATGACCGCTAATTTCCCAAACAACCAATCAGAGGCTAGCTCTGAAACAGACAGCTTGCTTAGCCAATGATTGATCTGAAACTGACACCGACAATATCGCGCTTAATTTAAAATCTCCCAATCATAGATCAGCATTTGAAGCAGACAGCAGCTTAGCCAATGAGCAATACGATATCGCATTTCATTTTGTTCAATGCGAGTTTACTGTTGGATTGCTTATGTTTCATGGTGTTTGCAAACGTTTCTGGTGAGTACGGATTTTGTTTTCTTATACCTCATTCACACTAGGTGACAGAATTTATATTGAATAAATACGTGATTTTCAACACACCTGTTTAGAACAGGGCATCATGTCTCCGTCAAGTCTTAGCTAGTTTGCGGTTTTCAGGATATTAGACAGTTTATTTTTAATGGACTCATAGTGTCATCTATGAAACGGAACAGGGTTTTTAACCCAGGCAAAAGGAAAAACACAAGATATTTGACCTATTTCACTCTACTGTCTAGGCGGAACCCCATTTATTTGTTTCTGTTGCACAGTTAATAGTGCAACACCAGTCCCATTTTATGACAAAAACATCTCAAATAAAACGATAGCATCATGTTGTGTAGCCATAGTAACGCCAGGTTTCTGACCACACGCAGATTAGATGGTAGTTGTGCTGACAGGTCTGATCTTTTAAAATTCTAAATAGACCCATTCATAGATGTTGATGTTTTTTGTTTGTTTTTTTCAGTCACTTGCTTTCAGTAATGGCGGACAAGCTGCCAGATCCACGTTGGAGGAGAATAAATAAGGAACAAGAAAATACTTCTAAAAGATACAGAAGAAAGGTATTTTCTACTTAATTAGATTTCATTGTTTTATTTAAAGAAATCTGTATTTGTTATTGGGATAATAATTATACATTCCATGATAGTGGTTCTCAAATAGTGTAGCCCTCATAATCCTGTAAATAAAAATATTTATATAAAAAGTTTAAAAATGCCACTTAACATATCAATTGTTTTTAATTCCAAAGTCTGTTTTAGCATTAGTCATCCTGTTATAAGTAGCGATCATATCACTGACTCATTAAAAAAAAAAGTTATTGAGACTCTAGACCTACTTGTTGAGAAGCTGTATATATTGTATGTATTGTAATGTATGTATTCCCCCCCCCATGTATGCAGCGATGCCATCAGTCGCAGGACCCTCCAGGTACATGTTCACTAAGAAATATTTTGCTGTATGAATGGTGGGTAAGGTAGTAGAGTCAAAATATTTAATCAACAAAGCAAAACAAGGATGTTATTTTAGTGAAAATCATTCAAATAATCAAATTAGATTTAAAATTGGATACATAAATATTTTTGTAAGATGGAAATTACAAACTAAAACTTTGTTTAAATGTCAATATGAAGATAGTGACAATCATGACTCTCAATGGTAGGTGTAAGTATGACTGAACTAGGAGTAAACAGTGCACTTAGAAAGAAAGAGTTCTAGAAGTACAGTTACTGAGCAGTCTCATCAATACAAGTATTTGAGTTCATGTTTTTGGGTACAACCTGCCTCTGGTGAGTGATTGGTGGTGGTTTTACAAGCCATTTGCACAGACCAGCAATTCCACTGAATTAAAATTTGGGGGCTCATATTCCGATCAGGAGATCAGGTTGAGTTCAGTTTTCAGCCTATTATAATGATAGAATGTTTTGGACACTGCAAACCAAACGAATTGTTTAAATTTTTACTATTTCATAATATGTATATGTTTTGTTTTGTTTTTTGTAGAATCAACACATGGACTGGATGTGAATGAAAAAGACACAGTTTTTGAGTTGGATCCTTTTCCCCAATCCCATGTGCTGCCATCTTGTATAAATAAATAAGTAAATCATGTATGAATAAAGAGAATCAGTCACTGATTTTGCTTCCTACAATTTCTTAAAATTGGTATCATAAACCTTTTAACAAATCAATATTATGTAACTGCCAAAGGTCTTTGGGGAACATTTCCTTTTCTTTAGTACAATCATAAATTAGCTCATAGCTTGTTATGCATGAGTGTGGCTCCATATTTTTGTCTTTGTTGTGAATACATACATACATACATTTTGCTGAAAGACCAGTAGGTCTAAACAATCAATTTTGCTGCTGAATAGGGCTGTCAAAAATTATTATTTTTTAGATTAGCCGACTAGTCAAACGATTATTTTATAATGCTCTTTTAAGTATGTTTGAGTACAAGTTACTAATTTCCATCATCTTAAAGTGTAAAATAAGATGAATGAGAGTGTCTGGATAGAAAAAATTATCTAAATAATGACTTTATTTTTAAAAAATATTGCAAAAAGTGTGTTTTTCTATGACATTTTCATACAATAATCCTTCTGACCTTGTGATATAATCTGTTTTATGCTGTGAATGGAACAGATAAAGATTAATTGATTACAAAAAATTTGGTCAACTATTTTTTATAGTTGACTAGTCACGATTAGTCAATTAATCGTTGCAGACTGCTGAAATAACATGCACAAAATATGAGGAACACATGAGCTTCAAGTGAGACAACTTTCAGTTTCATGTGAAGTCTCTCCAGTTTCTCTGGTTGAGACAAAAGTTAGACGCAGCTGTGGTGACAGTTTCAGATTTGGTTAAGAACAAAGTGAGATCTCTATTATATCTCGGCAGGAGTCTAATCTGAGATTTTGTGCATTCTTTAGCTCAGGAGATAAAACTGAGAAACAGGAGCAATAAGCGGTTGGCTCAGATTGGTCTTAAACAATGCTCAAAGTTGTCTAGGAGAAATAAATGAGTTACTTTTGAGATCTCTTTTTGAAATACCCTTTCCTCTGGGGAGGTTTTTCGCCAATGCGTGGCTTCAGTGCAAGGCTTCTGTGGGCTTTATCGATGACAATAGCTTGATCAAAGTTTTCCTTGCCTAGCACATCAGCAAGGAATCTAGCCACAAAGTGGTTCGCGTTGTTCGCCTCCGTGCCTTCCACGATACCGACAATGCGTATGTTTTGTCTGCGGCTTTTGTTTTCCAAGTCTATACATTTTTCCTGCAGTCTCTTATTGTCATTTAGCAACACTTGGTGTGATTTTTCAAGGGCCACCACGCAATCAGACATGTCACTGAAAGATTTTTTCCATTTCTCCCTGTGTTCTTGCCATTTCAATTTGCGCTGTTGACAGATTGTCTACTCGGTCTGTGAGCTCACCTCTGATCACATCCATATCCATTTTGGTTTGATGTTGCAGCGTGGCAATGTCATGTCTTATTTCTTTGCAGTGACTTTCTATTTGGGCTTTTATGTCCTCTTTCATGTCTTCTCCATACATCTCAAACTGTTTTCGCAGCTCGGCACGTAACATCGCTAGCGAGATGGGTCCTTCCTCACTTGTTGGTCTGGGGTTAGCATTAGCTTTAGCTGTATCGCTTCTTTCTCCGGAGGGAGAGTGTGATTCAACCTCTATGGTCGTCTGCGTATATTTTTTACCTTTCCTCGTGTCCATCTTTAAGTCTCTGTCGTGTTTCAACCTACTCCAGAAACAAATTAAACTCTGGGAAGTAAAATAAATATTGTTTTAGTTCAGAGCTGGTCTCTCACACTGCTTACTCCATGCGACCGGAGGCGGAAGTCTCAGTATTTTTAATTTTTTATTTAGTTTTTTAGGTTGTCTATTTATCACTTAATAAACTGTAATAATCTGTCCCTCTCTTCCTGTCTAGTCAAGCCAGGCTGTTGAGGTAGCAGTTGAAGAGAGAGAAGAAAGAGTTCCGCTAATTATGAGGGGCCGGTCTAAGCCAAAAATGTCAGGGCTGTTTTTTTGTCCCAGTCCAACCCTGCTAAAGAAGGTGACTGTTCACAGACTGCTGTATCCAAACATATTCCAAAAAAAAATTCTGGTAGTAAAAAGAACTGGACTGTTGCTCAGTGTTCTAAAGTCCTCTTTTCAGATGAAAGTCCATTTTGCATGTCATTTGGATATCAAGGTCCCAGAGTCTGGAAAAAGAGTGGAAAGGCACAGAATCCATGTTGCTTGAAGTTCTGTGTGAAGTTTCCCCAGTCAGTGACGATTTGAGCTGTCGTGTCGTCTGCTGGTGTTAGTCCACTGTGTTTTATGAAGTCCAGTTAACACAGCCATCTACCAGGACATTTTAGAGCACTTCATGCTTCCTTCTGCTGACAAGCTTTATGTAGGTGTTGATTTTAATAAATGATAATAATACATCGGTTTTATATAGCGCTTTTCACGGTAACACAAGGACAGGACAAACAAAACGGTAATGAGAAGCAGTCATGTGTGTGGGCTATAGCCTGTGAGGAAGAGGTGTGTTTTAAACTGTTTTTTGAAGGTGTTTAGTGAGTCTGAGTTTCTGATGTGAAGGGAGAGAGAGTTCCAGAGAGTGGGAGCAGCCATGGCAAAGGCTCGGTCCCCCAAGGTTCTTTGCTTTGATTTGACTGTGGGAGTGAGAAGGTTAGAATTGGCTAATTTGAGACAGCGGGAGGCACGGTGGGGCTGTATGAGGTCTGTGAGGTAAGGAGGAGCCTGGTTATAGAGAGCTTTGTAGATGATCAGGAGGATCTTGAAATTGATGCGCTGTTGGATGGGGAGCCAGTGGAGTTGTTGCAGAACGGGTTTGATATGGTCTCGTGAGCGGGTATGGGTCAGGAGGCGAGCAGCAGAGTTTTGAACATATTGAAGTTTTTGAAGGTCAGTGGAGGGAAGTCCATAAAGGATGCTAACTCAGTTATCGAGTCTGGAAGTGATGAAGGCGTGGATGAGAGTTTCGGCAGCAGAGGGGGAGAGGGAGGGGCGAAGGCGGGCGATGTGACAAAGGTGGAAGAAGGCAGTCTTGGTCATGTGATGGATGTGTGGTCTGAAGGAAAGGGTGGAGTCGAAGATGAATCCAAGGTTTCTGATCTGAGGGGGTGACTGTGTGGCCGTCTGTGGTGAGAGTAAAGTGGGAAGCTTGTAAAGGATCAAGAGGAGGGAACTGAGCACCGAGCCTTGAGGGACACTGTGGGTAACCGGTATGATGTGAGATGAACAGTTACAAATTAAAATGTAATGGGATCGATTTGAGAGGTAGAAGGTGAGCCAGGAGAGAGCTGAACCAGTGATGCCAATGAAATGAAGATGGTGGAGGAGAATGGAGTGATCAGTTGTGTCAAAGGTGGCGGAAAGGTCGAGAAGGAGGAGGATGGAGAGGGATCTGGAGTCTGAGGCGAGGAGGAGGTCATTTGTAACTTTGATAAGGGCTGTTTCTGTGCTATGGTGGGTGGGAAAACCGGACTGGAAGGATTCATACAACTGATTGGAGTGAAGGTAATCTTGAAGCTGGGTGGATACGGAATATTCAAGGATTTTGGATAGGAACAGGAGGTTTGAGATGGGGTGGAAGTTATTTGGGTCATCAGGATCCAGTCCGGGTTTTTTGAGTATGGGGGTGACTGCAGCAAGCTTGAAGGTGGGGGGGAACAGTTCCAGAGTTGAGTGATGAGTTTATAATGTCCAGGATGAGTGGGCTGAGGCAGGGGAGGCATGTTTTGATCAAGGGAGAGGGAATGGGATCTAGTGCACATGAGGACAGTTTACTCTTGCTGAGGTATTCAGTGAGATTTGAGGTTGAGGTGGGTGAGAGGGAGGACAGGCGATTTTGTGAGATGTTGGGCAGGACAGGTTGAGAGTCAGGGCTGGAAAGAGAGGAGGTAGATAATTGCTGGTGGATATTGTCAATTTTGGAGTGGAAAAAAGCAAGGAAGGTGTTACATTGTCTGTGGTGAAGGAATAGGAGATATTGTCCATGGGTTTGAGAAGGTTGTTTACAGTTTTAAACAGTGAGCGGGGGTTGGAGGAGACATTGAGGATTATGCCAGAGTAATATGCTGTGTGGGCGGTTGAGAGTGCGGTTTTGTAGAGGTGGATGTAGTCTATATAAGATTGAGTGTGTAGTATGAGTCTGGTTTTCTTAGAGAGGTTTTCAAATTTCCTGCGTTGTTTTTTTGAGTTTGAAGTTCAAGGGCGTACTAGAGGGCGGAGCGAGTGAATGAGACCAGTTTGGATTTGACAGGGGCAAGAAAGTCAAGGCAGGAGGAGAATGTGTTGTTGTAGTATGTGACCCGGTCCTCAGTGGTTGGGTTATTGGGGAGGGTGGATGTAGCGAGGGTGTTGGAGATGTGGGTGCTGAGGGTGGAGGGGCAAAGTGATTTGAGATTGCGGAAAGATATGGTACGTGACTGTGTTTATTGGGCACCGGTTATGTTGATGGTGCAGGTTATTGTAAGAAGGTCTGAGATGGCAAGGTCAGGTCCAAGGTGTGTCCACGGATGTGGGTGGGAAAGTCAACAATTTGGATGAAGTTAAAGCTGTTTAAGATGTCCATAAAGTCATGTGCAGTGTTACAGGAGGGTGAGTCAATGTGGATGTTGAAGTCACCTAAGAGCAGAGTGGGTGTAGAGTATGAGGAAAGTTGTGATAAATTCTGCAAAATCTGACAGAAAGGATGGGTTTGTTTTGGGGGGGCAGTAAATGATGGTGATGGTCAGTGGAGTTGAGCCAGGGAGCTGAAAGGTGAAATGTTCAAAAGTGGGCGCTGGAGGAATAGGGAGAGGCCGGGGTCTCAGGATTTGTTGGTAGATGGCAGCAATACCCCCACCCTGGCCATCAGGATGAGGTTTGTCCAGGTAGGAGAATCTAGGAGGGGTGGCTTGGTTGAGAGAGAAGTAAATCCAGAGTTTTTTGCCAGGTTTCTTTGCCAGAGTAGATCCAGTTGAGAGTCCAGGATGAATTCGTTGATAAGGTTTTATTGCTGTGGGATCTTGTGTTGAATATTTTCGACCAGGATTTGGCACCTGCCCACACAGCTAAAGGTACCAAAAGATGGCTCACTGACCATGGTGTTACTCTGCTTGATTGGCCTGCAAACTCGCCTGACCTGAACACCATAAAGAATCTCAGGGGTATTGTCAAGAGGAAGATGAGAGACACCAGAGCCAACATTTATATTTTTAATTAAAATTTTCTGAGACACTGAATTTCAGCCATAATCATAAAAATTCAAGAAATAAACAGACTTTCTGAAATGACAAAACATATTGAACTTTTTAATGATAGTTAAATTTTTTTTTGCAATGGATTAGTGCAGAGACATGTGCTTGAAAATGTTCATAAGGCAAAAAATGCGCCGTCAGAGGAGAGAATGGACTATGTTACGCGCTCTCTTCATAATTTTATTTATAGCAACCCTCCCAGCTTTGTGATGACAGATGAAAAAACATGTCCCATCACAACCCCTCCATCTGTAGCATCTCCTACAAAACAGATAGAGCAAATACAGTATAAATGAAGTACGTCTTTACTCTGTACTGATCTTTTTAATGTTACAGCAAAAGTCTTTTAAATATAATACCTCTACTTTAACATTTTGTTATGCCTTTGCTTGTAAAATGATACCAGGGCCATATGCTGATCCTCATCACTGTCTCTGGCATCTGTGTTTGTATCTTAGCAGATTGATGGACATTTCTATTGCATTTTGAGGAGTTCCTGCCTATTACAACACACACAATGACATCAACAACACATGAACATTAGAATTTACCTTAAAACATTCAATATACCACATCCTAAACAATGTTAGATCAAGTACCATCAGCTTTCAGCTTGAGAAGGTTGAGTAGGTGCAGATCACGACCTGGGACTTTGGTTGTCTGTTTGCAACATGACATTACAAGAGTCACTCAAATAGTCATGACACAATGGCCACGTTTACATGTTTTCTAATTCTGAATTAATTGTTCAGAATTAAATAGTTTGGAATTAAATTATTCTCCTTCGACTTTACTGTAAATAATAATTCCGAATTTAGGTTTACATGAAAAACACGTTAAATCGCCTTTATTTAATTCCACTCAATGTCTGGGGGTCAGGAAGGGTTCTGATTGTACAGGGACATGAACATATTTACGCCTACCGGAAGAAAACACGCACTTCAACTGCTATCTTCTTTATCATCTCGGTTTGTCATTACGCCATGGACACAAACATGATACAAACTTCAGTCGTTCCGATGATAATAAAACAGCAGCTCGAGAATTATACCTTCCAGCGTACTTATTAAAAATAGCTTTGGTTCAAGACCAACGTTTGCTCCGGGCCACCATCTCGCAGGGCATCATCGCGTCAGAAGGGCGACCCAACAAGCATGCGCCAAACAACCAGCATTATTTTTAAGCAGAATAAATGTTTACATGATCGAGGAATAAACCACCCACTTACTTTGGAATGAAGTTTAATTCCGAATAATCATTTTCATTAGGAATTAAGTGTTTACATGGTCTTTTTAAAGCGGAATTAATTTTTATTCCGAATTAAATTATTTTTAATCGGAATGAATGCTCTCATGTAAATGTGGCAAATGAGATAGAACCAGAATCATAGACAAAAAGAATTTACCAATTCAGCAATCAAATCAGTCCCATGTTAAAGGTATGTAATATTTGATACTATGTGTGTCACTCTGAATTAAGTTCTACACATTAATAAATCTGGATTGACTCTGAAAGGGACTGGAAAAAAGTCATGGCAAATATTTGAATGTGATTGGTCAAAGTGTCACAACAGAAAAATCAAACTGTAGTTAAATCCAGCTGAGAGAAACAAAAATTTCAGAAAGTACTTCCCTTTGCACATTCTTTACAAGCAAGAAAGTCTGTATTTTCACTAAAATAGACTGAAGTCTGTCTGCATGGCCATGTTTGTTTTGGATTGATAGGGCCACACAAACACAAACGTGATTGGTCCAGTCTCTGGTCCAACAGTGGCCGGGCCCTGTGGGAGCCTGCAAGATGTTTTTTTTTTTTTTTTTTTGAGTTTGTGAAATCACAAATATCACAAGAATCCATCTTGCTGTGCAAGGTTAGGAAATGTTTTTTCAGTGCAATAAACACAAAAAAACCCCCCAAAAACATGCTTTTATTTTTGTTGTTTAAATATTACATACTGGAAGTTTCATTCTGTGTACTGCTGTCTCCTCTGCCCTGTGTGAAGGTGCTGTGGGCGGGACCTGGCTGGAGCTCCCTGATTGGCCAGCTGGCAGCCAATCAGAGCCTGGAGAGGAACCTTTAAAAGAGCCATGTGCTGCTGCTTCTCTCTCTCTCTCTCTCCACTGATGCTAACATGCTATTTTGGTTGGGAGGTTGGTTTAGGCGAGTGGGTACCCTGTACACTTTACAGCATGTAGTTTATGTTTGTTTATGCACACTAGGTTTATCAGTCGTTGTCACCCTTGTTGTTTTATAGTATCCAAAATTTTTTTTTAGATCACTTAGATTAGGCTTTTGATTTCTTTCCTTTCCCATGCTCAGTCAGGCCCTGTTTTGTTATACTTTGATTTCGTTTCTTTGGCACAACTGGCACGCGCCTCCTCCCACCATTTTATGTACACCTTGGTTAATGTTTTGACTTCCTAATAAACAAGCCAAACATTTGACTCCCTGTCTCAATAATTGTTTTATATTAGTTATGTCCTTTAGTTAATAAGGGACGTAACACTGGGGAATTAATATAAGGTCAGAATACATAAACCACCGGTGGCGGTCCTCAGTTTCTGATGTCCCTAAGGCTTCCTGCCAAATTAGACTAAATTACCAAAAATGTTGAAATTCTGCTGTTATAAGAAGCATTATGTGATATACAGACCTTACATAAATTGTCCCAGCCTAGGTGTGGTGGCTCTGTCCAACTCTGTCTGCATTTTGAATGAATCACTCCCAGTGTTGGGAAGAAACTGGATACATGTACCAAGAACATGTGTTCAGAATATTCATTTTGAGTAACTGTATTCCAGCACAGTTATTACTTGGTGGTATTCAGAATACAGTTACTTTTGTAAAATCAAAGGAATACATTACGGTATTTGATTAGGTAATTTAGGCTTCAAAGTGCTCAGAATCAGGGAGAAAAATAGACAACACAGACAACACATTTTTCCATCTCCAGTTAGTGACAGGAAATGCTTTAAAACAGTGAAACAAATATAAAGTTTTTCTTAATACTATTTGTGTGTTTACACTATAATTTGAAATATTCTGAATATAGTACTCTGATAGGACCCTGTAAGATAAGATAAGATAATCCTTTATTTGTCCCACAATGGGGAAATTGGAGTGTCACAATGCAAGTTTCAGAAACAGTAGGAAAAGAAGAGCATGCATCAAAATCAAGATAAATAATAAGATAAGATATGCCTTTATTAGTCCCACAGTGGGGAAATTCCAGTGTTGCAACACACAGTTCAAGAACAGCAGGAAAATGGAACATGCAATAAAACAAGATAATAGATAATGGCTAAAAAAATAATAATTTAGAAATAGACTTAAAGATAGACTCTAATTTTGTTCCGGTGGAGCAAAAATATAAAATACAAAATATAAAATACCAAAAAAAACTATTATGTACAATAAAAGTAACAGTGCAGCATATGAACAGAGTAAATCTCAGTAAAGTGACTTCAGTATATTATGTTATTTACAGTCTGACAGCAGCAGGAAGGAAAGACCTGAGAAACCTCTCCTTCACACAGCGAGGGTGAATCAGTCTGTCACTGATGCTGCTCTCCAGAGCAGACAGGGCGTCCTGCAGGGGGTGACACTCATGGTCCAGCATAGAGATGACCTTAGCCAGGACCCTCCTGTCCCCCACCTGCTGCACTGAGTCCAGAGGACAGCCCAGGACTGAGCTGGACTTCTTGATTACCTTGTCCAGCTTCTTCCTCTCCCTCTCTGTGATGCTGCTGCTCCAGCAGACCACACTGTACAGGATGGCTGATGCCACCACAGAGTCATAGAAGGTCTTCAGGAGTGGCCCCCTCACTCCAAAAGACCTGAGTCTCCTCAGGAGATAGAGCCGACTCTGGCCCTTCCTGTACAGTGCATCTGTGTTGTGAGTCCAGTCCAGTTTGTTGTTCAGATGAACACCCAGGTACTTGTATGAGTCCACTCTCTCAATGTCCCTTCCCTGGATGTTCACTGAGGTGACAGTAGAGTGGCGTCTGCGGAAGTCCACCACCATCTCCTTGGTCTTCCCTGCATTGATGATGAAGTGGTTCTGCTGACACCAGTCCACAAAGTCCTGTGCTAGTCCTCTGTACTCCACATCGTCATCATCCTTGATGAAGCCAATGATGGCAGAGTCATCAGAGAACTTCTGCAGGATGCAGCTGTCCGTGTTGTGTCTGAAGTCTGCAGTGTAGAGGGTGAAAAGGAAAGGCGCGAGGACAGTGCCCTGGAGCGCCCCCACACTGCAGGTCAGTAGGTCAGACACGCAGTTCTTGGCTCTCACAAACTGGGGCCGGTTTGTGAGGTAGTCCAGGATCCAGTCTGCCAGGTCACAGTCCACACCGGCAGTCTCCAGTTTGTCCCTCAGGAGCAGTGGCTGGATGGTGTTGAAAGCACTGGAGAAGTCAAAGAAGAGAATCCTCACAGTGCTGCCGGGGTTCTCCAGGTGAGACAGTGAGCGGTGCAGCAGGTAGATGACGGCGTCCTCCACTCCGATGCCAGGCCGGTACGCAAACTGCAGTGGGTCCATCGCTGAGCTCATGGTGGAGCGGAGGTGACCAAGGACCAGTCTCTCCAGTGTCTTCATCAGGTGCGATGTTAGAGCCACCGGCCTGAAGCTGCTGGGGTCTTTAGCGTGCGGTGTCTTAGGCACTGGTACCACGCAGGAGGTCTTCCAGAGTTGTGGTACCACCCTCAGCTTAAGGCTCATGTTGAAGACATGCTCCATAACTCCGCACAGTTCGTCTGCACAGGACTTAAGGAGCCTGGAGCTGATGCCGTCTGGTCCTGCTGCCTTCCTGGGTCTGATCTTCTTGAGCTCCAGTCTCACCTGGGCTGTAGAAAATGACAGTGGCAGGCTGGGGGGATGGGTGAGTCCATGTGTAGTGGTGGGCTGAAAAGCAGAGGCAGAGGTGTGAAGAGGTGCAGGAGTTCCCCATTGTCCAGCTGGGGAGATGAGAGCTGGCAGCTGGGTGGGGGGAGTGGTGGGTGATTGATCAAATCTCAGGAAGAGAGAATTGAGCTCGTTCACCCACTGCCGGTCCCCCTCCGTCTGGGCAGGAGGCGCTTTGAAGCCTGAGATCGTCTTGAGGCTTCTCCACACCCCCTGGATGTTCTTCTGCTGCAGCTGTTGCTCCATCCTTCTCTTTTGGCTGGCTTGGCTCGTCCTGATTTTCCTCCTCAGCTCCTTCCGTGCAGCCTTCAGCTCCTCCTTGGTCCCTGACCTAAAAGCTCTCTTCTTCTCCTTCAGCAGAGCTTTTATGTCAGGGTTAATCCACGGCTTGTTGTTTGAAAAACACCGCACCGTCTGGGAGGGGACGATGTTTTCAAAACAAAAGTTGATGTAGTCCGTGATGCACTCTGTCACTGCATTGATGTCCTCCCCATGTGGGTCACAGAGCTCTGTCCACACTGTGGTGTCAATACAGTCTCTCAGAGCCTCCTCACTCTCAGCAGTCCACTTCTTCACCACACGGGGCACCACAGGCTGTCTGTGCACAATAGGCTGGTACACAGGCCACAGATGGACAATGTTGTGGTCAGCTCTACCCAGGGAAGGCAGTGGGGATGAAGAATAAGCCTCCTTGGCATTGGCAAAAAATAAATCCAGTGTTTTATTGTCTCTTGTGGGGCAGGTGACATACTGGGTGTATGTAGGCAGAACAGGTGCAGGAGATGCATGGTTGAAGTCTCCAGAAATCAGGAAGAGAGCCTGTGGATGCTTTGTTTGGAGTGTGCTCGTACAGGAGTGCAGTGTGTCACATGCTGTCTCAGCATTAGCAGTGGGAGGAACATAGACAGCGATCACAATCACATGTGAGAACTCCCGGGGCAGATAATATGGCCTCATGCTAACAGCCAGCAGCTCAATGTCTCTGTTACACAGCTGCTCCTTCACTGTACAGTGTCCAGGTTTGCACCACTTCTCATTCACAAACAGAGCCAGACCTCCTCCTTTCTTCTTACCACTCTCTGCCGTCCTGTCTGCACGCAGCAGGTGAAAGTTGTCCATAGCAACAGCTGAATCCGGGATTAGCGGGGATAACCAGGACTCCGTGAAAAGCATGATGCTGCTGTCTCTGTATTCCCGCTGATATCGCGTGAGCGCCGCTAATTCGTCAGTCTTGTTCGAAATAGACCGCACGTTTCCCGCGATGACAGAGGGGAGCACAGGTCTGAAGCGTCTTTTCTTTTCCCGGAGTTTGCGTCCAGCACGTCGGCCCCTGCGCGTCTTCCGTAGCAACTCCGCCGGGATGTCATGGTGGTCTCGGGGGAACACTACAGCGCTGCGCAGCGCTAACAGCTGATCCCTTGTGTATACAATGGGGGGTCACGGGCCCACGCACATCGCGCCGGTGAAAATTGGCGAAAATCCAACAAAAGAAAAGTTGAAGCAAAGCAGAACCAACGTGTTTCTGAAGTACTTAGCTTTATACACACTATTTACAAAAAGTACAAACACACAAAGAAGGTAAAGAGCAAAAAAAGTTGGAAAATAGAGGAGCGCGATGCAACCAGCTGCGGCTCTCACCAGCGCTGGAAGTATTTACAATCAACTAAAAAATCAACTAAAAAATCAACTAAAAATCAACTAAAAAACACAACACTGTAAAGCTAAAAGGCACAGGAATGTTGCACAATAAGTGTCTTTGATTCTGAGCAGTGAACAAACAGCAGTTAAAGTGACTCCAGTATAGTAATATATAATATTACTACAATAAAGTGACTCAGATGATTGTGTACAGTGCAGTGATGGACAGTGGTGGTTAAATAAATAAGTAGCAGGTAAAGTGACTTTAAAATATTGCACATTGTTATTATTGCTATGGAGATGACACATGGTTGCTATGGAGATGACACATGACTAGCATTGATCATTGTACAGTCTGACAGCAGCAGGAAGGAAAGACCTGCGAAATCTCTCTCCCACACAGCGAGGGTGAATCAGTCTGTCACTGATGCTGCTCTCCAGAGCAGACAGGGCGTCCTGCAGGGGGTGACACTCATGGTCCAGCATAGACATGAGTTTAGCCAGGACCCTCTTGTCCCCCACCTGCTGCACCGAGTCCAGAGGACAGCCCAGGACTGAGCTGGACTTCTTGATGACCTTGTCCAGTTTCTTCTTCTCCCTCTCTGTGACGCTGCTGCTCCAGCAGACCACATCGTACAGGATGGCTGATGCCACCACAGAGTCATAGAAGGTCCTCAGGAGATAGAGCCGACTCTGGCCCTTCCTGTACAGTGCAAACTGTACAGTGCAAACTGTAACGGAATATGTTTCAAAATACACTTTAATGCAGGTATTCAGTATTCTGTAACTAAATACATTTTAAAAGTTCTTCCCATCACTGTGTACTTCATTGTCTTATGTCTGTGGTCCTTTGCTCTGTCTGTGTTTCCAGTCTGTGGCCCCTCCGTGATAAGTTTGCACACCCCTGACATAAACTGACTACACTGAATTAAATACAGAGTTGCAACTGTTCTAATGGGTGTTCCTGACCACACTGTAACATTTCTGTGGTTTTGCCCTAACTGAATAACTCATGAATAAAAGCTCAAAACCTTTCACCCTCAAAGACTATTACCATGGTGACATTACTGCCTTTTTTTGGATGATGTCATCTTACAACACATGCCTTTTCAGTGGGCTTTCCACTCTCCACACCCTGGAAAACACAGAAAACACACAAGTCAGCTTTGGAGGGGAAGGTCTGGCTCACTCACTGACTGAACGTGAAACAATTTGGTGAAGAGGAAATCTCCTGATAATAACCTGAAGAGACGAGACATTAAGGTTGTTGCTTTGTGATGAGATGTTATTGATTTGTCTGGAATGTTTCATAGTATTAAACAGGTCAGATCTGTGGAGAGGCGACCCCGCTCACAGTCAGAATGCCTGGTTTTATAGGTATTTTTGAGCGATAAAACCACCTGTGATTGAATAAATGTAAAGTAGAGCTGTTTAATGTCATACTGTGGAACATTCCAGGCAGAACAATTACATCTCCATAGAAACAAACAGGTGACGGACCCCCAACCAAAAAGTTACACAATGCACCTTAAACCCAATGAGGCTAAATATTTACTATCTACGTTCTGTAAGGAATTAAAGGGCCTCTTCTCGATTTTTCCCCATGAATTTGAAAAAAAACCCCAAAACAAATAATAATAATGTTCAAGCGTTTATTTCTTAAAATAACGAAAACCCAAAATTCAGTGTTTCAGAAAATTTGAATATTACATAAGATAAATAAAGGATATTTTAAACAGAAATGCCATGTTCATTTCTGTGCACTCAGTACTTGGTTGGGCACCTTTGGCATCAAAATATCAAGAAATAAAGGCTTGAAAGCTTCACTCTATGTGTCATTAATCTATATAATACATGGGTTGGACTTTCTGAAATGAATTACAAAAAATATAAAACTTTTTCATGAAATTCACATTTTTGAGATGTACTAGTGTCTTTACTGTGGCAACATTCATTTTTTTTTTTTTTTCAAATACATAGGGGAAAAACAAAAATGTTTTTTTGAGACGTACTAGTATATTATATAAGCAGCTCTAGTAATTAACATACTATGCCGATGTGTACTGTCTGTATGTAATTATAAAATTGTTTTATTGTAGAATAATCAGGAAGTGTGCATTAGAATGCTACTTGGTCTCTGAAAACTGTAAAAAGCTCTTATAAACTCATTGTGGTGGATAATTAGGATGCTCAAAATGCACAAGGTAAATGAAGAATAACTTTTGACCACTGCAAATTATTTAAAAGTTTTTTTTAAGACAGTAAAAATTGGGTACAGTGATGGTTTGAGGGGGAAAAAAATGCAAAAATACAAAATTAGCAGTTTATTGGTTTAAAAGAACATAATAATAGAAACCACTGACTTACTGTTCAAAACTGCAGAATAGGCCCCACATCTTCATATCAGATTTTCGTTTACTTTATTTATTGTTGAAAAATGGCTGTGTGGCCTGGAGTCTGAATATGTATAACAATCACATGTAAGTACAGAGCAGTGGGCGGGCATAGGGGGTAAGTGAAAACTTAAATTTTGAGCCATCAAGCTTCAAATGGATGAGGAATTCACACCAAAAGTCTTCAAAACTCACCGGTAAACTATGTCTTTAGAGCTAAAACCACAAAAACATCTGCACACTTTGTCCCAATCTTTTCTTTTCTGTTTTCATGAAGGGACATAGCTTAATATTGACTCAAGTTTGTTCCATTTCATTCCAAAACCCTTACAGAATACACCTCCCTTGGGAACGTGACTACTCTTTCCATGTTACCGTAGTAACCACAGGGTTACAACAAAATATGTGGGAATTTCTGTTCACGACCTTAAATGGAAGCATTTAAGGCTATTTATAGTGGTATTAATCATATCCTGGTTGAACATACAGAAGGCCCAGCAACAGAGAAAATGACAAATGACATAATAGTTATTTGAGTCTTAGTTTGCTAATATCTCTGTAATTACAGGGCCTATCCACACGAAACAAAAACCGACAAGTTCAGTGTCATCATCAGCACAAATGAAATAAAGTTGTTTTTTTTGTTTGTTTTTTTCCACAATAGTTTCAAAAAGTCGTGGTATTAATCAACCACATAGGTATAATTATTTATTGAATAATTGTGACTTGGTTTGGTGGATAGTACCTGTAAGCCTGTCACAATAATAATAATAATTTTATATATTACTACAGAAATAAACTGCGATAAACGGTAATATTAAAACTACTTCATGCCACTGAAACAATAAAGCAGGATAGTCCATTTTAAATAGACAGTCTTATTACGTGTCATGAGCTGCAAGTAAACAGCAGAATGAACCAATACTTAGTCAAAGAAGTCACTTTTTCAACCCTCAACAGCTCAAATCTTTTATTACAACAAAAAAGGCCCCAAATCTCCTCTTTTTGCAAAGAAATTATACACACGATAAATATATTGTTAAGTCAATATTGTAATTATTGTGACAGACTTAAAAACCTGTGGTAAACATTTATTATAGTTTTACATCTTAAGTGGGAAAAAGTTGAAAGTACAAGTACAGAAATATAGAAAGTAGTGTTATGGAATCCCTCTACCTGTGTCACCAACACAGAAATTATATCCAAAATCAAGGACAGTTTACACAGGAGAAAAACATTTTTCTAGCAGTTTACCTTCCTTTAACAGAATAAAGATGCTGTTCTGGAATTACCTCTGCATATGTCATATGTGCTGCCCATGTCCAAATATGAAGTAAAATGATAAACTAGTAGTAAAATGTTAAATACTGTATAACCATGTTGCTGTGTAACCTAACCTTACACAGCAAGATGGATTCTTGAGATATTTGTGAGTTCACAAACTCATGAGACTCCATCTTGACGTGCCGCTGCTGGTACGATTGAGTGTAGCATCCAAGCCAACCAAAACAAACATGGTGATGCCAACAGACTCTTTGCAAAAATAAATGATTTAGTTTGTGACACACTTTAATATGGCACGTTTGTTGCCTGAGAACCAGAATAAACACTCCAGTACTTTCTGAAGATGTAAGTCTGGTCACCAGTGACTCTCCCAGAGTTCAGAAGGGCGTGACTGACAGGACAGGACACGCACAGTCTGTCCATATCAAATCAAATATGGCTGCCTACAAGGAAAAAGAGTGAAGAAGAAAAATCAAAGGTGACTGAAACAATGCAGAATCAATGAGCGAAACACTAAACTGAGAGAAATGTCATTTTGTTCAAAATGATGAGTGACCAATGAGCTCCTTCGTGTCACATGTGCCACTGAGGTCATGTTTGGTTCTGACTCAAGACATGACTGAGGCTGTGGTGACCAGACTCATATCCTTCTGTATCAAAAATACAGAGATAGGCCTATCGTTCTGGTTTGAGGACCAAAACTGCTGGATTTTCAGTTTGCTTATTTCCTGCAAACACTGTTAATCATCTATAGTTACATAGGCTCCTGCCTCCTTCTGAAATGATGACATCATATTCTTTACTGTCATAAACACAACCTATAAAAATGGCAATTCAAATGAGTTATCCAGCAGACACAGTTTAAGCATGCATTTAGCATATTACTTGAGTATTTGAGGTTATATAATTTATATAGTTCATTGTAGCTAAGTTTTTGAAGTTAGAATTTCATGACAATTAGAAAAGGCGTTAAGCCATGACTTTGTTTTACAAAGGCTGCTAACAAAGAACAAGACCAGGAACACGATCAAAGTGCTAGAACAGACTCCAAACATGACATCACTTCTGCAGCTTTTGAAAGCACTTCTTTTAAGATACCAAGACGAGCCCATGTTCTCGCATTCTCCGCCAAGTGGGCTGCGCTGTGGTTTTACTGGGACATTTAAATTGTTCATAAAAATTGGCTCTTGTGATGTGTTTTCATTTGGTAAACAGTTTGAACCAACCTAAAATATCACTCATCCATTAACTATGCACTTTGTAAGTTCTCTGGTGGAGCCCAATAACAGGAAGAATTCAGGTTTAGGGTTTTTGACCAGTACAAACAAATGGTCTTGTCCCAGTACAGATATATTATATAAGTAGCTCTTGAGGTCAAAATAAGACTGATGTGTACTTTCAGCATCTAATTATAAAGCAATTTATTGTCCAGTAATCAGGAAGTGCAGGGCTAGTGTGTCCAAGCACTGAAGTTTGAGCCATTTCTTCTCGTCATTTACCCACTCACCTGTATTTAACGCATATGGTGTGGGTTGATAAACAAATAAATGTCCTTTAATGTCATTCTGTTGAACATTCCAACCAAATGTCAATAACATTTCCATCAGGACACGCAGGTGGAGGACAATCTGTAAGTTAGAGTACCATTAACAGGGCCGTACCTGACTTTTATTTATTCTTTTTAGGGAAGTCACTTTTACTCCGTACACTACACTGCCCCACAAAGGAAAAACGCAGTAACTGTGCTGACAGGTAAACTGAGAAAAATGGCTTTAAAGTTTTAAAATTGTTCCTCTTGTGTGTCAGAGAGGTACACTTATGTTAGTGTGTTTATTTCCATATGATGAGGTCATATTTATCACAAGTCATCACCACTGATTTGACCTTTGACCTCTGACTGTACAGTTAAAGTACAGAAAATGAGGTGGTGCGAGACACTGTATTTGGGGAGATCTTTTACCATCCAAAACATTCAGTATTCTAGTTTATGGGTTTAATAATAAATTGTGAACATTTCATGTTTCATATTTTTCAGAATTAGAGAACAAAACATGTAGCAGTATCTGTGAGGTGTGTAAAATTCTCAAACACAGATATACTTGTATCTGTACTGTAGTAAATTTAACTTCAAGAGGTTTTATGGCTCAAGAAAGAGTTGAAAACTGAGCCATAAGAGCCAAAGAAGCCAAAAGAGCCATAAGAAAACATCTGTGTTAGAACTTCACATAGATTTTTCCATTCTCTTAAAGTGTGTAGGACAGGTTTTGATAATTCTTTATTTAAACTTAATGTGGCGGGATAATACCTGCTGTAAATATAAATGGTTTCCATGGCAATTTGTGAAGAAAAGTTGAAAAAACGGGAAGTAGAGAGTTCTATTTTAGAGAGTCCCACACTGATGACATCACACTGGGAGAATTCTGTCCAAAAGTTCGTCACAATTTACAAGTAAGAGTTTTCTTTGTTTAGAGTTTTGGCCCAGTGTACATGGTTGCTAGGTAACAATAGAATTCTCTAGTGTGATATGATGATTTCCAACCAGGAAATAATGGCCAAACTGTGAAAAAAGTAGCTAAATCTTAAATATAATAATCTAAACTATGTTTTAGTCAAATGAGTGGTCCAACTTGTCATAGACGCTTTAAAGCTACAGTGTGTAACTTTCTGGAAGTGGTACGTCACATGCATGATTTCTTGGAAGTTAAAACCATACTTGGAGATCAATTCAAGCTTTATGCCATAGAAGGTCCTCCTCCAGGCCAGATATGAGTCAGGTTTGTGGAGACGCAAGCCCACTCACATGTTTTCCCAAGATTTTCAGTGCAATAAACACAGCCTAAATGAAAAGAGTATGGTTTCATTTTTGTCTATTGGCTAAAAAGTGACATAGCGTGGCTTTAAGAACTGAAGAGGCAGCGTTACAACAACAGGATATGACTAAAAACAGTGAGAATAAGGTTTAAACGTGGGTCGTATTAGAATAAAAAGCATGTGTGTATTTTTGGCGGTGGGGAAGCCCTCTCATCTGCTGTGTCAGACATTCCACATTGATCAGAGCTGTTATCTGGGGACACTACTCTTCCTGACCACTCACTGGAGACTTTCCACGCTCTGTCATAGCAAACGAAGGAACGAGAAAGGGAGAGGAGGAGGGAGGGGGTAGGAGAGAGAGGGAGAGAGGTTTGCTTGAGAATAAGGAGATAAAGGAGGGGCTGGGAGAAAGTGAGAAAGTTACTGAGGAGAGAGAAAGGAGAAGGGGGGAGAGAAACAGGGGGAGAGCGGGGGGGGGGGGGGGGGGGGAGAGAAAAAAAAAGGAAAAGGATAGGGAGGGAGGGAGAAAGAGAGTGAGGAGGAGAGAAAGGAGAGGAGGAGAGAAAGGGGAGTCAAGGAAAGAGAAGGGAGGGAGTAAGAGAAGGAGAGACGAGAGGGAGAGTAAGAGAAGGAAAGAGAAAGGGAGCGGGAGACAGAGAGGGGGAGTAAAGGAAAGAGAGAGAGGAGAGTTACGGTAAGGGAAGAAGGAGAGAGAGAGACAAGGTAAGGGAGAGCTTAAGGTGACAGAGAAAGTGAGGAGGAGAGGGGGTAGAGGGCATCAGGAGGAAGTGGAACCAGACAGGCCTATGACATCATCATCAGTAACAGAGTGCGAGGAGGGAGGGAGGGAGAGAGGGAGAAGAAGAGAGAGAGCAGGGGGGGTCACGGCGGCTGTTCTCTATAAAACGCACACATGCTTTCAGGACAGACACATTTACCAAGCAGAAGCCGAGACGTGAGGAGCTCTGAACAAGAGAAGAACAAGAGAAATACCACACTTTTGAGGTAAGAACTGTTTTATTTATGCATGGTTTTCAGAATGGGACTGTTACCATAACGATGAACAGTTTAAAACATGATATTTTACTTTTTGAATGGGATTAAAGTCTTAAAATGTTGCATTTACTAGTACAGACTGGGGAAATCACATACTAGGATGGGTATTTATTTTGGATTATCCTAAAAATATTACTGATATTACTATTACAAATTACTACTACTATTCTACTAATACTAAGAATAATATAATATTTACACAATATTATGGCAATCCTGTAAATGTCTTGACTGAGGTTCAAGTATCGTAGAAAACGTGACCAAATGCTAAAAGAATAGCTGTTTTTGTGTGTGTGTGTGTGTGTGTGTGTGTTTATTTGCGTAATATAAATATATATAAATAAATATTATTTGCTTAATATAAATAACTTAACAAAACACTTTAATACAATTTAGTACATCTCATAAAAAGTCTATTATTTTTGCTTGAATTTAAAGCCACAGTGGGTAACTTTTTTGCCAGATAATAGACTACATTATCATCGTCATTTTGGTTGTGTTTATTGCACTGGTAAGCTTAGATGTGTCCTTATTATGAGTGGGCTCGCATCTCCACAAACCTGAGTCTTACTTGGCCTGGTCTTCTGAAACGCTGCGCCTTTGGTTATCATCTTCCACACTGTACCATAAATCCTATCGATCTCCATGGAGAATGTTCTGGAGCATGATTTTAACTTTCTCTTTTCAAGGAACCATTCAGGTGAAACATTCCGTACTGTGCCTTTAAGAAAAGTTCATATAAATAGAATTACTCTCGAGTACTCCCATGTTGTGGTTTAAACTTCTCAAGAAATCACTATGAACAAAGACAGAAGGTCAGAACACCTTCACAGACACAACACTGCTGCAAATGTCTCAAGTCATTACACGTCAAGTACACGTTTTTCCTCCTCTTGAAATTAATAATTACCCACAAACCAATGACGTGCTTTGATTTCTCTTAAATAATGACATGGAAAAACTGTGACATCATGAATTCAAACAGAGTTATCGTTTCATTTCTCTTATTGATCATGTCGTCTATGGAATTTGACTCATATTATTAAAGTCCTATATTACGCAAAATCAACTCTTATGAGCTTTAATCCGTGTTATAATGTTATTCTTTCTTCAAAAACAGACCTGGAGTTGTGTTTTCATTCACATGTTTGAGTAATCCTGCATTATTAGTATATTTACATCTCCAAAGCTCAAAATGCCACCTTGTTCCACCTTGTGATGTCATGAAGTTAACACCTTTTACCTTAAGTTTAGTAGAGATTGGCAATTCCAGGGCTGAAATTATCCAGATGATTTTAATGAAGGTGTATGGAGTTCCACCTTGTGATGTCATGTGGCAATACAAGAGGTGCTCCACTGTGTTTTTAAACGCCATACACCTTCATGAGAATCATTTAGGTTATTTAAACCCAGGAATTTCTCATATCTACTTAACAAAATGTAAAAAAAAACCCAAAAAACTACTGGTTCATGACATCACAAGGTGGAACAGAGCATTTTGAGCTTTGGAGATGTAGCAGACGAATAATAAAGAGTTACTCAAACATGTGTGACTGAAACAAAACACAACTCCAGTGAGGTCTTTCTTAATTTAAGAACATTCTAACACGACTTCACACTCACTAGAGTCAATTTTGATCATTTAATCCCGGGAATTTCCGATTTCTACTTAACAAAACATAAAAGGAGTTGTTATCTTGAAAACTACCACTTCATGACATCACAAGGTGGAACAGAGCATTCTGAGCTTTGCAGATGTAGACAGACTAATAATGCAGATCACTCAAACATGTGTGAATGAGACAAAACACAACTCCAGGTGTGTTTTTGTTGATGTAAAAACATTCTAACATGACTTAACACTCACTAGAATTAGTTTTGCTTAATAAACTAGTAGGACTCTTATCTCCAGTCTTCTCTTGTCTTTGTCCAAACTTCGAGACAGTTAAGTAACATACAGAGTCTAGAATATTCAGCTGGTGCGTGAACTCAACCTGCGCACCTCCCACCACCCACCTCCTGTAGACAAAACACCAGAGAAAATCATTAGTCATTAGTCACGACCATGTACATGTTTTCCCTTCTCTTTAAGTCAGTAATTGTTCAGGAGCGTTGTAACAGGCCGAAGCAGGTTCACAGCCCGGGCCCGTGTGTTGTGTTCTGTCTGTGGTTTCTCCATCGTTCTGTGAGAGGTGGAGTAAACAGAGCCTGATGTCTGGTGAGCACATGTTACCGGTAAAGCACATTTTTCCACTGCACCACTGCGCGCCGTGACTCAATCGCACGTACCTCTCAAATACACCCAGGAGAGGGCAAATACTGCGTGTTCCAGACTCGTAAAAAGTACATACAATGCTTATTACTAACAGACCCCCAGGTGAAAATTTAGGTCTACACATTTTTAGTCACCAAGGTTACGGAGTGGTTAGATTAGTTGGAGGTTATATTGGACAAATAAACAAACAAACAAACAAAAAAGATGCTCTCTATTGTACTTTGAGATTTCTTGAGTACATTTTTAACCAGTTAAAAAATGCTGAAGACTTCTAGATAGAGTGTTTTTTTTTTTTTTTTGGTTGGTTATTATTATTATTATTATTATTATTATTATTATTATTATTATTATTATGTTTCCTCATCACAAACAGACCTGGACTTGTGTTTTGTTTCATTCACACATGTTTAACGCACAAACCCTACAGATTTAGGCTGAGTTCTTCTCTCATCCTGAAAACACTCTGTTCCACTTTGTGATGTCATGTAGTAATACAGGAAGTGCTCCAGTGTGTTTTTAAACTCCACACACCTTCACTAGAATCATTTGGATCATTTCAGCTCTGGAATTTCCATCACTACTGAACAAAAGGTAAATTTGTTCACTTGAAAACTACCTCTTCATGACATCATGAGTTGGAACAGAGCATGTTAAGGTTTGGTGATGTAGACAGACTAATAATAATGGATCATACAAACACGTGTGAATGAAACAAAACACAACTCCAGGTCTGTTTTTGAGGAAGTAACAACATTATAACATGACTTAACACTTATAACACTTAACACTTAACACTTTAACTCTGTGTAAAATAGGGCCTTTAGAAATGATACTCTATATAAAATATCTGTATAAATTGTTTTTTTTTTTAGAATGTAGTTTCCATGTTCCACCTAGGTCTGTCTAATCGATGCTATACTACTAATACTATTAAAAGTAAACACTAAAATTGTGTTTTTACATCTCAAATACAATATGAATAGTTTTCCACAGTGCAAATTGACAACAGAGTTTCTGATGTATTGAGTGGGGTCATTTCTGTTCTACTACATTACACCTACACACACGTAGGTGTTACGTGTTACGTAGCATATCATACTAAATGTTAATATTTTCATAACTCATGTGTGGTCTGAGTCCTTGTCCAAACTCAGAGACACTTTGGGACATATGGAGTCCAGAGTGTTATACTTTAATGTTAACATTTACAGGCCCTTCCTCTTTGTACAAACCTTAAAGTGAATTGTGGAACTGTTATGACTGGGGGAGGTCGGTGAGTGGTGGGTGGGCGATGTGGTGTAAAACTAATAACAGTTTACTTTGCATTGTTCAAAATGTCACACAATTCATAAACTGTGTTAATGTTGTTAGCATTAGCGTTTTATAGCCATTGTGATGTTACTTTTTACGAACCTCGGTTTTGGTTTTGTTGCCATCGTTTTGAAGGTGCGTGCTATATTACACAAAATGAACTCTTGAGAACTTTTAGCCATGTTATAATGTTTTACCACATCAAAAACAGACCTGGAGTTGTGTTTTGTTTCATTCACACATGTTTGTATGATCCAGTATTATTAGTCTGTCTACATTTCCAAAGCTCAAAATGCTCTGTTCCACCATGTGATGTCATAATGTGGTTCATGTTAACAACTCCTTTTACCTTTAGGTCAGTAGAGATTGGCAATTCTAGAGCTGAAATGATCTAAATGATCCTAGTGAAGTTGTGTGGAGTTTAAAAACACAGTGGAGCATTTCTTGAATCACCACATGACATCACAAGGTGGAACAGAGTGTTTTCGGTTAGAGCGAAAACACATAAGAGCCTAAATATGCAGGGTTTGGTGTTAAACATGTGTGAATGAAACAAACACAACTGCAGGTGTGTTTTTGACAAGGAAACAATATTATAACATAGATCAGAAAATACCGTAATATCTGCCTTTTAAAGTACTAAAAACACAGTATTTCCTTTAAGATAATCCCCATTCTCTTCATTTTCCAGAATGTTCGCCTTGTGTATTTGTCTGTTTCTGATGCCGGCTGCCCTGATCCATGGCTCCCTGATGGATGCTCAGATGGACTTCGGCTTTAAGGTCTTCTCAGGACTGTCCCACGACCGGTCCAACCAGAGCGTGGTCTTCTCGCCGTTTGGAATTACCGCGGTGATGTCCCTGGCTCAGCTAGGCGCCGCCGGACACACGCACAAGGCTCTGACCGCCGCTATGGGATTTTCTATGAGAGGTACACACTGTTTGCACCTTTGTTCAGGCAGAAAATTGTGATTCCTGTATTTGATGATCTATGTTTCCTCATCACAAACAGACCTGGAGTTGTGTTTTGTTTTATTCACATGTTTAACACACAAATCCTGCATATTTAGGCTGAGTACTTCTCTCAAATGGAAAACACCGTTCCACCTTGTGATGTCATGTGGTAATACAGGAAGTTAACAGTGTGATAACAAGGCTTAAAGCTCAGAAGAGTCCATTTTGTGTACTATAGGAGCTTTAAGTGAGAAGTTACGAAAAATGAAATAATGCTGTGTATTTTCTGAAGCATGAGTAAGTTGTGCTTTTAAAATATGGACTAAAATCAAACTGTGCTGTTGTTCCAGAGAAAGGCATGTCCTGGCAGCAGCGTCTCCTCCAGAGGAATGTGTCCGTGGAGGAGGGGGTGGACGTTGCCACTGGGGTCCTGGTGGAGAGGAAGATGTCCATAGAGAAGGGCTACAGACGGGCCCTGGCCAAAGCCTTCCTCACACACCCTCACCAGGTGGACTTCAGCCGGCCGGAGCAGGCGGTCAGCATCATCAACGCCTGGGTCTCCGACAACACCAATGGTATTTTGACTAGTATTAATTATAACTAGTAGCGATGCCCCGATACTGATACTGGTGTTGAATATCAGCGCTGATACAAGAACATTAGCTGGATTGGGAAACGGTTCCACGATACTGGTTCAGTCGACATCCTGGTTGGACCTTTTAATTGGATGTAATGAGACTATTTACAGAATGATGAAGGCCCAGGATGTCTCATGTTTGAACTTTACTCGTGAACGTTACTTGGGCGATAAATCAGCTGCATAACACAGCTGGATAAAATTTGTTAACTACATTTTGAGAGAAAAAAAATCTATTTTCAATTCCTTCCACTGATATCGGTCAATCTCGGATATTGGATGATACTTAAAGCCATAGTTTCGATATTAGTATCAGTATCAGTCAGATAGGTGGACAGTTATTAAACTAGATTGCGACCTCACTTCGCAGTCTAGTTTAATAACTAAGAACAACGAAGTATGGGATACCCCCTTAGACAAACAAACGCTAAAGCAAAGCTGGTGTATCCTCCTCATTACCATGTCAATCTGTTTTCAATTTCGGGTTTTACAGAGTGTTTAAAAGTAGAATTCTAAACATAGGATTTTGTAACACACAGATAACCCTTTAATAAAGTCTTTGTCTTGTTTAGGAGCCATCTCAGACTTCCTGGCTAACGGTTCTCTGACGGAGGAGACGCGTTTGGTGATGCTGAACGCACTGCACTTCCATGGGCTGTGGAAGGTCCCGTTCGACCCCCGGCTCACCCAGGAGAGGATGTTCCTGTGTGCCAACGGGACCCAGACCCCGGTCCACATGATGAGGCTCGCCGACCGATTCCACTACGGTCAGTACGCGCACATTTTCAGTTACACAATCTCTAGATGTCACTCAGTTAGATGGTGGTAGTCAGTAGTTCTGTATTAATTATAAGGTGGTTTTGTAAGAACCATTTTGGACATTTCTGGTAGGTCAACGCACGTCCATGCTTTGGCTCGCTCTTCAGTCCAATTTAAGTCTTTACTGTTCTGTCAAATAAGTCCAACAGGCCAAGAAATGCAGACAATTTCCAAAAATAAATTGCTTATGAAAAAAATTATTATTTCTTTAACACAGAAGTTGTTTGGAATCCTCACTATTAGCAATACATACTTCTGTTGTGTCCTTAGACATTTGACCTGCCTTGCCTTCAGTGTCTCCGTACTTTGGTTTATGAGCATTTTAGTGTTTTGGTGCGTAAATGCTTAAATGGTTCCTTGGTGTAAAGAGGTCTGCAAAATCTAGAATTGGCTAGCATCTCTTTAAGTTGTATTTTAAGGATTTGAGTACTTTTGTCTAGTTTTGCAAAAAGATATACTTATAGTTAAGATGAGTTCAAAAGTTTCAAGTTTGGGAGTTTTTAATGATTTATGATTGTTGCTAGAAAAATCTTAAAGGTGCACCTTGTAATATTTCTAGTGGAGGTTTTGTTATTGCTATAAAAATACCTTGAAAAATATTTATTGTTACTGTGAGTGGGCATTCCTCTCCACAGATCTGATTTGGTACCTACTTGTCTCTATGGAGTAATAACAACTCCACAGAGAGAGGTAGGTGGCAGACCATTTACCAGAAAAGTTTCACAGTGCACCTTTAATGTCACCAAATACATTCGGTTCATTCATGCTCGCATCCATTCAGCTCGTCCCATGTGTCTCTTCTCACAGGGATGTTTGTGACTGCCGGGGGAGTGGACTATGACGTGATCGAAGTGCCCTATGAGGGGAAATCACTGAGCATGCTCCTGGTCTCTCCATTCGAACGCGACGTTCCTCTGAGCGTCCTGTCCACAGAGCTGACCAGTCACACCCTGAGGCGGTGGAGAGAGGGGCTGAGGCTGGTCAAGAGACAGTTGGCCATGCCCAGGTAGGACGGGTGCTGTGGGACTGTCTGGGTGGGGCTGACAGGCTGGGTGTGTGTTGAATAGGGATGAACAATTTATCTCAAAGTAACTGCAATTGCAATTTGAGGTAGTAGAAATTTATGTAGTAGAATGTCCTCTGCAAACGAGTGATGGACGATACCAGTGATTTATTATTGTGATATTTTAACATACTTTTTGATTACTTTTTGAAGTTCAGATGAATAAAAACAAAAGTTCTTTATTTACTAGTCAAACTGCCAAAATAAAAACTTACTAATCCAAGACCAAATATCCAAATGGATAAAATCTGCCTTTTTTACTTTCAAACAGTAAGTTACTGTGAAATGGAAAACATAGTGTTGTTGTGATATATTTATTTTCTTGCAATATTTATTATTGTGTCTGACAAAATAAATTTATGTGCAGACAAAACTATATTAAAACCAACTTAGTTTTAGTTGACTACAAATTTTATTTACATTATTTATTTATTTCTTTTTTAAGTATTATAAAGAACTACTGGACTTAGTTTAAAAGCCAACGTTTCGTTGTCAACCAGACAGCCTCTTCAAGGGTTTGTAGGTGACTGCTGCTCCCCTCAGATGTAGAGGTGGTGGTGATGTCACTAAAAAAGACCCGGGGCATCCTTGGTACGATTCTGTCCCAGGTGTGAGAGAGCTGGAAGCATAGTCCTTCATGTCTGTGTCTGTTTAGGGCACTCTGAATAGAATCCTACTTTTTAAATATGGGAATACTTAAAATAAATTGCAACTGGATAATTTTCCAGAATGGTGCAGCCCTGGTGTTGAAGTGCAATGAGCTAACATTGTTTTTCTGCTCACAGATTCACTCTAGCGTCTGATTTGGACATGAAGAAGGTGCTCACTGACATGGGACTGGGAAACATGTTCAACCTGGCAAGAGCGGACTTCACACGCATCACCAGTACGTTCTTTTTCATCAAAAACGGGTTCAGTCCTAGTTAAAAACAAACAAACAAACAAACAAACAAACAAACAAACAAAAGGGCCGTGTTTATAGGATGAAGATAATAGTTTTCAGACCACGTTTAGATCTGAAATAGTCCCAACAGACTTAGCGGTATTCAGAACATCAAATAATAAAATATACATACTTTGCTTGAAAAGGGGGAAGGGAGGGGCATCAGAAATAAAATGGTTTATCAATAAACCAAATTAATTGATAAAACAGCCTGAGATTAAAGACGCTTTAAATTGCTGTGTCATCAGAATGATTTTTCATATTTTGCAATATTCTGATGTTAATCCCAGTTTTCTCCATTGCAACTGAACTGTGTTATAAGAATGTTTTTGTTAACAGACTTTTGTTCCATTTCTTTCAGCTGATGAGAGACTTTGTGTATCCAAGGTTCTGCAAAAAGTCACATTAGAAGTCAATGAGCATGGCACCAAGGGAGCAGCAGCCTCAGGTGAGTCTCCAGAAACACAACTCAAGTTCTATTCATTATTTCAACTAATAAAACACATGTTGTAATACTAGACACTAGATTTGTCAAGAAAAGACATGGAGAGGCTGAGTAGGCTGGTAGTTCTGCTGCTGTGGTGGAGATGGGAGAGGGTGCGTTTATAAGAATGTCCTGAGAGGTGATGGTTGAGAGACAGTTACAGACAGGTGACTGCAAAATCAGAACATGGACGAGATAAAAGACGTCCTGGTTGAATTCACACCTTAGCTTCTATTGTTTTAACTATAGACTGTATACATGGACATAACTAACCTGCGAGCCCCTCTCCCCGTACCTGTCAGCTGTCAAAGGTTTGCTAAACTCTGTCCTCTCTTCTTTCAGCTGCAGTCATGTTTTCGCGGATGGCAGTGGAGGAGATCACTCTGGACAGGCCCTTTCTCTTTCTGGTCCAACACAAACACACAGGTATGATCGTAACAATGATAACAAGAAAAAGGCACATAAAACTGTCCAGTCAGTCCCAAAAATTCAACTCAAAATTGTTTTCAATTTTAAAGGAAATTACGGCTCTTCAAAAATTTTAGCCTTTGCGATTTGCTCATGGCGTCAAATTGAGTCTGTGTACTGAAAAAACATCGCCCCTCTCTCTGTAACTGCTGCTGTCAGACTCTTTTTGGTCTTAAATTTTGACCCTGGTGTTTTTATTTCACTATTTTGTCCTTAAAAAAATTTCTATCCTGGAGACGTCACAGTCCCTTAGTCCACTTCTTTATACAGTCTGTGGTTAGAACAGCCTGTCCTCGTCTCCATCAACAGCCTCACGGACATGTCTTTGTGCCCACAGGAGCGGTTCTGTTCATGGGACAGTTCAACCAGCCTCAGCCCTGACCCGGAGCAGCTCGGAGGTGTGTTCTTCAGTCAGTAACTTCACCAAAGAGGGACTTGGCTTTGAGCTAAATAAAGCCTCATTCACACATGCCACCTGACCCTGGAATTTACCTGCATTTTACCACAACAGAGTCATGTGTGAACGAAGCCACAACTGATTTTACTGCATTTTTGATCTGGTAATTCCCCAAATGAACTACTGGGAAATGATACTTTGCAGCTGATACCATCAACATTCCCCTGGGGTGTGAAGCTAACTGAAGGCACTGCTCTGTTTGAGGTTCTGTTTTTTTTTTTTTATTTAAACTTCATCTGAGCTTTGTTTTAATATAAAGAACTGACTTAGTTGGAACTACAACACGTGAGCTGATTTATGCGCTTAAACAAGTCTCCCACACATAAAATTACAGTCACAAGCTAGCTAGCATTACCCAGCAGTTTTTCAGTTAGTCACTCTCATTTTTTTGTTGAAAACACTTAAACAGGACCATGAGCTCTTGTATTGATCGCACGCTCCTGAACATTTGTTGTTTAAATCTATTTACTTTTTTTTCCTATTTTCAGTGTTTGCTAATTTGCGTCGCCATGGTAACTGCCGAACATTCCACCAATAGAGACACATGTAGAACACCCCTGGCATGACGTCACTGTAAAGTATCTATAAGTCTCATGTGTGAATAAAGCCAGAAAATTGCCAGTACAACCACTTTGTTTCCTAAGTTATGAGCTTGATTTCCTTGGTTACAAGCTTGGTTGCCTTGGTTACGCTACATGGTTACATCCCATTGTCATTGAGTGGAAATGATGCAGCAGTGCGTTGCTCCGTGAGAGAGCACAGAGAGCCAAATGCAGACCCAGAAATGTTCTGGGACTTGTGCATGTGTGAATGAGGCTTAAGAGACAATATTTTATGACTCTATTTAACTTTTCTTGAGATGTTTATTCAGAAAAATGTTGTACCTGCACCTTCATTCTTCAGTCTAACTTTAATATCTGGAGCTCTTGTACAGACATGTTTGTATATTTGTGGTATTTATTTTGTATTTAAATATTTTTGTAATAAAATTGTATAAACAAGTTTTCATGGACACTTTGGTTCAGGGTCTGTTTGGAGAGGGCTAATGACGCATGACTATTCTGCAACCTCAATTCTAAGCACACAAGGAGATAAGCAGGAATGTTTTCTCTGAGTTTCTGCGTTCCAGAGGTCAAGTCGGAAAAACAATCAACAGTATTTTACAGTAAAAGAAAAATAATAACTTAAACTACCAATCAAAACAGGGCAAGTGTTCAAATGGCAAAATTAGAATCAATTTGAAGTTCATGTATTAACCCAGACATTATTTAGTTGAGTTTATTACTTTATTTGAACAGGGGCAAACACATTAATCTCATAAAAGAAGAGATGCTTCATACTAGATTTAGCTAAAGCTAGTTTCCATCTGCAGTCCCTGGGCAGGTTAACAAAAAATGTAAATACATCCAAGTATCCATCCATTTACTATCAAACCTGCACTGATCCTTTCTTTCATTAAAAAACTTCACACTCTCCATTTTCACTTCAGTTTCCCTCAGGATTAATAAAGTCTCTCTCTCTCTCTCTCTCTCTTGCAGTGAATAAATCAAATACATTCACAAACAATTACAGGACTGTAGTCGTGGAACTTTGGGTTACATGTATGAAAAGTGCTTTATAAATAAAGTTTGATTAACAATTTTGTCTTACCTTTGAAGAGTAGAAGTTTTTTCTTTTGTTTTTTTTTGTTTTTCCTGAAATGTTTGAATTTAATTTTAGTTTTTAAATAGACAGATTTTTTTTATTTGTGTATGTCCCCTCTGCTCCCCATGGCCCAGAGTCCCAGTCTGGTGGCTCTTTTGTCTGTGGTAGAGCTGTCACACATTAAGACTATACTTTCAGGGATCATTTCTATAGTTTGTGACTTGAGAAATGTGTTTCTAAAGTGTATGGTCTCACTAACCACAATGAAGAGTTGATGATACTCCTTCCTGAGCATGAAGCAGGCAGAAAAACCAGGTGTACTCCTTATGCTCTCTGCTCCTGATGTCTGTTCACTGTTTCCTCTGGAGGCAGTGAGGAAGGTGTATGGTCTGAGTGGGCTGACTTTGTATAAGGAACATGAAAACTCAGTGTTGCAAACACAATTAGAAATACTTCTCCACAGTGATATCTAGTGGTGAAGTCTACTACTACATCAAACACAATTATTCATAAAACATATCATGTGATATGTTTAAAAAAAATAATAATAATAAGTTAATGTGTGTATTACTGATGCTTTTTTGTTTCTAGAATACTGCAGTTTTTCTTAGTTGCTTTGACACATTTTTCTGATCAGAACAAACATTTTCAAAAGACATTGTTCTTTTTCACATTCACTATTTTTTGTCAAGTTTATTTTTATACAGAACAAATGCTTTGGTGCAGTGTTTCAAATTATTTTGTACAGTTTGCTGTTTCTCACACTGTCATCTGCTTTTGTCAGACTGTTCTAAATTCATCAGTGTCTCTCAATCAAAAGTTATTTTAAACTGTATGACACAGAGACATGTGGATTAAACACTGGTGTGTGAGTGCACAAACTTTTGACTAAACTGTTTCTTGAGACGTTCTTGGAGTCAAAGCTAAAATAATCTTACAGTTAACCTGGTCCCAACCAGGTTTGTACCTGGATGCTTGTTACTACGGCAACTCAGTGCCAACTTTGGTTAGTCTTTGATGGAAAGGAACGAAGAATTTAACAAGCCTGGATTGCCCAAATAAACCAGGTTTTGGATTTAGCTCGCTTCATGGAATACCCCCATTATCTACATTTATCCCAATATCTAAATACACCACTCGTTTTTGCAACTTGACCACAAGGCGGCGCCCTGTACGGCAGCGGCCACACCAGCTCCCGATAGCGATGTGCGTTTTATGTTAAATATGTCGTCTGTACCATCGCAATCTTCGGCAAAAATCACCTACAATAGGAGCTCACTACTTAGACTACAGCACAACAACTCCACAAAAGATCTTTCAGGAGTTAATCTAGTCTTGGACCGCAAAACACTCTGCGAGCTAGGCATCCTGTGCCGGCCAGACCAGCGGTGTGTGGGAGCTAGCATGGAAGCTAACATGGGAGCTGGCATGGAAGCTAACATGGGAGCTAGTATGCGCCGCAAGAGATGCGCTAGACCTCGCAAGCGGGGCTGTCGAGCTGGTATCAGCGCTAGGCTAAAAGCTAACCCTCACAGGACAGCACTTCCATCTATTCTGCTATCCAACATTCGCTCACTGGAAAAAAAATTGGACTAACTCAAACTGGATTTAATTACACAGAGAAGGGTGAGAGACTGCAACGCCATCATTCTGACCGAGACGTGGCTCAACCACACCGTTCCGGACAGCGCTATCCAGCTGGATGGACTAACAACATTTCGGGCAGACCGGGACCACGCCAGCACCAGTAAATTTCGGGGAGGTGGTGTGTGTATCTTTATTAACAACAACTGGTGCACAAACGCTGTAGCTGTCTCAAGTCACTGCTCTGTGGACATTGAATTCCTAACGCTTAGATGTCGCCCATTTTATTTGCCAAGAGAATTCACTGCCATCAACATCACAGCTGTTTATATTCCACCCGCACAAACACTGAGGATGCGCTGGCCACATTGTATCAGTCTGCGAGTTCACTACAGGACTCAAACCCGGACTCGGTCTGCATAATCGCGAGCAATTTTAACCAGGCCAAACTAAAGACTGTACTTCCACACTACCACAAACACGTGAACTTTGCGACCAGGGGAGCGAACACTCTCGACCAGGTCTACACAAACATCAAACAAGCATTCAGAGCTGTTCCCCACCCCCACCTGGGGAGCTCAGACCATCTCTCTGTAATGCTAATTCCAGCCTATAGACCACTGCTAACCCGTTGATGCATAACATGGGTCAAAAGTGACCCGGCCGAGTTTTTATTTTTGATATCTTTGCAATAAATTAATCACATCATTCAGTAGTCAAGGTATTCCTCAATTAACTTGTTTTAGACCATCATACATGATTTTTTTTTTCCTTTCTTACTTTTTAAATAAAAACTGTTTATATCACTACCCCTCTAATGCACAACATGGGTCCAAAATGACCCATATCCATTTTCTATGTTATTTCCTGTACGGCTCAGTGTTTCTATGATATATCATTGAAATAAATACATTTTATCATTTACTCTTCCAAGTATGCAGTGAATATCTTGTTTTTGTTTACCACAAATAATCATTTTCATTTTTCCTTTCTTACGGTATGGACAAGCACAGTTTTTGTATTTCTACTTCGACTTTACACACATGGGTCAGAAACGACCCACATGCATTTCTGCAATTGATGGAACTGTCTATACAGGAAGACAGCCAGGAGAGGAGGTTCAGAGGAACTTAGGAGAGAATGTTGTCCAACAGTTGTGCAGTGGAATCAGACAGACAGGTAAATATACTGCACAATAGAGAAAGTAAATAATAATAATAATAATAAATATAATAGTATGTAATATATAAGTTTTAGCACAATGCCTACATACTTCCTAATCTTTAATGTGTATTTTATATTCTTATTTTGATTTCTTTATAAGCAGAATAGAATAAAATGCAATGCAACAGACTTAGGTGTTAGAATTTAGCTAATTAGATTTTTACAATCGTTTCCCCCTCTCATGGGTCGCAACATCACAACTTGGCTGAGAAACTCCTCGAGAAGAACCTGACCATTGTTGACACTCTTCGCCAGAACAAGCCAGACATACCACCTATCATGAAGCCATCTAAATCACGGGAGATTTATAGCTCAGAATTTGGATTCAATGGCAACATGACCATGGTAAGCTATGTGCAGAAGAAGGGAAAAGCTGTTGTCTTCCTGAGCACCATGCATGATGGCAAAGCAGTGGATGACAGCAGTCAGAAGAAGAAACCAAAAGTGACCCAGTACTAAAACAAAACAAAAGGAGGTGTGGACACAATGGATCAGATGGTTGGCAACTATTCCTGTCAGCGGAGAACATGGAGGTGACCCATAGTTCTCTGGTACAATATGCTGGATGTTGCCACCCTCAATGCCTACACCAGCTTCACCACACAACACCCTGGTTATATGGGTGGTGTCAACAATGCACGTCGGCTTTTTATTAAGGAGCTGGGCAAAGAGCTTGTCATGCCACATATGAAGAGGCGCATGGAGGGCACGCCCAAACTCCAAAAGCAGATTATTGAGGCAATGGGAAGATGTGGGTTAAAAAAACAAAACACAGCCACCACCCAGCCACAAGAGAGCACCAGACAGGAGGGCCAAAGGAAGAGGAAGAGGTGCGCGATCTGCCCAGTTTCCAAAGACAGAAAAGCCAGTAGCTGGTGTTCCCAGTGCAGTGTGAAGCATGTAAAAATTGAGGTGGCAATTTGTGTTCTAGTGATGTGCCACATTTCACCAGTTTTCAGTTGTTAAACTACTGATACAGTGAAAGCATGCATTTTGTTCCTAGGCAAGGTTAACCTTCACCTGTTCTCACATACGCTAATTTTACCAGTTGTGGAAACACTCGGTTGCAACCAATACTTCTCAAATTCAGACCTTGTCAACTGTCTGGTATTTTTGGCTCACAAGGAAGTCCAACAACACTCCATATATGTAACACACTCTGGTTTATTTTTTTTCCAGCATATATAAAGACCGAACTGTGACCTCTTAGAGGCTTGCTTTTCTATCCTCGCATGTCTTCTGTGTATCTCCTGCTTGTAACTCCCTTACATCTAGCCAGATAAAGAACTTCTTTTACGACTCTACCTGGTCTATTGTCTCTTACTTTTTCCAACTTTGACTTCATACAGTTCAGCTCAATAGCCATGTTATGTTATCAGAAGTATGTGTGACAAAATAAAAAATAAACATGTTGCAAGCATTAAATACATAAATGTTTGGCCAGACTCATTGCTAAAATAATTACTTTAAACAAATTATTATTATAGTATTAGTATTAAGTCATTTAATTTTAAATCACACTTGGATGAATGGGTCATTTTTGACCCATGTGTGTAAATTTGATGTAGCAATATAAAAACTATTTTTGTTCAAAAAGTATTAAAGGAAAAATGGAAATAATGATCTGTGGTAATCAAAAACAAGACATTTAAAGAATACTTGGAATATTCAATCATAAAATAAATTGATTTCAATAGATAGAACAAACAAAACCTCAGCCAGCATGAAATAACCTGGAAAATCAATGCAGGTCATTTTTGACCCATGTTGTGCATTAGAAGGGGTGTGGATATGTTGTGCATCAGAGGGCTAACTAGGAGCAAGTCAGCTGTGAAGCAGATCAGGGCATGGCCCGAGGGAGCCGCTTCAGCTCTTCAGGACTGCTTTGACCTCACAGACTGGTCTGTTTTCAGGGAGGCAGCCACTACCAACCAGCACATCAACCTCAATGAGTACACAGAGTCTGTGACTGGATACATATCCAAATGCATGGACCATGTTACTATCACCAAGAATGTCACTGTACGAGCAAACAACAAACGGACGCCCTCAGATCAACCAGGGCCAACCTGCACTGGGGCATGAGAGCAGCCAAGCGGGCCTATGGACAGAAAATCCACTCTCACTTTAGGGACACAAAAGACCCCAGACGACTGTGGCAAGGCATCCAGTCAGTCACAGACTACAAACCAACCCCCCTGCCGTGCGAGGATAACACAGACTTCCTCAACTCCCTAAACATCTTCTTCAGCCGGTTTGAAGAAAACAACACCACCACACCGACAAAAGTCCCCACCGGCTCAGACAACACAGCACTCCAACTGGACCCAGCGGACGTGCGGAGGACCCTACTCAAGGTGAACCCCAGGAAAGCTGCAGGTCCGGACAACATACCCGGGCGTGTGCTCAGAGACTGTGCAGACTCACTCACAGATGTCCTCACAGACATTTTCAACATCTCTCTGAGCCAAGCCATCCTTTCAGAGAGCTTCAAAACCATCACCATCATACCGCTACCGAAAAAATTCCCAGCTTCATCACTAAATGACTACAGATCCATAGCACTCACTCCAATTATGATGAAGTGCTTTGAAAGGTTGGTCAAGGCTCATATAACATCCAGCCTTCCCACTACTCTGGATCCATACCAGTTTGTTTACCGCCCCAAACACTCCACTGATGACGCCATAGCAACAGCACTCCACCTATGCCTGGCTCATCTGGAAAACAAAAACTGCCACGCACGGATGCTGTTCATTGACTTCAGCTCCGCTTTCAAAATGGTCATTCCACAACACCTGGTGATCAAACTGAGTACACTAGGCATCAGCACTTCATTATGCAACTGGATACTGGACTTTCTCACCAACAGACCACAGACAGTAAGAGTCGGTAAAAACTCCTCAGAGCCCACCATCATTAACACCGGGGTTCCCCAGGAATTTGTGCTGTCTCCATTGCTGTTCACACTGATGACCCACGACTGCTGTGCCAGATTCACATCGAATCACATCATCAAATTTGCTGATGACACAACAGTGGTGGGCCTCATCAGTGACGATGATGACTCGGCATACAGAGAGGAGGTACATCAACTCATCAACTGGTGTGACAGGAACAACCTACAGCTCAATGTCAACATCCATCCATCCATCCATTTTCTCCCGCTTAATCCGGCTGGGTCGCGGGGGCAGCACACTGCCCATTACTCTGTGCACCAGACCCAGACCCCTATGAACCCCTCTGCAGGTGGTGAGCCCACAGGAGGGAGGAATTCCTTGACGGTCCTTGATTGTAAACTGTTCATAGGGGTGTTGCATGTTTTCTGGTTGATGGGGGGAAACCGGAGTACCCGGAGGAAACCCATCCAGACACGGGGAGGAAACATGCAAACTCCACACAGAAAGGCCCGGGCGACCCGGGATCGAACCCGTAACCTTCTTGCTGTGAAGCATGAGTGTTGCCACTCAGCCACCCTGCCGCCTCAATGTCAACAAAACAAAAGAAATAACTGTGGACTTTAGGAAAAAATACAGTACACACACCCCACTCACAATCAATGGCAGTGCTGTGGAGTCTGTGGAAAGCAAGTTTCTGGTAGTGCACATCACAGACAACCTCACATGGACCACAATGAATGAATGAATGAATGAATGAATGCCTTTTTTTTTTATTTGTCAATTCCTTCACATGTACAAGACATACAAAGCAATCAAAATTGGACCCATCACCCCGACCGTACATTACAGCAAACAAGAAGACAATATGACATGGGGAAGACGACATGGCCCGGACCGGGCGACAGGTAGCATATAGAAATAAACAATGCAGCATAACATGAGGGTCGAGGGAGAAAAAAAAAAAAAAAAAAAGAACCGCCCCCAGACCATGCTCCTATTGGGGCATAGTATGGAGTGAGAGCACAAATAAAAAACACCTCTGAGCAATGGCAACATAGTCAAAACACAGAACAAACATTTCACAGGATGAGCAACAGGGGAAGGGAGGGGTGTGGAGGGAGCCCAACGCAGGCAAGCAGCCATCCGGATCCATCAGCCATTGGGGCGCTGGATGCAACAGACCCACCCACCCGGTCGGGGGTACAAAGCTGCGAGGGGTTGGGGAGGGGCCAGGCTCCCTCCGCTGTAATCTCAGGGCGATTTGACACCAACCCAGCCTTGGTCGTGACCAGTGCTGGCTTGGGGAGGCCAAAAGATAAGATTGGGTTGTTTTGGTTTAGAGCAAGCAGCTGCGTCAAATTTCAACAACACTGCTTTGTTTGTCCATTTGGTCTCACGGTCTTCTCATCTCTCTATGCAAAGCGTCAATCTTCTCCATGATGGTTTCCGTAAGTGCGGTATGAGGCTGCCAAACCTTCCATAATACGGCTCAAAGTCACAGTTTGAGTATTGGCAGCTTTGCCCATCGCTTCAATCAATCCGGGCAGCCAAATGGGGCTTTGAACAGCTGTCTCGGTACTCTGTTTTTTCTTGAAAGACAGGGCCACGCCTAATCCAATCAGCAAAAGTCCTGTAATCATGGTTCCGAATAAGTATAAATCCTCTATGTCCTCTACGGAAAGCGCTGACAGACACACAACTCACCACTTGTCCCAACCATCCATCGTGTATCCGGCAGCGTAGGTTCCCGCAGGGCACGCAGGTTCGCCCGATCCTGCTTGTCTTGTTGAAAAAAATAGTGTCAATTGCATTTAGAGACCAACTTATCAAATCCATAGTAAATTTGGTTTTGGAGAGCAGAGCGGAGAGAGTCACTCAAGGAAAAAAAAAGACTAGACACTAGACCAGACAAGACAAAGAGCAGAGCAGGGAAAGATAAGGGGCAGGAGAGGAGAGAAAAGCGTCCGCCCTCGCCAAGAGCCAAACAAGAAAACAAACGCCACCTTCCTAGTCAAAAAAGTACAGACACGCCTTCACTTCCTGCGCAGGATGAAGAGAGCAAACCTCCCCACTTCTGCATTCAACACCTTCTACAGGGGTGTTATTGAGAGCATCCTCACCAGCAGCCTCTGTCTGGCACGGCAGCTGCTCGGCGGCGGACAGGAAGGCTCTACAGAGGGTGGTGAGGACTGCTGAAAAGATCATCAGATCACCTCTACCAGCCATCCAGGACTTATACACATCACGCTGCTCCAAGAGAGCCATCAATATCATCAAAGACACTACCCATCCAGCACACAAACTGATCACCCTCCTACCATCCGGAAAGCGATACTGCAGCACACAGTGCCACACAAATAGACTCAGAAACAGCTTCTTTCCACAAGCCATCAGGCTGATCAACACACTGAAGAAGATACCATGAACATTTGTTATTGTTAGTGACATCCAAATCAATCTCACATACAATAATGTCCAGGCAGCTTAGCACTCTCGCACTTTACAATTGCAATTGCACTTTCATTTTTTGCACCTTACATATTGCACATCTCATTCCACCTCAACAACTTTTGCACCTTCCATATGGCACATTCATCTACCTCAAGCTTTCTTCTTGTTGGAAGAGTATATGCTTGCCTGTTTGTCTACGTCTATTTACTGTTGATGCATGTGTACACTTTATGTCATGAGTGTGTGTGTGTTTTTAGTTAAATTGCACATTTGGAGTCCGGTGGAATGCAATTTCAGTCCTCTGTGTAATGTCTGTGACAAAGTGAATTGACAATAAAGTACACTTTTAAACTTTTTAAAACATTTTTTTTTTAACTAACTCCTGTTTTAACGGAAGTGAGTATTTCAGAATTTAGTTTGTTTGATAAATTCTTCTTTGTAGGAAAGTGTTTGGGTCTTCTCACCATGAGTCAGAGTCCCAGGTCAGGTGGCTCTAGTGTCTGCTGAAGAGTGTCTCACCACAAGACTCTCAGAGAGCGGCTTCCGGCTTCCGGCTTCCGGCTTCCGTGAAGATGTACTTTGCTCTGAGTGGCTGTGATTGTGTACAAGAATATATAAAATACTGTATAGCATAATGAAAAAGTTGCACAGGCTTGAAAAGCTCAGAGGGCCATGGTGTTCAGAAGAAAGTAGAAGACTGTGTGACAGAACTGTACTGTCTGTGGAGGACTTAGTGTGACAGAGGAGCTGAACCTCACACTGAGAAGGGCTGTGCTGAGAATGCACAAAGAAAAGAATGACATGAAACTCTGCTGTTTATTGTTTATATAAAGACAGTGAGATCAGGGCGCTCATGAGAGATGTTACACTCACACAGCTCCACACAGGTGTCCAGCTTTGTTTTAGGTTCTGCCAATATGTTTCAATCACATGCAGTTCTGTCAGACAGGCAACAGATAGAGCTATTCTCTAATATAGTTAGTGCTTTTGAAGCTCACCAAAAATGGATTAATATGTGAATTCTAGACCTTAAAGAACATGCAGACTGCATAATTTGATGTGAGTAATCAGAGAATATTATCAGAAAGGCAAGTTTCAGTGTGATTCACTGATTCGGGAGGTTTCAAATTCCCCATCATTACAGCAGATGGCAGCAGTGTACTTTTAGTTTGTTGGAATAAGAGAAAATCCTGGCCAATAAAACCTGCATTAATGGTAAATATCATACTCAAAATTAAAACATTTTCTACTTTTAAGTTCTTCTTAACAGAAAAACTAAACACTCAGATCATACACCTTCCTCACAGCCTCCAGAGGAAACAGTGAACAGGCATCAGGTGCAGAGAGCATAAAGAAAGAAAACAGGTGTCTTTCTCAATCTTCATTCTCAGGAAGAAATGTTACCAACTCTTCACTGTGGTCAGCAAGATAGTACATTCTGGAAACACATTTCTCAAGTCACTAACTATAGAAATGATCCCTGAAAGTATAGTCTTAATGTGTGACAGCTCTACAACAGACAAAAGAGCCACCAGACTGGGACTCTGGGCCATGGGGAACATGTCTCTCTAACATGTGATATCATTTTAGAATGTGATTTCATTTTAGAATGTGATTTCATTTCAGAATGTGATTTCATTTTACAATGTGATTTCATTTAATCATGTCATTTCATTTCAGAATGTGATGTCATTTAATTTTAGAAGATGGCATCATTTTAGAAGGTGAAGTTATTTTTGAACGTGATTTCATTTTAGAATGCAGTTTCATTTTGGACTGTAATATCGTTTCTGAATGTGAAGTCATTTTAGAATGTGATTTCATATCAGAATGTGAATTCATTTCAGAATTTTATTTCATTTAATTTTAGAAGATGAGGTCATTTTAGAACGTGAAGTAATTTTTTAATGTGATTTCATTTTCAAAAGCAGTTTTATTTTGGACTGTGATATCTTTTCAGAATGTAAAGTAATTTTAGAATGTGATTTCATATCAGAATGTGAATTAATTTCAGAATTTTATGTCATTTAATTTTAGAAGATGAAGTCATGTTTGAACGTGATTTCGCAATGTTAATTCATTTCAAAATATGCTGTCATTTCAGAATGCAATTTCATTTTAGACTGTGATGTAATTTCAGAATGTGATGTCATTTTAGAATGTTATTTCATTTAATAATGTGATTTAATTTCAGAATACTATTCCATTTAGAACTGTGATATCTTTTCAGAATGTGAAGTCATTTTAGAATGTGATTTCATTTCAGAATAAGATGTCACTTTTGGATGTGATTCCTTTTCAGAATGTGACGTCATTTCAGAATTTGATTTCTTTTGAGAATATTAATTCATTTCAGAATGTGATTTCTCTTTTAATGTGATGACAATTACTTTTTAAAGATGCTTTCATTTCAGTGGCTCAATTTAAAATATGTAAACAACAATCTCAGAACTAGATAATACCACTCAGACCATACACCTTCCCCACTGTCTCCAGAGGAAACAGTGAACAGTCATCAGAAGCAGAGAGCGTGAGGAGTACATCTGGTCTTTCTGCCTGCTTCTTGCTCAGGAAGGAGTATCATCAACTCTTCATTGTGGTCAGCGAGACCGTACACTTTAGAAACACATTTCTCAAGTCACAAACTATAGAAATGATCCCTGAAAGTATAGTCTTAATGTGTGACAGCTCTACAACAGACAAAAGAGCCTCCAGACTGGGACTCTGGGCCATGGGGAACATGTCTCTCTCCTTAAGATAAGATAAGATATTTGTCCCACAATGGGGAAATTGCAGTGTCACAACGCAAGTTTCAGAAACACTAGGAAAATAAGAGCATGCATCAAAATCAAAATAAATAATAATAAGTATTTCCAATCAACTAAAGAAATACAACACTGTAAAGCTAAAGGCACAGGAATGTTGCACAATAAGTGTCTTTGATTCTGAGCAGTGAAAAAACAGCAGTTAAAGTGACTCCAGTATAGTAATATATAACATTACTACAATAAAGTGACTCAGATGATTGTGTACAGTGCAGTGATGGACAGTACTCCTTGTACTCTGTGTCTCCTCTCTCCTCGCAGTGTGTCCTCCCTCTTGAGAATTTGAAGTCATTTCACAATGTTATTTCATTTCAGAACATGCTGTCATTTCAGAATGCAATTTCATTTTGGACTGTGATGTAATTTCAGAATGTGATATCATTTTAGAATGTGATTTCATTTTAGAATGTGATTTCATTTCAGAATGTGATTTCATTTTACAATGTGATTTCATTTAATCATGTCATTTCATTTCATTTCACAATGTGATTTCATTTCAGAATGTGAATTCATTTCAGAATTTGATGTCATTTAATTTTAGAAGATGGCATCATTTTAGAACGTGAAGTAATTTTTTAATGTGATTTCATTTTCGAAAGCAGTTTTATTTTGGACTGTGATATCTTTTCAGAATGTAAAGTAATTTGAGAATGTGATTTCATATCAGAATGTGAATTAATTTCAGAATTTTATGTCATTTAATTTTAGAAGATGAAGTCATTTTAGAACTTGAAGTCATTTTTGAACGTGATTTCGCAATGTTAATTCATTTCAAAATATGCTGTCATTTCAGAATGCAATTTCATTTTGGACTGTGATGTAATTTCAGAATGTGATGTCATTTTAGAATGTTATTTCATTTAATAATGTGATTTAATTTCAGAATACTATTCCATTTAGAACTGTGATATCTTTTCAGAATGTGAAGTCATTTTAGAATGTGATTTCATTTCAGAATAAGATGTCACTTTTGGATGTGATTCCTTTTCAGAATGTGACGTCATTTCAGAATTTGATTTCTTTTGAGAATATTAATTCATTTCAGAATGTGATTTCTCTTTTAATGTGATGACAATTACTTTTTAAAGATGCTTTCATTTCAGTGGCTCAATTTAAAATATGTAAACAACAATCTCAGAACTAGATAATACCACTCAGACCATACACCTTCCCCACTGTCTCCAGAGGAAACAGTGAACAGTCATCAGAAGCAGAGAGCGTGAGGAGTACACCTGGTTAGTGATGGCAGTTTTGAAACACGCTTTTCGACACTACTTCGAAGCCTCGAAACGCATGCGCTTCGAAGCAGTGTTCCAAAACGCAAGTCAAAACACTGGTCACGTGACTTAGACGTCTCATGAAACGCGTGACGTCACTCAAGTGGTTCATGAAACACTGCCGTTTTGAACGCGTTTCACTAGAGGCTCACGTCTCGAATCCAAAGTTTGATTGACAGGGATTTCAACGAACCACAAAGCAGCGCACCTGTCTCAACCTACTCCCACAAAGTTTAAAAGATATTTTGGCGCGCTGCCCAATGTGGGTTTGTGAGAGGCGAGAGATCGTGAGATTTTGACAGAAATACTGATACTTTGATTAATAGTGAGATAGTGAGTTTATGCAGCTAGTTTAGACCACAGATTAGATAGACTGTAAAGTTACACTACTGCTACAGTAGCACAGCATAACTGCAGACGCCACAGTTGAAGTGGGAAATTATTTGCAAGACCCGTTTATTCCCCGCACCGCGGACCCACTTCTCTATTGGAAAGAGAGGGCAGTTATTTTTCCTCATTTATACAAACTGTCAAAAAAGTTTCTGGGCATACCTGCAACCAGTGTTCCATGTGAACGAGTCTCTTCAAAAACAGGGGAGGTATTAAACAAAAAAAGAAACCGCTTGCACCCCTCCACTGCCGAAAAAATTATATTTTTGAATAAAAACCTTGAAATCTGATTAATGCATAGCTTCCATGGCTTTATTTAATTTTATTTACACAAATTAATTCATAACATAGACCTGCATACACTTACACAAACTTTATTAGAAACCATGTCAGATCAGGATGTGTTTTGTTGAGCCAATATGGAGAAATACTGGGACATCACCACCAGAGGCCACTGTAGAGTCGTGATTCGAACAATGATTCGAAGCCTCGAATCATTTGTTTCGAGTGCTTTGCTGGTTCATGAGGCTTCGTTTTGCCCATCCCTACACCTGGTCTTTCTGCCTGCTTCTTGCTCAGGAAGGAGTATCATCAACTCTTCATTGTGGTCAGCGAGACCGTACACTTTAGAAACACATTTCTCAAGTCACAAACTATAGAAATGATCCCTGAAAGTATAGTCTTAATGTGTGACAGCTCTACAACAGACAAAAGAGCCTCCAGACTGGGACTCTGGGCCATAGGGAACATGTCTCTCTCCTTAAGATAAGATAAGATAAGATATTTGTCCCACAACGGGGAAATTGCAGTGTCACAACGCAAGTTTCAGAAACACTAGGAAAATAAGAGCATGCATCAAAATCAAGATAAATAATAATAAGTATTTCCAATCAACTAAAGAAATACAACACTGTAAAGCTAAAGGCACAGGAATGTTGCACAATAAGTGTCTTTGATTCTGAGCAGTGAACAAACAGCAGTTAAAGTGACTCCAGTATAGTAATATATAACATTACTACAATAAAGTGACTCAGATGATTGTGTACAGTGCAGTGATGGACAGTACTCCTTGTACTCTGTGTCTCCTCTCTCCTCGCAGTGTGTCCTACCTCTTGAGAATTTGAAGTCATTTCGCAATGTTATTTCATTTCAGAACATGCTGTCATTTCAGAATGCAATTTCATTTTGGACTGTGATGTAATTTCAGAATGTGATATCATTTTAGAATGTGATTTCATTTCAGAATGTGATTTCATTTTAGAATGTGATTTCATTTCAGAATGTGATTTCATTTCAGCATGTGATTTCATTTTGCAATGTGATTTCATTTAATCATGTCATTTCATTTCAGAATGTGAATTCATTTCAGAATGTGAATTCATTTCAGAATTTGATGTCATTTAATTTTAGAAGATGGCATCATTTTAGAAGGTGAAGTTATTTTTGAACGTGATTTCATTTTAGAATGCAGTTTCATTTTGGACTGTAATATCGTTTCTGAATGTGAAGTCATTTTAGAATGTGATTTCATATCAGAATTTGAATTCATTTCAGAATTTTATGTCATTTAATTTTAGTAGATGAAGTCATTTTAGAACTTGAAGTCATTTTTTAATGTGATTTCGCAATGTTAATTCATTTCAAAATATGCTGTCATTTCAGAATGCAATTTCATTTTGGACTGTGATGTAATTTCAGAATGTGATGTCATTTTAGAATGTTATTTCATTTAATAATGTGATTTAATTTCAGAATACTATTCCATTTAGAACTGTGATATCTTTTCAGAATCTGACGTCATTTCAGAATTTGATTTCTTTTGAGAATATTAATTCATTTCAGAATGTGATTTCTCTTTTAATGTGATGACAATTACTTTTTAAAGATGCTTTCATTTCAGTGGCTCAATTTAAAATATGTAAACAACAATCTCAGAACTAGATAATACCACTCAGACTATACACCTTCCCCACTGTCTCCAGAGGAAACAGTGAACAATCATCAGAAGCAGAGAGCGTGAGGAGTACACCTGGTCTTTCTGCCTGCTTCTTGCTCAGGAAGGAGTATCATCAACTCTTCATTGTGGTCAGTGAGACCGTACACTTTAGAAACACATTTCTCAAGTCACAAACTATAGAAATGATCCCTGAAAGTATAGGCTTAATGTGTGACAGCTCTACAACAGACAAAAGAGCCTCCAGACTGGGACTCTGGGCCATGGGGAACATGTCTCTCTCCTTAAGATAAGATAAGATATTTGTCCCACAATGGGGAAATTGCAGTGTCACAACGCAAGTTTCAGAAACACTAGGAAAATAAGAGCATGCATCAAAATCAAGATAAATAATAATAAGTATTTCCAATCAACTAAAGAAATACAACACTGTAAAGCTAAAGGCACAGGAATGTTGCACAATAAGTGTCTTTGATTCTGAGCAGTGAACAAACAGCAGTTAAAGTGACTCCAGTATAGTAATATATAACATTACTACAATAAAGTGACTCACATGATTGTGTACAGTGCAGTGATGGACAGTACTCCTTGTACTCTGTGTCTCCTCTCTCCTCGCAGTGTGTCCTCCCTCTTTAGAATTTGAAGTCATTTATTTCATTTCAGAACATGCTGTCATTTCAGAATGCAATTTCATTTTGGACTGTGATGTAATTTCAGAATGTGATATCATTTTAGAATGTGATTTCATTTCAGAATGTGATTTCATTTTAGAATGTGATTTCATTTCAGAATGTGATTTCATTTTACAATGTGATTTTATTTAATCATGTCATTTCATTTCACAATGTGATTTCATTTCAGAATGTGAATTCATTTCAGAATTTGATGTCATTTAATTTTAGAAGATGGCATCATTTTAGAAGGTGAAGTTATTTTTGAACGTGATTTCATTTTAGAATGCAGTTTCATTTTGGACTGTAATATCGTTTTTGAATGTGAAGTCATTTCAGAATGTGATTTCATATCAAAATGTGAATTAATTTCAGAATTTTATTTCATTTAATTTTAGAAGATGAGGTCATTTTAGAACGTGAAGTAATTTTTTAATGTGATTTCATTTTCGAAAGCAGTTTTATTTTGGACTGTGATATCTTTTCAGAATGTAAAGTAATTTTAGAATGTGATTTCATATCAGTATGTGAATTAATTTCAGAATTTTATGTCATTTAATTTTAGAAGATGAAGTCATTTTTCAACGTGATTTCGCAATGTTAATTCATTTCAAAATATGCTGTCATTTCAGAATGCAATTTCATTTTAGACTGTGATGTAATTTCAGAATGTGATGTCATTTTAGAATGTTATTTCATTTAATAATGTGATTTAATTTCAGAATACTATTCCATTTAGAACTGTGATATCTTTTCAGAATGTGAAGTCATTTTAGAATGTGATTTCATTTCAGAATAAGATGTCACTTTTGGATGTGATTCCTTTTCAGAATGTGACGTCATTTCAGAATTTGATTTCTTTTGAGAATATTAATTCATTTCAGAATGTGATTTCTCTTTTAATGTGATGATAATTACTTTTTAAAGATGCTTTCATTTCAGTGGCTCAATTTAAAATATGTAAACAACAATCTCAGAACTAGATAATACCACTCAGACCATACACCTTCCCCACTGTCTCCAGAGGAAACAGTGAACAGTCATCAGAAGCAGAGAGCGTGAGGAGTACACCTGGTCTTTCTGCCTGCTTCTTGCTCAGGAAGGAGTATCATCAACTCTTCATTGTGGTCAGCGAGACCGTACACTTTAGAAACACATTTCTCAAGTCACTAACTATAGAAATGATCCCTGAAAGTATAGTCTTAATGTGTGACAGCTCTACAACAGACAAAAGAGCCTCCAGACTGGGACTCTGGGCCACGGGGAACATGTCTCTCTCCTTAAGATAAGATATTTGTCCCACAATGGGGAAATTGCAGTGTCACAACGCAAGTTTCAGAAACACTAGGAAAATAAGAGCATGCATCAAAATCAAGATAAATAATAATAAGTATTTCCAATCAACTAAAGAAATACAACACTGTAAAGCTAAAGGCACAGGAATGTTGCACAATAAGTGTCTTTGATTCTGAGCAGTGAACAAACAGCAGTTAAAGTGACTCCAGTATAGTAATATATAACATTACTACAATAAAGTGACTCAGATGATTGTGTACAGTGCAGTGATGAACAGTACTCCTTGTACTCTGTGTCTCCTCTCTCCTCGCAGTGTGTCCTACCTCTTGAGAATTTGAAGTCATTTCGCAATGTTATTTCATTTCAGAACATGCTGTCATTTCAGAATGCAATTTCATTTTGGACTGTGATGTAATTTCAGAATGTGATATCATTTTAGAATGTGATTTCATTTCAGAATGTGATTTCATTTTAGAATGTGATTTCATTTCAGAATGTGATTTCATTTCAGCATGTGATTTCATTTTACAATGTGATTTCATTTAATCATGTCATTTCATTTCACAATGTGATTTCATTTCAGAATGTGAATTCATTTCAGAATTTGATGTCATTTAATTTTAGAAGATGGCATCATTTTAGAAGGTGAAGTTATTTTTGAACGTGATTTCATTTTAGAATGCAGTTTCATTTTGGACTGTAATATCGTTTCTGAATGTGAAGTCATTTTAGAATGTGATTTCATATCAGAATGTGAATTCATTTCAGAATTTTATTTCATTTAATTTTAGAAGATGAGGTCATTTTAGAACGTGAAGTAATTTTTTAATGTGATTTCATTTTCGAAAGCAGTTTTATTTTGGACTGTCATATCTTTTCAGAATGTAAAGTCATTTTAGAATGTGATTTCATATCAGAATATGAATTAATTTCAGAATTTTATGTCATTTAATTTTAGTAGATGAAGTCATTTTAGAACTTTAAGTCATTTTTGAACGTGATTTCGCAATGTTAATTAATTTCAAAATATGCTGTCATTTCAGAATGCAATTTCATTTTGGACTGTGATGTAATTTCAGAATGTGATGTCATTTTAGAATGTTATTTCATTTAATAATGTGATTTAATTTCAGAATACTATTCCATTTAGAACTGTGATATCTTTTCAGAATGTGAAGTCATTTTAGAATGTGATTTCATTTCAGAATAAGATGTCACTTTTGGATGTGATTCCTTTTCAGAATGTGACGTCATTTCAGAATTTGATTTCTTTTGAGAATATTAATTCATTTCAGAATGTGATTTCTCTTTTAATGTGATGACAATTACTTTTTAAAGATGCTTTCATTTCAGTGGCTCAATTTAAAATATGTAAACAACAATCTCAGAACTAGATAATACCACTCAGACTATACACCTTCCCCACTGTCTCCAGAGGAAACAGTGAACAGTCATCAGAAGCAGAGAGCGTGAGGAGTACACCTGGTCTTTCTGCCTGCTTCTTGCTCAGGAAGGAGTATCATCAACTCTTCATTGTGGTCAGCGAGACCGTACACTTTAGAAACACATTTCTCAAGTCACTAACTATAGAAATGATCCCTGAAAGTATAGTCTTAATGTGTGACAGCTCTACAACAGACAAAAGAGCCTCCAGACTGGGACTCTGGGCCATGGGGAACATGTCTCTCTCCTTAAGATCAGATAAGATATTTGTCCCACAATGGGGAAATTGCAGTGTCACAACGCAAGTTTCAGAAACACTAGGAAAATAAGAGCATGCATCAAAATCAAGATAAATAATAATAAGTATTTCCAATCAACTAAAGAAATACAACACTGTAAAGCTAAAGGCACAGGAATGTTGCACAATAAGTGTCTTTGATTCTGAGCAGTGAACAAACAGCAGTTAAAGTGACTCCAGTATAGTAATATATAACATTACTACAATAAAGTGACTCACATGATTGTGTACAGTGCAGTGATGGACAGTACTCCTTGTACTCTGTGTCTCCTCTCTCCTCGCAGTGTGTCCTCCCTCTTTAGAATTTGAAGTCATTTCGCAATGTTATTTCATTTCAGAACATGCTGTCATTTCAGAATGCAATTTCATTTTGGACTGTGATGTAATTTCAGAATGTGATATCATTTTAGAATGTGATTTCATTTCAGAATGTGATTTCATTTTAGAATGTGATTTCATTTCAGAATGTGATTTCATTTAATCATGTCATTTCATTTCACAATGTGATTTCATTTCAGAATGTGAATTCATTTCAGAATTTGATGTCATTTAATTTTAGAAGATGGCATCATTTTAGAAGGTGAAGTTATTTTTGAACGTGATTTCATTTTAGAATGCAGTTTCATTTTGGACTGTAATATCGTTTCTGAATGTGAAGTCATTTTAGAATGTGATTTCATATCAAAATGTGAATTAATTTCAGAATTTTATTTCATTTAATTTTAGAAGATGAGGTCATTTTAGAACGTCAAGTAATTTTTTAATGTGATTTCATTTTCGAAAGCAGTTTTATTTTGGACTGTGATATCTTTTCAGAATGTAAAGTAATTTTAGAATGTGATTTCATATCAGTATGTGAATTAATTTCAGAATTTTATGTCATTTAATTTTAGAAGATGAAGTCATTTTTCAACGTGATTTCGCAATGTTAATTCATTTCAAAATATGCTGTCATTTCAGAATGCAATTTCATTTTAGACTGTGATGTAATTTCAGAATGTGATGTCATTTTAGAATGTTATTTCATTTAATAATGTGATTTAATTTCAGAATACTATTCCATTTAGAACTGTGATATCTTTTCAGAATGTGAAGTCATTTTAGAATGTGATTTCATTTCAGAATAAGATGTCACTTTTGGATGTGATTCCTTTTCAGAATGTGACGTCATTTCAGAATTTGATTTCTTTTGAGAATATTAATTCATTTCAGAATGTGATTTCTCTTTTAATGTGATGATAATTACTTTTTAAAGATGCTTTCATTTCAGTGGCTCAATTTAAAATATGTAAACAACAATCTCAGAACTAGATAATACCACTCAGACCATACACCTTCCCCACTGTCTCCAGAGGAAACAGTGAACAGTCATCAGAAGCAGAGAGCGTGAGGAGTACACCTGGTCTTTCTGCCTGCTTCTTGCTCAGGAAGGAGTATCATCAACTCTTCATTGTGGTCAGCGAGACCGTACACTTTAGAAACACATTTCTCAAGTCACTAACTATAGAAATGATCCCTGAAAGTATAGTCTTAATGTGTGACAGCTCTACAACAGACAAAAGAGCCTCCAGACTGGGACTCTGGGCCATGGGGAACATGTCTCTCTCCTTAAGATAAGATATTTGTCCCACAATGGGGAAATTGCAGTGTCACAACGCAAGTTTCAGAAACACTAGGAAAATAAGAGCATGCATCAAAATCAAGATAAATAATAATAAGTATTTCCAATCAACTAAAGAAATACAACACTGTAAAGCTAAAGGCACAGGAATATTGCACAATAAGTGTCTTTGATTCTGAGCAGTGAACAAACAGCAGTTAAAGTGACTCCAGTATAGTAATATATAACATTACTACAATAAAGTGACTCAGATGATTGTGTACAGTGCAGTGATGGACAGTACTCCTTGTACTCTGTGTCTCCTCTCTCCTCGCAGTGTGTCCTACCTCTTGAGAATTTGAAGTCATTTCGCAATGTTATTTCATTTCAGAACATGCTGTCATTTCAGAATGCAATTTCATTTTGGACTGTGATGTAATTTCAGAATGTGATATCATTTTAGAATGTGATTTCATTTCAGAATGTGATTTCATTTTAGAATGTGATTTCATTTCAGAATGTGATTTCATTTCAGCATGTGATTTCATTTTGCAATGTGATTTCATTTAATCATGTCATTTCATTTCAGAATGTGATTTCATTTCAGAATGTGAATTCATTTCAGAATTTGATGTCATTTAATTTTAGAAGATGGCATCATTTTAGAAGGTGAAGTTATTTTTGAACGTGATTTCATTTTAGAATGCAGTTTCATTTTGGACTGTAATATCGTTTCTGAATGTGAAGTCATTTTAGAATGTGATTTCATATCAGAATGTGAATTCATTTCAGAATTTTATTTCATTTAATTTTAGAAGATGAGGTCATTTTAGAACGTGAAGTAATTTTTTAATGTGATTTCATTTTCGAAAGCAGTTTTATTTTGGACTGTCATATCTTTTCAGAATGTAAAGTCATTTTAGAATGTGATTTCATATCAGAATATGAATTAATTTCAGAATTTTATGTCATTTAATTTTAGTAGATGAAGTCATTTTAGAACTTGAAGTCATTTTTGAACGTGATTTCGCAATGTTAATTCATTTCAAAATATGCTGTCATTTCAGAATGCAATTTCATTTTGGACTGTGATGTAATTTCAGAATGTGATGTCATTTTAGAATGTTATTTCATTTAATAATGTGATTTAATTTCAGAATACTATTCCATTTAGAACTGTGATATCTTTTCAGAATGTGAAGTCATTTTAGAATGTGATTTCATTTCAGAATAAGATGTCACTTTTGGATGTGATTCCTTTTCAGAATGTGACGTCATTTCAGAATTTGATTTCTTTTGAGAATATTAATTCATTTCAGAATGTGATTTCTCTTTTAATGTGATGACAATTACTTTTTAAAGATGCTTTCATTTCAGTGGCTCAATTTAAAATATGTAAACAACAATCTCAGAACTAGATAATACCACTCAGACTATACACCTTCCCCACTGTCTCCAGAGGAAACAGTGAACAGTCATCAGAAGCAGAGAGCGTGAGGAGTACACCTGGTCTTTCTGCCTGCTTCTTGCTCAGGAAGGAGTATCATCAACTCTTCATTGTGGTCAGCGAGACCGTACACTTTAGAAACACATTTCTCAAGTCACTAACTATAGAAATGATCCCTGAAAGTATAGTCTTAATGTGTGACAGCTCTACAACAGACAAAAGAGCCTCCAGACTGGGACTCTGGGCCATGGGGAACATGTCTCTCTCCTTAAGATCAGATAAGATATTTGTCCCACAATGGGGAAATTGCAGTGTCACAACGCAAGTTTCAGAAACACTAGGAAAATAAGAGCATGCATCAAAATCAAGATAAATAATAATAAGTATTTCCAATCAACTAAAGAAATACAACACTGTAAAGCTAAAGGCACAGGAATGTTGCACAATAAGTGTCTTTGATTCTGAGCAGTGAACAAACAGCAGTTAAAGTGACTCCAGTATAGTAATATATAACATTACTACAATAAAGTGACTCACATGATTGTGTACAGTGCAGTGATGGACAGTACTCCTTGTACTCTGTGTCTCCTCTCTCCTCGCAGTGTGTCCTCCCTCTTTAGAATTTGAAGTCATTTATTTCATTTCAGAACATGCTGTCATTTCAGAATGCAATTTCATTTTGGACTGTGATGTAATTTCAGAATGTGATATCATTTTAGAATGTGATTTCATTTCAGAATGTGATTTCATTTTAGAATGTGATTTCATTTCAGAATGTGATTTCATTTTACAATGTGATTTTATTTAATCATGTCATTTCATTTCACAATGTGATTTCATTTCAGAATGTGAATTCATTTCAGAATTTGATGTCATTTAATTTTAGAAGATGGCATCATTTTAGAAGGTGAAGTTATTTTTGAACGTGATTTCATTTTAGAATGCAGTTTCATTTTGGACTGTAATATCGGTTTTGAATGTGAAGTCATTTTAGAATGTGATTTCATATCAAAATGTGAATTAATTTCAGAATTTTATTTCATTTAATTTTAGAAGATGAGGTCATTTTAGAACGTGAAGTAATTTTTTAATGTGATTTCATTTTCGAAAGCAGTTTTATTTTGGACTGTGATATCTTTTCAGAATGTAAAGTAATTTTAGAATGTGATTTCATATCAGTATGTGAATTAATTTCAGAATTTTATGTCATTTAATTTTAGAAGATGAAGTCATTTTTCAACGTGATTTCGCAATGTTAATTCATTTCAAAATATGCTGTCATTTCAGAATGCAATTTCATTTTAGACTGTGATGTAATTTCAGAATGTGATGTCATTTTAGAATGTTATTTCATTTAATAATGTGATTTAATTTCAGAATACTATTCCATTTAGAACTGTGATATCTTTTCAGAATGTGAAGTCATTTTAGAATGTGATTTCATTTCAGAATAAGATGTCACTTTTGGATGTGATTCCTTTTCAGAATGTGACGTCATTTCAGAATTTGATTTCTTTTGAGAATATTAATTCATTTCAGAATGTGATTTCTCTTTTAATGTGATGATAATTACTTTTTAAAGATGCTTTCATTTCAGTGGCTCAATTTAAAATATGTAAACAACAATCTCAGAACTAGATAATACCACTCAGACCATACACCTTCCCCACTGTCTCCAGAGGAAACAGTGAACAGTCATCAGAAGCAGAGAGCGTGAGGAGTACACCTGGTCTTTCTGCCTGCTTCTTGCTCAGGAAGGAGTATCATCAACTCTTCATTGTGGTCAGCGAGACCGTACACTTTAGAAACACATTTCTCAAGTCACTAACTATAGAAATGATCCCTGAAAGTATAGTCTTAATGTGTGACAGCTCTACAACAGACAAAAGAGCCTCCAGACTGGGACTCTGGGCCATGGGGAACATGTCTCTCTCCTTAAGATCAGATAAGATATTTGTCCCACAATGGGGAAATTGCAGTGTCACAACGCAAGTTTCAGAAACACTAGGAAAATAAGAGCATGCATCAAAATCAAGATAAATAATAATAAGTATTTCCAATCAACTAAAGAAATACAACACTGTAAAGCTAAAGGCACAGGAATGTTGCACAATAAGTGTCTTTGATTCTGAGCAGTGAACAAACAGCAGTTAAAGTGACTCCAGTATAGTAATATATAACATTACTACAATAAAGTGACTCACATGATTGTGTACAGTGCAGTGATGGACAGTACTCCTTGTACTCTGTGTCTCCTCTCTCCTCGCAGTGTGTCCTCCCTCTTTAGAATTTGAAGTCATTTATTTCATTTCAGAACATGCTGTCATTTCAGAATGCAATTTCATTTTGGACTGTGATGTAATTTCAGAATGTGATATCATTTTAGAATGTGATTTCATTTCAGAATGTGATTTCATTTTAGAATGTGATTTCATTTCAGAATGTGATTTCATTTTACAATGTGATTTTATTTAATCATGTCATTTCATTTCACAATGTGATTTCATTTCAGAATGTGAATTCATTTCAGAATTTGATGTCATTTAATTTTAGAAGATGGCATCATTTTAGAAGGTGAAGTTATTTTTGAACGTGATTTCATTTTAGAATGCAGTTTCATTTTGGACTGTAATATCGGTTTTGAATGTGAAGTCATTTTAGAATGTGATTTCATATCAAAATGTGAATTAATTTCAGAATTTTATTTCATTTAATTTTAGAAGATGAGGTCATTTTAGAACGTGAAGTAATTTTTTAATGTGATTTCATTTTCGAAAGCAGTTTTATTTTGGACTGTGATATCTTTTCAGAATGTAAAGTAATTTTAGAATGTGATTTCATATCAGTATGTGAATTAATTTCAGAATTTTATGTCATTTAATTTTAGAAGATGAAGTCATTTTTCAACGTGATTTCGCAATGTTAATTCATTTCAAAATATGCTGTCATTTCAGAATGCAATTTCATTTTAGACTGTGATGTAATTTCAGAATGTGATGTCATTTTAGAATGTTATTTCATTTAATAATGTGATTTAATTTCAGAATACTATTCCATTTAGAACTGTGATATCTTTTCAGAATGTGAAGTCATTTTAGAATGTGATTTCATTTCAGAATAAGATGTCACTTTTGGATGTGATTCCTTTTCAGAATGTGACGTCATTTCAGAATTTGATTTCTTTTGAGAATATTAATTCATTTCAGAATGTGATTTCTCTTTTAATGTGATGATAATTACTTTTTAAAGATGCTTTCATTTCAGTGGCTCAATTTAAAATATGTAAACAACAATCTCAGAACTAGATAATACCACTCAGACCATACACCTTCCCCACTGTCTCCAGAGGAAACAGTGAACAGTCATCAGAAGCAGAGAGCGTGAGGAGTACACCTGGTCTTTCTGCCTGCTTCTTGCTCAGGAAGGAGTATCATCAACTCTTCATTGTGGTCAGCGAGACCGTACACTTTAGAAACACATTTCTCAAGTCACTAACTATAGAAATGATCCCTGAAAGTATAGTCTTAATGTGTGACAGCTCTACAACAGACAAAAGAGCCTCCAGACTGGGACTCTGGGCCATGGGGAACATGTCTCTCTCCTTAAGATAAGATATTTGTCCCACAATGGGGAAATTGCAGTGTCACAACGCAAGTTTCAGAAACACTAGGAAAATAAGAGCATGCATCAAAATCAAGATAAATAATAATAAGTATTTCCAATCAACTAAAGAAATACAACACTGTAAAGCTAAAGGCACAGGAATGTTGCACAATAAGTGTCTTTGATTCTGAGCAGTGAACAAACAGCAGTTAAAGTGACTCCAGTATAGTAATATATAACATTACTACAATAAAGTGACTCAGATGATTGTGTACAGTGCAGTGATGAACAGTACTCCTTGTACTCTGTGTCTCCTCTCTCCTCGCAGTGTGTCCTACCTCTTGAGAATTTGAAGTCATTTCGCAATGTTATTTCATTTCAGAACATGCTGTCATTTCAGAATGCAATTTCATTTTGGACTGTGATGTAATTTCAGAATGTGATATCATTTTAGAATGTGATTTCATTTCAGAATGTGATTTCATTTTAGAATGTGATTTCATTTCAGAATGTGATTTCATTTCAGCATGTGATTTCATTTTACAATGTGATTTCATTTAATCATGTCATTTCATTTCACAATGTGATTTCATTTCAGAATGTGAATTCATTTCAGAATTTGATGTCATTTAATTTTAGAAGATGGCATCATTTTAGAAGGTGAAGTTATTTTTGAACGTGATTTCATTTTAGAATGCAGTTTCATTTTGGACTGTAATATCGTTTCTGAATGTGAAGTCATTTTAGAATGTGATTTCATATCAGAATGTGAATTCATTTCAGAATTTTATTTCATTTAATTTTAGAAGATGAGGTCATTTTAGAACGTGAAGTAATTTTTTAATGTGATTTCATTTTCGAAAGCAGTTTTATTTTGGACTGTCATATCTTTTCAGAATGTAAAGTCATTTTAGAATGTGATTTCATATCAGAATATGAATTAATTTCAGAATTTTATGTCATTTAATTTTAGTAGATGAAGTCATTTTAGAACTTGAAGTCATTTTTGAACGTGATTTCGCAATGTTAATTCATTTCAAAATATGCTGTCATTTCAGAATGCAATTTCATTTTGGACTGTGATGTAATTTCAGAATGTGATGTCATTTTAGAATGTTATTTCATTTAATAATGTGATTTAATTTCAGAATACTATTCCATTTAGAACTGTGATATCTTTTCAGAATGTGAAGTCATTTTAGAATGTGATTTCATTTCAGAATAAGATGTCACTTTTGGATGTGATTCCTTTTCAGAATGTGACGTCATTTCAGAATTTGATTTCTTTTGAGAATATTAATTCATTTCAGAATGTGATTTCTCTTTTAATGTGATGACAATTACTTTTTAAAGATGCTTTCATTTCAGTGGCTCAATTTAAAATATGTAAACAACAATCTCAGAACTAGATAATACCACTCAGACTATACACCTTCCCCACTGTCTCCAGAGGAAACAGTGAACAGTCATCAGAAGCAGAGAGCGTGAGGAGTACACCTGGTCTTTCTGCCTGCTTCTTGCTCAGGAAGGAGTATCATCAACTCTTCATTGTGGTCAGCGAGACCGTACACTTTAGAAACACATTTCTCAAGTCACTAACTATAGAAATGATCCCTGAAAGTATAGTCTTAATGTGTGACAGCTCTACAACAGACAAAAGAGCCTCCAGACTGGGACTCTGGGCCATAGGGAACATGTCTCTCTCCTTAAGATCAGATAAGATATTTGTCCCACAATGGGGAAATTGCAGTGTCACAACGCAAGTTTCAGAAACACTAGGAAAATAAGAGCATGCATCAAAATCAAGATAAATAATAATAAGTATTTCCAATCAACTAAAGAAATACAACACTGTAAAGCTAAAGGCACAGGAATGTTGCACAATAAGTGTCTTTGATTCTGAGCAGTGAACAAACAGCAGTTAAAGTGACTCCAGTATAGTAATATATAACATTACTACAATAAAGTGACTCACATGATTGTGTACAGTGCAGTGATGGACAGTACTCCTTGTACTCTGTGTCTCCTCTCTCCTCGCAGTGTGTCCTCCCTCTTTAGAATTTGAAGTCATTTCGCAATGTTATTTCATTTCAGAACATGCTGTCATTTCAGAATGCAATTTCATTTTGGACTGTGATGTAATTTCAGAATGTGATATCATTTTAGAATGTGATTTCATTTCAGAATGTGATTTCATTTTAGAATGTGATTTCATTTCAGAATGTGATTTCATTTTACAATGTGATTTCATTTAATCATGTCATTTCATTTCACAATGTGATTTCATTTCAGAATGTGAATTCATTTCAGAATTTGATGTCATTTAATTTTAGAAGATGGCATCATTTTAGAAGGTGAAGTTATTTTTGAACGTGATTTCATTTTAGAATGCAGTTTCATTTTGGACTGTAATATCGTTTCTGAATGTGAAGTCATTTTAGAATGTGATTTCATATCAAAATGTGAATTAATTTCAGAATTTTATTTCATTTAATTTTAGAAGATGAGGTCATTTTAGAACGTGAAGTAATTTTTTAATGTGATTTCATTTTCGAAAGCAGTTTTATTTTGGACTGTGATATCTTTTCAGAATGTAAAGTAATTTTAGAATGTGATTTCATATCAGTATGTGAATTAATTTCAGAATTTTATGTCATTTAATTTTAGAAGATGAAGTCATTTTTCAACGTGATTTCGCAATGTTAATTCATTTCAAAATATGCTGTCATTTCAGAATGCAATTTCATTTTAGACTGTGATGTAATTTCAGAATGTGATGTCATTTTAGAATGTTATTTCATTTAATAATGTGATTTAATTTCAGAATACTATTCCATTTAGAACTGTGATATCTTTTCAGAATGTGAAGTCATTTTAGAATGTGATTTCATTTCAGAATAAGATGTCACTTTTGGATGTGATTCCTTTTCAGAATGTGACGTCATTTCAGAATTTGATTTCTTTTGAGAATATTAATTCATTTCAGAATGTGATTTCTCTTTTAATGTGATGATAATTACTTTTTAAAGATGCTTTCATTTCAGTGGCTCAATTTAAAATATGTAAACAACAATCTCAGAACTAGATAATACCACTCAGACCATACACCTTCCCCACTGTCTCCAGAGGAAACAGTGAACAGTCATCAGAAGCAGAGAGCGTGAGGAGTACACCTGGTCTTTCTGCCTGCTTCTTGCTCAGGAAGGAGTATCATCAACTCTTCATTGTGGTCAGCGAGACCGTACACTTTAGAAACACATTTCTCAAGTCACTAACTATAGAAATGATCCCTGAAAGTATAGTCTTAATGTGTGACAGCTCTACAACAGACAAAAGAGCCTCCAGACTGGGACTCTGGGCCATGGGGAACATGTCTCTCTCCTTAAGATAAGATATTTGTCCCACAATGGGGAAATTGCAGTGTCACAACGCAAGTTTCAGAAACACTAGGAAAATAAGAGCATGCATCAAAATCAAGATAAATAATAATAAGTATTTCCAATCAACTAAAGAAATACAACACTGTAAAGCTAAAGGCACAGGAATATTGCACAATAAGTGTCTTTGATTCTGAGCAGTGAACAAACAGCAGTTAAAGTGACTCCAGTATAGTAATATATAACATTACTACAATAAAGTGACTCAGATGATTGTGTACAGTGCAGTGATGGACAGTACTCCTTGTACTCTGTGTCTCCTCTCTCCTCGCAGTGTGTCCTACCTCTTGAGAATTTGAAGTCATTTCGCAATGTTATTTCATTTCAGAACATGCTGTCATTTCAGAATGCAATTTCATTTTGGACTGTGATGTAATTTCAGAATGTGATATCATTTTAGAATGTGATTTCATTTCAGAATGTGATTTCATTTTAGAATGTGATTTCATTTCAGAATGTGATTTCATTTCAGCATGTGATTTCATTTTGCAATGTGATTTCATTTAATCATGTCATTTCATTTCAGAATGTGATTTCATTTCAGAATGTGAATTCATTTCAGAATTTGATGTCATTTAATTTTAGAAGATGGCATCATTTTAGAAGGTGAAGTTATTTTTGAACGTGATTTCATTTTAGAATGCAGTTTCATTTTGGACTGTAATATCGTTTCTGAATGTGAAGTCATTTTAGAATGTGATTTCATATCAGAATGTGAATTCATTTCAGAATTTTATTTCATTTAATTTTAGAAGATGAGGTCATTTTAGAACGTGAAGTAATTTTTTAATGTGATTTCATTTTCGAAAGCAGTTTTATTTTGGACTGTCATATCTTTTCAGAATGTAAAGTCATTTTAGAATGTGATTTCATATCAGAATATGAATTAATTTCAGAATTTTATGTCATTTAATTTTAGTAGATGAAGTCATTTTAGAACTTGAAGTCATTTTTGAACGTGATTTCGCAATGTTAATTCATTTCAAAATATGCTGTCATTTCAGAATGCAATTTCATTTTGGACTGTGATGTAATTTCAGAATGTGATGTCATTTTAGAATGTTATTTCATTTAATAATGTGATTTAATTTCAGAATACTATTCCATTTAGAACTGTGATATCTTTTCAGAATGTGAAGTCATTTTAGAATGTGATTTCATTTCAGAATAAGATGTCACTTTTGGATGTGATTCCTTTTCAGAATGTGACGTCATTTCAGAATTTGATTTCTTTTGAGAATATTAATTCATTTCAGAATGTGATTTCTCTTTTAATGTGATGACAATTACTTTTTAAAGATGCTTTCATTTCAGTGGCTCAATTTAAAATATGTAAACAACAATCTCAGAACTAGATAATACCACTCAGACTATACACCTTCCCCACTGTCTCCAGAGGAAACAGTGAACAGTCATCAGAAGCAGAGAGCGTGAGGAGTACACCTGGTCTTTCTGCCTGCTTCTTGCTCAGGAAGGAGTATCATCAACTCTTCATTGTGGTCAGCGAGACCGTACACTTTAGAAACACATTTCTCAAGTCACTAACTATAGAAATGATCCCTGAAAGTATAGTCTTAATGTGTGACAGCTCTACAACAGACAAAAGAGCCTCCAGACTGGGACTCTGGGCCATGGGGAACATGTCTCTCTCCTTAAGATCAGATAAGATATTTGTCCCACAATGGGGAAATTGCAGTGTCACAACGCAAGTTTCAGAAACACTAGGAAAATAAGAGCATGCATCAAAATCAAGATAAATAATAATAAGTATTTCCAATCAACTAAAGAAATACAACACTGTAAAGCTAAAGGCACAGGAATGTTGCACAATAAGTGTCTTTGATTCTGAGCAGTGAACAAACAGCAATTAAAGTGACTCCAGTATAGTAATATATAACATTACTACAATAAAGTGACTCACATGATTGTGTACAGTGCAGTGATGGACAGTACTCCTTGTACTCTGTGTCTCCTCTCTCCTCGCAGTGTGTCCTCCCTCTTTAGAATTTGAAGTCATTTATTTCATTTCAGAACATGCTGTCATTTCAGAATGCAATTTCATTTTGGACTGTGATGTAATTTCAGAATGTGATATCATTTTAAAATGTGATTTCATTTCAGAATGTGATTTCATTTTAGAATGTGATTTCATTTCAGAATGTGATTTCATTTCAGCATGTGATTTCATTTTACAATGTGATTTCATTTAATCATGTCATTTCATTTCAGAATGTGATTTCATTTCAGAATGTGAATTCATTTCAGAATTTGATGTCATTTAATTTTAGAAGATGGCATCATTTTAGAAGGTGAAGTTATTTTTGAACGTGATTTCATTTTAGAATGCAGTTTCATTTTGGACTGTAATATCGTTTCTGAATGTGAAGTCATTTTAGAATGTGATTTCATGTCAGAATGTGAATTCATTTCAGAATTTTATTTCATTTAATTTTAGAAGATGAGGTCATTTTAGAACGTGAAGTAATTTTTTAATGTGATTTCATTTTCGAAAGCAGTTTTATTTTGGACTGTCATATCTTTTCAGAATGTAAAGTCATTTTAGAATGTGATTTCATATCAGAATATGAATTAATTTCAGAATTTTATGTCATTTAATTTTAGTAGATGAAGTCATTTTAGAACTTGAAGTCATTTTTGAACGTGATTTCGCAATGTTAATTCATTTCAAAATATGCTGTCATTTCAGAATGCAATTTCATTTTGGACTGTGATGTAATTTCAGAATGTGATGTCATTTTAGAATGTTATTTCATTTAATAATGTGATTTAATTTCAGAATACTATTCCATTTAGAACTGTGATATCTTTTCAGAATGTGAAGTCATTTTAGAATGTGATTTCATTTCAGAATAAGATGTCACTTTTGGATGTGATTCCTTTTCAGAATGTGACGTCATTTCAAAATTTGATTTCTTTTGAGAATATTAATTCATTTCAGAATGTGATTTCTCTTTTAATGTGATGACAATTACTTTTTAAAGATGCTTTCATTTCAGTGGCTCAATTTAAAATATGTAAACAACAATCTCAGAACTAGATAATACCACTCAGACTATACACCTTCCCCACTGTCTCCAGAGGAAACAGTGAACAGTCATCAGAAGCAGAGAGCGTGAGGAGTACACCTGGTCTTTCTGCCTGCTTCTTGCTCAGGAAGGATTATCATCAACTCTTCATTGTGGTCAGCGAGACCGTACACTTTAGAAACACATTTCTCAAGTCACTAACTATAGAAATGATCCCTGAAAGTATAGTCTTAATGTGTGACAGCTCTACAACAGACAAAAGAGCCTCCAGACTGGGACTCTGGGCCATGGGGAACATGTCTCTCTCCTTAAGATCAGATAAGATATTTGTCCCACAATGGGGAAATTGCAGTGTCACAACGCAAGTTTCAGAAACACTAGGAAAATAAGAGCATGCATCAAAATCAAGATAAATAATAATAAGTATTTCCAATCAACTAAAGAAATACAACACTGTAAAGCTAAAGGCACAGGAATGTTGCACAATAAGTGTCTTTGATTCTGAGCAGTGAACAAACAGCAGTTAAAGTGACTCCAGTATAGTAATATATAACATTACTACAATAAAGTGACTCACATGATTGTGTACAGTGCAGTGATGGACAGTACTCCTTGTACTCTGTGTCTCCTCTCTCCTCGCAGTGTGTCCTACCTCTTGAGAATTTAAAGTCATTTCGCAATGTTATTTCATTTCAGAACATGCTGTCATTTCAGAATGCAATTTCATTTTGGACTGTGATGTAATTTCAGAATGTGATATCATTTTAGAATGTGATTTCATTTCAGAATGTGATTTCATTTTAGAATGTGATTTCATTTCAGAATGTGATTTCATTTCAGCATGTGATTTCATTTTGCAATGTGATTTCATTTAATCATGTCATTTCATTTCAGAATGTGAATTCATTTCAGAATGTGAATTCATTTCAGAATTTGATGTCATTTAATTTTAGAAGATGGCATCATTTTAGAAGGTGAAGTTATTTTTGAACGTGATTTCATTTTAGAATGCAGTTTCATTTTGGACTGTAATATCGTTTCTGAATGTGAAGTCATTTTAGAATGTGATTTCATATCAGAATTTGAATTCATTTCAGAATTTTATGTCATTTAATTTTAGTAGATGAAGTCATTTTAGAACTTGAAGTCATTTTTTAATGTGATTTCGCAATGTTAATTCATTTCAAAATATGCTGTCATTTCAGAATGCAATTTCATTTTGGACTGTGATGTAATTTCAGAATGTGATGTCATTTTAGAATGTTATTTCATTTAATAATGTGATTTAATTTCAGAATACTATTCCATTTAGAACTGTGATATCTTTTCAGAATCTGACATCATTTCAGAATTTGATTTCTTTTGAGAATATTAATTCATTTCAGAATGTGATTTCTCTTTTAATGTGATGACAATTACTTTTTAAAGATGCTTTCATTTCAGTGGCTCAATTTAAAATATGTAAACAACAATCTCAGAACTAGATAATACCACTCAGACTATACACCTTCCCCACTGTCTCCAGAGGAAACAGTGAACAATCATCAGAAGCAGAGAGCGTGAGGAGTACACCTGGTCTTTCTGCCTGCTTCTTGCTCAGGAAGGAGTATCATCAACTCTTCATTGTGGTCAGTGAGACCGTACACTTTAGAAACACATTTCTCAAGTCACAAACTATAGAAATGATCCCTGAAAGTATAGGCTTAATGTGTGACAGCTCTACAACAGACAAAAGAGCCTCCAGACTGGGACTCTGGGCCATGGGGAACATGTCTCTCTCCTTAAGATAAGATAAGATATTTGTCCCACAATGGGGAAATTGCAGTGTCACAACGCAAGTTTCAGAAACACTAGGAAAATAAGAGCATGCATCAAAATCAAGATAAATAATAATAAGTATTTCCAATCAACTAAAGAAATACAACACTGTAAAGCTAAAGGCACAGGAATGTTGCACAATAAGTGTCTTTGATTCTGAGCAGTGAACAAACAGCAGTTAAAGTGACTCCAGTATAGTAATATATAACATTACTACAATAAAGTGACTCACATGATTGTGTACAGTGCAGTGATGGACAGTACTCCTTGTACTCTGTGTCTCCTATCTCCTCGCAGTGTGTCCTCCCTCTTTAGAATTTGAAGTCATTTATTTCATTTCAGAACATGCTGTCATTTCAGAATGCAATTTCATTTTGGACTGTGATGTAATTTCAGAATGTGATATCATTTTAGAATGTGATTTCATTTCAGAATGTGATTTCATTTTAGAATGTGATTTCATTTCAGAATGTGATTTCATTTTACAATGTGATTTTATTTAATCATGTCATTTCATTTCACAATGTGATTTCATTTCAGAATGTGAATTCATTTCAGAATTTGATGTCATTTAATTTTAGAAGATGGCATCATTTTAGAAGGTGAAGTTATTTTTGAACGTGATTTCATTTTAGAATGCAGTTTCATTTTGGACTGTAATATCGTTTTTGAATGTGAAGTCATTTTAGAATGTGATTTCATATCAAAATGTGAATTAATTTCAGAATTTTATTTCATTTAATTTTAGAAGATGAGGTCATTTTAGAACGTGAAGTAATTTTTTAATGTGATTTCATTTTCGAAAGCAGTTTTATTTTGGACTGTGATATCTTTTCAGAATGTAAAGTAATTTTAGAATGTGATTTCATATCAGTATGTGAATTAATTTCAGAATTTTATGTCATTTAATTTTAGAAGATGAAGTCATTTTTCAACGTGATTTCGCAATGTTAATTCATTTCAAAATATGCTGTCATTTCAGAATGCAATTTCATTTTAGACTGTGATGTAATTTCAGAATGTGATGTCATTTTAGAATGTTATTTCATTTAATAATGTGATTTAATTTCAGAATACTATTCCATTTAGAACTGTGATATCTTTTCAGAATGTGAAGTCATTTTAGAATGTGATTTCATTTCAGAATAAGATGTCACTTTTGGATGTGATTCCTTTTCAGAATGTGACGTCATTTCAGAATTTGATTTCTTTTGAGAATATTAATTCATTTCAGAATGTGATTTCTCTTTTAATGTGATGATAATTACTTTTTAAAGATGCTTTCATTTCAGTGGCTCAATTTAAAATATGTAAACAACAATCTCAGAACTAGATAATACCACTCAGACCATACACCTTCCCCACTGTCTCCAGAGGAAACAGTGAACAGTCATCAGAAGCAGAGAGCGTGAGGAGTACACCTGGTCTTTCTGCCTGCTTCTTGCTCAGGAAGGAGTATCATCAACTCTTCATTGTGGTCAGCGAGACCGTACACTTTAGAAACACATTTCGCAAGTCACTAACTATAGAAATGATCCCTGAAAGTATAGTCTTAATGTGTGACAGCTCTACAACAGACAAAAGAGCCTCCAGACTGGGACTCTGGGCCATGGGGAACATGTCTCTCTCCTTAAGATCAGATAAGATATTTGTCCCACAATGGGGAAATTGCAGTGTCACAACGCAAGTTTCAGAAACACTAGGAAAATAAGAGCATGCATCAAAATCAAGATAAATAATAATAAGTATTTCCAATCAACTAAAGAAATACAACACTGTAAAGCTAAAGGCACAGGAATGTTGCACAATAAGTGTCTTTGATTCTGAGCAGTGAACAAACAGCAGTTAAAGTGACTCCAGTATAGTAATATATAACATTACTACAATAAAGTGACTCACATGATTGTGTACAGTGCAGTGATGGACAGTACTCCTTGTACTCTGTGTCTCCTCTCTCCTCGCAGTGTGTCCTCCCTCTTTAGAATTTGAAGTCATTTATTTCATTTCAGAACATGCTGTCATTTCAGAATGCAATTTCATTTTGGACTGTGATGTAATTTCAGAATGTGATATCATTTTAGAATGTGATTTCATTTCAGAATGTGATTTCATTTTAGAATGTGATTTCATTTCAGAATGTGATTTCATTTTACAATGTGATTTTATTTAATCATGTCATTTCATTTCACAATGTGATTTCATTTCAGAATGTGAATTCATTTCAGAATTTGATGTCATTTAATTTTAGAAGATGGCATCATTTTAGAAGGTGAAGTTATTTTTGAACGTGATTTCATTTTAGAATGCAGTTTCATTTTGGACTGTAATATCGTTTTTGAATGTGAAGTCATTTTAGAATGTGATTTCATATCAAAATGTGAATTAATTTCAGAATTTTATTTCATTTAATTTTAGAAGATGAGGTCATTTTAGAACGTGAAGTAATTTTTTAATGTGATTTCATTTTCGAAAGCAGTTTTATTTTGGACTGTGATATCTTTTCAGAATGTAAAGTAATTTTAGAATGTGATTTCATATCAGTATGTGAGTTAATTTCAGAATTTTATGTCATTTAATTTTAGAAGATGAAGTCATTTTTCAACGTGATTTCGCAATGTTAATTCATTTCAAAATATGCTGTCATTTCAGAATGCAATTTCATTTTAGACTGTGATGTAATTTCAGAATGTGATGTCATTTTAGAATGTTATTTCATTTAATAATGTGATTTAATTTCAGAATACTATTCCATTTAGAACTGTGATATCTTTTCAGAATGTGAAGTCATTTTAGAATGTGATTTCATTTCAGAATAAGATGTCACTTTTGGATGTGATTCCTTTTCAGAATGTGACGTCATTTCAGAATTTGATTTCTTTTGAGAATATTAATTCATTTCAGAATGTGATTTCTCTTTTAATGTGATGATAATTACTTTTTAAAGATGCTTTCATTTCAGTGGCTCAATTTAAAATATGTAAACAACAATCTCAGAACTAGATAATACCACTCAGACCATACACCTTCCCCACTGTCTCCAGAGGAAACAGTGAACAGTCATCAGAAGCAGAGAGCGTGAGGAGTACACCTGGTCTTTCTGCCTGCTTCTTGCTCAGGAAGGAGTATCATCAACTCTTCATTGTGGTCAGCGAGACCGTACACTTTAGAAACACATTTCTCAAGTCACTAACTATAGAAATGATCCCTGAAAGTATAGTCTTAATGTGTGACAGCTCTACAACAGACAAAAGAGCCTCCAGACTGGGACTCTGGGCCATGGGGAACATGTCTCTCTCCTTAAGATAAGATATTTGTCCCACAATGGGGAAATTGCAGTGTCACAACGCAAGTTTCAGAAACACTAGGAAAATAAGAGCATGCATCAAAATCAAGATAAATAATAATAAGTATTTCCAATCAACTAAAGAAATACAACACTGTAAAGCTAAAGGCACAGGAATATTGCACAATAAGTGTCTTTGATTCTGAGCAGTGAACAAACAGCAGTTAAAGTGACTCCAGTATAGTAATATATAACATTACTACAATAAAGTGACTCAGATGATTGTGTACAGTGCAGTGATGGACAGTACTCCTTGTACTCTGTGTCTCCTCTCTCCTCGCAGTGTGTCCTACCTCTTGAGAATTTGAAGTCATTTCGCAATGTTATTTCATTTCAGAACATGCTGTCATTTCAGAATGCAATTTCATTTTGGACTGTGATGTAATTTCAGAATGTGATATCATTTTAGAATGTGATTTCATTTCAGAATGTGATTTCATTTTAGAATGTGATTTCATTTCAGAATGTGATTTCATTTCAGCATGTGATTTCATTTTGCAATGTGATTTCATTTAATCATGTCATTTCATTTCAGAATGTGATTTCATTTCAGAATGTGAATTCATTTCAGAATTTGATGTCATTTAATTTTAGAAGATGGCATCATTTTAGAAGGTGAAGTTATTTTTGAACGTGATTTCATTTTAGAATGCAGTTTCATTTTGGACTGTAATATCGTTTCTGAATGTGAAGTCATTTTAGAATGTGATTTCATATCAGAATGTGAATTCATTTCAGAATTTTATTTCATTTAATTTTAGAAGATGAGGTCATTTTAGAACGTGAAGTAATTTTTTAATGTGATTTCATTTTCGAAAGCAGTTTTATTTTGGACTGTCATATCTTTTCAGAATGTAAAGTCATTTTAGAATGTGATTTCATATCAGAATATGAATTAATTTCAGAATTTTATGTCATTTAATTTTAGTAGATGAAGTCATTTTAGAACTTGAAGTCATTTTTGAACGTGATTTCGCAATGTTAATTCATTTCAAAATATGCTGTCATTTCAGAATGCAATTTCATTTTGGACTGTGATGTAATTTCAGAATGTGATGTCATTTTAGAATGTTATTTCATTTAATAATGTGATTTAATTTCAGAATACTATTCCATTTAGAACTGTGATATCTTTTCAGAATGTGAAGTCATTTTAGAATGTGATTTCATTTCAGAATAAGATGTCACTTTTGGATGTGATTCCTTTTCAGAATGTGACGTCATTTCAGAATTTGATTTCTTTTGAGAATATTAATTCATTTCAGAATGTGATTTCTCTTTTAATGTGATGACAATTACTTTTTAAAGATGCTTTCATTTCAGTGGCTCAATTTAAAATATGTAAACAACAATCTCAGAACTAGATAATACCACTCAGACTATACACCTTCCCCACTGTCTCCAGAGGAAACAGTGAACAGTCATCAGAAGCAGAGAGCGTGAGGAGTACACCTGGTCTTTCTGCCTGCTTCTTGCTCAGGAAGGAGTATCATCAACTCTTCATTGTGGTCAGCGAGACCGTACACTTTAGAAACACATTTCTCAAGTCACTAACTATAGAAATGATCCCTGAAAGTATAGTCTTAATGTGTGACAGCTCTACAACAGACAAAAGAGCCTCCAGACTGGGACTCTGGGCCATGGGGAACATGTCTCTCTCCTTAAGATCAGATAAGATATTTGTCCCACAATGGGGAAATTGCAGTGTCACAACGCAAGTTTCAGAAACACTAGGAAAATAAGAGCATGCATCAAAATCAAGATAAATAATAATAAGTATTTCCAATCAACTAAAGAAATACAACACTGTAAAGCTAAAGGCACAGGAATGTTGCACAATAAGTGTCTTTGATTCTGAGCAGTGAACAAACAGCAATTAAAGTGACTCCAGTATAGTAATATATAACATTACTACAATAAAGTGACTCACATGATTGTGTACAGTGCAGTGATGGACAGTACTCCTTGTACTCTGTGTCTCCTCTCTCCTCGCAGTGTGTCCTCCCTCTTTAGAATTTGAAGTCATTTATTTCATTTCAGAACATGCTGTCATTTCAGAATGCAATTTCATTTTGGACTGTGATGTAATTTCAGAATGTGATATCATTTTAAAATGTGATTTCATTTCAGAATGTGATTTCATTTTAGAATGTGATTTCATTTCAGAATGTGATTTCATTTCAGCATGTGATTTCATTTTACAATGTGATTTCATTTAATCATGTCATTTCATTTCAGAATGTGATTTCATTTCAGAATGTGAATTCATTTCAGAATTTGATGTCATTTAATTTTAGAAGATGGCATCATTTTAGAAGGTGAAGTTATTTTTGAACGTGATTTCATTTTAGAATGCAGTTTCATTTTGGACTGTAATATCGTTTCTGAATGTGAAGTCATTTTAGAATGTGATTTCATATCAGAATGTGAATTCATTTCAGAATTTTATTTCATTTAATTTTAGAAGATGAGGTCATTTTAGAACGTGAAGTAATTTTTTAATGTGATTTCATTTTCGAAAGCAGTTTTATTTTGGACTGTCATATCTTTTCAGAATGTAAAGTCATTTTAAAATGTGATTTCATTTCAGAATGTGATTTCATTTTAGAATGTGATTTCATTTCAGAATGTGATTTCATTTCAGCATGTGATTTCATTTTACAATGTGATTTCATTTAATCATGTCATTTCATTTCAGAATGTGATTTCATTTCAGAATGTGAATTCATTTCAGAATTTGATGTCATTTAATTTTAGAAGATGGCATCATTTTAGAAGGTGAAGTTATTTTTGAACGTGATTTCATTTTAGAATGCAGTTTCATTTTGGACTGTAATATCGTTTCTGAATGTGAAGTCATTTTAGAATGTGATTTCATATCAGAATGTGAATTCATTTCAGAATTTTATTTCATTTAATTTTAGAAGATGAGGTCATTTTAGAACGTGAAGTAATTTTTTAATGTGATTTCATTTTCGAAAGCAGTTTTATTTTGGACTGTCATATCTTTTCAGAATGTAAAGTCATTTTAGAATGTGATTTCATATCAGAATATGAATTAATTTCAGAATTTTATGTCATTTAATTTTAGTAGATGAAGTCATTTTAGAACTTGAAGCCATTTTTGAACGTGATTTCGCAATGTTAATTAATTTCAAAATATGCTGTCATTTCAGAATGCAATTTCATTTTGGACTGTGATGTAATTTCAGAATGTGATGTCATTTTAGAATGTTATGTCATTTTAGAATGTGATTTCATTTCAGAATAAGATGTCACTTTTGGATGTGATTCCTTTTCAGAATGTGACGTCATTTCAGAATTTGATTTCTTTTGAGAATATTAATTCATTTCAGAATGTGATTTCTCTTTTAATGTGATGACAATTACTTTTTAAAGATGCTTTCATTTCAGTGGCTCAATTTAAAATATGTAAACAACAATCTCAGAACTAGATAATACCACTCAGACTATACACCTTCCCCACTGTCTCCAGAGGAAACAGTGAACAGTCATCAGAAGCAGAGAGCGTGAGGAGTACACCTGGTCTTTCTGCCTGCTTCTTGCTCAGGAAGGAGTATCATCAACTCTTCATTGTGGTCAGCGAGACCGTACACTTTAGAAACACATTTCTCAAGTCACTAACTATAGAAATGATCCCTGAAAGTATAGTCTTAATGTGTGACAGCTCTACAACAGACAAAAGAGCCTCCAGACTGGGACTCTGGGCCATGGGGAACATGTCTCTCTCCTTAAGATAAGATATTTGTCCCACAATGGGGAAATTGCAGTGTCACAACGCAAGTTTCAGAAACACTAGGAAAATAAGAGCATGCATCAAAATCAAGATAAATAATAATAAGTATTTCCAATCAACTAAAGAAATACAACACTGTAAAGCTAAAGGCACAGGAATGTTGCACAATAAGTGTCTTTGATTCTGAGCAGTGAACAAACAGCAGTTAAAGTGACTCCAGTATAGTAATATATAACATTACTACAATAAAGTGACTCACATGATTGTGTACAGTGCAGTGATGGACAGTACTCCTTGTACTCTGTGTCTCCTCTCTCCTCGCAGTGTGTCCTCCCTCTTTAGAATTTGAAGTCATTTCGCAATGTTATTTCATTTCAGAACATGCTGTCATTTCAGAATGCAATTTCATTTTGGACTGTGATGTAATTTCAGAATGTGATATCATTTTAGAATGTGATTTCATTTCAGAATGTGATTTCATTTCAGAATGTGATTTCATTTCAGAATGTGATTTCATTTTACAATGTGATTTCATTTAATCATGTCATTTCATTTCACAATGTGATTTCATTTCAGAATGTGAATTCATTTCAGAATTTGATGTCATTTAATTTTAGAAGATGGCATCATTTTAGAAGGTGAAGTTATTTTTGAACGTGATTTCATTTTCGAAAGCAGTTTCATTTTGGACTGTAATATCGTTTCTGAATGTGAAGTCATATTAGAATGTGATTTCATATCAAAATGTGAATTAATTTCAGAATTTTATTTCATTTAATTTTAGTAGATGAAGTCATTTTAGAACTTGAAGTCATTTTTGAACGTGATTTCGCAATGTTAATTCATTTCAAAATATGCTGTCATTTCAGAATGCAATTTCATTTTGGACTGTGATGTAATTTCAGAATGTGATGTCATTTTAGAATGTTATTTCATTTAATAATGTGATTTAATTTCAGAATACTATTCCATTTAGAACTGTGATATCTTTTCAGAATGTGAAGTCATTTTAGAATGTGATTTCATTTCAGAATAAGATGTCACTTTTGGATGTGATTCCTTTTCAGAATGTGACGTCATTTCAGAATTTGATTTCTTTTGAGAATATTAATTCATTTCAGAATGTGATTTCTCTTTTAATGTGATGACAATTACTTTTTAAAGATGCTTTCATTTCAGTGGCTCAATTTAAAATATGTAAACAACAATCTCAGAACTAGATAATACCACTCAGACTATACACCTTCCCCACTGTCTCCAGAGGAAACAGTGAACAGTCATCAGAAGCAGAGAGCGTGAGGAGTACACCTGGTCTTTCTGCCTGCTTCTTGCTCAGGAAGGATTATCATCAACTCTCCATTGTGGTCAGCGAGACCGTACACTTTAGAAACACATTTCTCAAGTCACTAACTATAGAAATGATCCCTGAAAGTATAGTCTTAATGTGTGACAGCTCTACAACAGACAAAAGAGCCTCCAGACTGGGACTCTGGGCCATGGGGAACATGTCTCTCTCCTTAAGATCAGATAAGATATTTGTCCCACAATGGGGAAATTGCAGTGTCACAACGCAAGTTTCAGAAACACTAGGAAAATAAGAGCATGCATCAAAATCAAGATAAATAATAATAAGTATTTCCAATCAACTAAAGAAATACAACACTGTAAAGCTAAAGGCACAGGAATGTTGCACAATAAGTGTCTTTGATTCTGAGCAGTGAACAAACAGCAGTTAAAGTGACTCCAGTATAGTAATATATAACATTACTACAATAAAGTGACTCACATGATTGTGTACAGTGCAGTGATGGACAGTACTCCTTGTACTCTGTGTCTCCTCTCTCCTCGCAGTGTGTCCTCCCTCTTTAGAATTTGAAGTCATTTCGCAATGTTATTTCATTTCAGAACATGCTGTCATTTCAGAATGCAATTTCATTTTAGACTGTGATGTAATTTCAGAATGTGATATCATTTTAGAATGTGATTTCATTTCAGAATGTGATTTCATTTTAGAATGTGATTTCATTTCAGAATGTGATTTCATTTTACAATGTGATTTCATTTAATCATGTCATTTCATTTCACAATGTGATTTCATTTCAGAATGTGAATTCATTTCAGAATTTGATGTCATTTAATTTTAGAAGATGGCATCATTTTAGAAGGTGAAGTTATTTTTGAACGTGATTTCATTTTCGAAAGCAGTTTCATTTTGGACTGTAATATCGTTTCTGAATGTGAAGTCATTTTAGAATGTGATTTCATATCAGAATGTGAATTCATTTCAGAATTTTATTTCATTTAATTTTAGAAGATGAGGTCATTTTAGAACGTGAAGTAATTTTTTAATGTGATTTCATTTTCGAAAGCAGTTTTATTTTGGACTGTCATATCTTTTCAGAATGTAAAGTCATTTTAGAATGTGATTTCATATCAGAATATGAATTAATTTCAGAATTTTATGTCATTTAATTTTAGTAGATGAAGTCATTTTAGAACTTGAAGCCATTTTTGAACGTGATTTCGCAATGTTAATTAATTTCAAAATATGCTGTCATTTCAGAATGTAATTTCATTTTGGACTGTGATGTAATTTCAGAATGTGATGTCATTTTAGAATGTTATTTCATTTAATAATGTGATTTCATTTCAGAATACTATTCCATTTAGAACTGTGATATCTTTTCAGAATGTGAAGTCATTTTAGAATGTGATTTCATTTCAGAATAAGATGTCACTTTTGGATGTGATTCCTTTTCAGAATGTGACGTCATTTCAGAATTTGATTTCTTTTGAGAATATTAATTCATTTCAGAATGTGGTTTCTCTTTTAATGTGATGACAATTACTTTTTAAAGATGCTTTCATTTCAGTGGCTCAATTTAAAATATGTAAACAACAATCTCAGAACTAGATAATACCACTCAGACTATACACCTTCCCCACTGTCTCCAGAGGAAACAGTGAACAGTCATCAGAAGCAGAGAGCGTGAGGAGTACACCTGGTCTTTCTGCCTGCTTCTTGCTCAGGAAGGAGTATCATCAACTCTTCATTGTGGTCAGCGAGACCGTACACTTTAGAAACACATTTCTCAAGTCACTAACTATAGAAATGATCCCTGAAAGTATAGTCTTAATGTGTGACAGCTCTACAACAGACAAAAGAGCCTCCAGACTGGGACTCTGGGCCATGGGGAACATGTCTCTCTCCTTAAGATCAGATAAGATATTTGTCCCACAATGGGGAAATTGCAGTGTCACAACGCAAGTTTCAGAAACACTAGGAAAATAAGAGCATGCATCAAAATCAAGATAAATAATAATAAGTATTTCCAATCAACTAAAGAAATACAACACTGTAAAGCTAAAGGCACAGGAATGTTGCACAATAAGTGTCTTTGATTCTGAGCAGTGAACAAACAGCAGTTAAAGTGACTCCAGTATAGTAATATATAACATTACTACAATAAAGTGACTCACATGATTGTGTACAGTGCAGTGATGGACAGTACTCCTTGTACTCTGTGTCTCCTCTCTCCTCGCAGTGTGTCCTCCCTCTTTAGAATTTGAAGTCATTTCGCAATGTTATTTCATTTCAGAACATGCTGTCATTTCAGAATGCAATTTCATTTTGGACTGTGATGTAATTTCAGAATGTGATATCATTTTAGAATGTGATTTCATTTCAGAATGTGATTTCATTTCAGAATGTGATTTCATTTCAGAATGTGATTTCATTTCAGAATGTGATTTCATTTAATCATGTCATTTCATTTCACAATGTGATTTCATTTCAGAATGTGAATTCATTTCAGAATTTGATGTCATTTAATTTTAGAAGATGGCATCATTTTAGAAGGTGAAGTTATTTTTGAACATGATTTCATTTTCGAAAGCAGTTTCATTTTGGACTGTAATATCGTTTCTGAATGTGAAGTCATTTTAGAATGTGATTTCATATCAAAATGTGAATTAATTTCAGAATTTTATTTCATTTAATTTTAGTAGATGAAGTCATTTTAGAACTTGAAGTCATTTTTGAACGTGATTTCGCAATGTTAATTCATTTCAAAATATGCTGTCATTTCAGAATGCAATTTCATTTTGGACTGTGATGTAATTTCAGAATGTGATGTCATTTTAGAATGTTATTTCATTTAATAATGTGATTTAATTTCAGAATACTATTCCATTTAGAACTGTGATATCTTTTCAGAATGTGAAGTCATTTTAGAATGTGATTTCATTTCAGAATAAGATGTCACTTTTGGATGTGATTCCTTTTCAGAATGTGACGTCATTTCAGAATTTGATTTCTTTTGAGAATATTAATTCATTTCAGAATGTGATTTCTCTTTTAATGTGATGACAATTACTTTTTAAAGATGCTTTCATTTCAGTGGCTCAATTTAAAATATGTAAACAACAATCTCAGAACTAGATAATACCACTCAGACTATACACCTTCCCCACTGTCTCCAGAGGAAACAGTGAACAGTCATCAGAAGCAGAGAGCGTGAGGAGTACACCTGGTCTTTCTGCCTGCTTCTTGCTCAGGAAGGAGTATCATCAACTCTTCATTGTGGTCAGCGAGACCGTACACTTTAGAAACACATTTCTCAAGTCACTAACTATAGAAATGATCCCTGAAAGTATAGTCTTAATGTGTGACAGCTCTACAACAGACAAAAGAGCCTCCAGACTGGGACTCTGGGCCATGGGGAACATGTCTCTCTCCTTAAGATCAGATATTTGTCCCACAATGGGGAAATTGCAGTGTCACAACGCAAGTTTCAGAAACACTAGGAAAATAAGAGCATGCATCAAAATCAAGATAAATAATAATAAGTATTTGCAATCAACTAAAGAAATACAACACTGTAAAGCTAAAGGCACAGGAATGTTGCACAATAAGTGTCTTTGATTCTGAGCAGTGAACAAACAGCAGTTAAAGTGACTCCAGTATAGTAATATATAACATTACTACAATAAAGTGACTCAGATGATTGTGTACAGTGCAGTGATGGACAGTACTCCTTGTACTCTGTGTCTCCTCTCTCCTCGCAGTGTGTCCTCCCTCTTGAGAATTTGAAGTCATTTCGCAATGTTATTTCATTTCAGAACATGCTGTCATTTCAGAATGCAATTTCATTTTGGACTGTGATGTAATTTCAGAATGTGATATCATTTTAGAATGTGATTTCATTTCAGAATGTGATTTCATTTTAGAATGTGATTTCATTTCAGAATGTGATTTCATTTCAGCATGTGATTTCATTTTACAATGTGATTTCATTTAATCATGTCATTTCATTTCAGAATGTGATTTCATTTCAGAATGTGAATTCATTTCAGAATTTGATGTCATTTAATTTTAGAAGATGGCATCATTTTAGAAGGTGAAGTTATTTTTGAACGTGATTTCATTTTAGAATGCAGTTTCATTTTGGACTGTAATATCGTTTCTGAATGTGAAGTCATTTTAGAATGTGATTTCATATCAGAATGTGAATTCATTTCAGAATTTTATTTCATTTAATTTTAGAAGATGAGGTCATTTTAGAACGTGAAGTAATTTTTTAATGTGATTTCATTTTCGAAAGCAGTTTTATTTTGGACTGTCATATCTTTTCAGAATGTAAAGTCATTTTAGAATGTGATTTCATATCAGAATATGAATTAATTTCAGAATTTTATGTCATTTAATTTTAGTAGATGAAGTCATTTTAGAACTTGAAGTCATTTTTGAACGTGATTTCGCAATGTTAATTCATTTCAAAATATGCTGTCATTTCAGAATGCAATTTCATTTTAGACTGTGATGTAATTTCAGAATGTGATGTCATTTTAGAATGTTATTTCATTTAATAATGTGATTTAATTTCAGAATACTATTCCATTTAGAACTGTGATATCTTTTCAGAATGTGAAGTCATTTTAGAATGTGATTTCATTTCAGAATAAGATGTCACTTTTGGATGTGATTCCTTTTCAGAATGTGACGTCATTTCAGAATTTGATTTCTTTTGAGAATATTAATTCATTTCAGAATGTGACTTCTCTTTTAATGTGATGACAATTACTTTTTAAAGATGCTTTCATTTCAGTGGCTCAATTTAAAATATGTAAACAACAATCTCAGAACTAGATAATACCACTCAGACCATACACCTTCCCCACTGTCTCCAGAGGAAACAGTGAACAGTCATCAGAAGCAGAGAGCGTGAGGAGTACACCTGGTCTTTCTGCCTGCTTCTTGCTCAGGAAGGAGTATCATCAACTCTTCATTGTGGTCAGCGAGACCGTACACTTTAGAAACACATTTCTCAAGTCACAAACTATAGAAATGATCCCTGAAAGTATAGTCTTAATGTGTGACAGCTCTACAACAGACAAAAGAGCCTCCAGACTGGGACTCTGGGCCATGGGGAACATGTCTCTCTCCTTAAGATAAGATAAGATATTTGTCCCACAATGGGGAAATTGCAGTGTCACAACGCAAGTTTCAGAAACACTAGGAAAATAAGAGCATGCATCAAAATCAAGATAAATAATAATAAGTATTTCCAATCAACTAAAGAAATACAACACTGTAAAGCTAAAGGCACAGGAATGTTGCACAATAAGTGTCTTTGATTCTGAGCAGTGAACAAACAGCAGTTAAAGTGACTCCAGTATAGTAATATATAACATTACTACAATAAAGTGACTCAGATGATTGTGTACAGTGCAGTGATGGACAGTACTCCTTGTACTCTGTGTCTCCTCTCTCCTCGCAGTGTGTCCTACCTATTGAGAATTTGAAGTCATTTCGCAATGTTATTTCATTTCAGAACATGCTGTCATTTCAGAATGCAATTTCATTTTGGACTGTGATGTAATTTCAGAATGTGATATCATTTTAGAATGTGATTTCATTTCAGAATGTGATTTCATTTCAGAATGTGATTTCATTTTAGAATGTGATTTCATTTCAGAATGTGATTTCATTTCAGCATGTGATTTCATTTTACAATGTGATTTCATTTAATCATGTCATTTCATTTCAGAATGTGATTTCATTCCAGAATGTGAATTAATTTCAGAATTTGATGTCATTTAATTTTAGAAGATGGCATCATTTTAGAAGGTGAAGTTATTTTTGAACGTGATTTCATTTTAGAATGCAGTTTCATTTTGGACTGTAATATCGTTTCTGAATGTGAAGTCATTTTAGAATGTGATTTCATATCAGAATGTGAATTCATTTCAGAATTTGATGTCATTTAATTTTAGAAGATGGCATCATTTTAGAAGGTGAAGTTTTTTTTGAACGTGATTTCATTTTAGAATGCAGTTTCATTTTGGACTGTAATATCGTTTCTGAATGTGAAGTCATTTTAGAATGTGATTTCATATCAGAATATGAATTAATTTCAGAAATTTATGTCATTTAATTTTAGTAGATGAAGTCATTTTAGAACTTGAAGTCATTTTTGAACGTGATTTCGCAATGTTAATTCATTTCAAAATATGCTGTCATTTCAGAATGCAATTTCATTTTGGACTGTGATGTAATTTCAGAATGTGATGTCATTTTAGAATGTTATTTCATTTAATAATGTGATTTCATTTCAGAATACTATTCCATTTAGAACTGTGATATCTTTTCAGAATGTGAAGTCATTTTAGAATGTGATTTCATTTCAGAATAAGATGTCACTTTTGGATGTGATTCCTTTTCAGAATGTGACGTCATTTCAGAATTTGATTTCTTTTGAGAATATTAATTCATTTCAGAATGTGATTTCTCTTTTAATGTGATGACAATTACTTTTTAAAGATGCTTTCATTTCAGTGGCTCAATTTAAAATATGTAAACAACAATCTCAGAACTAGATAATACCACTCAGACTATACACCTTCCCCACTGTCTCCAGAGGAAACAGTGAACAGTCATCAGAAGCAGAGAGCGTGAGGAGTACACCTGGTCTTTCTGCCTGCTTCTTGCTCAGGAAGGAGTATCATCAACTCTTCATTGTGGTCAGTGAGACCGTACACTTTAGAAACACATTTCTCAAGTCACTAACTATAGAAATGATCCCTGAAAGTATAGTCTTAATGTGTGACAGCTCTACAACAGACAAAAGAGCCTCCAGACTGGGACTCTGGGCCATGGGGAACATGTCTCTCTCCTTAAGATAAGATAAGATAAGATATTTGTCCCACAATGGGGAAATTGCAGTGTCACAATGCAAGTTTCAGAAACACTAGGAAAATAAGAGCATGCATCAAAATCAAGATAAATAATAATAAGTATTTCCAATCAACTAAAGAAATTCAACACTGTAAAGCTAAAGGCACAGGAATGTTGCACAATAAGTGTCTTTGATTCTGAGCAGTGAACAAACAGCAGTTAAAGTGACTCCAGTATAGTAATATATAACATTACTACAATAAAGTGACTCAGATGATTGTGTACAGTGCAGTGATGGACAGTACTCCTTGTACTCTGTGTCTCCTCTCTCCTCGCAGTGTGTCCTCCCTCTTTAGAATTTGAAGTCATTTCGCAATGTTATTTCATTTCAGAACATGCTGTCATTTCAGAATGCAATTTCATTTTGGACTGTGATGTAATTTCAGAATGTGATATCATTTTAGAATGTGATTTCATTTCAGAATGTGATTTCATTTTAGAATGTGATTTCATTTCAGAATGTGATTTCATTTTACAATGTGATTTAATTTCAGAATGTGAATTCATTTCAGAATTTGATGTCATTTAATTTTAGAAGATGGCATCATTTTAGAAGGTGAAGTTTTTTTTGAACGTGATTTCATTTTAGAATGCAGTTTCATTTTGGACTGTAATATCGTTTCTGAATGTGAAGTCATTTTAGAATGTGATTTCATATCAAAATGTGAATTAATTTCAGAATTTTATTTCATTTAATTTTAGAAGATGAGGTCATTTTAGAACGTGAAGTAATTTTTTAATGTGATTTCATTTTCGAAAGCAGTTTTATTTTGGACTGTCATATCTTTTCAGAATGTAAAGTCATTTTAGAATGTGATTTCATATCAGTATGTTAATTAATTTCAGAATTTTATGTCATTTAATTTTAGAAGATGAAGTCATTTTTCAACGTGATTTCGCAATGTTAATTCATTTCAAAAAATGCTGTCATTTCAGAATGCAATTTCATTTTAGACTGTAATGTAATTTCAGAATGTGATGTCATTTTAGAATGTTATTTCATTTAATAATGTGATTTAATTTCAGAATACTATTCCATTTAGAACTGTGATATCTTTTCAGAATGTGAAGTCATTTTAGAATGTGATTTCATTTCAGAATAAGATGTCACTTTTGGATGTGATTCCTTTTCAGAATGTGACGTCATTTCAGAATTTGATTTCTTTTGAGAATATTAATTCATTTCAGAATGTGATTTCTCTTTTAATGTGATGACAATTACTTTTTAAAGATGCTTTCATTTCAGTGGCTCAATTTAAAATATGTAAACAACAATCTCAGAACTAGATAATACCACTCAGACTATACACCTTCCCCACTGTCTCCAGAGGAAACAGTGAACAGTCATCAGAAGCAGAGAGCGTGAGGAGTACACCTGGTCTTTCTGCCTGCTTCTTGCTCAGGAAGGAGTATCATCAACTCTTCATTGTGGTCAGCGAGACCGTACACTTTAGAAACACATTTCTCAAGTCACTAACTATAGAAATGATCCCTGAAAGTATAGTCTTAATGTGTGACAGCTCTACAACAGACAAAAGAGCCTCCAGACTGGGACTCTGGGCCATGGGGAACATGTCTCTCTCCTTAAGATCAGATAAGATATTTGTCCCACAATGGGGAAATTGCAGTGTCACAACGCAAGTTTCAGAAACACTAGGAAAATAAGAGCATGCATCAAAATCAAGATAAATAATAATAAGTATTTCCAATCAACTAAAGAAATACAACACTGTAAAGCTAAAGGCACAGGAATGTTGCACAATAAGTGTCTTTGATTCTGAGCAGTGAACAAACAGCAGTTAAAGTGACTCCAGTATAGTAATATATAACATTACTACAATAAAGTGACTCACATGATTGTGTACAGTGCAGTGATGGACAGTACTCCTTGTACTCTGTGTCTCCTCTCTCCTCGCAGTGTGTCCTCCCTCTTTAGAATTTGAAGTCATTTCGCAATGTTATTTCATTTCAGAACATGCTGTCATTTCAGAATGCAATTTCATTTTGGACTGTGATGTAATTTCAGGATGTGATATCATTTTAGAATGTGATTTCATTTCAGAATGTGATTTCATTTTAGAATGTGATTTCATTTCAGAATGTGATTTCATTTCAGCATGTGATTTCATTTTACAATGTGATTTCATTTAATCATGTCATTTCATTTCAGAATGTGATTTCATTTCAGAATGTGAATTCAATTCAGAATTTGATGTCATTTAATTTTAGAAGATGGCATCATTTTAGAAGGTGAAGTTATTTTTGAATGTGATTTCATTTTAGAATGCAGTTTCATTTTGGACTAATATCGTTTCTGAATGTGAAGTCATTTTAGAATGTGATTTCATATCAGAATGTGAATTCATTTCAGAATTTTATTTCATTTAATTTTAGAAGATGAAGTCATTTTAGAACGTGAAGTAATTTTTTAATGTGATTTCATTTTCGAAAGCAGTTTTATTTTGGACTGTCATATCTTTTCAGAATGTAAAGTCATTTTAGAGTGTGATTTCATATCAGAATATGAATTAATTTCAGAATTTTATGTCATTTAATTTTAGTAGATGAAGTCATTTTAGAACTTGAAGTCATTTTTGAACGTGATTTCGCAATGTTAATTCATTTCAAAATATGCTGTCATTTCAGAATGCAATTTCATTTTGGACTGTGATGTAATTTCAGAATGTGATGTCATTTTAGAATGTTATTTCATTTAATAATGTGATTTCATTTCAGAATACTATTCCATTTAGAACTGTGATATCTTTTCAGAATGTGAAGTCATTTTAGAATGTGATTTCATTTCAGAATAAGATGTCACTTTTGGATGTGATTCCTTTTCAGAATGTGACGTCATTTCAGAATTTGATTTCTTTTGAGAATATTAATTCATTTCAATGTGATTTCTCTTTTAATGTGATGACAATTACTTTTTAAAGATGCTTTCATTTCAGTAGCTCAATTTAAAATATGTAAACAACAATCTCAGAACTAGATAATACCACTCAGACTATACACCTTCCCCACTGTCTCCAGAGGAAACAGTGAACAGTCATCAGAAGCAGAGAGCGTGAGGAGTACATCTGGTCTTTCTGCCTGCTTCTTGCTCAGGAAGGAGTATCATCAACTCTTCATTGTGGTCAGTGAGACCGTACACTTTAGAAACACATTTCTCAAGTCACAAACTATAGAAATGATCCCTGAAAGTATAGTCTTAATGTGTGACAGCTCTACAACAGACAAAAGAGCCTCCAGACTGGGACTCTGGGCCATGGGGAACATGTCTCTCTCCTTAAGATAAGATATTTGTCCCACAATGGGGAAATTGCAGTGTCACAACGCAAGTTTCAGAAACACTAGGAAAATAAGAGCATGCATCAAAATCAAGATAAATAATAATAAGTATTTCCAATCAACTAAAGAAATACAACACTGTAAAGCTAAAGGCACAGGAATGTTGCACAATAAGTGTCTTTGATTCTGAGCAGTGAACAAACAGCAGTTAAAGTGACTCCAGTATAGTAATATATAACATTACTACAATAAAGTGACTCAGATGATTGTGTACAGTGCAGTGATGGACAGTACTCCTTGTACTCTGTGTCTCCTCTCTCCTCGCAGTGTGTCCTCCCTCTTTAGAATTTGAAGTCATTTCGCAATGTTATTTCATTTCAGAACATGCTGTCATTTCAGAATGCAATTTCATTTTGGACTGTGATGTAATTTCAGAATGTGATATCATTTTAGAATGTGATTTCATTTCAGAATGTGATTTCATTTTAGAATGTGATTTCATTTCAGAATGTGATTTCATTTCAGCATGTGATTTCATTTTACAATGTGATTTCATTTAATCATGTCATTTCATTTCAGAATGTGATTTCATTTCAGAATGTGAATTCATTTCAGAATTTGATGTCATTTAATTTTAGAAGATGGCATCATTTTAGAAGGTGAAGTTATTTTTGAATGTGATTTCATTTTAGAATGCAGTTTCATTTTGGACTAATATCGTTTCTGAATGTGAAGTCATTTTAGAATGTGATTTCATATCAGAATGTGAATTCATTTCAGAATTTTATTTCATTTAATTTTAGAAGATGAAGTCATTTTAGAACGTGAAGTAATTTTTTAATGTGATTTCATTTTCGAAAGCAGTTTTATTTTGGACTGTCATATCTTTTCAGAATGTAAAGTCATTTTAGAATGTGATTTCATATCAGAATATGAATTAATTTCAGAATTTTATGTCATTTAATTTTAGTAGATGAAGTCATTTTAGAACTTGAAGTCATTTTTGAACGTGATTTCGCAATGTTAATTCATTTCAAAATATGCTGTCATTTCAGAATGCAATTTCATTTTGGACTGTGATGTAATTTCAGAATGTGATGTCATTTTAGAATGTTATTTCATTTAATAATGTGATTTCATTTCAGAATACTATTCCATTTAGAACTGTGATATCTTTTCAGAATGTGAAGTCATTTTAGAATGTGATTTCATTTCAGAATAAGATGTCACTTTTGGATGTGATTCCTTTTCAGAATGTGACGTCATTTCAGAATTTGATTTCTTTTGAGAATATTAATTCATTTCAGAATGTGATTTCTCTTTTAATGTGATGACAATTACTTTTTAAAGATGCTTTCATTTCAGTGGCTCAATTTAAAATATGTAAACAACAATCTCAGAACTAGATAATACCACTCAGACTATACACCTTCCCCACTGTCTCCAGAGGAAACAGTGAACAGTCATCAGAAGCAGAGAGCGTGAGGAGTACACCTGGTCTTTCTGCCTGCTTCTTGCTCAGGAAGGAGTATCATCAACTCTTCATTGTGGTCAGCGAGACCGTACACTTTAGAAACACATTTCTCAAGTCACAAACTATAGAAATGATCCCTGAAAGTATAGTCTTAATGTGTGACAGCTCTACAACAGACAAAAGAGCCTCCAGACTGAGACTCTGGGCCATGGGGAACATGTCTCTCTCCTTAAGATAAGATAAGATATTTGTCCCACAATGGGGAAATTGCAGTGTCACAACGCAAGTTTCAGAAACACTAGGAAAATAAGAGCATGCATCAAAATCAAGATAAATAATAATAAGTATTTCCAATCAACTAAAGAAATTCAACACTGTAAAGCTAAAGGCACAGGAATGTTGCACAATAAGTGTCTTTGATTCTGAGCAGTGAACAAACAGCAGTTAAAGTGACTCCAGTATAGTAATATATAACATTACTACAATAAAGTGACTCAGATGATTGTGTACAGTGCAGTGATGGACAGTACTCCTTGTACTCTGTGTCTCCTCTCTCCTCGCAGTGTGTCCTCCCTCTTTAGAATTTGAAGTCATTTCGCAATGTTATTTCATTTCAGAACATGCTGTCATTTCAGAATGCAATTTCATTTTGGACTGTGATGTAATTTCAGAATGTGATATCATTTTAGAATGTGATTTCATTTCAGAATGTGATTTCATTTTAGAATGTGATTTCATTTCAGAATGTGATTTCATTTTACAATGTGATTTAATTTCAGAATGTGAATTCATTTCAGAATTTGATGTCATTTAATTTTAGAAGATGGCATCATTTTAGAAGGTGAAGTTTTTTTTGAACGTGATTTCATTTTAGAATGCAGTTTCATTTTGGACTGTAATATCGTTTCTGAATGTGAAGTCATTTTAGAATGTGATTTCATATCAAAATGTGAATTAATTTCAGAATTTTATTTCATTTAATTTTAGAAGATGAGGTCATTTTAGAACGTGAAGTAATTTTTTAATGTGATTTCATTTTCGAAAGCAGTTTTATTTTGGACTGTCATATCTTTTCAGAATGTAAAGTCATTTTAGAATGTGATTTCATATCAGTATGTTAATTAATTTCAGAATTTTATGTCATTTAATTTTAGAAGATGAAGTCATTTTTCAACGTGATTTCGCAATGTTAATTCATTTCAAAAAATGCTGTCATTTCAGAATGCAATTTCATTTTAGACTGTAATGTAATTTCAGAATGTGATGTCATTTTAGAATGTTATTTCATTTAATAATGTGATTTAATTTCAGAATACTATTCCATTTAGAACTGTGATATCTTTTCAGAATGTGAAGTCATTTTAGAATGTGATTTCATTTCAGAATAAGATGTCACTTTTGGATGTGATTCCTTTTCAGAATGTGACGTCATTTCAGAATTTGATTTCTTTTGAGAATATTAATTCATTTCAGAATGTGATTTCTCTTTTAATGTGATGACAATTACTTTTTAAAGATGCTTTCATTTCAGTGGCTCAATTTAAAATATGTAAACAACAATCTCAGAACTAGATAATACCACTCAGACTATACACCTTCCCCACTGTCTCCAGAGGAAACAGTGAACAGTCATCAGAAGCAGAGAGCGTGAGGAGTACACCTGGTCTTTCTGCCTGCTTCTTGCTCAGGAAGGAGTATCATCAACTCTTCATTGTGGTCAGCGAGACCGTACACTTTAGAAACACATTTCTCAAGTCACTAACTATAGAAATGATCCCTGAAAGTATAGTCTTAATGTGTGACAGCTCTACAACAGACAAAAGAGCCTCCAGACTGGGACTCTGGGCCATGGGGAACATGTCTCTCTCCTTAAGATAAGATATTTGTCCCACAATGGGGAAATTGCAGTGTCACAACGCAAGTTTCAGAAACACTAGGAAAATAAGAGCATGCATCAAAATCAAGATAAATAATAATAAGTATTTCCAATCAACTAAAGAAATACAACACTGTAAAGCTAAAGGCACAGGAATGTTGCACAATAAGTGTCTTTGATTCTGAGCAGTGAACAAACAGCAGTTAAAGTGACTCCAGTATAGTAATATATAACATTACTACAATAAAGTGACTCACATGATTGTGTACAGTGCAGTGATGGACAGTACTCCTTGTACTCTGTGTCTCCTCTCTCCTCGCAGTGTGTCCTCCCTCTTTAGAATTTGAAGTCATTTCGCAATGTTATTTCATTTCAGAACATGCTGTCATTTCAGAATGCAATTTCATTTTGGACTGTGATGTAATTTCAGAATGTGATATCATTTTAGAATGTGATTTCATTTCAGAATGTGATTTCATTTTAGAATGTGATTTCATTTCAGAATGTGATTTCATTTCAGCATGTGATTTCATTTTACAATGTGATTTCATTTAATCATGTCATTTCATTTCAGAATGTGATTTCATTTCAGAATGTGAATTCATTTCAGAATTTGATGTCATTTAATTTTAGAAGATGGCATCATTTTAGAAGGTGAAGTTATTTTTGAATGTGATTTCATTTTAGAATGCAGTTTCATTTTGGACTAATATCGTTTCTGAATGTGAAGTCATTTTAGAATGTGATTTCATATCAGAATGTGAATTCATTTCAGAATTTTATTTCATTTAATTTTAGAAGATGAAGTCATTTTAGAACGTGAAGTAATTTTTTAATGTGATTTCATTTTCGAAAGCAGTTTTATTTTGGACTGTCATATCTTTTCAGAATGTAAAGTCATTTTAGAATGTGATTTCATATCAGAATATGAATTAATTTCAGAATTTTATGTCATTTAATTTTAGTAGATGAAGTCATTTTAGAACTTGAAGTCATTTTTGAACGTGATTTCGCAATGTTAATTCATTTCAAAATATGCTGTCATTTCAGAATGCAATTTCATTTTGGACTGTGATGTAATTTCAGAATGTGATGTCATTTTAGAATGTTATTTCATTTAATAATGTGATTTCATTTCAGAATACTATTCCATTTAGAACTGTGATATCTTTTCAGAATGTGAAGTCATTTTAGAATGTGATTTCATTTCAGAATAAGATGTCACTTTTGGATGTGATTCCTTTTCAGAATGTGACGTCATTTCAGAATTTGATTTCTTTTGAGAATATTAATTCATTTCAGAATGTGATTTCTCTTTTAATGTGATGACAATTACTTTTTAAAGATGCTTTCATTTCAGTGGCTCAATTTAAAATATGTAAACAACAATCTCAGAACTAGATAATACCACTCAGACTATACACCTTCCCCACTGTCTCCAGAGGAAACAGTGAACAGTCATCAGAAGCAGAGAGCGTGAGGAGTACACCTGGTCTTTCTGCCTGCTTCTTGCTCAGGAAGGAGTATCATCAACTCTTCATTGTGGTCAGCGAGACCGTACACTTTAGAAACACATTTCTCAAGTCACAAACTATAGAAATGATCCCTGAAAGTATAGTCTTAATGTGTGACAGCTCTACAACAGACAAAAGAGCCTCCAGACTGAGACTCTGGGCCATGGGGAACATGTCTCTCTCCTTAAGATAAGATAAGATATTTGTCCCACAATGGGGAAATTGCAGTGTCACAACGCAAGTTTCAGAAACACTAGGAAAATAAGAGCATGCATCAAAATCAAGATAAATAATAATAAGTATTTCCAATCAACTAAAGAAATTCAACACTGTAAAGCTAAAGGCACAGGAATGTTGCACAATAAGTGTCTTTGATTCTGAGCAGTGAACAAACAGCAGTTAAAGTGACTCCAGTATAGTAATATATAACATTACTACAATAAAGTGACTCAGATGATTGTGTACAGTGCAGTGATGGACAGTACTCCTTGTACTCTGTGTCTCCTCTCTCCTCGCAGTGTGTCCTCCCTCTTTAGAATTTGAAGTCATTTCGCAATGTTATTTCATTTCAGAACATGCTGTCATTTCAGAATGCAATTTCATTTTGGACTGTGATGTAATTTCAGAATGTGATATCATTTTAGAATGTGATTTCATTTCAGAATGTGATTTCATTTTAGAATGTGATTTCATTTCAGAATGTGATTTCATTTTACAATGTGATTTAATTTCAGAATGTGAATTCATTTCAGAATTTGATGTCATTTAATTTTAGAAGATGGCATCATTTTAGAAGGTGAAGTTTTTTTTGAACGTGATTTCATTTTAGAATGCAGTTTCATTTTGGACTGTAATATCGTTTCTGAATGTGAAGTCATTTTAGAATGTGATTTCATATCAAAATGTGAATTAATTTCAGAATTTTATTTCATTTAATTTTAGAAGATGAGGTCATTTTAGAACGTGAAGTAATTTTTTAATGTGATTTCATTTTCGAAAGCAGTTTTATTTTGGACTGTCATATCTTTTCAGAATGTAAAGTCATTTTAGAATGTGATTTCATATCAGTATGTTAATTAATTTCAGAATTTTATGTCATTTAATTTTAGAAGATGAAGTCATTTTTCAACGTGATTTCGCAATGTTAATTCATTTCAAAAAATGCTGTCATTTCAGAATGCAATTTCATTTTAGACTGTAATGTAATTTCAGAATGTGATGTCATTTTAGAATGTTATTTCATTTAATAATGTGATTTAATTTCAGAATACTATTCCATTTAGAACTGTGATATCTTTTCAGAATGTGAAGTCATTTTAGAATGTGATTTCATTTCAGAATAAGATGTCACTTTTGGATGTGATTCCTTTTCAGAATGTGACGTCATTTCAGAATTTGATTTCTTTTGAGAATATTAATTCATTTCAGAATGTGATTTCTCTTTTAATGTGATGACAATTACTTTTTAAAGATGCTTTCATTTCAGTGGCTCAATTTAAAATATGTAAACAACAATCTCAGAACTAGATAATACCACTCAGACTATACACCTTCCCCACTGTCTCCAGAGGAAACAGTGAACAGTCATCAGAAGCAGAGAGCGTGAGGAGTACACCTGGTCTTTCTGCCTGCTTCTTGCTCAGGAAGGAGTATCATCAACTCTTCATTGTGGTCAGCGAGACCGTACACTTTAGAAACACATTTCTCAAGTCACTAACTATAGAAATGATCCCTGAAAGTATAGTCTTAATGTGTGACAGCTCTACAACAGACAAAAGAGCCTCCAGACTGAGACTCTGGGCCATGGGGAACATGTCTCTCTCCTTAAGATCAGATAAGATATTTGTCCCACAATGGGGAAATTGCAGTGTCACAACGCAAGTTTCAGAAACACTAGGAAAATAAGAGCATGCATCAAAATCAAGATAAATAATAATAAGTATTTCCAATCAACTAAAGAAATACAACACTGTAAAGCTAAAGGCACAGGAATGTTGCACAATAAGTGTCTTTGATTCTGAGCAGTGAACAAACAGCAGTTAAAGTGACTCCAGTATAGTAATATATAACATTACTACAATAAAGTGACTCACATGATTGTGTACAGTGCAGTGATGGACAGTACTCCTTGTACTCTGTGTCTCCTCTCTCCTCGCAGTGTGTCCTCCCTCTTTAGAATTTGAAGTCATTTCGCAATGTTATTTCATTTCAGAACATGCTGTCATTTCAGAATGCAATTTCATTTTGGACTGTGATGTAATTTCAGGATGTGATATCATTTTAGAATGTGATTTCATTTCAGAATGTGATTTCATTTTAGAATGTGATTTCATTTCAGAATGTGATTTCATTTCAGCATGTGATTTCATTTTACAATGTGATTTCATTTAATCATGTCATTTCATTTCAGAATGTGATTTCATTTCAGAATGTGAATTCAATTCAGAATTTGATGTCATTTAATTTTAGAAGATGGCATCATTTTAGAAGGTGAAGTTATTTTTGAATGTGATTTCATTTTAGAATGCAGTTTCATTTTGGACTAATATCGTTTCTGAATGTGAAGTCATTTTAGAATGTGATTTCATATCAGAATGTGAATTCATTTCAGAATTTTATTTCATTTAATTTTAGAAGATGAAGTCATTTTAGAACGTGAAGTAATGTTTTAATGTGATTTCATTTTCGAAAGCAGTTTTATTTTGGACTGTCATATCTTTTCAGAATGTAAAGTCATTTTAGAGTGTGATTTCATATCAGAATATGAATTAATTTCAGAATTTTATGTCATTTAATTTTAGTAGATGAAGTCATTTTAGAACTTGAAGTCATTTTTGAACGTGATTTCGCAATGTTAATTCATTTCAAAATATGCTGTCATTTCAGAATGCAATTTCATTTTGGACTGTGATGTAATTTCAGAATGTGATGTCATTTTAGAATGTTATTTCATTTAATAATGTGATTTCATTTCAGAATACTATTCCATTTAGAACTGTGATATCTTTTCAGAATGTGAAGTCATTTTAGAATGTGATTTCATTTCAGAATAAGATGTCACTTTTGGATGTGATTCCTTTTCAGAATGTGATGTCATTTCAGAATTTGATTTCTTTTGAGAATATTAATTCATTTCAATGTGATTTCTCTTTTAATGTGATGACAATTACTTTTTAAAGATGCTTTCATTTCAGTAGCTCAATTTAAAATATGTAAACAACAATCTCAGAACTAGATAATACCACTCAGACTATACACCTTCCCCACTGTCTCCAGAGGAAACAGTGAACAGTCATCAGAAGCAGAGAGCGTGAGGAGTACACCTGGTCTTTCTGCCTGCTTCTTGCTCAGGAAGGAGTATCATCAACTCTTCATTGTGGTCAGTGAGACCGTACACTTTAGAAACACATTTCTCAAGTCACAAACTATAGAAATGATCCCTGAAAGTATAGTCTTAATGTGTGACAGCTCTACAACAGACAAAAGAGCCTCCAGACTGGGACTCTGGGCCATGGGGAACATGTCTCTCTCCTTAAGATAAGATATTTGTCCCACAATGGGGAAATTGCAGTGTCACAACGCAAGTTTCAGAAACACTAGGAAAATAAGAGCATGCATCAAAATCAAGATAAATAATAATAAGTATTTCCAATCAACTAAAGAAATACAACACTGTAAAGCTAAAGGCACAGGAATGTTGCACAATAAGTGTCTTTGATTCTGAGCAGTGAACAAACAGCAGTTAAAGTGACTCCAGTATAGTAATATATAACATTACTACAATAAAGTGACTCAGATGATTGTGTACAGTGCAGTGATGGACAGTACTCCTTGTACTCTGTGTCTCCTCTCTCCTCGCAGTGTGTCCTCCCTCTTTAGAATTTGAAGTCATTTCGCAATGTTATTTCATTTCAGAACATGCTGTCATTTCAGAATGCAATTTCATTTTGGACTGTGATGTAATTTCAGAATGTGATATCATTTTAGAATGTGATTTCATTTCAGAATGTGATTTCATTTTAGAATGTGATTTCATTTCAGAATGTGATTTCATTTCAGCATGTGATTTCATTTTACAATGTGATTTCATTTAATCATGTCATTTCATTTCAGAATGTGATTTCATTTCAGAATGTGAATTCATTTCAGAATTTGATGTCATTTAATTTTAGAAGATGGCATCATTTTAGAAGGTGAAGTTATTTTTGAATGTGATTTCATTTTAGAATGCAGTTTCATTTTGGACTAATATCGTTTCTGAATGTGAAGTCATTTTAGAATGTGATTTCATATCAGAATGTGAATTCATTTCAGAATTTTATTTCATTTAATTTTAGAAGATGAAGTCATTTTAGAACGTGAAGTAATTTTTTAATGTGATTTCATTTTCGAAAGCAGTTTTATTTTGGACTGTCATATCTTTTCAGAATGTAAAGTCATTTTAGAATGTGATTTCATATCAGAATATGAATTAATTTCAGAATTTTATGTCATTTAATTTTAGTAGATGAAGTCATTTTAGAACTTGAAGTCATTTTTGAACGTGATTTCGCAATGTTAATTCATTTCAAAATATGCTGTCATTTCAGAATGCAATTTCATTTTGGACTGTGATGTAATTTCAGAATGTGATGTCATTTTAGAATGTTATTTCATTTAATAATGTGATTTCATTTCAGAATACTATTCCATTTAGAACTGTGATATCTTTTCAGAATGTGAAGTCATTTTAGAATGTGATTTCATTTCAGAATAAGATGTCACTTTTGGATGTGATTCCTTTTCAGAATGTGACGTCATTTCAGAATTTGATTTCTTTTGAGAATATTAATTCATTTCAGAATGTGATTTCTCTTTTAATGTGATGACAATTACTTTTTAAAGATGCTTTCATTTCAGTGGCTCAATTTAAAATATGTAAACAACAATCTCAGAACTAGATAATACCACTCAGACTATACACCTTCCCCACTGTCTCCAGAGGAAACAGTGAACAGTCATCAGAAGCAGAGAGCGTGAGGAGTACACCTGGTCTTTCTGCCTGCTTCTTGCTCAGGAAGGAGTATCATCAACTCTTCATTGTGGTCAGCGAGACCGTACACTTTAGAAACACATTTCTCAAGTCACAAACTATAGAAATGATCCCTGAAAGTATAGTCTTAATGTGTGACAGCTCTACAACAGACAAAAGAGCCTCCAGACTGAGACTCTGGGCCATGGGGAACATGTCTCTCTCCTTAAGATAAGATAAGATATTTGTCCCACAATGGGGAAATTGCAGTGTCACAACGCAAGTTTCAGAAACACTAGGAAAATAAGAGCATGCATCAAAATCAAGATAAATAATAATAAGTATTTCCAATCAACTAAAGAAATACAACACTGTAAAGCTAAAGGCACAGGAATGTTGCACAATAAGTGTCTTTGATTCTGAGCAGTGAACAAACAGCAGTTAAAGTGACTCCAGTATAGTAATATATAACATTACTACAATAAAGTGACTCACATGATTGTGTACAGTGCAGTGATGGACAGTACTCCTTGTACTCTGTGTCTCCTCTCTCCTCGCAGTGTGTCCTCCCTCTTTAGAATTTGAAGTCATTTCGCAATGTTATTTCATTTCAGAACATGCTGTCATTTCAGAATGCAATTTCATTTTGGACTGTGATGTAATTTCAGAATGTGATATCATTTTAGAATGTGATTTCATTTCAGAATGTGATTTCATTTTAGAATGTGATTTCATTTCAGAATGTGATTTCATTTCAGCATGTGATTTCATTTTACAATGTGATTTCATTTAATCATGTCATTTCATTTCAGAATGTGATTTCATTTCAGAATGTGAATTCATTTCAGAATTTGATGTCATTTAATTTTAGAAGATGGCATCATTTTAGAAGGTGAAGTTATTTTTGAATGTGATTTCATTTTAGAATGCAGTTTCATTTTGGACTAATATCGTTTCTGAATGTGAAGTCATTTTAGAATGTGATTTCATATCAGAATGTGAATTCATTTCAGAATTTTATTTCATTTAATTTTAGAAGATGAAGTCATTTTAGAACGTGAAGTAATTTTTTAATGTGATTTCATTTTCGAAAGCAGTTTTATTTTGGACTGTCATATCTTTTCAGAATGTAAAGTCATTTTAGAATGTGATTTCATATCAGAATATGAATTAATTTCAGAATTTTATGTCATTTAATTTTAGAAGATGAAGTCATTTTAGAACTTGAAGTCATTTTTGAACGTGATTTCGCAATGTTAATTCATTTCAAAATATGCTGTCATTTCAGAATGCATTTTCATTTTGGACTGTGATGTAATTTCAGAATGTGATGTCATTTTAGAATGTTATTTCATTTAATAATGTGATTTCATTTCAGAATACTATTCCATTTAGAACTGTGATATCTTTTCAGAATGTGAAGTCATTTTAGAATGTGATTTCATTTCAGAATAAGATGTCACTTTTGGATGTGATTCCTTTTCAGAATGTGACGTCATTTCAGAATTTGATTTCTTTTGAGAATATTAATTCATTTCAGAACGTGATTTCTCTTTTAATGTGATGACAATTACTTTTTAAAGATGCTTTCATTTCAGTGGCTCAATTTAAAATATGTAAACAACAATCTCAGAACTAGATAATACCACTCAGACTATACACCTTCCCCACTGTCTCCAGAGGAAACAGTGAACAGTCATCAAAAGCAAAGAGCGTGAGGAGTACACCTGGTCTTTCTGCCTGCTTCTTGCTCAGGAAGGAGTATCATCAACTCTTCATTGTGGTCAGCGAGACCGTACACTTTAGAAACACATTTCTCAAGTCACAAACTATAGAAATGATCCCTGAAAGTATAGTCTTAATGTGTGACAGCTCTACAACAGACATAAGAGCCTCCAGACTGAGACTCTGGGCCATGGGGAACATGTCTCTCTCCTTAAGATAAGATAAGATATTTGTCCCACAATGGGGAAATTGCAGTGTCACAACGCAAGTTTCAGAAACACTAGGAAAATAAGAGCATGCATCAAAATCAAGATAAATAATAATAAGTATTTCCAATCAACTAAAGAAATACAACACTGTAAAGCTAAAGGCACAGGAATGTTGCACAATAAGTGTCTTTGATTCTGAGCAGTGAACAAACAGCAGTTAAAGTGACTCCAGTATAGTAATATATAACATTACTACAATAAAGTGACTCACATGATTGTGTACAGTGCAGTGATGGACAGTACTCCTTGTACTCTGTGTCTCCTCTCTCCTCGCAGTGTGTCCTCCCTCTTTAGAATTTGAAGTCATTTCGCAATGTTATTTCATTTCAGAACATGCTGTCATTTCAGAATGCAATTTCATTTTGGACTGTGATGTAATTTCAGAATGTGATATCATTTTAGAATGTGATTTCATTTTAGAATGTGATTTCATTTCAGAATGTGATTTCATTTCAGCATGTGATTTCATTTTACAATGTGATTTCATTTAATCATGTCATTTCATTTCAGAATGTGATTTCATTTCAGAATGTGAATTCATTTCAGAATTTGATGTCATTTAATTTTAGAAGATGGCATCATTTTAGAAGGTGAAGTTATTTTTGAATGTGATTTCATTTTAGAATGCAGTTTCATTTTGGACTAATATCGTTTCTGAATGTGAAGTCATTTTAGAATGTGATTTCATATCAGAATGTGAATTCATTTCAGAATTTTATTTCATTTAATTTTAGAAGATGAAGTCATTTTAGAACGTGAAGTAATTTTTTAATGTGATTTCATTTTCGAAAGCAGTTTTATTTTGGACTGTCATATCTTTTCAGAATGTAAAGTCATTTTAGAATGTGATTTCATATCAGAATATGAATTAATTTCAGAATTTTATGTCATTTAATTTTAGTAGATGAAGTCATTTTAGAACGTGAAGTAATTTTTTTAATGTGATTTCATTTTCGAAAGCAGTTTTATTTTGGACTGTCATATCTTTTCAGAATGTAAAGTCATTTTAGAATGTGATTTCATATCAGAATATGAATTAATTTCAGAATTTTATGTCATTTAATTTTAGTAGATGAAGTCATTTTAGAACTTGAAGTCATTTTTGAACGTGATTTCGCAATGTTAATTCATTTCAAAATATGCTGTCATTTCAGAATGCAATTTCATTTTGGACTGTGATGTAATTTCAGAATGTGATGTCATTTTAGAATGTTATTTCATTTAATAATGTGATTTCATTTCAGAATACTATTCCATTTAGAACTGTGATATCTTTTCAGAATGTGAAGTCATTTTAGAATGTGATTTCATTTCAGAATAAGATGTCACTTTTGGATGTGATTCCTTTCAGAATGTGACGTCATTTCAGAATTTGATTTCTTTTGAGAATATTAATTCATTTCAGAATGTGATTTCTCTTTTAATGTGATGACAATTACTTTTTAAAGATGCTTTCATTTCAGTGGCTCAATTTAAAATATGTAAACAACAATCTCAGAACTAGATAATACCACTCAGACTATACACCTTCCCCACTGTCTCCAGAGGAAACAGTGAACAGTCATCAGAAGCAGAGAGCGTGAGGAGTACACCTGGTCTTTCTGCCTGCTTCTTGCTCAGGAAGGAGTATCATCAACTCTTCATTGTGGTCAGCGAGACCATACACTTTAGAAACACATTTCTCAAGTCACAAACTATAGAAATGATCCCTGAAAGTATAGTCTTAATGTGTGACAGCTCTACAACAGACAAAAGAGCCTACAGACTGGGACTCTGGGCCATGGGGAACATGTCTCTCTCCTTAAGATAAGATAAGATATTTGTCCCACAATGGGGAAATTGCAGTGTCACAACGCAAGTTTCAGAAACACTAGGAAAATAAGAGCATGCATCAAAATCAAGATAAATAATAATAAGTATTTCCAATCAACTAAAGAAATACAACACTGTAAAGCTAAAGGCACAGGAATGTTGCACAATAAGTGTCTTTGATTCTGAGCAGTGAACAAACAGCAGTTAAAGTGACTCCAGTATAGTAATATATAACATTACTACAATAAAGTGACTCAGATGATTGTGTACAGTGCAGTGATGGACAGTACTCCTTGTACTCTGTGTCTCCTCTCTCCTCGCAGTGTGTCCTCCCTCTTTAGAATTTGAAGTCATTTCGCAATGTTATTTCATTTCAGAACATGCTGTCATTTCAGAATGCAATTTCATTTTGGACTGTGATGTAATTTCAGGATGTGATATCATTTTAGAATGTGATTTCATTTCAGAATGTGATTTCATTTTAGAATGTGATTTCATTTCAGAATGTGATTTCATTTCAGCATGTGATTTCATTTTACAATGTGATTTCATTTAATCATGTCATTTCATTTCAGAATGTGATTTCATTTCAGAATGTGAATTCATTTCAGAATTTGATGTCATTTAATTTTAGAAGATGGCATCATTTTAGAAGGTGAAGTTATTTTTGAATGTGATTTCATTTTAGAATGCAGTTTCTTTTTGGACTAATATCGTTTCTGAATGTGAAGTCATTTTAGAATGTGATTTCATATCAGAATGTGAATTCATTTCAGAATTTTATTTCATTTAATTTTAGAAGATGAAGTCATTTTAGAACGTGAAGTAATTTTTTAATGTGATTTCATTTTCGAAAGCAGTTTTATTTTGGACTGTCATATCTTTTCAGAATGTAAAGTCATTTTAGAATGTGATTTCATATCAGAATATGAATTAATTTCAGAATTTTATGTCATTTAATTTTAGTAGATGAAGTCATTTTAGAACTTGAAGTCATTTTTGAACGTGATTTCGCAATGTTAATTCATTTCAAAATATGCTGTCATTTCAGAATGCAATTTCATTTTGGACTGTGATGTAATTTCAGAATGTGATGTCATTTTAGAATGTTATTTCATTTAATAATGTGATTTAATTTCAGAATACTATTCCATTTAGAACTGTGATATCTTTTCAGAATGTGAAGTCATTTTAGAATGTGATTTCATTTCAGAATAAGATGTCACTTTTGGATGTGATTCCTTTTCAGAATGTGACGTCATTTCAGAATTTGATTTCTTTTGAGAATATTAATTCATTTCAGAATGTGATTTCTCTTTTAATGTGATGACAATTACTTTTTAAAGATGCTTTCATTTCAGTGGCTCAATTTAAAATATGTAAACAACAATCTCAGAACTAGATAATACCACTCAGACTATACACCTTCCCCACTGTCTCCAGAGGAAACAGTGAACAGTCATCAGAAGCAGAGAGCGTGAGGAGTACACCTGGTCTTTCTGCCTGCTTCTTGCTCAGGAAGGAGTATCATCAACTCTTCATTGTGGTCAGCAAGACCGTACACTTTAGAAACACATTTCTCAAGTCACTAACTATAGAAATGATCCCTGAAAGTATAGTCTTAATGTGTGACAGCTCTACAACAGACAAAAGAGCCTCCAGACTGGGACTCTGGGCCATGAGGAACATGTCTCTCTCCTTAAGGTCAAAAAAGATATTTGTCCCACAATGGGGAAATTGCAGTGTCACAACGCAAGTTTCAGAAACACTAGGAAAATAAGAGCATGCATCAAAATCAAGATAAATAATAATAAGTATTTCCAATCAACTAAAGAAATACAACACTGTAAAGCTAAAGGCACAGGAATGTTGCACAATAAGTGTCTTTGATTCTGAGCAGTGAACAAACAGCAGTTAAAGTGACTCCAGTATAGTAATATATAACATTACTACAATAAAGTGACTCACATGATTGTGTACAGTGCAGTGATGGACAGTACTCCTTGTACTCTGTGTCTCCTCTCTCCTCGCAGTGTGTCCTCCCTCTTTAGAATTTGAAGTCATTTCGCAATGTTATTTCATTTCAGAACATGCTGTCATTTCAGAATGCAATTTCATTTTGGACTGTGATGTAATTTCAGAATGTGATATCATTTTAGAATGTGATTTCATTTTACAATGTGATTTCATTTAATCATGTCATTTCATTTCAGAATGTGATTTCATTTCAGAATGTGAATTCGTTTCAGAATTTGATGTCATTTAATTTTAGAAGATGGCATCATTTTAGAAGGTGAAGTTATTTTTGAACGTGATTTCATTTTAGAATGCAGTTTCATTTTGGACTGTAATATCGTTTCTGAATGTGAAGTCATTTTAGAATGTGATTTCATATCAGAATGTGAATTCATTTCAGAATTTTATTTCATTTAATTTTAGAAGATGAGGTCATTTTAGAACGTGAAGTAATTTTTTTAATGTGATTTCATTTTCGAAAGCAGTTTTATTTTGGACTGTCATCTTTTCAGAATGTAAAGTCATTTTAGAATGTGATTTCATATCAGAATGTGAATTAATTTCAGAATTTTATGTCACTTAATTTTAGAAGATGAAGTCATTTTAGAACTTGAAGTCATTTTTGAACGTGATTTCGCAATGTTAATTCATTTCAAAAAATGCTGTCATTTCAGAATGCAATTTCATTTTGGACTGTGATGTAATTTCAGAATGTGATGTCATTTTAGAATGTTATTTCATTTAATAATGTGATTTCATTTCAGAATACTATTCCATTTAGAACTGTGATATCTTTTCAGAATGTGAAGTCATTTTAGAATGTGATTTCATTTCAGAATAAGATGTCACTTTTGGATGTGATTCCTTTTCAGAATGTGACGTCATTTCAGAATTTGATTTCTTTTGAGAATATTAATTCATTTCAGAATGTGATTTCTCTTTTAATGTGATGACAATTACTTTTTAAAGATGCTTTCATTTCAGTGGCTCAATTTAAAATATGTAAACAACAATCTCAGAACTAGATAATACCACTCAGACTATACACCTTCCCCACTGTCTCCAGAGGAAACAGTGAACAGTCATCAGAAGCAGAGAGCGTGAGGAGTACACCTGGTCTTTCTGCCTGCTTCTTGCTCAGGAAGGAGTATCATCAACTCTTCATTGTGGTCAGCAAGACTGTACACTTTAGAAACACATTTCTCAAGTCACTAACTATAGAAATGATCCCTGAAAGTATAGTCTTAATGTGTGACAGCTCTACAACAGACAAAAGAGCCTCCAGACTGAGACTCTGGGCCATGGGGAACATGTCTCTCTCCTTAAGGTCAAATAAGATATTTGTCCCACAATGGGGAAATTGCAGTGTCACAACACAAGTTTCAGAAACACTAGGAAAATAAGAGCATGCATCAAAATCAAGATAAATAATAATAAGTATTTCCAATCAACTAAAGAAATACAACACTGTAAAGCTAAAGGCACAGGAATGTTGCACAATAAGTGTCTTTGATTCTGAGCAGTGAACAAACAGCAGTTAAAGTGACTCCAGTATAGTAATATATAACATTACTACAATAAAGTGACTCAGATGATTGTGTACAGTGCAGTGATGGACAGTACTCCTTGTACTCTGTGTCTCCTCTCTCCTCGCAGTGTGTCCTCCCTCTTTAGAATTTGAAGTCATTTCGCAATGTTATTTCATTTCAGAACATGCTGTCATTTCAGAATGCAATTTCATTTTGGACTGTGATGTAATTTCAGAATGTGATATCATTTTAGAATGTGATTTCATTTCAGAATGTGATTTCATTTTAGAATGTGATTTCATTTTACAATGTGATTTCATTTAATCATGTCATTTCATTTCAGAATGTGATTTCATTTCAGAATGTGAATTCGTTTCAGAATTTGATGTCATTTAATTTTAGAAGATGGCATCATTTTAGAAGGTGAAGTTATTTTTGAACGTGATTTCATTTTAGAATGCAGTTTCATTTTGGACTGTAATATCGTTTCTGAATGTGAAGTCATTTTAGAATGTGATTTCATATCAGAATGTGAATTCATTACAGAATTTTATTTCATTTAATTTTAGAAGATGAGGTCATTTTAGAACGTGAAGTAATTTTTTTAATGTGATTTCATTTTCGAAAGCAGTTTTATTTTGGACTGTCATATCTTTTCAGAATGTAAAGTCATTTTAGAATGTGATTTCATATCAGAATGTGAATTAATTTCAGAATTTTATGTCATTTAATTTTAGTAGATGAAGTCATTTTAGAACTTGAAGTCATTTTTGAACGTGATTTCGCAATGTTAATTCATTTCAAAATATGCTGTCATTTCAGAATGCAATTTCATTTTGGACTGTGATGTAATTTCAGAATGTGATGTCATTTTAGAATGTTATTTCATTTAATAATGTGATTTCATTTCAGAATACTATTCCATTTAGAACTGTGATATCTTTTCAGAATGTGAAGTCATTTTAGAATGTGATTTCATTTCAGAATAAGATGTCACTTTTGGATGTGATTCCTTTTCAGAATGTGACGTCATTTCAGAATTTGATTTCTTTTGAGAATATTAATTCATTTCAATGTGATTTCTCTTTTAATGTGATGACAATTACTTTTTAAAGATGCTTTCATTTCAGTAGCTCAATTTAAAATATGTAAACAACAATCTCAGAACTAGATAATACCACTCAGACTATACACCTTCCCCACTGTCTCCAGAGGAAACAGTGAACAGTCATCAGAAGCAGAGAGCGTGAGGAGTACACCTGGTCTTTCTGCCTGCTTCTTGCTCAGGAAGGAGTATCATCAACTCTTCATTGTGGTCAGTGAGACCGTACACTTTAGAAACACATTTCTCAAGTCACAAACTATAGAAATGATCCCTGAAAGTATAGTCTTAATGTGTGACAGCTCTACAACAGACAAAAGAGCCTCCAGACTGGGACTCTGGGCCATGGGGAACATGTCTCTCTCCTTAAGATAAGATATTTGTCCCACAATGGGGAAATTGCAGTGTCACAACGCAAGTTTCAGAAACACTAGGAAAATAAGAGCATGCATCAAAATCAAGATAAATAATAATAAGTATTTCCAATCAACTAAAGAAATACAACACTGTAAAGCTAAAGGCACAGGAATGTTGCACAATAAGTGTCTTTGATTCTGAGCAGTGAACAAACAGCAGTTAAAGTGACTCCAGTATAGTAATATATAACATTACTACAATAAAGTGACTCAGATGATTGTGTACAGTGCAGTGATGGACAGTACTCCTTGTACTCTGTGTCTCCTCTCTCCTCGCAGTGTGTCCTCCCTCTTTAGAATTTGAAGTCATTTCGCAATGTTATTTCATTTCAGAACATGCTGTCATTTCAGAATGCAATTTCATTTTGGACTGTGATGTAATTTCAGAATGTGATATCATTTTAGAATGTGATTTCATTTCAGAATGTGATTTCATTTTAGAATGTGATTTCATTTCAGAATGTGATTTCATTTCAGCATGTGATTTCATTTTACAATGTGATTTCATTTAATCATGTCATTTCATTTCAGAATGTGATTTCATTTCAGAATGTGAATTCATTTCAGAATTTGATGTCATTTAATTTTAGAAGATGGCATCATTTTAGAAGGTGAAGTTATTTTTGAATGTGATTTCATTTTAGAATGCAGTTTCATTTTGGACTAATATCGTTTCTGAATGTGAAGTCATTTTAGAATGTGATTTCATATCAGAATGTGAATTCATTTCAGAATTTTATTTCATTTAATTTTAGAAGATGAAGTCATTTTAGAACGTGAAGTAATTTTTTAATGTGATTTCATTTTCGAAAGCAGTTTTATTTTGGACTGTCATATCTTTTCAGAATGTAAAGTCATTTTAGAATGTGATTTCATATCAGAATATGAATTAATTTCAGAATTTTATGTCATTTAATTTTAGTAGATGAAGTCATTTTAGAACTTGAAGTCATTTTTGAACGTGATTTCGCAATGTTAATTCATTTCAAAATATGCTGTCATTTCAGAATGCAATTTCATTTTGGACTGTGATGTAATTTCAGAATGTGATGTCATTTTAGAATGTTATTTCATTTAATAATGTGATTTAATTTCAGAATACTATTCCATTTAGAACTGTGATATCTTTTCAGAATGTGAAGTCATTTTAGAATGTGATTTCATTTCAGAATAAGATGTCACTTTTGGATGTGATTCCTTTTCAGAATGTGACGTCATTTCAGAATTTGATTTCTTTTGAGAATATTAATTCATTTCAGAATGTGATTTCTCTTTTAATGTGATGACAATTACTTTTTAAAGATGCTTTCATTTCAGTGGCTCAATTTAAAATATGTAAACAACAATCTCAGAACTAGATAATACCACTCAGACTATACACCTTCCCCACTGTCTCCAGAGGAAACAGTGAACAGTCATCAGAAGCAGAGAGCGTGAGGAGTACACCTGGTCTTTCTGCCTGCTTCTTGCTCAGGAAGGAGTATCATCAACTCTTCATTGTGGTCAGCGAGACCATACACTTTAGAAACACATTTCTCAAGTCACAAACTATAGAAATGATCCCTGAAAGTATAGTCTTAATGTGTGACAGCTCTACAACAGACAAAAGAGCCTCCAGACTGGGACTCTGGGCCATGGGGAACATGTCTCTCTCCTTAAGATAAGATAAGATATTTGTCCCACAATGGGGAAATTGCAGTGTCACAACGCAAGTTTCAGAAACACTAGGAAAATAAGAGCATGCATCAAAATCAAGATAAATAATAATAAGTATTTCCAATCAACTAAAGAAATACAACACTGTAAAGCTAAAGGCACAGGAATGTTGCACAATAAGTGTCTTTGATTCTGAGCAGTGAACAAACAGCAGTTAAAGTGACTCCAGTATAGTAATATATAACATTACTACAATAAAGTGACTCACATGATTGTGTACAGTGCAGTGATGGACAGTACTCCTTGTACTCTGTGTCTCCTCTCTCCTCGCAGTGTGTCCTCCCTCTTTAGAATTTGAAGTCATTTCGCAATGTTATTTCATTTCAGAACATGCTGTCATTTCAGAATGCAATTTCATTTTGGACTGTGATGTAATTTCAGAATGTGATATCATTTTAGAATGTGATTTCATTTCAGAATGTGATTTCATTTTAGAATGTGATTTCATTTCAGAATGTGATTTCATTTCAGCATGTGATTTCATTTTACAATGTGATTTCATTTAATCATGTCATTTCATTTCAGAATGTGATTTCATTTCAGAATGTGAATTCATTTCAGAATTTGATGTCATTTAATTTTAGAAGATGGCATCATTTTAGAAGGTGAAGTTATTTTTGAATGTGATTTCATTTTAGAATGCAGTTTCATTTTGGACTAATATCGTTTCTGAATGTGAAGTCATTTTAGAATGTGATTTCATATCAGAATGTGAATTCATTTCAGAATTTTATTTCATTTAATTTTAGAAGATGAAGTCATTTTAGAACGTGAAGTAATTTTTTAATGTGATTTCATTTTCGAAAGCAGTTTTATTTTGGACTGTCATATCTTTTCAGAATGTAAAGTCATTTTAGAATGTGATTTCATATCAGAATATGAATTAATTTCAGAATTTTATGTCATTTAATTTTAGTAGATGAAGTCATTTTAGAACTTGAAGTCATTTTTGAACGTGATTTCGCAATGTTAATTCATTTCAAAAAATGCTGTCATTTCAGAATGCAATTTCATTTTGGACTGTGATGTAATTTCAGAATGTGATGTCATTTTAGAATGTTATTTCATTTAATAATGTGATTTAATTTCAGAATACTATTCCATTTAGAACTGTGATATCTTTTCAGAATGTGAAGTCATTTTAGAATGTGATTTCATTTCAGAATAAGATGTCACTTTTGGATGTGATTCCTTTTCAGAATGTGACGTCATTTCAGAATTTGATTTCTTTTGAGAATATTAATTCATTTCAGAATGTGATTTCTCTTTTAATGTGATGACAATTACTTTTTAAAGATGCTTTCATTTCAGTGGCTCAATTTAAAATATGTAAACAACAATCTCAGAACTAGATAATACCACTCAGACTATACACCTTCCCCACTGTCTCCAGAGGAAACAGTGAACAGTCATCAGAAGCAGAGAGCGTGAGGAGTACACCTGGTCTTTCTGCCTGCTTCTTGCTCAGGAAGGAGTATCATCAACTCTTCATTGTGGTCAGCAAGACCGTACACTTTAGAAACACATTTCTCAAGTCACTAACTATAGAAATGATCCCTGAAAGTATAGTCTTAATGTGTGACAGCTCTACAACAGACAAAAGAGCCTCCAGACTGGGACTCTGGGCCATGGGGAACATGTCTCTCTCCTTAAGATAAGATAAGATAAGATATTTGTCCCACAATGGGGAAATTGCAGTGTCACAACGCAAGTTTCAGAAACACTAGGAAAATAAGAGCATGCATCAAAATCAAGATAAATAATAATAAGTATTTCCAATCAACTTAAAAAAATACAACACTGTAAAGCTAAAAGCACAGGAATGTTGCACAATAAGTGTCTTTGATTCTGAGCAGTGAACAAACAGCAGTTAAAGTGACTCCAGTATAGTAATATATAACATTACTACAATAAAGTGACTCACATGATTGTGTACAGTGCAGTGATGGACAGTACTCCTTGTACTCTGTGTCTCCTCTCTCCTCGCAGTGTGTCCTCCCTCTTTAGAATTTGAAGTCATTTCGCAATGTTATTTCATTTCAGAACATGCTGTCATTTCAGAATGCAATTTCATTTTGGACTGTGATGTAATTTCAGAATGTGATATCATTTTAGAATGTGATTTCATTTCAGAATGTGATTTCATTTTAGAATGTGATTTCATTTCAGAATGTGATTTCATTTTACAATGTGATTTCATTTAATCATGTCATTTCATTTCAGAATGTGATTTCATTTCAGAATGTGAATTCGTTTCAGAATTTGATGTCATTTAATTTTAGAAGATGGCATCATTTTAGAAGGTGAAGTTATTTTTGAACGTGATTTCATTTTAGAATGCAGTTTCATTTTGGACTGTAATATCGTTTCTGAATGTGAAGTCATTTTAGAATGTGATTTCATATCAGAATATGAATTAATTTCAGAATTTTATGTCATTTAATTTTAGTAGATGAAGTCATTTTAGAACTTGAAGTCATTTTTGAACGTGATTTCGCGATGTTATTTCATTTCAAAATATGCTGTCATTTCAGAATGCAATTTCATTTTGGACTGTGATGTAATTTCAGAATGTGATGTCATTTTAGAATGTTATTTCATTTAATAATGTGATTTCATTTCAGAATACTATTCCATTTAGAACTGTGATATCTTTTCAGAATGTGAAGTCATTTTAGAATGTGATTTCATTTCAGAATAAGATGTCACTTTTGGATGTGATTCCTTTTCAGAATGTGACGTCATTTCAGAATTTGATTTCTTTTGAGAATATTAATTCATTTCAGAATGTGATTTCTCTTTTAATGTGATGACAATTACTTTTTAGAGATGCTTTCATTTCAGTGGCTCAATTTAAAATATGTAAACAACAATCTCAGAAGTAGATAATACTAGTGATGGCAGTTTTGAAACACGCTTTTCAACACTGCTTCGAAGCCTCGAAGCGCATGCGCTTCGAAGCAGTGCTCCAAAACGCGAGTCAAAACACTGGTCACATGACTTAGACGTCTCATGAAACGTGTGACGTCACTCAAGTGGTTCATGAAACACTGCCGTTTTGAACGCGTTTCACTAGAGGCTCACGTCTCGAATCCAAAGTTTGATTGACAGGGATTTCAACAAACCACAAAGCAGCGCACCTGTCTCAACCTGCTCCCACAAAGTTTAAAGATATTTTGGTGCGCTGCCTAATGTGGGTTTGTGAGAGGCGAGAGATCGTGAGATTTTGATAGAAATACTGATACTTTGATTAATAGTGAGATAGTGAGTTTATGCAGCTAGTTTAGACCACAGATTAGATAGACTGTAAAGTTACACTACTGCTACAGTAGCACAGCATAACTGCAGACGCCACAGTTGAAGTGGGAAAATATTTGCAAGCCCCTTTTATTCCCCGCACCGCGGATCCACTTCTCTATTGGAAAGAGAGGGCAGTTATTTTTCCTCATTTATACAAACTGTCAAAAAAGTTTCTGGGCATACCTGCAACCAGTGTTCCATGTGAACGAGTCTTCTCAAAAACAGGGGAGGTATTAAAACAAAAAAAGAAACCGCTTGCACCCCTCCACTGCCGAAAAAATTATATTTTTGAATAAAAACCTTGAAATCTGATTAATGCATAGCTTCCATGGCTTTATTTAATTTTATTTACACAAATTAATTCGTAACATACACCTGCTTACACTTACACAAACTTATTAGAACAAGCTTTATTAGAAACCATGTCAGATCAGGATGTGTTTTGTTGAGCCACTGTGGAGAAATACTGGGACATCACCACCAGAGGCCACTGTAGAGTCGTGATTCGAACAGTGATTCGAAGCCTCGAATCATTTGTTTCGAGTGCTTTGCTGGTTCATGAGGCTTCGTTTTGCCCATCCCTAGATAATACCATCCAAACCATACACCTTCCCCACTGTCTCCAGAGGAAACAGTGAACAGTCATCAGAAGCAGAGAGCGTGAGGAGTACACCTGGTCTTTCTGCCTGCTTCTTGCTCAGGAAGGAGTATCATCAACTCTTCATTGTGGTCAGCGAGACCGTACACTTTAGAAACACATTTCTCAAGTCACTAACTATAGAAATGATCCCTGAAAGTATAGTCTTAATGTGTGACAGCTCTACAACAGACAAAAGAGCCTCCAGACTGGGACTCTGGGCCATGGGGAACATGTCTCTCTCCTTAAGATAAGATAAGATATTTGTCCCACAATGGGGAAATTGCAGTGTCACAACGCAAGTTTCAGAAACACTAGGAAAATAAGAGCATGCATCAAAATCAAGATAAATAATAATAAGTATTTCCAATCAACTAAAGAAATAAAACACTGTAAAGCTAAAGGCACAGGAATGTTGCACAATAAGTGTCTTTGATTCTGAGCAGTGAACAAACAGCAGTTAATGTGACTCCAGTATAGTAATATATAACATTACTACAATAAAGTGACTCACGTGATTGTGTACAGTGCAGTGATGGACAGTACTCCTTGTACTCTGTGTCTCCTCTCTCCTCGCAGTGTGTCCTCCCTCTTTAGAATTTGAAGTCATTTCGCAATGTTATTTCATTTCAGAACATGCTGTCATTTCAGAATGCAATTTCATTTTGGACTGTGATGTAATTTCAGAATGTGATATCATTTTAGAATGTGATTTCATTTCAGAATGTGATTTCATTTTACAATGTGATTTCATTTCAGAATGTGATTTCATTTCAGAATGTGATTTCATTTCAGAATGTGAATTCATTTCAGAATTTAATGTCATTTAATTTTAGAAGATGGCATCATTTTAGAACGTGAAGTCATTTTTTAATGTGATTTCATTTTAGAATGCAGTTTTATTTTGGACTGTGATATCTTTTCAGAATGTGAAGTCATTTTAGAATGTGATTTCATATCAGAATGTGAATTCATTTCAGAATTTTATGTCATTTAATTTTAGAAGATGAGGTCATTTTAGAACTTGAAGTCATTTTTGAATGTGATTTCATTTCAGAATAAGATGTCACTTTTGGATGTGATTCCTTTTCAGAATGCGACGTCATTTCAGAATTTTATTTCTTTTGAGAATATTAATTCATTTCAGAATGTGATTTCTCTTTTAATGTGATGACAATTACTTTTTAAAGATGCTTTCATTTCAGTGGCTCAATTTAAAATATGTAAACAACAATCTCAGAACTAGATAATACCACTCAGACCATACACCTTCCCCACTGTCTCCAGAGGAAACAGTGAACAGTTATCAGAAGCAGAGAGCGTGAGGAGTACACCTGGTCTTTCTGCCTGCTTCTTGCTCAGGAAGGAGTATCATCAACTCTTCATTGTGGTCAGCGAGACCGTACACTTTAGAAACACATTTCTCAAGTCACTAACTATAGAAATGATCCCTGAAAGTATAGTCTTAATGTGTGACAGCTCTACAACAGACAAAAGAGCCTCCAGACTGGGACTCTGGGCCATGGGGAACATGTCTCTCTCCTTAAGATAAGATAAGATATTTGTCCCACAATGGGGAAATTGCAGTGTCACAACGCAAGTTTCAGAAACACTAGGAAAATAAGAGCATGCATCAAAATCAAGATAAATAATAATAAGTATTTCCAATCAACTAAAGAAATACAACACTGTAAAGCTAAAGGCACAGGAATGTTGCACAATAAGTGTCTTTGATTCTGAGCAGTGAACAAACAGCAGTTAATGTGACTCCAGTATAGTAATATATAACATTACTACAATAAAGTGACTCACATGATTGTGTACAGTGCAGTGATGGACAGTACTCCTTGTACTCTGTGTCTCCTCTCTCCTCGCAGTGTGTCCTCCCTCTTTAGAATTTGAAGTCATTTCGCAATGTTATTTCATTTCAGAACATGCTGTCATTTCAGAATGCATTTTCATTTTGGACTGTGATGTAATTTCAGAATGTGATATCATTTTAGAATGTGATTTCATTTCAGAATGTGATTTCATTTTACAATGTGATTTCATTTCAGAATGTGATTTCATTTCAGAATGTGATTTCATTTCAGAACGTGAATTCATTTCAGAATTTGATGTCATTTAATTTTAGAAGATGGCATCATTTTAGAACGTGAAGTCATTTTTTAATGTGATTTCATTTTAGAATGCAGTTTTATTTTGGACTGTGATATCTTTTCAGAATGTGAAGTCATTTTAGAATGTGATTTCATATCAGAATGTGAATTCATTTCAGAGTTTTATGTCATTTAATTATAGAAGATGAGGTCATTTTAGAACTTGAAGTCATTTTTGAATGTGATTTCATTTCAGAATAAGATGTCACTTTTGGATGTGATTCCTTTTCAGAATGTGACGTCATTTCAGAACTCTATTTCTTTTGAGAATATTAATTCATTTCAGAATGTGATTTCTCTTTTAATGTGATGACAATTACTTTTTAAAGACGCTTTCATTTCAGTGGCTCAATTTAAAATATGTAAACAACAATCGCAGAACTAGACTAGAAAAGCACTCAGAGAGCGCAGACGTCCGCCAAGCCCCATTTAACGCAATGCTAACGAAATTTTCAAAGTGATCCAGAATCCAGGATTTCTTCTGGATCATCACCAAAATCTAATCATCTGTTTGATTTACCATTCGGAACATTTCCTGAAAATGTCATCAAGATCCGTCCATAACTTTTTGAGTTATCTTGCTAACTAACAAACAAACTAACAGACAGACTCAGGCAAAAACATAACCTCCTTGGCAGAGGTAAAAATACCACTCAGACTATACACCTTCCCCACTGTCTCCAGAGGAAACAGTGAACAGTCATCAAGAGCAGAGCACGTGAGGAGTACACCTGGTTTTTCTGCCTGCTTCTTGCTCAGGAAAGAGTATCAGCAACTCGTCATCATGGTCAGCGAGACCGTACACTTTAAAAACACATTTCTCAAGTCACAAACCATAGAAATGATCCCTGAAAGTATAGTCTTAATGTGTGACAGCTCTACAACAGACAAAAGAGCCACCAGACTGGGACTCTGGGCCATGGGGAATATGTCTCTCTTCTTGTAGGGTGCGTTTATAAGAATGTTCTGAGAGGCGATGGTTGAGAGACATTCCTGGTTGAATTCACACCTTAGCTTCTATTGTTTTAATTATAGACTGTATAAATGGACATAACTAACCTGCGAGCCCCTCTCCCCGTACCTGTCAGCTGTCAAAGGTTTGCTAAACTCTGTCCTCTCTTCTTTCAGCTGCAGTCATGTTTTCGCGGATGGCAGTGGAGGAGATCACTCTGGACAGGCCCTTTCTCTTCCTGGTCCAACACAAACACACAGGTATTATCGTAACAATGATAACAAGAAAAAGGCACATAAAACTGTCCAGTCAGTCCCAAAAATTCAACTCGAAATGGTTTTCAGTTTTAAAGGAAATTACGGCTCTTCAAAAATTTTAGCCTTTGCGATTTGCTGATGGCGTCCGGTCACATTCAGTCTGTGTATTGAAAAATCATCGCCCCTCTCTCTGTAACTGCTGCTGTCAGACTCTTTTTGGTCTTAAATTTTGACCCTGGTGTTTTTATTTCACTATTTTGTCCTTAAAAAAATTTCTATCCTGGAGACGTCACAGTCCCTTAGTCCACTTCTTTATACAGTCTGTGGTTAGAACAGCCTGCCCTCGTCTCCATCAACAGCCTCACGGACATGTCTTTGTGCCCACAGGAGCGGTTCTGTTCATGGGACGGTTCAACCAGCCTCAGCCCTGACCCGGAGCAGCTCGGAGGTGTGTTCTTCAGTCAGTAACTTCACCAAAGAGGGACTTGGCTTTGAGCTAAATAAAGCCTCATTCACACATGCCACCTGACCCTGGAATTTACCTGCATTTTACCACAACAGAGTCATGTGTGAACGAAGCCACAACTGATTTTACTGCATTTTTGATCTGGTAATTCCAAAAATGAACTACTGGGAAATGATACTTTGCAGCTGATAACATCAACATTTCCTGGGGGTGTAAAGCTAACTGAAGGCACTGCTCTGTTTGAAGCTCTGTTTTTTAAATTAAACTTTATCTGAGCTTTGTTTTAATATAAAGAACTGACTTAGTTGGAACTACAACACATGAGCTGATTTATGCGCTTAAACAAGTCACCCACACATAAAATTACAGTCACAAGCTAGCTAGCATTACCCAGCAGTTTTTCAGTTAGTCACTCTCATTTTTTTGTTGAAAACACTTAAACAGGACCATGAGCTCTTGTATTGATCGCACGCTCCTCAACATTTGTTGTTTAAATCTATTTACTTTTTTTCCTATTTTAAAACCTTTTTTTTTCAGTGTTTGCTAATTCGCGTCACCATGGTAACTGCCGAACATTCCACCAATAGAGACACATGTAGAACACCCCCGGCATGACGTCACTGCAAAGTATCTATAAGTCTCGTGTGAATAAAGCCAGAAAATTGCCAGTACAACCACTTTGTTTCCTAAGTTATGAGCTTGGTTTCCTTGGTTACAAACCTGGAAATGTTATGGGACTTGTGCATGTGTGAATGGGGCTTAAGAAATGATATTTTTTTACTCTATTTAACTTTTCTTGAGATGTTTATTCAGAAAAATGTTGTACCTGCACCTTCATTCTTCAGTCTAACTTTAATATCTGGGAGCTCTTGTACAGACATGTTTGTATATTTGTGGTATTTATTTTGTATTTAAATATTTTCGTAATAAAATTGTATAAACAAGTTTTCATGGACACCTTGGTTCAGGGTCTGTTTGGAGAGGGCTAATGACGCATGACTATTTTGCAACCTCAATTCTAAGCACACAAGGAGATAAGCAGGAATGTTTTCTCTGAGTTTCTGTGTTCCAGAGGTCAAGTCGGAAAAACAATCAACAGTATTTTACAGTAAAAGAAAAATAATAACTTAAACTACCAATCAAAACAGGGCAAGTGTTCAAATGGCAAAATTAGAATCAATTTGACGTTCATGTATTAACCCAGACATTATTTAGTTGAGTTTATTGCTTTATTTGAACAGGGGCAAACACATTAATCTCATAAAAGAAGAGATGCTTCATACTAGATTTAGCTAAAGCTAGTTTCCATCTGCAGTCCCTGGGCAGGTTAACAAAAAATGTAAATACATCCAAGTATCCATCCATTTACTATCAAACCTGCACTGATCCTTTCTTTCATTAAAAAACTTCACACTCTCCATTTTCACTTCAGTTTCCCTCAGGATTAATAAAGTCTCTCTCTCTCTCTCTCGCAGTGAATAAATCAAATACATTCACAAACAATTACAGGACTGTAGTTGTGGAACTCTGGGTTACATGTATGAAAAGTGCTTTATAAATAAAGTTTGATTGATTAACAATTTTGTCTTGTCTTTGAAGAGTAGAAGTTTTTTTTTTTGTTCGTTTTTTTGTTTTTCCTGAAGTTTTTGAATTTCATTTTAGTTTTTAAATAGACAGATTTTTTTATTTGTGTATGTCCCCTCTGCTCCCCATGGCCCAGAGTCCCAGTCTGGTGGCTCTTTTGTCTGTGGTAGAGCTGTCACACATTAAGACTATACTTTCAGGGATCATTTCTATAGTTTGTGACTTGAGAAATTTGTTTCTAAAGTGTATGGTCTCGCTGACCACGATGAAGAGTTGATGATACTCCTTCCTGAGCATGAAGCAGGCAGAAAAACCAGGTGTACTCCTCATGCTCTCTGCTCCTGATGTCTGTTCACTGTTTCCTCTGGAGACAGTGAGGAAGGTGTATGGTCTGAGTGGGCTGACTTTGTATAAGAAACATGAAAACTCTGTATTGCAAACAAAATTAGAAATGTTTTTCCACAGTGATATCTTGTGGTAATGTCTAGTACTACATTAATCATAATTATTCATAAACCATATCATGTGATATGTTTGCAAAAAAAAATAAGTTAATGTGTGTATTACTGATGCTTTTTTGTTTCTAGAATACTGCAGTTTTTCTCAGTTGCTTTGACACTTTTTTCTGATCAGAACAAACATTTTCAAAAGTCACTGTTCATTTTCACATTCACTATCCTTTGTCAAGTTTATTTTTATACAGAACAAATGATTTGGTGCAGTGTTTCAAATTATTTTGTACAGTTTGCTGTTTCTCACACTGTCATCTGCTTTTGTCAGACTGTTCTAAATTCATCAGTGTCTCTCAATCAAAAGTTATTTTAAACTGTATGACACAGAGACATGTGGATTAAACACTGGTGTGTGAGTGCACAAACTTTTGACTAAACTGTTTCTTGAGACGTTCTTGGAGTCAAAGCTAAAATAATCTTACAGTTAACCTGGTCCCAACCAGGTTTGTACCTGGATGCTTGTGACTATGGCAACTCAGTGCCAACTTTGGTTAGTCTTTGATGGAAAGGAACGAAGGATTTAACAAGCCTGGATTGCCCAAATAAACCAGGTTTTGAATTTAGCTTCATGAAACACCCCCATTATCTACATTTATCCCAATATCTAAATACACCACTCGTTTATGCAACTTGACCATGTAACTCCTGTTTTAACGGAAGTGAGTATTTCAGAATTTAGTTTGTTCTTCTTTATAAGAAAGCGTTTGGGTCTGAGTCACCATGAGTCAGAGTCCCAGGTCTGGTGGCTCTAGTGTCTGTTGTAGAGTGTCTCACATCAAGACTAACTCTCAGAGGCCTTTTCTAATAATCTAGTAGTCTAATAAGCTCTGTACCTGACAATTGTTCACTGTTGCTTCTGAAAGCAGTGAAGATGTACTCTGCTCTGAGTGGATTTGTTTGTATATAAAATAGTGTGTAGCATAAAGTACTTTAGGAAAAGCTGCACAGGCTTGAGGAGCTCACTGGGCCATGGTGTTCAGAAGAAAGTAGAAGACTGTGTGACAGAACTGTACTGTCTGTGCAGGACTTAGTGTGACAGAGGAGCTGAACCTCACACTGAGAAGGGCTGTGCTGAGAATGCACAAAGAAAAGAATGACATGAAACTCTGCTGTTTATTGTTTATATAAAGACAGTGAGATCAGAGCGCTCATGAGAGATGTTACACTCACACAGCTCCACACAGGCGTCCAGCTTTGTTTTAGGTTCTGCCAATATGTTTCAATCACATGCAGTTCTGTCAGACAGGCAACAGATAGAGCTATTCTCTAATATAGTTAGTGCTTTTGAAGCTCACCAAAAATTGATTAATATCTGAATTCTAGACCTTAAAGAACACGCAGACTGCATAATTTGATGTGAGTAATCAGAGATTATTATCAGAAAGGCAAGTTTCAATGTGATTCACTGATTTGGGAGGTTTCAAATTCCCCATCATTACAGCAGATGGCAGCAGTGTACTTTTAGTTTGTTGGAATCAGAGAGAATCCTGGCCAATAACAACCTGCATTAACGGTAAATGTCATATTCAAAATGAAAACATATTCTACTTGTAAGTAGTGATGGCAGTTTTGAAACATGCTTTTCGACACTGCTTCGAAGCAGTGTTCCAAAACGCGAGTCAAAACACTGGTCACGTGACTTAGACGTCTCATGAAACGCGTGATGTCACTCAAGTGGTTCATGAAACACTGCCGTTTTGAACGCATTTCACTAGAGGCTCACGTCTCAAAACCAAAGTTTGATTGACAGGGATTTCAACAAACCACAAAGCCGCGCACCTGTCTCAACCTACTCCCACAAAGTTTAAAAGATATTTTGGCGCGCTGCCCAATGTGGGTTTGTGAGAGGCGAGAGATAGTGAGATTTTGACAGAGCGATACTGATACTTTGATTAATAGTGAGATAGTGAGTTTATGCAGCTAGTTTAGACCACAGATTAGATAGACTGTAAAGTTACACTACTGCTACAGTAGAACAGCATAACTGCAGACGCCACAGTTGAAGTGGGAAAATATTTGCAAGACCCGTTTATTCCCCGCACCGTGGACCCACTTCTCTATTGGAAAAAGAGGGCAGTTATTTTTCCTCATTCATACAACCTGTCAAAAAAGTTTCTGGGCATACCTGCAACCAGTGTTCCATGTGAGTCTTTTCAAAAGCAGAGGAGGTATTAAACAAAAAAAGAAACCGCTTGCACCCCTCCACTGCCGAAAAAATTATATTTTTGAATTAAAAAAAATATATATATATATATATATATATATATATATATATATATATATATATATATATATATATATATATATATATATATATATATATATACTGCTACAAGATGGGGCAGTTTCTGATCTACAACGCTCAAGAAAAATAGTTGAAAGTCTTCTTCCACCAGCAGCAGACATGGTGAAACATCTAAAGCCAGAAACACCACCGAAAACCTACCTCCAGATTCTCGACTCTGCCTACGGGACCGTTCAAGATGGTGAGGAACTGTATGCAAAGTTTATGGAAATGTTCCAAGATGCTGGTGAGAAGCCTTCTGCGTACTTGCAACGCCTGCAAGTTGCGCTCAACTTGGCTTTGAAGAGAGGGGGGGTCTCAGCCACAGATTTAGATCGTCATCTACTCACTCAGTTCTGTCGCGGCTGCTGGGACAATACACTCATATCAGAACTCCAATTAAAGCAACGCAAGTCCCGCCCACCATCCTTTGCTGACTTCCTGCTGCTACTCTGAACTGAAGAAGATAGAGAGGCTGCTAAGGCTCAGCGTATGAAGCAACACCTCGGCTCAAGAGCCAAAGCTGGGTCGCATGCCCAATACGCCTACACCACTTCTGAAGAATCAAAAGTTGATGCACTTACTACCATCACACAGCAGCTTGCTCAACAGCTAGCAGATATACAGAAGCAGTTGGCGTCCCTCACTGCTGCTCAGTCCGGTCAGAAGCCGCTTCCTCCATCCAAGTCCACTCACGTTGACAAACTCAGTGAAAGCCTGAAACCCAGCAAACCAACTCGTTTCTCCCACAAACCTTCAACTGCAGGTCCAAAGTCAGGCTACTGCTATAATTGTGGTGAAGATGGACATATAAAGCCTAACTGTGACAATGCCTCCAACCCTGCACTTGTAACCATGAAAAAGAAACATTTTATGGAGAAACAGAAGAAGTGGCAGCGATCCAACCCTCACCACGGCTCGTCTTTAAACTAGCGCGAGTTCCTGTTGAGGGACAAACGGGAACTGCTGAGGACCTACACCATCCCACAAAGGAGCCAGCAGTGAAATGTAACAATAAGTCACATGTCGTTTCACCAAAGACCCACCGTCTGCCCAGAGGCTTAATTGGATCCAGATGCACAGGCCAGATAAACATTTCCGGTCAAGATTTTCAGTGCTTGCTGGACACTGGATCCCAAGTAACCACCATACCCATTTCTATCTACAACCAACATTTCTCACATCAACCTGTAAAGCCACTGAGTGAGTTGTTGCAAGTAGAAGGAGCCGCCGGACAAGAAGTCCCATACTTGGGGTATACTGAAATGACAATCACCTTTCCTAAAGAGTTCATTGGTGCGGACCTGGATGTATGCACCCTGGCACTGGTGGTCCCAGACGTCAGACCAGGATTCTATTCCCCAGTCCTAATTGGGATGAACACCCTGGAGCCATTATATGAACAGTGTCTGGAGAGCGAATGTGCCAGCTATCAACCATCTCAGCACGGCTACTGGGCAGTTCTCCAGCTACTCCAGCTGCGGCACCAGCAGACCCAAAGCGCAAGTGACGGGGTTGTGCGATTGGCCAGTAAATCCCCGGTGCAAGTTCCAGCAGGCCACACCATGGTTGTTGAGGGTTCCATCTATGCCAGTCCACCACCTGTCGGCAAGTGTGCGCTGATAGAACAACCAGCCACGCCACTGCCTGGAAGCCTTTGTGTGAACAGCTGCCTAGTAACACTGCCCAGCCACTCTCCACACAAGGTCCCAATCATCCTCACCAATGAATCAGAACAGAACATCACACTCCAGCCATTGAGTGTCATCGCTGAACTTACCATGTCGCCTAAGATTCTGTTACATTCTGTCCCCAGCAATGCACAGCCAAAACCCGAAGTCAAATTAGAGTTCGACTTTGGAGAGTCTCCCATTCCACCAGAATGGAGAACCAGAATCATATCCAAGCTTGAGCAGATCCCTGAAGTTTTTTCCCACCACGACCTGGATTTCGGACGCACCAACCGTGTTAGACACCACATCCGCCTCCATGACGAGACTCCCTTCAAACACCAAGCTCGTCCTATCCACCCTCGTGACATCGAGGCAGTCCGTGACCATCTGCGGGACCTGTTGGAGGCAGGAGTGATACGAGAGTCGGAGTCCCCCTTCTCGTCACCCATCGTGGTAGTCCGGAAGAAGAACGGAGACGTGAGGCTGTGTATTGACTACCGAAAGCTCACACCATCAAGGATGCTTACGCGCTCCCAAATTTGGAAGAGTCTTTCTCAGCTCTCACTGGCTCGCGTTGGTTCAGCGTCTTCGACCTAAAGTCAGGATATTACCAAATCGAAATGGCAGAGGCTGATAAACCAAAGACAGCATTCGTAACTCCGCTAGGCTTTTGGGAGTTCAACCGTATGCCGCAAGGTGTAACCAATGCACCAAGCACGTTTCAACGGCTCATGGAGAGGTGTATGGACGATCTGCACTTGAAAGAAGTCCTTGTCTTCCTGGACGATTTGATCATCTTCTCCAGCACCCTGGAAGAACACGAAAACCGGCTGTTGAGAGTACTCCAGCGCCTGAAAGACTATGGCCTGAAGTTGTCACCAGAGAAGTGCAAATTCTTCCAAACATCTGTGCGCTATCTCGGCCATATTGTCTCGGAGCAGGGTGTGGAGACAGACCCGGAGAAGATCAGTGCCCTTAAGTCCTGGCCAGTTCTGCGGACACTGAAGGAATTGAGATCCTTCTTAGGATTTGCGGGGTACTACCGCAGGTTTATCCATGGCTACGCCGCCATTGCCAAGCCCTTGAATGACCTGACCAAGGGGTATGCCCCAGGCCATCGTCAAAGTCGTAAACCCTCTCCCACGCCCAGCCTCGATGCCAAGCAACCATTTAATGAACGGTGGACAACAGAATGCCAACATGCATTTGAGACATTAATCAACAAACTCACGACAGCCCCAGTGCTCGGATTCGCCAGTCCAAAAGAACCTTATATCCTGCACACCGATGCAAGCACGACAGGCCTTGGAGCTGCACTGTACCAGGAGCAGGATGGGAAGCTACATGTGATAGCGTACGCTAGTCGGGGACTGTCTACGAGTGAGTCCAGATATCCGGCCCACAAACTGGAGTTTTTAGCCCTAAAATGGAGTGTAACTGAAAAGTTCCATGACTACCTGTATGGCTCAAAATTCATCGTCATCACCGACAACAACCCACTGACCTACATTCTGACGTCTGCCAAACTTGATGCTGCCAGCCACAGGTGGCTCGCTGCACTCTCCACATATGATTTCAAGCTGCAGTATAGAGCTGGAAGTCAGAACCAAGATGCAGACGCACTCTCCCGACGACCCCATCACCATCCATTTGATGCCCACAGTCAAAAAGAATGGGACCTGGTCTACCGTTTCACCCATGATCACGTTGACCCTGGCAACGCAGTCCAACTTGATCCAGACGTTGTGGCCGCCATTTGCCATAGCTGTCTGCTAAGAGCCTCAAATCCTGAAAGTCTCCCTGAGAGTTGCACCGCCCTGGTAGAGTCTCTAAGCATGTCCGTCACTGCCATCCCAGACAGCTACGCCAGTGAGTCTCACCAGGGATTATCAATCGTGCCTTCCCTGTCTCACCTCGACCTCCAGGAAAAGCAGCGAGCAGACCCCAGTCTACGTGAGGTTATCTACCAGCTTGAGACTGGAGAGAAAGTTCCTCCCACTGTTCGTAAGGAGTTGCCAGATGTTGCTCTCCTGATGAGAGAATGGAATCGCCTTGAGCTCCAAGATGATCTTCTGTATCGGAGAAGGCAGGATGGAGAGCATGTATCTTTCCAACTCGTGCTGCCAGAGGAGCTGCGACCAGTGGTCCTTGCCAGCCTCCATGATGATATGGGCCATATGGGGGTGGAGAGAACACTCGACCTTGTGAGATCCCGGTTCTTCTGGCCACGCATGGCAGCAGATGTAGAAATGAAAATCAAGACATGCAACCGCTGCATTCGACGAAAAGCACTTCCTGAACGAGCTGCACCCCTGGTGAATATCAAGACCAGCTGTCACACCCCCTCTAGCTCCTCTGACATCATCTGCCACTCCCTGAGTGGCCACCTCCTTCCCCTCCCCGTTTGTGTTTCAGGAGTGGAGACAGGTGTGCTGGAGCCAAACTCAGCTGGGCTCACTCTGCAATCAACAGGGGTTTAAGAACCACTCTCACGAGCTCAGCGCTGCCAGATCGTAGAACTCCCTCAATCACCGTGCTCCAGTCACCTGCTCCAGTCTCCTGCTCCAGTCTCCTGCTCCAGTCTCCTGCTCCAGTCTCCTGCTCCAGTGTCCCGCTCCAGTGTCCTGTTCCGTCCTGCCCCGACCTGCAATATTCCTGAAAGTTTGTTCTGTAATAAATTCCTACCGATTCCCTACTGACTTGTGTCTGCGCTTGGGTTCTTCCGCTGTTTGTCACAGTACGATCTGGCCAGCAAACATGAACCCAGCAGACTCTGACCAGCTTAACCGGACCCTATCGGCGCAGTCTACGCTGTTGGAGCAGCATGACAACACGTTAAGGGCCCTCATGGAACACATAAAGGAATTTTCTGTTAGTCTCGCTAGCCTTCGTACTCAAATGACCGCCTTGACACCTCAAGCTGCTGCAGAAACCCCCCCTCCAGCCCAGTTCTCTCTCCCGCCACCTACAAGAGAGGCATTTGTTCCTCCTCCTGCTCCTTACAGTGGAGACCTTGGTTCCTGTAAGTCTTTTTTAACTCAATGCTCTCTCATTTTTGAACAACAACCCCTATCATATTCGAGTGACCGGGCCAAGATCTCTTATCTGATTGGTTGTCTACGTGGACATGCTTTGAATTGGGCCTCTGCTGTGTGGGAGAAACAAACCCCTTCCTGTTCATCTTATTCAGCATTTACTTCAGAGATGAGACAGGTTTTTGATCATCCGGTCAGTGGCAAGGAGGCAACTAAGAGGCTTCTGTCCCTACGCCAAGGAAACCGTAGTGTTGCTGAACTAGCCATTGAGTTTCGTACGCTTGCAGCTGAGAGCGGTTGGAATGATGAGGCTCTACAAGGTGCCTTCCTAAATGCGTTGTCTGACACCCTGAAAGATGAAATGGCTTGCCGAGACGAGCCAAGCAACCTTCATGACTTCATTAATCAAGCTATACGGGTGGATAATCGCATTCGGGAGCGTAGGCGTGAGAGAGCTTGTAAGTTGTCCATCTTTAAACCATTCCTCTTACCCTCCACCCTTCCTCCTGCCACCACTCCTGCTCCCCCTGCTGTCCTACAATCTACAGCAGAGCCTGAACCTATGCAACTAGGCCGGGCCCGGCTTAATCCTGAAGAGAGGCAACGTCGTTTCAACACGCGGAGCTGTCTCTATTGTGGTCAGTTTGGACATTTTCTATCCTCTTGTCCTATCCGCCCAGTAAAAGGGTCGGCTCAGCAGTAGTGGGAGATATTCTGTTGAGCCAAACCAACTATTCATCTCCCTTTAAACCTAATCTGGAGGGCACGCTCAGGCTACGGGACCGTTATGTTACTCTTCCAGTACTCATTGACTCTGGGGCAGATGAGAGCTTTATGGATTGTTCAGTAGCTCGTCAGCTGGGACTGGAGACACAACCACTGGCTTCACCCCTGGAAGCTAAGGCACTCAATGGTCAAATCCTTGCTCAAGTTCTAGAAAAGACACTCCCTGTTCATCTGCACCTCTCAGGTAATCACAAGGAGTATATAAGTTTTCACATTTTTGACTGTAAACACTCACCTCTTGTGCTGGGCTTGCCTTGGTTGAAGTTGCACAACCCGCATATTGATTGGTCAACAGGGAGAATAATTTCTTGGAGTTCCTTTTGCCATTCTAACTGTTTGCACTCTGCGTTACCCCCTGTTTGTTCCGAGTCTGCATCTGTTACAGAAGCTCCTGACCTGTCTGCTGTTCCACTTGACTATCATGATCTCGAGGCTGTGTTCAGTAAACGCCATGCTCTCTCTCTGCCACCTCACCGACCTTATGACTGCGCCATCGAGCTTCTCCCCGGGGCACCACTGCCGAGCAGTCGTCTTTATAATCTGTCACGTCCTGAGCAGGATGCTATGGAAAAGTATATCCAGGAATCGCTGGCTGCAGGGATTATTAGACCATCTTCTTCACCGGTGGGTGCGGGTTTTTTCTTTGTTGATAAGAAGGACAAATCACTAAGACCATGCATTGATTACCGGGGCCTGAATAAAATCACAGTTAAAAACAAGTACCCCCTTCCATTAATCAGCTCTGCATTCACCCCTCTGTGTGGTTCAACAATCTTCACCAAGTTAGATCTCCGCAATGCTTACCATCTTGTTCGCATCAGAGAGGGTGATGAGTGGAAGACGGCCTTCAATACACCTCTTGGCCATTTCGAATATCTGGTTATGCCGTTTGGTCTGACTAACGCCCCAGCTGTGTTCCAAAATCTGGTAAATGATGTTCTACGAGACATGATTGGAAGATTTGTTTTTGTTTATATTGATGACATCTTAATTTTTTCTAAGGACCTCGACACTCATAAGCGCCATGTTAGACAAGTGCTCCAAAGGCTCTTGGAGAACAAGTTGTTTGTAAAGGCTGAGAAGTGTCAGTTTCATGCTTCCTCTGTTGCCTTTTTAGGATACATCATTGCCCAGGGTCAAGTTCAAATGGATCCTACGAAGGTCATGGCAGTCCGTGATTGGCCTCCTCCTTCTAGCCGTAAGGAATTGCAGCGCTTCTTGGGATTTGCGAATTTCTACAGAAGGTTCATACGTGACTTCAGCCGTCTGGCAGCCCCTCTTACCGCCCTCACCTCCACCTCTGTCTCTTTTGTTTGGACCCATGAAGCAGAATCTGCCTTCAAGGAATTAAAGCATCGGTTCACCACTGCCCCAGTTCTGATTCAGCCTGATCCAGCTCTCCAATTCATCGTTGAGGTGGATGCTTCTGACTCTGGGGTTGGAGCAGTACTTTCTCAACGCTGTCCCTCTGATAATAGAGTGCATCCTTGTGCTTATTTTTCTCGCAAGCTTTCTGCAGCAGAGAGAAACTATGACATAGGTAATCGAGAGCTCCTGGCCATAAAACTTGCACTGGAAGAGTGGCGCCACTGGCTGGAGGGTTCCACACACCCCTTCGTTGTTTGGTCAGACCACAAGAACCTGTCATACATCCAGAATGCTAAGAGACTTAATTCCAGACAAGCAAGGTGGGCCCTCTTTTTTGATCGGTTTAACTTTTCCCTGACATACCGCCCAGGATCTAAGAATGTAAAACCAGACTCCTTGTCCCGGATTTTCTCTGATGTCCCTGCTCCAGGGAATGACCCCATTTTACCTGAATCCCGTTTTGTAGCCACTGTTTCTTGGGAAATTGAATCACAGGTCAAACTAGCACAGCAGAACCAGCCTGACCCTGGCAATGGTCCTCCTAATGCATTGTTTGTTCCAGATGCAGTTCGGTCTGATGTTCTTCAGTGGGCTCATTCTACGCGTTTGACATGTCACCCTGGAATTAATCGCACCCTTTCTGTCCTATGGCGCAGGTTCTGGTGGCCATCAATGAAGAGGGACACTAAGAATTTTGTTTCCGCCTGTTCAGTATGCTCCCAAAACAAGACCTCTAATAGGCCACCTTCAGGTCTTTTACAGCCATTACCCATCCCTCAGCGTCCTTGGTCTCATATCTCACTAGATTTTGTGACTGGACTCCCTCCTTCTAATGGCTATTCTGTCGTTCTTACCATTGTTGACAGATTTTCCAAGATGGCTCACTTTGTCCCTGTTTCTAAACTGCCTTCTTCCAGAGAGACCGCAGACTTACTAGTGGAACATGTATTCAAGTTGCATGGCATTCCGGTGGACATTGTATCTGACCGAGGCCCTCAATTTACCTCTCAGGTATGGCGGGCTTTCTGTTCCGCTTTGGATATTAATGTCAGTCTCTCTTCTGGCTACCATCCCCAGAGTAATGGCCAAACGGAGCGGGTTAACCAGCAGATGGAGGTGGCGTTGCGCTGTGTTTCCTCTGCCAATCCTTCTAGTTGGAGCGCACATCTGCCATGGGTGGAATATGCCCATAACACCCTTTTGAACTCTGCTCTGGGTATGTCACCTTTTGAATGTTGCTATGGTTACCAACCTCCACTATTTGCAGACCAGGAGCAAGAACTGGCAGTTCCCTCAGTCCAAGAGCACTTGAGACGGTGTCACCGTATCTGGACTCGAGCTCGTTCTGCTCTCGAGTGCTCTTCCACAAGGTCCAGAGTCCAGGCTGACCGTCGCCGCACTCCAGCTCCTTCTTACGCCCCTGGTCAGAAGGTGTGGCTCTCCACGCGAGACCTGCCACTAAAGGTGGAGTCTAAGAAGCTGTCTCCACGGTTCATTGGGCCATTCGAGGTGGAGCGAGTTATCAACCCCTCTGCGGTACGTCTCAAGCTCCCCACATCACTTAAGGTTCATCCTACCTTTCATGTGTCTTTGATCAAGCCTGTCCGGTCCAGTTCTCTGTGTGCTCCTCCTCCTCCACCTCCTCCTCCCAGGATGATCGATGACCACCCTGCTTATACTGTCCGGCAAATCCTGGATGTCCGGCGCCGGGGTCGTGGTGTTCAGTTTTTGGTGGACTGGGAGGGCTATGGTCCTGAGGAGCGGTGCTGGGTGCCCCGTAAGAATGTCTTGGACCCCTCCCTGATCCAAACATTCTACCGTCTTCATCCGGAGAAGCGACGTGGGCCGCCAGGGGGCGTCCGTAGAGGAGGGGGTACTGTCACACCCCCTCTAGCTCCTCTGACATCATCTGCCACTCCCTGAGTGGCCACCTCCTTCCCCTCCCCGTTTGTGTTTCAGGAGTGGAGACAGGTGTGCTGGAGCCAAACTCAGCTGGGCTCACTCTGCAATCAACAGGGGTTTAAGAACCACTCTCACGAGCTCAGCGCTGCCAGATCGTAGAACTCCCTCAATCACCGTGCTCCAGTCACCTGCTCCAGTCTCCTGCTCCAGTCTCCTGCTCCAGTCTCCTGCTCCAGTCTCCTGCTCCAGTGTCCCGCTCCAGTGTCCTGTTCCGTCCTGCCCCGACCTGCAATATTCCTGAAAGTTTGTTCTGTAATAAATTCCTACCGATTCCCTACTGACTTGTGTCTGCGCTTGGGTTCTTCCGCTGTTTGTCACACCAGCCGGCCCCTGGAACTGTTGTGCCTGGACTATCTCACACTCGAGCCCGATCGAAGTAACACAAAAGACATTCTCGTCCTCACAGACCATTTCACCAAGTATGCCGTGGCTATTCCAACTGCCAACCAAAAGGCAAAGACGGTTGCTAAATGTCTGTGGGAGAACTTCATCGTGCACTATGGCATCCCAGAGCATCTGCACACGGATCAAGGGCCAGATTTCGAGTCTCATCTGATTAAAGAACTCTGTGACATCGCTGGTATTGAGAAGACCCGAACCACGCCATACCATCCTCGTGGTAACCCTGTCAAGAGGTTCAATCGGACGCTGCTCAGTATGTTGGGTACTCTGGAGCCCGAACAGAAGAAGAGATGGAAGGAGTACGTAAAGCCCCTGGTCCACGCATACAATTGCACCTGAAACGAAGTAACGGGCTACACACCATATGAGCTCATGCTTGGACGCTCCCCAAGGCTACCTGTCGACCTCGCCTTTGGCCTTCCAGTTCGAGATGCAGATCAGCCTCCCATTCTCAATATGTGCAGAATCTTCGTTCCCGACTGGAGGAGAGTTACCAGCTTGCGTCCAAAAAGGCAGCAAAATCAGCTGGAAGAAACAAAACTCGTTTTGACCAACGCATCAGACCATCTGCCTTGGAAGAAGGAGATCGAGTACTCGTCCGGAACGTACGACTCCGTGGTAAACACAAGTTGGAAGACAAGTGGGAGAAGGACATTTACGTTGTTGTCAACCGTGCTGGTGATCTCCCTGTTTACACGGTGCAACCGGAAGCTGATTCATCTGGACGAACCCGAACTCTTCATAGAGACCTCCTACTTCCATGTGGGTTTTTACCTGAGAGCACAGAACCGGAACTGCCACCTGTTACAACTGCGCGCAGACCCCAAACTTGGAGTCTACAGAAACCAGTTGTGGATCCAGAGGAGGATTCGAGTGAAGAAGAGGAGTGTAGATTTCCTCAACCTTCAATGTCACAACCAGTGAGGTTCAACATTGAAAGCACTGTTCCCATCACATCCATAATCAGCCACGATGCAGTTCCTACTGAAATCACCTACTCACCTGCAAGCCACCTACCTGTTGTTGGGGAGTCCTCTCAAGCATCCGATGTCTTGGATCCATCTTCGTCCAGTGAGGAGGAGGAATCTGTCCCTGGAGAGCCTGAGGAAGAAGAGGCAACAGAAACAGGAGAATCCGTACAAGAACCCGAAGACCCTGTTGTCCCCGAGGCAAGGCCCTCTGAAGGAGATCCACAGCTCGGAGGCCCAGCAGAGACATCCCCCAATATGGCAATGCCATCACCACCTGATTCTGGTGGCACACTCACCTCTAGTACAGACTCTGAGAATAGAGATGCTGCCAAAACTTACCAGTCTATCCGCCGTTCCTCGAGACAGTGACAGCCACCCCAACGCTTGCAATACCCTACTTTAGGCAAACCGCTTATCTCAGTCGTGCAAACACTCTTCCACAGTTTAGCAGATGCTTATGGTCAAGCTTTTAGCACCCCGGTGTCCGACCGTTTATATGTCCCGTTGTCGATGTAGTTAACATGCACCGGAGTTGCATGGTTTTAAGGGGGGAGGGTGTAACCCAGGTGACAAATCCTGTAAAGCATATGCCTTTCTCCATTTGCATCTGCGCCTATCTCTCAGCACTGTATTCAAATCTCGCGGTATTTTGATGTGTTCTCGCGGGATCTCCGCGTCATAAGATCACATGGGCTGACTAAGCCAATCATTGTTGCGCTCCCGGTGACGTCACACGGTCACGTGACGCTGCGCGCCCAATCGCGTGGGTTTATTATGCCGCTGTGATTCAGTCAGAGTTAGGTGCTGTTGGAAGCCGGTTGAGAGTCGAGCTGCAGGTCAGTTTCTGGTTAATCCTCGCTATTTATTACTTAATTCTGCCTGACATTTACTGAGTTATATTGTACTGTTATAGGAGCCTTCTATCGCATGCCGAACTGTATTAAAGGGCTTGTTTGCAAGGGTAGTCCGCGGAAACTGGTGAGTGTTCAATTGTTTGCTAATGTTAGCTTAGCCGCTCCCATTCATTTCTATGGTTGCGGTTAGCATGTTCATTTGCCAGCTTTATGCCTCTGTTTTGTCAAATGCAATTACAAAATGAGACTTGTTGAAAGCCAACTGTCTAAAGCTTATGATTGTATGAGAGTATTTGCATTTCATTATTTGTATTATGCATTTTTAAGTGTCTTTGTTAACTAGTGTTAACTAATGACAGATGCAGCTATTTAAGCACTTAAACTAAGCACTTATGACATTAATAAGATAAGATAAGATAAGATAAGATAAGATAAGATAAGATAAGATAAGATAATCCTTTATTTGTCCCACAATGGGGAAATTGCAGTGTCACAACGCAAGTTACAGAAACAGTAGGAAAATAAGAGCATGCATCAAAATCAAGATAAATAATAATAATAATAAGTATTTACAATCAACTAAAAAACACAACACTGTAAGCTAAGCTAAAAGGCACAGGAACATTGCACAATAAGTGTTTTTGATTCTGAGATGATTGTGTACAGTGCAGTGATGGACAGTGGTGGGTAAATAAATAATAGCAGGTAAAGTGACTTTAAATAATATTGCACATTGTTATTATTACTATGGAGATGACACATGGTTGCTATGGGGATGACACATGACTAGCATTGTTCATTATACAGTCTGACAGCAGCAGGAAGGAAAGACCTGCGAAATCTCTCCTTAACACAGCGAGGGTGCATCAGTCTGTCACTGATGCTGCTCTCCAGAGCAGACAGGGCGTCCTGCAGGGGGTGACCCTCATGGTCCAGCATAGACATGAGTTTAGCCAGGACCCTCTTGTCCCCCACCTGCTGCACCGAGTCCAGTGGACAGCCCAGGACTGAGCTGGACTTCTTGATGATCTTGTCCAGTTTCTTCTTCTCCCTCTCTGTGACGCTGCTGCTCCAGCAGACCACACCGTACAGGATGGCTGATGCCACCACAGAGTCATAGAAGGTCCTCAGGAGTGGCCCCCTCACTCCAAAGGACCGCAGTCTCCTCAGGAGATAGAGCCGACTCTGGCCCTTCCTGTACCGTGCATCTGTGTTATGAGTCCAGTCCAGTTTATTGTTCAGATGCACACCCGGGTACTTGTAAGAGTCCACTCTCTCAATGTCTCTTCCCTGGATGTTCACTGGTGGGGGGGCAGTAGAGTGGCGTCTGCGGAAGTCCACCACCATCTCCTTGGTCTTCCCCGCGTTGATGAGAAGGTGGTTCCGGTGACACCAGTCCACAAAGTCCTGCGTTAGTCCTCTGTACTCCGCGTCGTCATCGTCCGTGATGAGACCGATGATGGCGGAGTCATCGGAGAACTTCTGCAGGACGCAGCTGTCCGTGTTATGTCTGAAGTCTGCAGTATAGAGGGTGAAGAGGAAGGGCGCGAGGACAGTGCCCTGGGGCGCCCCCACACTGCAGGTCATGAGGTCAGACACACAGTCCTGGGCTCTCACAAACTGGGGCCGGTTTGTGAGGTAGTCCAGGATCCACTCAGCCAGGTCACAGTCCACTCCTGCCCACTCCAGCTTGTCCCTCAGGAGCAGCGGCTGGATGGTGTTGAAAGCACTGGAGAAGTCAAAAAACAAGATTCTCACAGTGCTGCCGGGCCTGTCCAGGTGGGACAGTGAGCGGTGCATCAGAGAGATGATGGCGTCCTCCACTCCGATGCCGGGCCGGGCCGATACGCGAACTGCAGCGGGTCCATCGCTGAGCTCACCGTAGAGCGGAGGTGACCCAGGACGAGCCCCTCCAGAGTCTTCATCAGATGAGACGTGAGAGCCACTGGCCTGAAGCTGTTGAGGTCTTTGGCGTGCAGTGTCTTGGGCACAGGTACCACACAGGAGGTCTTCCAGAGCTGTGGCACCACCTTCAGCTTCAGGCTCAGGTTGAAGACATGCTCCATAACTCCACACAGCTCATCTGCACAGGACTTAAGGAGCCTGGGGCTGATCCCGTCTGGTCCAGCAGCCTTCCTACTCCTTATCCGGCTCAGTTCTCTCCTAACCTGAGCTGTTGTGACAGACAAAGAGCAGGGGTGTGTGCTGGAGGTCTGGCTGAGTTCTTGATGTGGATTCGGGGGCTGGGGGGCTGAGGCAGAGGTGTGAAGTGGTGGCAGTCTGGGCCTTTGTGCAGGAGACAAGGTGAGCCCATGCAGCGGTACGGGGGGAGGGGTGGGTGATTGATCAAACCTCAGGAAGTGAGAATTCAGATCGTTCACCCACTGTTGGTCTCCCTTTGTCTGGACGGGCGGAGGACTGAAGCCAGAGACACTCTTCATACTTCTCCACACCTCCCTGACATTCCGCTGCTGCAGCTGCTGTTCCACTGCAGCTGCTGTTCCAATGCACTTTTTCATACCAAATATGAATATAATTGAATGTATTGCTGTAACATTTGAATACTGAAACTTTTAATAGTGCAACTAGTGCTATTTTAACTTTTATTGTGTGCACACTGGAGATAATTGTAGCCTACTAGTTTTTTGGGTTAAGTTATAGGTTATTGATTGAAACTTTGGTCCTATTGCCCCCCCTCAATGGCGAGCTGAAAGGAGCAGGCCTCAAGCCTACAGAGCCTATTGGAATATCAGAGTCGCACCTCTCCTGCCGGGCCGGTAGGGGGCTCTTTGCAGCCCACAAACTCTCTCCCAACGCACTCACATACCCATTGCCCTACTGACTCTCACACAAGAACTTTCATTGCACTTCACCTCCCTCTGGATTAACTGGTCGAACCCAGCTGTGGGTTCCAATGAACTGTGTGTGTGTGGGCTGGGACAATTTTTTGTGTTGCTGATTTCATTTATAATTGCTGGACTCTCAATTTATACTGCACTCAATCATTCATTGTTGTGCCTTGATATTGATATTGGAACTGTTGTATTTTACTGAATGGCCATTCACACTGAACTGTCTATGTTATATGTTGTATTGTCAATCACTGTTAATACTGCTAATATATGGTACCAAACCAAAGCAACCTCAGCCTCCTGTCGCTCCCTCCTAGAGTCGGATTCTAGTCTTCTGGTCACTAGCCCATATTACCACTTATTACCATTTTATTACCGTGTCCCATAATATTCATACTATATCCTGTGACACAGGTGTTACACTTTCATAGCACCGGTATCCTTTCAAGCTTCAGGCTCAGTGTGAAGAGAAAGTGCAGGATCTCAGTGAGCTGTGCTGCACATGTCCTCAGCACGCGGGGGTTGACTTGGTCCAGTCCAGGAGACTGGACCAAGTCACCTGCGCCTTTTCACCTGCGCAGGTGACAATGACATTGAGCTGGGTTCCTCCGTGGGGATGGTAGTAGGTATGGGAGCAGAGGTGATGGGCTGATGAATGGTCATCTGAGTGGTCTGTGGTGAGGTGTGGATTGGGCGTCTGGGAAGTGTGGAGATGGGGGTGCCAGGGGATGAGAAATGATTAAAATGCAAATTGAGCAGGTTTGATCTGTATGGGCTATTGTCCTGCAGCTTTGATCGAGTGCTGAAGCCTGTGATGGCCTTCATCCCTTTCCACACTTCCCTGATGTTGTTTTGCTGGAGTTTTGCCTCCAGCCTCTTCACGTACGCTTTTTGCCCTTGCCTGAGCTGGATCTTCAGCTGCTGTTGCACCCTCTTCACCTCGTCCTTATCACCAGAGTTGAAGACCCGCTTCTTCTTATTAAGTAGATCCTTCAACTGGCTGGTGATCCAAGGCTTGTTGTTGGGGTAACATAGGACAATGCGTGTGGGGACGGCTGTATCCTCATACAAGTTGATGTAATCCGTTATACAATGCGTCATGCTGTCGATGGTGTCCCCATGCAGCAGGCAGAGCACATTCCAGTCTGTGGTCTCAGCAGGGAACAAAAGAGGCCAGCAAAAAGAAAAAACAACAAAAATGCCCAAAAAACATGAGTGTTTTATTGGACAAATAGAGTCAATAAAAATAAAATAAAAACTTAAAGTGCAAACAAGAGTAACATAAAAAAGTAGATGTTTTCAAGAAAAACCTCAGGAGCTACTGTACCCAGCAGCCAGTCTCTCAGGCGCTCAGGGTGTGTATCTTCACTGTGTCTCCTCTCTTCTCGCAGTGGGTCCTCCCTCTTTAGAATTTGATGTCATTTCGGAACGTTATTTCACATCAAAATGTGATGTAATTTCATTTCAGAATGTGATTTCATTTCAGAATAAGATGTCACTTTAGGATGTGATTTCATTTCATTTCGTAATCCTTTTTCTTTTGAGAATATTAATTCATTTCAGAATGTCATTTCAGTTCAGAATGCTATTCCATTTTGGACTGTGATGTTATTTATTTCATTTCAGAATGCTATTTAATTGTGGACTGTGATGTCTTGTCCGAATGTGAAGTCATTTTAGAATGTGCTGCAACAATTTCAGAACTAGCTAATACCACTCAGACCATACACCTTCCTCACTGTCCCCAGAAGAAACAGTGAATAGTCATCAGGAGCAGAGAGCATGAGGAGTACACCTGGTCTTTCTGCCTGCTTCATGCTCAGGAAGGAGTATCATCAACTCTTCATCGTGGTCAGCGAGACCGTACACTTTAGAAACATATTTCTCAAATCACAAACTATAGAAATGTATATATATAGTGATGGCAGTTTTGAAACATGCTTTTCGACACTGCTTCGAAGCCTTGAAGCGCATGTGCTTCGTGTTCCAAAACGCGAGTCAAAACACTGGTCACATGACTTAGACGTCTCATGAAATGTGTGACGTCACTCAAGTGGTTCATGAAACACTTGAACGCGTTTCACTAGAGGGCTTACGTCTCGAAACCAAAGTTTGATTGACAGGGATTTCAACGAACCACAAAGCAGTGCACCTGTCTCAACCTACTCCCACAAAGTTTAAAAGATATTTTGGTGTGCTGCCCAATGTGGGTTTGTGAGAGGCGAGAGATACTGATACTTTGATTAATAGTGAGATAGTGACCAACGAGTACGGATCAACCTTCGTCGTAGGACCCGTGTCGCAACATGGAATGTCCAGATGCTCCTTCGCCCCAGAGCTGCCACCCTGCTGTCCCAAGAGCTCTGCCGCTACAACATTACCCTTGCAGGCCTCTGCGAAGTCCGATGGCAAGGCAGTGGTGAAACAACAGCAGGCGACCATTGTTACATCTGGAGTGGCCCCGAGAGACGGACAGGCCTTTATGGCGTGGCTCTTGCCATCCCAAAGGCCCTCCTTAAGTGCCTCATCAGCTGGACACCTCTGAACGACAGACTGTTGTCCGCCCACTTTCTCCACCAGCATGGCAAGATGACAGTAATTGTTGCCTATGCACCCACTGATGTCGCTGACGAGGATGCGAAGGATGCCTTTTTCGACCAACTCCATCAGGCTGCCAACCAAGCCCCACCACACGACATCACCGTCATCCTCACGGACGCCAATGCCACTCTATCTAGCTGCGACCGGCCCGCAGGCTCACCTGTCGGCACAATTTTTGCCGACAAAACCACAAACGACAATGGTAACCGCCTTCTCCTTCTCTGCCACCATTACAACCTCTGTGTTGCTGATACCTGGTTTCCCCGGAAACTCATCCATCACTGGACTTGGTACAGCCCAGATGGCAGAACCAGGAAAGCGCTGGACCACATCCTCATATCTCGACGCTGGAAGTCGTTTGTCACCAACTGCCGTGTGTACAGAGGAGCAGAGCTTGGCAACACTGACCACCGCCTGCTGGTGGCCCAGCTTAAGCTAAAACTGCGAGCCAACCAGCACACCAAGACCCCGCCTCACCTGGACTCCTCCCTACTCACTGATCCAAACATCGCCGCAGACTTCAGCCGCTCTGTCCGCCGTACCTTCGATGCCCTGGCCCTGGACAAAGTGACCGACTGGACAACCTTTAAGGAGAGCGTCATTCAGTCAGCTCACAATGTCCTCGGATGCTCACGACCTTCCCCGAAAAAGCCTTGGATATCGGAGAGGACACTTGACATCATCGACCGCCGGCACGAGACCCGACTCCGGGGCGACATGATGGAGTACCGACGGCTGAACCACCTGCGCAATGTGGCTATAGCCGAGGACTGTGAGAAGTTCTGGAAGGCAGAAGCTGAACACTTAGAGTCCGCGGCCAACAACAACAACATGTGCCGGGTCTTTAGTCTGCTGCGCCAAGCCCGTAATGGTCCACGCATTAAGACAGCCCTGGTGAAAGATTCTAATGGCCACCTCTTAACAACTGAAGCAACCTGCCTCGAACGCTAGAAAGAGCACTTCAGCCTCCTCCTGCAGCATAGCTCCATCCCGGCTGATTTCATCACCCCAGCCACTGCAAATGCTGCATCCACCAGCAACGCTTGCAGCACAGATCCTGTCACCCCAGAAGAAGCCAGAGCTGCTCTGAAAAAAAATCAACAACAGGAAGGCCCCCGGCATCTGCGTCATAACTGCTGAGATGCTGAAATCTGGTGGTGATGGCGTTGTCGAGTGGCTCCCCCACATATTCAATCAGGTGTGGGAGACAGAGAGGCTTCCCAGCGACTGGACCAGAGGGGTCATCCTACCCTTCTGGAAACGCAAGGGTGACAGGCTAGACTGCTGCAACCACAGAGGCATTACCCTTCTCTCCATCCCTGGCAAGCTCTTTACTAGGATCTTGCTCACCCGTGCTCTCCCAGCCATTAGAAGCAGTCGCTGTCCCCAGCAGGCTGGCTTCATGCCTAACCGCTCCACAACAGACCACATCTCCGCTGTTCGTCTGCTGATAGAGAAGACCTATGAATTCCACAAAGACCGACCTCTCTACATTGGGTTCATAGATCTGAAGGCTGCCTTTGACACCGTCTGCCATGCTTCACTGTGGAGTATCCTACAGACCCTTGGAGCACCACCCAAGATCGTCGCCCTACTTTACAGCAACGCACAGAGCTGTGTCCGTGTTAAAGGCAAAGACTCTGACTGGTTTCCCATCTCCAGTGGCATCTGTCAGGGCTGCGTGGCTGCTCCCGGCCTCTTCAACTGCATCATTGACCACCTGATGCGCAAGGTCTGTGAGCGGGTCCCCGGAGTGTCCTTTGGCGACTACCATCCGACTGACCTGAAGTACGCTAATGACACCACTCTGCTCAGCACATCCTACAGCCAGCTGAGAAACGCTCTGGGCATATACAGTGAAGAGGCAGGGAAGCTTGGCCTCCAAGTGAGTTGGGCTAAGACCAAATTTATGCATGTCGGTGATGGGCCGGATCCACCCCTCCTGCAGCTTGGCAATGATATTGTAGAGCCTGTCAAGTGCTTTGTGTACCTGGGGTCCATAGTGACCGACAACAGAGACCTAAATCCAGAGATCAACCGCAGAAGAGCCCTGGCAGCATCAGCCCTGCAGTCCCTCTGGAAACCACTCTGGCGACATTCTACCATCTCACGCATGACGAAGCTCCGGCTATATAATTCCGCCGTACTTTCCATCCTGCTGTATGGCTCGGAGACATGGCCCCTGAACAAGAATCTGGCCGCCAGAGTAGATGGCTTCGATAGCAGAGCTCTCCGCACCATCGAAAACATCAGGTGGCCCCAGCGAGTTTCCAACCAGGTGCTCAGAGCTCACACGCGCCAGCCCAGAGCATCTTGCCTGGCTGCGCAACGCCGCACCCGCTGGTTTGGTCATGTCCTCCGCCTTCCTGCTGACCATCCCACGAGAGCCATCCTCCAGTTTGATCTAAAGGCAGCAGGCTGGAAACGACCACGAGGCAAGCCCCGTACCCGATGGCTTGACGTCATCGCGGGCGACCTCCAACAACTTGGAGTCACTGTGGAGGACGTAGAGCAGCTGGCCCAAGACCGCCAGCACTGGAAAAAACTGGTTCATCTGATCGGCCCAACGCATGGGGACGGGTCTTTCTCCTTGTACTCTGTGTCTCCTCGCAGTGTGTCCTCCCTCTTTAGAATTTGAAGTCATTTCGCAGTGTTATGTCATTTCAGAACATGCTGTCTTTTCAGGCTGCAATTTCATTTTAGACTGTGATTCCTTTTCAGAAAGTTTCAGAATGTGAAATCATTTCTGGTGGCTGAGCGGCAACACTCATGCCTCACAGCAAGAAGGTTACGGGTTCGATCCCCGGGTCGCCCGGGCCTTTCTGTGTGGAGTTTGCATGTTTCCTCCCCGTGTCTGGGTGGGTTTCCTCCGGGTACTCCAGTTTCCCCCCATCAACCAAAAACATGCAACACCCCTATGAACAGTATACAATCAAGGACCGTCAAGGGATTCCTCCCTCCTGTGGGCTCACCACCTGCAGCCGGATCAAGCGGGAGAAAATGGATGGATGGATGGATGAATTCATTTCAGAATATTTTTTTTTTTATTTTATTTAACCTTCATTTAACCTTTATTTAACAAGGAAAAAGTGTCATTGAGATTAAAAATCTCTTTTTCAAGCGCGTCCTGGCCAAGAGGCCACAAAATTACAGTTTTAAAACATACATACAATACATTCAGTATGACAGAATAATCAACACAATTCAAAGATGGTTAAAACAATTACACCCTGAGGATTCCAGATCTCTATTTTTTTAAATCTGTTTAAAAGATTCAAAGGAGACCAGCTCCTTTAACTTCAAGTCATTTTGTAAAAAATTCCATGCCGAAGGAGCATAAAACTGAAAAGCTTTCTTACCAAATTCAAACTTTACTCTGGGAACTGACAACAAGAGCAAGTCCTGTGAGCGCAGGCTGTAGGCCCCAGAACTTTTTAGAACTACATGCTTTTGCAGGTAAGACGGGAGCAGACCAAGAATACATTTATAAACCAACAGATACAAGTGTTTGAGCCTCCGTGTGGTTAGGGAAGTCCAGCCCACACGTGCGTACAGCACACAGTGATGTGTGAGCGCTCTGAGACCAGTGATAAACCTCAGGGCTCCATGGTAAGGTGTGTCCAGAGCTCGCAGACTCTGTACCGAAGCATTCATATAAACCACATCACCAAAGTCCAACACCGACATAAATGTAGCTTCTACAAGCCTTTTCCTAGCCTCAAAAGAAAGACAGGGCCTAATCCTAAAAAAGAAGCCTAATTTCACTTTCATTTTTTGAGTTAATTGCTGTAGGTGAAACGCAAATGAAAGTGAGCTATCAATCCAAAGTCCTAGATACTTGTACTTGTCCACTTTCTCAATTTGAGCACCTTGTAAAGTAGAGATTTGAGGAAGATCTGAGGGGAGTGTTTTGACATTTGAAAATAGCATTGATTTTGTTTTGTCAGCGTTTAAGGTAAGCTTTAAGTCTTGGAGTTTCCTTTGAAATATGTCAAAAGCAATCTTTAACTGCTGAAGGGCATCAAGTGGAGTAGATGCCACACTGTACATTACTGTGTCGTCAGCATAAAATTGAAAGTAACAATTTGGAATGTTTTGACTAATATTATTTATATACAAAATGAAAAGTAAGGGACCCAAAACTGACCCCTGCAGCACACCTCTGTGGATACTGAGAGTGTTTGATGAGGAGCCGTCTACCTGAACAGTCTGAGTTCTTCCTGAGAGATAGTTCCTAAACCAATGTATTGCTTGAGATGATAGTCCATTTGCAATTAATCTTTGTTCCAGTATAAGATGATCAACAGTATCAAAGGCTTTTGTAAGATCAACGAAAAGAGCTGCACAATGTTTTTTATTGTCTAAGGATGAAACTATGTCATTCACTACTTCTAGGGCTGCAGTTGTAGTGCTATGATGCTTCCGAAATCCAGACTGAAACTCAGTTAGGATATTATTTTCAGATAAATAGTCCTTAAGCTGAGAACTAATGAGGGATTCCAGAAGTTTGGCCATGGGAGATAATTTAGAAATCGGCCTGTAATTATTTAATTTTGATAAATCACCACCTTTGAATAGAGGGGTGACAAAAGCAGATTTCCAGATCAAGGGAATTTCATTTGTGATTACCGTAAGATTAAAAAGGTGGGCAATGAAAAAGGTGGGCAATGAAATCTGCTGCTAATTTTAAGAAATAGGATTCAAGATTGTCTGGTCCTGGTGATGAGTGGATATTGAGGAGTTTGAGGGCTTTGTGTACCTCAACAACAAAGAAAGATGTTGTTGATGTCATTAAATTTTAGAAGATGTCATTTTAGAACGTGAAGTAATTTTTTAACGTGATTTCATTTTAGAATGCAATTTGATTTTGGATGGTGACGTCTTTTCAGAATGTGAAGTTGTTTTAGAATGTGATTTCTGTCACGGGTTTGTACCATCAAAATAGGATGATGGCTCAGTCAAAAAACTTCACTTCACTGGATGTTTTATTCACACCACAGCCCAACCTGTAAAGTGCAATATTTACAGTGATACAGCAACAAAAAGTCATTTGAAGTTGAAGTCATTTCACAATGTTATTTCATTTCAGAACATGCTGTCATTTCAGAATGCAATTTCATTTTGGACTGTGATGTAATTTCAGAGTGTGATGTAATTTTAGAATGTGATTTCATTTCAGAATGTGATTTCATTTTACAATGTGATTTCATTTAATCATGTCATTTCATTTCAGAATGTGATTTCATTTTACAATGTGGCTTCATATCAGAATGTGAATTCATTTCAGAATTTGATGTCATTTAATTTTAGAAGATGAGGTCATTTTAGAACATGAAGTCATTTTTGATCGTGATTTCGCAATGTTATTTCATTTCAGAATATGCTGTCATTTCAGAATGCAATTTCATTTTGGACTGTGATGTAATTTCAGAATGTGATGTCATTTTAGAATGTTATTTCATTACCTCCGCCAAGGAGGTTATGTTTTCGCCTGAGTCTGTTTGTTTGTTTGTTTGTTTGTTTATTTGTTTGTTTGTTTGTGAGCAAGATAACTCAAAAAGTTATGGATGGATCTTGATGAAATTTTCAGGAAATGTTCCTAATGAAAATCCAACAGATGATTAAATTTTGGTGATGATCCAGGAGAAATCCTGGATTCTGGATCACTTTGAAAACTGAGCTGCTTGGCGGAGGTCTGCGCTCTCTGAGTGCTTTTCTAGTTTAATCATGTGATTTCATTTAATCACGGGATTTCATTTCAAAATGTGAATTAATTTCACAATGTGATGTCATTTAATTTTAGAAGATGTCATCATTTTAGAACGTGAAGTCATTTTTGAACGTGATGTCAATTTAGAATGCAATTTAAATTTGGACTGTGACGTCTTTTCAGAATGTGATTTAATTTAATAATGTGATTTCATTTCAGAATGCTATTCCATTTAGAACTGTGATATCTTTTCAGAATGTGAAGTCATTTTAGAATGTGATTTCATTTCAGAATAAGATGTCACTTTTGGATGTGATTCCTTTTCAGAATGTGATGTCATTTCAGAATCCTATTTCTTTTGAGAATATTAATTCATTTCAGAATGTGATTCCATTTTTAATGTGATGACAATTACTTTTTAAAGATGCTTTCATTTCAGTGGCTCAATTTAAATTATGTAAACAACAATTTCAGAGCTAGATAATACCACTCAGACCATACACCTTCCCCACTGTCTCCAGAGGAAACAGTGAACAGCCATCAGGAGCAGAGAGCGTGAGGAGTCCACCTGGTCTTTCTGCCTGCTTTATGCTCAGAAAGGAGTATCAGCAACTCTTCATCGTGGTCAGCGAGACCGTACACTCTAGAAACACATTTCTCAAGTCAAGTCAGTAACTATAGAAATGATCCCTGAAAGTATAGTCTTAATGTGTGACAGCTCTACCACAGACAAAAGAGCCACCAGACTGGGACTCTGGGCCATGGGGAACATGTCTCTCTTCTTGTAGGGTGCGTTTATAAGAATGTCCTGAGAGGTGATGGTTGAGAGACATTCCTGGTTGATTTCACACCTTAGCTTCTATTGTTTTAATTATAGACTGTATAAATGGACATAACTAACCTGCGAGCCCCTCTCCCCGTACCTGTCAGCTGTCAAAGGTTTGCTAAACTCTGTCCTCTCTTCTTTCAGCTGCAGTCATGTTTTCGCGGATGGCAGTGGAGGAGATCACTCTGGACAGGCCCTTTCTCTTCCTGGTCCAACACAAACACACAGGTATGATCGTAACAATGATAACAAGAAAAAGGCACATAAAACTGTCCAGTCAGTCCCAAAAATTCAACTCGAAATGGTTTTCAGTTTTAAAGGAAATTACGGCTCTTCAAAAATTTTAGCCTATGCGATTTGCTGATGGCGTCCGGTCAAATTCAGTCTGTGTATTGAAAAAACATCACCCCTCTCTCTGTAACTGCTGCTGTCAGACTCTTTTTGGTCTTAAATGTTGACCCTGGTGTTTTTATTTTGCTATTTTTTCCATAAATAAATTCCTATCCTAATATGGCTGCTGCTACTGCTAGCCTCAGTGAGCTTCATTGGACTGGAGACGTCACACTCCCTTAGTCCACTTCTTTATACAGTCTGTGGTTAGAACATCCTGTCCTCGTCTCCATCAACAGCCTCACGGACATGTCTTTGTGCCCACAGGAGCGGTTCTGTTCATGGGACAGTTCAACCAGCCTCAGCCCTGACCCGGAGCAGCTCGGAGGTGTGTTCTTCAGCCAGTAACTTCACCAGAGAGGGACTTGGCTTTGAGCTAAATAAAGCCTCATTCACACATGCCACCTGACCCTGGAATTTACCTGCATTTTACCACAACATGAGTCACGTGTGAACAAAGCCACAACTGATTTTACTGCATTTTTGATCTGGTAATTCCCTAAATGAACTACTGGGAAATTATACTTGCAGCTGATACCATCAACATTCCCTGGGGGTGCGAAGCTAACTGAAGGCACTGCTCTGTTTGAAGCTCTGTTTTTTGTTTTGTTTTTTTAAATTAAACTTCATCTGAGCTTTGTTTTAATATAAAGAACTGACTTAGTTGGAACTACAACACGTGAGCTGATTTATGCGCTTAAACAAGTCTCCCACACATAAAATTACAGTCACAAGCTAGCTAGCATTACCCAGCAGTTTTTCAGTTAGTCACTCTCATTTTTTTGTTGAAAACACTTAAACAGGACCATGAACTCTTGTATTGATCGCACGCTCCTGAACATTTGTTGTTTAAATCTATTTACTTTTTTTTTTTCTATTTTAAAACCTTTTTTTTCAGTGTTTGCTAATTTGCGTCGCCATGGTAACTGCCGAACATTCCACCAATAGAGACACATGTAGAACACCCCCGGCATGACGTCACTGCAAAGTATCTATAAGTCTTATGTGTGAATAAGTACAACCACTTTGTTTCCTAAGTTATGAGGTTGGTTTCCTTGGTTACAAACCTGGAAATGTTCTGGGACTTGTGCATGTGTGAATGGGGCTCAAGAGACGATATTTTATGACTTTTCTTGAGATGTTTATTCAGAAAAATGTTGTACCTGCACCTTCATTCTTCAGTCTAACTTTAATATACATGTTTGTATATTTGTGGTATTTATTTTGTATTTAAATATTTTTGTAATAAAATTTTATAAACAAGTTTTCATGGACGCTTTGGTTCAAATGGCAAAATTATAATCAATTTGAAGTTCATGTATTAACCCAGACATTATTTAGTTGAGTTTATTGCTTTAATTGAACAGGGGCAAACACATTCATCTCATAAAAGAAGAGATGCTTCATACTAGATTTAGCTAAAGCTAGTTTCCATCTGTAGTCCCTGGGCAGGTTAACAAAAAATGTAAATACATCTAAGTATCCATCCATTTACAATCAAACCTGCACTGATCCTTTCTTTCATTAAAAAACTTCACACTCTCCATTTTCACTTCAGTTTCCCTCAGGATTAATAAGATAAGATAAGATAAGATAATCCTTTATTCGTCCCACAGTGGGGAAATTTCAATAATTAAAAATCTCTCTCTCTCTCTTGCAGTGAATAAATCAAATACATTCACAAACAATTACAGGACTGTAGTCGTGGAACTTTGGGTTACATGTATGAAAAGTGCTTTATAAATAAAGTTTGACTGATTAACAATTTTGTCTTGTCTTTGAAGAGTAGAAGTTTGTTTTTGTTTTTTTGTTTGTTTGTTTGTTTTTCCTGAAGTTTTTGAATTTCATTTTAGTTTTTAAGTAGACATATTTTTTCATTTGTGTATATCCCCTCTGCTCCCCATGGCCCAGAGTCCCAGTCTGGTGGCTCTTTTGTCTGTGGTAGAGCTGTCACACATTAAGACTATACTTTCAGGGATCATTTCTATAGTTTGTGACTTGAGAAATGTGTTTTTAAAGTTTTCGGTCTCGCGGACCATGATGAAGAGTTGATGATACTCCTTCCTGAGTATGAAGCAGGCAGAAAAACTAGGGTCTTGTCTCATTTCGGGGTCTGCATCCTCAAAGGCCGGGTGCCTCGAAGACTGTGAAGGCTGCAGCCTTTGAACCAGCCTCCAAGGACAGCATGCTTACTTAAGGCTCCAGCGAAGGGGGGGGCATCCAGTCCGCGCTGACCAGATGAACCAGTTTTTTCCAGTGCTGGCGGTCTTGGGCCAGCTGCTCTGCGTCCTCCATGGTGACTCCAAGTTGTTGGAGGTCGCCCGCGATGATGTCAAGCCATCGGGTACGAGGCTTGCCTCGTGGTCATTTCCAGCCTGCTGCCTTTGGATCAAACTGGAGGATGGGATGGTCAGCAGGAAGGCGGAGGACATGACCAAACCAGCGGGTGCGGCGTTGCGCAGCCAGGCAAGATGCTCTGGGCTGGCGCGTGCGAGCTCTGAGCACCTGGTTGGAAACTCGCTGGGGCCACCTGATGTTTTCGATGGTGCGGAGAGCTTTGCTGTCGAAACCATCTACTCTGGCAGCCAGAGTCTTGTTCAGGGGCCATGTCTCCGAGCCATACAGCAGGATGGAGAGTACGGCGAAATTGTATATCCGGAGCTTCGTCATGCGTGAGATGGTAGAATGTTACCAGAGTGGTTTCCAGAGGGACTGCAGGGCTGATGCTGCCAGGGCTCTTCTGCGGTTGATCTCTGGATTTAGGTCTCTGTTGTCGGTCACTATGGACCCCAGGTACACAAAGCACTTGACAGGCTCTACAATATCATTGCCAAGCTGCAGGGGGGGTGGATCCGGCCCATCACCGACATGCATAAATTCGGTCTTAGCCCAGCTCACTTGGAGGCCAAGCTTCCCTGCCTCTTCACTGTATATGCCCAGAGCGTCTCTCAGTTGGCTGTAGGATATGCTGAACAGAGTGGTGTCGTCAGCATACTCCAGGTCAGTCAGGTGGTAGTTGCCAAAGGACACTCCGGGGACCCGCTCACAAACCTTGAGCATCAGGTTGTCAATGATGCAGTTGTGAAGAGGTCGGGAGCAGCCACGCAGCCCTGACAAACGCCACTGGAGATGGGAAACCAGTCAGAGTCTTTGCCGTTAACGTGGACACAGCTCTGTGCGTTGCTGTAAAGCAGCTTGAGTAGGGTGACGATCTTGGGTGGTGCTCCAAGGGCCTGTAGGATACTCCACAGTGAAGCATGGCAGACGGTGTCAAAGGCAGCCTTCAGATCTATGAACCCGATGTAGAGATGTCGGTCTTTGCGGAATTCATAGGTCTTCTCTATCAGCAGACGAACAGCGGAGGACAGCATGGCTGTTGGGGAAATGGGACAGGTCCAGCCTACAGCGCATGCGTCAACAGTTGTCTCTGATCTTACTTTAACACACCATTGCCTAGCAACTGTTACAGCTGCTGACAAGACTATTCATTTGCGGTTGCAAAGTTGCGGTGAAATGGAGCCCGAAGTGCTTATAGTCATATTTTTGGTCATATATCTGTTCTTACAAGAGGACTCCATTTATCGCCGTGTCAGGCGCCCAGTCCTTTTTAGACTGAACGGAGTAAGTCATTAATCTGTCCACTTGAATATTACCTAATAGGCAAATATTACCATGAAACGTTATCATGGACAAGTAACCAATATCATTTTTATATTTATAGTCTGGTGAACTTTTGTCAGCTACATATTCAACTACAGTGGGATATTAAATACGTATATTGTATGTTTTGGGCCAGCTCTAATACTACCTGTGGCTAAACTACTTTGTTACCACTAGAGGGCACAGTTTACCTTCTATGCCATGCCACTTCATCCACTATTATATAATACTGTATTTACGTAGGTAGTATTAATAATAACAATTTATAATAACAATAGGAATAATAATATCAATTTATGCTAATAATTTATTATTAATATAATTGTATGGAAATAACTGCTCATTAATGTATTCAATGTACCTCCCCCCATCCCCAAACCAGCCAGTGAGAAGATACTGCAGAATAAACCTGAATGTGCCAGTGCTGGACAGGTTTTTCAACAACCAAGACACATGGCTTGACTTTCGGCTGAGCAGGGAGTCCCTGGCAGTCCTAATGAACCTACTAAACCAGGACCGAAGACACGGATGGGGTGCTGAGATTGAGGTCCTGGTCTTCCTCTTCTGGCTGGCATGTGAGACATCATACAGGGTGGTGTCCAGGGTATTTGGGATACCCCGCTCCACTGTCCACCGCATCGTCCACAGGGTCACCGGGGAGGTGGTGGCCCTTCGTCAGACAGTCATCCACCTCCCCAACACTGCAGAAGACCTCGAGGCTGTGAGCCGTGGGTTCGCAGGGCTGGCAAGGCACAGGGCCTTTGCAAGAGCAGCCAGGCAATAGATGGCTGCCACATCAGAATCAGGCCACCCCGTGGCCCTGATGGTCAGTGCTATAGGAATAGGAGGCTCTTTCCCAGCATAATCCTACAGGCTGTCTCTGACCATCAGGGCTGCTTCATAGAAACCTATGTGGGTTGGCCTGGTTCTGTACACGACGCAAGGGTCCTTCGCCACAGTCCTCCCTACCAGAGAGGACTGTATCCTCCTCCAGGGCACTTCATCCTCGTAGATGGCGGGTACCCCTGTCTTCAGCGTCCACTCCCCCTCATCACTCCCTACAAGCGGCCAGTGCAAGGTGTGGGAGCCCAGCGTTTTAACAGCCATCATTCCAGGGCACGCTCCATTATTGAGCGTGCCTTTGGAATGATGAAAACAAGATTTAGGGCGATCTTTTTCCATGCACTGGAGGTCCACCACACCTTTGCACCACATGTAAGTGGAATGTGAATTATTGTGATATCATGTAATATGAAATTTGTGATTATGAAAGACTAAATCATCAAGCTTATTATTGTCTTTCTTTCTTTTCCAGGTCATCACTGCCTGTGCCGTCCTCCACAACATTTGTCTTGGGGCAGGAAACATTGTGGCTCCGGAGGACGAGCCAGTGCAAAATGTAGTGGAGGATGAGGGGGAGAACGAAGTGGAGGATGTCGCTGGAGCACAGTGGCGTAACCGGCTGTCTGCTGAGGTGTCTGCCCTGGAGGAGGTTCCATGATTATGTCTAGGTATAGTTTACTAATTGCTGTTTCAAATTCGTAATAAAAGTGTTTGTGGGTGATTACAGGTAAACAGTTGTAATGCAATATGTAGTAATCTTTCTCATGTTTGTAGTCACATGGCAGTCATCTTTGCCCCAGCCAGCCCTGCGAACCCAGCCCATGGATGATGCGGTGGACAGTGGAACAGCACCCGGTTCTGAGAGCCCCAGCCAGAAGACGAAGACCAGGACCTCAATCTCTGCCAGGGCCCCTGCTCAGCAGTGTTAATTTCGTTGACGAAAACTATGACGAAATTATTTCGTCAACGAAGGTTTTTTGCGGACGAAAACGAGACGAAAACTAAATAAAAATTACTTTTAAATGACTAAAACGATGACGAAATAGATGGACATTTTCGTCAACAAATAAAAGACGAAACGAAAATATAACCTGTGACGAATAATAGATCCATGGTGACGAATAAGTGGTCAGGACTCCTCAGGAGAAGAGAGAGAGGAACAAGCGGCTGCTGCGCTAAAGAGCCAATCACAGCGCGCGTTGTTGCGCGGTGCCGAAAAGCTCACGCGCCCCGCCGAGAAACATGAGGAGGACAGAGGAGCAACAAGTGCTAAGAGAAGATGTTGGCGACTGGGATTGGGAGAAAAAGACGGTCTGACCTGTGGTCTCACTTCACGTTTGATAACAATGAGAACAAGACACTGCAATTTCCCCATTGTGGGACAAATAAAGGATTATCTTATCTTATCTTAAGACGAGTGTAAACCATGCGGCGCATCAATCAAGGGGAAAAAGAGTTAGGGTTAGAGTTTTAGAGTTCAAAGGTTGTTACAGTACTTGTTATGCATTAATAAGCTGCAGTAATAAGCTATATAGGGCAAAAGGGCCTTTGACACCTGCACTTTAATTTTTTTAAAATATATTTTGGATTTAGCTGTGAATTATCATTTTGACAGTTATTGCTGTGGTATACACTGGTGTCATAAAGACAGACAGCAATAATTTATACTGTCTTTGTGCTTTGTTTGCTACTGCTTTTCCATTTAAACATTGAAACACATTTTCAATAAAAACAGTTGTGTTTAAATATAAAGTGTGAAATGTTTGCATATTAATATCCCAATTTCAAGAAAGTATATGTTCAATGTAAAAGGTAAAAATTGATACGTGTGAAAAGCTTTTAGTCGACTAAATCTATTGTAATTTTAGTCGACTAAATCTATTTTCATTTTAGTCGACTATAAAACTAGACTAAAACAAAAAAAAATTAACACTGCTGCTCAGTAGAAATGTGGCCGTGTGTCTAACACTGGCACATTCAGGTTTATTCATATGGACTTACATTTCCTTGCATGTATTGTTTTTCCTTGTTGAAATGTTACTCCTTTGAATATTGTGCTCTGCTTTTTGATTTCATTATTATTGTATATGATTATTAATGATGTAAATAATCACTCATTTATGTTGTCAATGGTTGACATGAATTTTATTTAAATTATTAAATTAAAGTATTAAAGTTACAAATAAATATTATTTCCTTTCAACGATTTTTTCTAGGATGCTGAATAATTTGTCGAACCTCTCCTCCACTTCTCTGTCTTCCCTTTCCCTCTGCCTCCTCAGATCTTCCCTGTACAGCGTATGGAATTCATTCTTCCTCTTTCTTTTCCTTCCTGCTGGCCCTTGTCTCCTTTGCTGCTGCTCCTCCTCCTGCTCCTCCTCCTCCTGCTGCTCCTGCTGCTCCAGCCTGGCAGAACTTGGCCCTGGTGTGTCCTCAGGGATTGAGGCGATGAGGACAGGGGGTGTGGTAGATGGCCTCTGGCCCAATGCCTCATCCATGAGGGCAAAGCAGGGCCAAGTCTCAGCTGTTGTCCTTCCAGTGGCTCCTTCCCCTGTCCCTAGGTACTTGCAATCCTTTGACAGAAGAAATTATAATACAGGGATGAACACAAGGGTTTATTTCTACAAATAAAAATGGCATATTTCAGATAATGTACATACTTTATACTTTCTTTTAAGGTTATCCCATTTTTTTATTTTTTTTTTGGCCTGCGCCGATGAGACCTTGTCCTGCAGGCCTAACTTCTCCAGTATTGTCCTGAGTCAAAGGGAACATAAATATTCAAGTTTACACAATAATAAATACAGTACCTGTGTTATTATATTATGTATAATGTGGAATCAGTTACAGATCTCCTACTGTTACTGCAAACATTTGTTCAATAACCATGCAGCACACACTATCCTTTCATTTATGTAGTTAATTATGTCTTTTTTTATTCCTGTTTTCATGGTGCTTTTAAACTTAATAAGTCCATCTTATTTGTGAACAACTGTCTATTGGCAAGTAGGTAGGTTTGGTTCTCCACTGTGATATTACTACATTACTACACATGATAGTACTACATTGTGTAGTATACTTTTCAGATCAGATTCAGAAGTACAGGCTGTGGATAACATAGGAAATAAATGGGGAAACCCAGGTTAATTCACAACTACTCACATATGTACAAATGAAAAAGGTTTTCAAATGGCAGTAATGCCAGCGCTGATATAGTTTTCATGGCTGGTGTTATATTATCTATCAGGAGTATATAGCACTGTTTTAATACTTACCTCCAAGCCATGTTCGCGGAGAACTTGGCCCCGGTGAACAGGTGGTCGTTCTCCCGCCTCAGCTCGATCAGTCGGGTGGTCTGCTCCTTGTTCCCTGAGGACAAAAATATTCTTACATACTGGAGAATATCCAACATTACAACAGCTAAGCTAATAAACACACGTAAGGGATAACGCTACTAACCGCTAATACAACTATCGCCGTGAACAAAGCCGTAACAACTACCTTCATACATATGTTTGACTTAACATCTTAAGTTAAACTTAAGATTATGAACAGTTTCATGTAGCTAGTAACTTAGAATTAATTGTAGGTGAAGTAAACCAATACTTACATTGAAAAGTACACTTGAAATTGGCTGCGGACTCGAAGGATACATTTTCACGTTCACGGCCGGATCTCCATGGAAACGAGGTCGGTTTTCAGGCTGCATCCTCAGAGGCTGCATGAAATGGGACAGGCCTTGTCGCGCTGGAAGTGGCGAATGTGGCTTGAAAACCAGCCTCGGAGGCTGCAGATCCCGAAATGAGACACAGCCCAGGTGTACTCCTCATGCTCTCTGCTCCTGATGACTGTTCCCTGTTTCCTCTGGAGGCAGTGAGGAAGGTGTATGGTCTGAGTGGGCTCACATTGTATAAGGAACATGAAAACTCAGTACTGAAAACAAAATTATAATCACTGTTGTTAATAAACCACATCATGTGCTTTGTGTGCATTTGTATATTACTGATGCTTTTTTGTTTCTAGAATACTGCACTTTTTCTCAGTTGCTTTGGCACATTTTTCTGATCAGAACAAACATTTTCAAAAGACATTGTTCTTTTTCACATTCACTATTTTTTGTCAAGTTTATTTTTATACAGAACAAATGCTTTGGTGCAGTGTTTCAAATTATTTTGTACAGTTTGCTGTTTCTCATACTGTCATCTGCTTTTGTCAGACTGTTCTAAATTCATCAGTGTCTCTCAATCAAAAGTTATTTTAAACTGTATGACACAGAGACATGTGGATTAAACACTGGTGTGTGAGTGCACATGCTCAAACTTTTGACTAAACTGTTTCTTGAGATGTTCTTGGCATCAAGGCTAAAATAATCTTACAGTGAGCTTGGTCCCAACCAGGTTTGTACCTGGATGCTTGTTAGTATGGCAACTCAGTGCCAACTTTGGTTAGTCTTTGATGGAAAGAAACGAAGGATTTAACAAGCCTGGATTGCCCAAATAAACCAGGTTTTGAATTTAGCTTCATGAAACACCCCCATTATCTACATTTATCCCAATATCTAAATACACCACTCGTTTATGCAACTTGACCATGTAACTCCTGTTTTAACGGAAGTGAGTATTTCAGAATTTAGTTTGTTGATAAATTCTTCTTTATAAGAAAGCGTTTGGGTCTTCTCACCATGAGAAGAATGAGAAGAATGTCTCGGACACTCGGACTATAAGCACAGGATCTCCACAGGGCTGTGTACTTTCTCCCCTGCTCTTCTCCCTCTACACCAACTGCTGCACCTCCAGCCACGACTCCGTGAAACTGGTTAAGTTTGCGGATGACACCACCCTCATCGGGCTCATCTCGGACGGCGATGAGTCTGCCTACAGGAGGGAGGTGGACCGGCTGGTGTCCTGGTGCAGCAGCAACAACCTGGAGCTCAACGCCCAGAAGACAGTGGAGATGATCGTGGACTTCAGGAAAGTCACAGCCCCCCTGCCTCTCCTCACCCTGACAGACTCCCCCATCACCACTGTGGATTCTTTCCGCTTCCTGGGCACTTGCATCACCCACGACCTCAAGTGGGAGCCGACCATCAGCTCCCTCATCAAGAAAGCCCAGCAGAGGATGTACTTCCTGCGGCAGCTGAGGAAAGCCAAGCTGCCTGCTCAGATGATGGTGCCGTTTTACACGGCCATCATTGAGTCCATCCTCACCTCCTCCATCACTGTGTGGTACGCTGGGGCCACTGCCAGGGACAGACAGAGACTGCAGCGCATTGTGCGCTCTGCTGAGAAGGTGATCGGCTGTAGCCTTCCATCTCTCCAGGACCTGTACGTCTCCAGGACTCGGGGCGAGCAGGCCGGATAGCAACTGACCCCTCTCACCCTGGACACGGACTATTCGAGCCACTTCCCTCTGGCAGAAGACTACGGTCCATACGGACCAGAACCTCTCGCCATAAGAACAGTTTCTTCCCCTCTGCTGTTGGACTTATAAACACTTTATGAACACTTGTAACATCTGTACTAAGGACACTTTATAATACCTGTACTAAGATGGACACTTTATAACACCTGTCACTTTAAATAAGTCATGTCACGTCACTTGCTCTTTTGCACTGTCAGTTTGCACTGTTGTTCTGATGCTCTGTATATACTTGACTATTTTAATTTTTTTATTATATATCTTAATCTTTTGCATGCTCTTACTTTATTTTTAATAGTGATACTTTATTATTATTATTATATAATCTTTTTTTTAATAGTGATATCTCTACTTTATATTATTATTATTATTATTATTATTATTATTATTATTATTATTATTATTATTATTATTATTCAGAGTTCTATGTTGCACCTCATCACCAAAGCAAGTTCCTAGTCTGTGAATTGTGTTCACTGACAATGGCAATAAAAGATTTCTGATTCTGATTCTGATTCTGAGTCAGAGTCCCATGTCTGGTGGCTCTAGTGTCTGTTGTAGAGCTGGCTCACATCAAGACTAACTCTCAGAGACCTTTTCTGTAGTCTGTAATCTGTAGTCATAGTGAGGCTTCACAATTGTGCCGGAGCGCTGAAACAGTTTGAAACTCTCTCCACAGTGACATCTAGTGGGAAAGTGTTAGAACTACAACATCCACAGTGTTTTGAAATGCCCATCCCAGGGTTAACCTGTTTATATCATTGAATGACTTTAAATCCAAACTGAGAACATTTGAGACGGCCTCCTTAACTTGCAACAGTTTTACGTGATTTGTACATCATTTTAATGTTTGATTGTATGTGTAAATGTAACTTTTTGTATTTATGTGCAATGTCTGTAAACAACGGCCATGAATTCTATTGTAACCTCTTTTTGTTCATTAAAAATCGCAGTTGTGTCTCTCCTCTCACAAAACCCGCAAGGGACAGAAGCATTAGCACCTCTTTTAAACTTAGAGGGAGTTCGGTTGAGAAAGGTGGTTCGTTGAAATCTCTGTCAATCAAACCCAGCTTCGACGCGGTTGCCCCCGATGAAACACTTGCGATACAGCGAGGGTTCATGAAACACTAGTCATGTGACATAGGGGTCTCAAATCGTGTTTTGAAACAGTGTTTTGAAGTGCGTGTGCTTTGGGGCATCGACAGCGTGCTGAATCACCTGGCTCAAGTCTGTAGTCTGTACCTTGTAATTGTTCACTGTTGCTTCGGAAGGCAGTGAAGATGTACTATGCTCTGAGTGGATGTGATTGTGTATAGCATAAAGTACTTTAGGAAAAGCTGCACGGGCTTGAGGAGAAGAAAGTAGAAGACTGTGTGACAGAACTGTACTGTCTGTGGAGGACTGAGTGTGACAGAGGAGCTGAACCTCACACTGAGAAGGGCTGTGCTGAGAATGCACAAAGAAAAGAATGACATGAAACTCTGCTGTTTATTGTTTATATAAAGACAGTGAGATCAGGGCGCTCATGAGAGATGTTACACTCACACAGCTCCACACAGGTGTCCAGCTTTGTTTTAGGTTCTGCCAATATGTTTCAATCACATGCAGTTCTGTCAGACAGGCAACAGATAGAGCTATTCTCTAATATAGTTAGTGCTTTTGAAGCTCACCAAAAATTGATTAATATCTGAATTCTAGACCTTAAAGAACATGCAGACTGCATAATTTGATGTGAGTAATCAGAGATTATTATCAGAAAGGCAAGTTTCAATGTGATTCACTGATTCGGGAGGTTTCAAATTCCCCATCATTACAGCAGATGGCAGCAGTGTACTTTTAGTTTGTTGGAATCAGAAAATCCTGGCCAATACAACCTGCATTAACGGTAAATGTCATATTCAAAATTGAAACATATTCTACTTGTAAGTTCTTGTTAACAGAAAAACTAAACACTCAGACCATACAACTTCCTCACTGCCTCCAGAGGAAATAGCAAACTGTCAGCAGGAGTAGAGAGCATAAAGAAAAAAAACATGTGTCTCTCTCAATCTTCTTTGTCAGGAAGGAATATTACCAACTCTTCATTGTGGTCAGCAAGACCATACTTTTTGGAAGCACATTTCACAAGTCACAAACTATAGAAATGATCCCTGAAAGTATAGTTTTAATGTGTGACAGCTCTACAACAGACAAAAGAGCCACCAGACTGGGACTCTGGGCCATGGGGAACATGTCTCTCTCCTTGTACTCTGTGTCTCCTCTCTCCTCGCAGTGTGTCCTCCCTCTTTAGAATTTGAAGTCATTTCGCAATGTTATTTCATTTCAGAACATGCTGTCATTTCAGAATGCAATTTCATTTTGGACTGTGCTGTAATTTCAGAATGTGATGTAATTTTAGAATGTGATTTCATTTCAGAATGTGATTTCATTTTACAATGTGATTTCATTTCAGAATGTGATTTCATTTTACAATGTGATTTCATTTAATCATGTAATTTCATTTCAGAATGTGATTTCATTTCAGAATGTGAATTCATTTCAGAGTTTGATGTCATTTAATTTTAGAAGATGGCATCATTTTAGAAGGTGAAGTTATTTTTTAATGTGATTTCATTTTAGAATGCAGTTTCATTTTGAACTGTGATATCGCTTCTGAATGTGAAGTCATTTTAGAATGTGATTTCATATCAGAATGTGAATTCATTTCAGAATTTGATGTCATTTAATTTTAGAAGATGAGATAATTTTAGAACGTGAAGTAATTTTTGAATGTGATTTCGCAATGTTATTTCATTTCAGAATATGCTGTCATTTCAGAATGCAATTTCATTTTGGACTGTGATGTAATTTCAGAATGTGATTTCATTTAAGAATGTGATTTCATTTTAGAATGCTATTCCATTTTTGACTGCCATGTCTTTTCAGAATGTGATTTCATTTTTGAATAAAATGTCACTTTTGAAGAAGGGGATTGGGAGTACAATTCATATGAAAATGTTTCAGTCTGTGTATTTATTTGTGTAGATTAATGATCAGCCTATATAACTTAATACCAGATGACTGATTCACTCAGCCTTTACGTTTATGTTGACACATAAAAATCCTGAACACTTCATATTTTTAGAAGCATTCATGTTTATTAAAATTCAGGCATTTATCACATTTGAGCTGTTCACATGACACGGTGCAGTTGCTCCCTCTAAAGCCTGTTCTCTGTGCACTGCCAGGAGCTGTGAGCAGGACACTTGGCTCTGCATCAGAGTAGCTGACTCTGGAAGTGCTATAAAGTGGTCTTTGGAGGAAGGATCCTGGGAATTGAAAAACACCAGCTCTTCTTCTTCCTCTAAAGATTTCCAGCAGGCTATACGCTACAATGCGCAACCCCCCCCCCCACCTACCCACCCACTGTCGTTAAAGGACATTATATTTTCATTATAGAGCTCGGAAAGTCGGAGAAAATTTTGTAAAACTGATTCCACTTGATTATTGCCAGATGAAGTAAATTTATTTATTTATTTTTTTTATATAATTGCGAGGTCAGCTAGCTCCTTATAGAGCTGCCTCCTGTCTCTACTGTAAATGCTGCATGACACCAATGCATGGCTAACAGTTTTTAGGTTACCACAGTTGCAGAGACCACTAGGGTGCTTCCCGATTTTAAGTAGACAAGCAGCCAAACCACCAACAAACCAATCCCCAAGTCTCAACCTGGTTAAGACAACTTCATCTCTTTGGCAACTGGACCGAACACTTCCTATTGTTTTGAACTGACAGCTGACAGGAGAAATAGTGCATACTGAAGATGACTGTCTGGTAGAACATCGGCAGGAGCTTCTGGCAAATGTTAAAGGACATCAGCCTTCTGAGAAAGTACAGCTTGTTCTGTCCCTTTAAGTAGAGCAGGTCTGTATTCTCAGACCAGTCCAGTCTGTGGTCGAGATGTAGGTCCAAATACTGATAACATGTTTAACAGGTTAACAAACACTGCACATTATTATTATTATTATTATTATTATTATTATTATTATTATTATTATTATTATTATTAACAACAACAACAACAACAATAACAACAACAACAACAATAATAATAATAATAATAATAATAATAATAATAATAATAATAACAGCAAGTCTTAAAGAAGATGTTGTGCTTGTGTCTGCTGTATAGCTATAATCTATAATCTATAATTATGTTAACATAAATAAACTTTGCACATTTTAAATCACAATATTCATTTAAAACGAATAAAAGAAAAAAAAAAAAAAACATCACATCAGATTTTGTTTTCATTCGTAGGCTACTAAAATGCAGACTAGGTCTGCTCTAAGCACTGGAAAATAATTTGTTATTTGACGCGTAAAGAAAAAAAGCAAAACAAAAAACAAAAAACGTAGCGCCTACTGTCAGAAGAGGGTTGGCGCCCTCTACTGACAGTAGGTGGAGTATGCTGTAACCCATAATAACGCCGTGGAGTTGTTTCTTCTTTATGAAATTTACATTTTTACAAATATGTTTTAATGGTTGGAGGTTTGAACAGTGATATAAATTTCCTGAAAGCTGCAAAGGTAGCATAGGTTTTGACTTTATGAATGTGGTATTTTGCCAAGATAATTATGAAATGAATGCAGAAAGTGCAGACAATAAATCTTCGGTTCACTTGAAAACCAAAAATAACATACAGTATTTGTAATCCATCCAAAATGAAGGGCAAATGAAGTGAACAGCAGATGGCGGAAAAACGCCTTCGCTGCGTGACGTCATTTGGTAACAAGGAAGACGAGTGCAGGTGTGCGCATGCTCAGTGTGCTCCGGCTGTCAGGTTCCGTCTTGTCTGCAGTTTCCGTATGTGTAACCGACATGGACACGTAAAGTCTAACGCCAAGTACACCCCATCGGCGGCTTGATCCTGATGACTGACTGCTCCGCCGGCTTTCGGAAGTAGCCACGGGTCTATAGAGCGAAAGACATAATGGTGAGCTGTGTGTTTTCTGTATAAAACCCGAGAGATGCTAACATGCAGGCTAGCCGTAAGGTGAACCGTTCCAGGAAGTGCCCACCTGGGTTTGTGTACCTGAGCAGAACGAACAGGCCCGCCAGAGAAAACTAAAGCAAAAAAGAGCAAGAATTCAGGAAATGTAAGGAAGTTTAAATGACATGTTTAAAATATCAAACGCAGACTGGGTTTGGTGTAGTCTGTGCTTTGCTGATTGTGCTTCCATGGACTGGAACTTGAGCTGATCCTTCCCCATTTCTGTGCTTGTTTTCCAGGTGAGAGCAGGGGAAATGTCGAGTTAATCTGCAGATGTATAAATATAGGTACAGTGGGATATGATCAGGATCTAAATTTGTGGTGTAATAGTCTGGAAATCATCCTGGCTCCTCCTGACCCCACATGGCAGAAAACCAACCTGTTGTGTCACTCTGTAATCATGTTGTAATGATCCCCATGGCTAGACCTTTTAATCTACTTACATCTGACAGACTTTAATAGTATACATTTAGAAAACTAAACTGTTCTGGCATTTCAGATCAAAGTAAACTGGTATAGAAATGTTTTACAATCTTTCCTGACAATGTGTAAAATTGTTGTTCGTATTTTAATTTCTAGGCTCATGATTATTGGGGGGGAAACTATCGCTCGTTTTGTTGATAGGACTATATTCACTAGCAAGGACCACGCCACGACAATGAAATACAATAAAGATATTTACTGACGGTGGGTGGATGTGATGGCTGGGGGGAGACTCAGGGTGGGGTCTCCGTCTCCAATCCAAAATGGTCAACCAGCTGATTCGGAACCCCCCCCTCCCCTCCTTAAAGATGATGTAGTCAGGCTGAAGGATGGACGAGAGACACGGGGTGGGACAGAGGGGGTCGAGAGAGCTGACCCAGACGGTGTCGGGACAGGCTGTATAAATAGGGCTTCTGGGTAATTAAAGGCGTGGTCAAGATGAGCTGTGATTGGCTGGAGAGGAGGTTGAGACGTGGTCCAGCTCCTGAATCTAAGTTCATCATATTAACTCCACTTATTTGAGCTAATTTATCATGTTTAATGTTTCATATAAGAAAAATGGCATTTGTTTTGCTGAATGAGATAAAGTGAGTGACTTGTATTTAGGCCTGTCACAATAATTACTTTATCAAATTATCATTCAGTAAAAGATTCAGTAAAAGATGTAGAATAATTTAGTTTGGGGCTCAATATTTACCGTGTGTACGCAGTAGTGGGGAGATTTTTATGAGTTGTAGAGGGTTGAATAAGTAACTTCTAGTCTGTAAATGAACATAGCAAACCTGTTGGCTGCCATATTCCAAATAGGTGAGCATGGGTGCACTTCTGGCTCCATCGACTCGAGCTCCAATTCACTTTGTATTGAAAAACTGTCTCTCCTCTCTCTGTAACAGCTGCTGTCAGACTTGTCATTTTGGTCTTATAGTGTTCGTATTAACTCACTCTACATGAACCTGGTGTCTTTATTTCACAATTTTGTCCGTAAATCAAGATATGAACATTTCTAACAGACAAACAGGCACCCTCTTTCCCCGAGGTCGCTCCCACTACTGTTGGCATTGCTAAGTGTCTGCTCCCAGCATTACCCTCGACAGCCTCACTCCGGATTGGCTCTTTGGTTGCTATGATACCTGTGGTCGGAATTCCAAATATGGAACTTGACTCCAAATTTGCCGCTATAACTGCTTGCCTCAATGAGCTTCATTTGGATGGAACTAAACCCTATGGGTGTCATCTTCCTCAGTCCACTTCTTTATACAGTCTATGGGTGCAGCTCATGCCTTTTAATGATCATTTAAAAAAGTGTTTAGTGGAATAATCCAGTTTTGTGTCAGCGGCATTAAGCAGTTTTAATATTATATGAGCATTGTTAAGCGACAGGACTACATACATACCATACTCCATACAGATGTACAACAACTCACCCTTATGTAACAGATAATACTCCCTACAACTGTACAACAACTTCATCTTAAGTAACGGATAACCTTATGCCCTGTCAGTCAGCATATTATTTGCACTGTCGTTCTTGTCTCTTGTTTATAGCTGTGATTTTATAGTTTATTTTATATTTTATTACTTATTTTTCTATTTTATTTTGACTTGTACATATACATTTATTTTTATAATTATGTCTCATTTGACTCCTGTCTCTTGTTCTTTTTGCTATACCATCTATTTTTGTTACTCTCTGTTGCAAAGCGAGAAATTAAATTTGTCAACTGGACAGAGTTTATTTGGTTGAATACGTTTCGCAGCTCATCCGAGCTGCTTCTTCAGTTCTGGTCAGATGCTGGCGGACACTTCTTTATATCTGCTTGAAGGGAGGAGCTTAATTGCAATGAAAATTACTCTGAGACAACACATATTTATTTACAGTTTCTGTTAGTCAGGTGAGTCTATTCAATATGGAGTTGTTTACAGTTTCTGTTAGTTAGGTGGGTCTATTCAGTATGGAGTGGGAGTGGGGGAGTAGTTAGCATATCCATTCAGGGCCATGATGGGTGTTTTCACACCTCTGGACATGTCCTGGCTAGTCCCATTGTTTTCCCAGTTTGTTTTGATTTAGGTTTGAGGATAGAGTTATAGATGGGAGACAAATGATGTCTGAGACCTCCATTTCTGTTCAAGGAAGGATTCTCTTTTTTGACAAAAATAGCCTCTTTAACTCCCCTCTCAAACCAGTTCTTTTCTCTGGCCAAGATCTGGACCTCGCTGTCCTCAAAGGAGTGGCCTGTGGCTTTTAGGTGGAGATGTACAGCAGACTGAGGTCCTTTTAGGTGGAGATGTACGGCAGATTGCGGCCCACCCTGGTTTTCCCGTCTGTGTTGATACATCCTTTTGTGAAGTGGCTGTTTTGTTTCTCCAATGTAGCGCTCACTGCAGTCTTCACTACACTGAATGGAGTAGACCACATTGCTTTGTTTGTGGCTCGGTGTTTTGTCCTTAGGATGGACCAGTTTTTGTCTTAAAGTGTTTGTGGGTTTGAAATAGACTGGGATGTCATGTTGTCTGAAGATCCTCTGTAGTTTTTCGGAAACGCCAGCCAGGTAAGGAATAGTTACACCCTTTCTCCTGGGTTCTGGTTCTCTGTTGTCCTGTTTCTTTGCTCTCTTCGTTTTATTGAAAGCCCATTTAGGATATCCACAAACGGAGAGCTGGATGAGCTGCGAAACGTCTTCGACCAAATAAACTCTGTCCAGTTGACAAATTAAATTTCTCGCTTTGCTATGGATTCTACCTGGACGACTGAGGGATTCTACACACGTTACTCTCTGTTATTATATTATATTGTGATGAGGGAGCTACTGTATCCAAATAATTTCCATTGTGGATCAAAAAAATTTATCTAATTCTAAGTCTAAATATAATTCATTATTATTATTATTATTATTATTATTATAATTATTATTATTATTATTATTATTATTATTGTGATATTTTTCTGTATCGCACTTTAAATTGTGCAATCATGCCAGCCTTATTTGTATTTAATATGTTGGTGTATAGATTCTTTTAAAATTCTACGACCAATGGTCAAATGTGTTTAAAATTTAAGAACGTTGGATAATATCTGTTCTCTTGTGCGTTATAAACTATTTTCCTGGTGGTGGTTGTTGTTGTGTGCAGATGCGGTTCATGCTGCTGTTCAGCCGCCAGGGGAAGCTCCGGCTGCAGAAGTGGTACATGGCCACAGCCGAGAGGGAGAAGAAGAAGATGGTGAGGGAGCTCATGCAGATCGTCCTGGCCCGAAAACCAAAGATGTGCAGCTTCCTGGAGTGGAGAGACCTCAAGATCGTCTACAAGAGGTGACCCGGGTCTGGGGAATGGGCTGTACAATGAGCTGATGTCCCTCTGTCAGATGTTCATCCTTTTACACTACCATTTAGAAGTTTGGACACTCTTTTTCAAGTATTGTTCTTCTTTATTTCCATGGTTATTTACACAGTAGATTCTCACTGAAGGCCTCAAAACTACGAATGACAAATATGGAATGTAGCAAACAGAAAATCCAAACTTGCTTTAGATTCAAAATGATAAAAATAGCCACCCTTTGCTTTGCACTTTGGGCATTTCTTGACTTTGACACGGCACAGCTGTGAAGTGAAAACCATTTCAGGAGACTTCACGAAGCTGACTTAGACTTAGACTTAGATTTAGACAAACTTTATTGATCCACAAGGGAAATTATTTGCTATTATTATTATTATTATTATTATTATTACTCACTATTAACTTACTACTCACAGAGAGAAGGCCAAGGGTGTGCAGTGTTGTCAACAAGCAAAGGGTGGATAGTTTGAGGATTTAAATCTAAAACATAAAAAATATTTATTTAGTCAAGTTATTTAGCTTTTTTTTTTTTTCTTTACAGCATTATTCCTTAATTTTGTTATGTTTTCCGTGTGTAGAAAGTACTAAACATAAAGAATAAAAAACATTGAATGAGAAAGTGGGTTCATACTTTTGACTGGTAGTGTAGATTTTCATTAGGAATATGTGTTTTACTAGAGCAAAATCCTCTGACAAGGTCTCAGTGTTTCCCTTAGATACTTTTAGCCTACTTTTTTTTGTTACGATGTTACTTTTACTTACTTGTTACTTAATAATAGTACAACGAGTAACTGTAAGTAAGTGTGAATGTGTTATGCCAGTGTTACATTTGTCTAGGGACCACAGATGAAAATCCCGAAATCCTTGTGGCTAAATCTGACGCATTTGCAGGAAAAGTTCATAAATGTGCACTGTCCCTGCCACAGAAATAAATACATCAAAATAACTGAGTCCAGGTTCTATCGACCGTACTTCTCTATTAAATGTGAAATCTAAAGGTTACTTGAAATTGAATTGTCTCACCTTAATCAGTTAACCTTTACAGAAGGAGGAGTAGCAGCATTTACTCATACATTTGGATTTGGAGAAGATGTGTTTTGGTAACTTGAATTTGACAGTTTATTCGTACTTTCTTATTTCCCTTCAACTCAATTCTACATTTTTCCTCTGAGGGAAGCAAGCAAGTAAGAATTATATTGCATACTTTAAACTGTTTTCACTGTAAACATGACATTTCTTCTGAATCAGGGCCTGTCTTTGAGGAGTTTGCATGTTCTCCCCATGCCTGCTCCGGTTTCTCCCACCAATAAAACCTCCTCCCGTCTGGAGCCTGGACTCTTCTGACAGAAGGAGGTTCTGAATGTCATTATTTGTGGACTGTTTCCAGGTACGCCAGTTTGTATTTCTGCTGTGCGATAGAAGAGCAGGACAATGAGCTCATCACGCTGGAGGTCATCCATCGCTTTGTGGAGCTCCTGGACAAGTACTTCGGCAGTGTGAGTGTTCTCCTCATGTGGGGTTATCCGTCTCTGCTCGCTTCACATGTCCTCATCTTCACATGTCTTCTTCTCTCTTCACATGTCCTCATCTTCACCTGTCCTCTGCTCCCTTCACCTGTCCTCTGCTCCCTTCACCTGTCCTCTGCTCTCTTCACCTGTCCCCTGCTCTCTTCACCTGTCCCCTGCTCTCTTCACCTGTCCCCTACTCTCTTCACTTGTCTTCTGCTCTCTTCACCTGTCCTCTGCTTTCTTCATGTGTCCCCTGCTGTCTTTACGTGTCCTCTGCTTTACCTGTCCCCTGCTCTCTTCACGTAACCCCTGCTCCCTTCACGTGTCCCCTGCTCTCTTCACCTGTCCTCTCCTCTCTTCATATGTGCCCTGGTCTCTTCACCTGTCCCCTGCTCTCTTCACGTGTCCCCTGCTCTCTTCACCTGTCCCCTGCCCTCTTCACATGTCCCCTGCTCTCTTCACGTGTCCCCTGCTCTCTTCACCTGTCCCCTGCTCTCTTCACATGTCCCCTGCTCTCTTCACGTGTCCCCTGCTCTCTTCACCTGTCCCCTGCTCTCTTCACATGTCCCCTGCCCTCTTCACGTGTCCCCTGCTCTCTTCACCTGTCCTCTCCTCTCTTCACATGTCCCCTGCTCTCTTCACGTGTCCCCTGCTCTCTTCACCTGTCCCCTGCTCTCTTCACGTGTCCCCTGCTCTCTTCACCTGTCCTCTCCTCTCTTCATATGTCCCCTGCTCTCTTCACGTGTCCCCTGCTCTCTTCACGTGTCCCCTGGTCTCTTCACATGTCCCCTGCTCTCTTCACGTGTCCCCTGCTCTCTTCACTTGTCTTCTGCTCTCTTCACATGTCCTCATCTTCACATGTCCTCATCTTCACATGTCTTCTTCTCTCTTCACATGTCCTCATCTTCACCTGTCCTCTGCTCCCTTCACCTGTCCTCTGCTCCCTTCACCTGTCCTCTGCTCTCTTCACCTGTCCCCTGCTCTCTTCACCTGTCCCCTGCTCTCTTCACCTGTCCCCTACTCTCTTCACTTGTCTTCTGCTCTCTTCACCTGTCCTCTGCTTTCTTCATGTGTCCCCTGCTGTCTTTACGTGTCCTCTGCTTTACCTGTCCCCTGGTCTCTTCACGTGTCCCCTGCTCTCTTCACCTGTCCTCTCCTCTCTTCATATGTGCCCTGCTCTCTTCACCTGTCCCCTGCTCTCTTCACGTGTCCCCTGCTCTCTTCACGTGTCCCCTGCTCTCTTCACGTGTCCCCTGCTCTCTTCACTTGTCCCCTGCTCTCTTCACGTGTCCCCTGCTCTCTTCACATGTCCCCTGCTCTCTTCACCTGTCCCCTGCCCTCTTCACGTGTCCCCTGCTCTCTTCACCTGTCCTCTCCTCTCTTCACATGTCCCCTGCTCTCTTCACGTGTCCCCTGCTCTCTTCACGTGTCCCCTGCTCTCTTCACCTGTCCTCTCCTCTCTTCACATGTCCCCTGCTCTCTTCACGTGTCCCCTGCTCTCTTCACGTGTCCCCTGGTCTCTTCACGTGTCCCCTGGTCTCTTCACATGTCCCCTGCTCTCTTCACGTGTCCCCTGCTCTCTTCACGTGTCCCTGCTCTCTTCACATGTCCCCTGCTCTCTTCACATGTCCTGTGTGTGTGCAGGTGTGTGAGCTAGACATCATCTTTAACTTTGAGAAGGCCTACTTCATCCTGGACGAGTTCCTGATGGGAGGAGAGATCCAGGACACATCTAAAAAAAGTGTCCTCAAAGCCATCGAGCAGTCCGATCTACTACAGGAGGTACAACACATGGACACATACTCTCTGAAGAATACTTCCACTACTTGATAAAGAGAAAAAGTCTATAAGAATGAAGTATCTCTAGTTTAAAGGCTGGTTAAACTGAGATTTTGAGCTGGTTGGATCAAGATATTGTAGCTTTACAACTAAATACTATCATAGTACCCCTGGACCTTTTGGTTGCACTGTGCTTAGCCTTTTCATTCAGACCACATACACTAACATAGGCCTTAAAGCCACAGTATGTTCAGTACACTTCCTTTTCTTTATTTTGGTTCTCATTCTCAGTATATGGACAGGCCAGGCCTCATGTAAAAGCTCAGAACCTCCAGAATTCCCTCCCTGAGCTGCAGAGGCTGCACTAGCACTGACTCATGATTGGTGCAGATGCTTGGAGACCCTTCAGATCGCAGGGAGGTCTTTATGCTATAGTTTTGCTGTGTAGTAGCACATGTTGGGCATATTAGTGTCCCTGCTTTAAGTAAGTAGTAAAAATATGAGTGTAATACCATTGGTCTGAACTGATGCACACCCACCGTAATTCAACCTTTGTTTTATTTCAGATTTAAATAAAAAACAGTAGTGCAGTTGGTAACACTTGATATGTTTGTTAGAAAAAAAAAACATTCTACCCTTGTGTGCAAAACCTGTAGGTCTCTGGTTTGTAATCGTGGAGCATACCGCAGCACTTGTGTTTATGTGTGTGTACGTGTGTTTGTGTGTGTGTGTGTTTGTGCAGGAGGATGAGTCACCGCGCAGTGTGCTGGAGGAGATGGGCCTGGCATAGGGCCACAGCCTGACTCCTGCTCACCCACAGATGAGGCACTAAACCCAGACTCTAACACCAGGAGAGACAGGAGCCACGTGGAGGTACTGCTCCTGCTCCTGCTCCTGCTCTGCTCCTGTGTGCTCAGAGATGGAGCGCTCTGAATGTCAGCTGTCCTTAGAGTGACCACGCTCTGCAGACGAGGACACGTCAAAAGACCTACTGCATCTTTAAAGGAGACGTTTTACGAGTCAGGGATGGGAATTGGTACCAGTTAATTTTATGTATGTTAAATGTGCATGTAACTTTTCTGGAGTTTGCCACCTTCTTGTCTCAGATAAGTGTCATTGTTTTGCCTGGGATGTTCCACAGTATGGCATTAAATTACTCAATTCTGGGTGGTTTTATAGTTTAAAAATCTCTAGTGAAATTTTCCATAGATCTGACCTGTAACTGATGGCACCTCCTGCTTGAGTGTAAAGTTATAGTGCAGAACACTCCAGGCAAAGCTGTACTATTTCCATGGCGACAAGAAAGTGGCAGACCCTCCACCAGAAAAGTTACATAGTGAACTTTTAAATGGCTCATATGACACTTATTTTCTGATCTGTTCTAATGTTGTTTTCTCATCACAAACACACTTGGAGTTGTGTTTTGTATGTTTTGTCACACACAGATCCTGCACCTTTGGGCTCTTCTTCTCTCAAACAGAAAACACTCCACTCTTGTGATGTCATGTGATAATACAGGAAGTGCTCCACTGTGTTTTTAAATACAACTTCACTAGAATCATTTGGATGATTTCAGGCCTGGAATTGCCAGTCTCTACTGAACTAAAGGTAAAATGTAGCCATATATTTGAAAACTACCACTTTATGACATCACAAGGTGGAACAGAGCATTTTGAGCTTTGGAGATGTAGACAGACTAATAATAAAATGTTACTCAAACGTGTGAATGAAACAAAACACAACTCCAGGTCTGTTTTTGAGGAGGAAACAGCATTAGAACATAACTTAAAGCTCACAAGAGTCCATTTTGTGTAGTTTTTATTTTTATTTTATTTATCAGAAATTAATTTGATCATGAATAATGAATAAATCGTATCAATTCCCATCCCTATTACATTTTTAGTGCAAACAAGCTTCACTCTTGGTCGCTGCTTGGACAGTGCAAATTTGTACAGAGCTCAAAGGTGAGGCAAAAAAAAAATCCACTGACAGTTCTCTTTTCTTCTTCATTCTTTGAGATATAGGTTACTGAAGAGACATTTTGCATAGACAGTTTTGGTAAATTTTCAGTAAATAATGATTGGATCTCACATTTAAAAGCGCTGTGCATAATTACTACTGTTTTAAAGGGCCTATATCTGTTTTTCCCCCATGTATTTCAGCAAAACGTATAAGCAGCTCAAAACGTCCACTGTGCGTTGTCCGCATCTAATTCTAAAGAAAAAGTCTTTTTTCGCTCTTGTCCCGAGGATCAGGAAATGCACGGTTAGCATGTGTGTTGTTAGCGTTACCATGGCGTTCTAGCCCCCGAGAAGCGGTTTTAAACTCATCGCGGCGAATAACCGGGATGCCTCAGATGTGTTAGGAAAGTGAAAGTATTTTTTTTTTCTTTTTGCATTTTAAGACCCTAAAAATCAGGTACAGTAACGCTAACAACAACTAGCATGCTAACAGTCTTACTTCCTGGTTTCTGGCTGTTAAAGTCGCAGTATAATTGGATAATTACATGCACACAGCTTTCTCATTTTGGCCATACGAGCTGCTTTTACTGGGACGAGACTCGTTTTGTGTTATTACATGAAAAAAAAAAAAAAATCAGGTACATCCACTTTAAAAGTATATGCATTTTTAATTGTATTATTATTATTATTATTATTGTATTGTTTTTATTTTGGCTAATTATTTTAATTGCTAACAATCATGGTGTAGGCAATCTGAGTGCAGAACTGGTCTGGTGGATCCATAGATACAGTATATTTGTGTGTTTTAGTTATAGGCGCCATTTTGAGGACTTTTGCCCAATAGATCATTTCATTTAGATAAAGATATGTATGTTCTGTTTGTTTTGAATTGGCCACTGTTACTATGGCAACCATCTTCATCCTTTATCACTCTGGTAACCATGGCTATAATGAATTTTAGACTATATAGTGCCCACTCTGACCTCGTGTCTCTGTTGAAAATGCATGTATTCTGATTTTGTAAAGGTATTTTATTACAGCTGCTTCTGAACAAATTGTTAAATAATAGTTTGAGGTACTGTCCAGTGTGATGAAGGGGTGCTAACCTCAGATAATTCTTCGAGGGAGAAATTTCGATAGGTTGCATTCTCTTGACATCACAACTACGACTGGATTTTACTGGATTTTTTAATTTCGAGACGGTTCTATTCCGTCCTGTTAAGTCCTGCTTTAGTTCTGAATAAGTTTTTTTAGATCTGATTTTCTTCTGATTTCGTCGTCCCAATAATGCTGTGAGTTCTTAAGACTTCATTTCTCTTTAGCTTCATATTTTATTGAAGTTTGTGAATCAAATATACTTCTGAGGTGGTACTCCGAGTGGAAAGTTTGTGAATTTTGGATCGGATTCTAAATGGAAAAAGGCTGTAGTTAAACTACCCATGGATTTATGAATGTGATCTAATTTTTCTGTTTTTAATTGGATCACTTGCTTTTGTCCATTTATTTACTTTCTTGGACCTTTTCAGATTGTATCAAAGAACACACGTTTGCACTATGAATAATACGATTCCTCACAACATTTAACATGCGCTTTCCTGATGGACGGTTCACTACCTGCTTCTCTCCATGAAGATGTTTTTACCTGGAAAGTTCCACAATATGGCATTAAACCTATCTGGCAGTTAATCACTAAGTTCTGGACATTGTAGCACGCTCGCTAAATCACTGTGTCTCAAAGCTAACGATCACTTTTATTCAAATCGTAAAACATAAAATAAACAACCTATTAAAATTCAAATTAATTAAACACATCTACTATTTTTATATATAGATAATTTCAGTTTGTGGCGTTGTTGTAATATTTATTATGCCTCAAAATTAGCATTAGCATTAGTATTTGTTTTATTTGTGTACTTTTCAACATGTTGCCAGTGTCATCCACCACAGCTTCCTGTTCACTGTCTTATCTTGAAATATTTATTCATTTTAGCACAAAACCACAGAGATACAACGGTACAGGAAGTAGTGACGCTAACATTGAGGTGACCCAAAAAATCGTCCGGGAGGAATTTCTAAATTATGCCATAATGTCCGGGATTTTTACTCTATCAGTTGACGGCTTTGACACTTATTTTAGTTTTGGCGACAATCTTTGCTCATCTGATCAGATACAATCATGGATCTACAATAAGATCTTATTATACTTCCATGGACACAATCACCGACGCTTCTCCAGCACCGTGCGTCTAACAGCGAGGGCACAGACAGCCCGTATAATCAGAAAATGCACCTACATTTATTAAGCGTATTATTACGAAAGAATATTAGCTATTCGAACACCAACAGAAATCGCCGGTTGCAAAGTACAAACATCGCCAATTTTTTCGTCCCAGGTGTCCTTCCTTTTTTGATAACCCCAATCTGGTCACCCAATACTTCGACAATACTGGGACCGCCACCCGGGTTTATACTGTGGAATATTCCAGGCAAAGCAGCTACATCTCCAAGTAGGCGAGCAGCCAGCTGACTCGCCACAAGAAAAGTTACACAGTGCACCTTTTAAAAGCAGCACACGGCAAAACGCACCAGAATATACTTGCTTAGCTTCCTTTGTCCTATAATAGAATGTGAACAGAGAATTCTAACTTAATCCTAGTTACTTCCAACAGCTGTTTTGAATTGTATATCCTGCCTTTTACTGTAATGTTGATGTATGCTGTTTGAATGGCCGTACCTGTAACGCCTTCACATTTAAGCCTCGTATTTGTTTTTTGTTTTGCGCATTACAACACTTAAAGGCACTGTACCTATTTTCAGCATCTTAAAGTCGTCAAAAACAGAACTAGTTAGTTTCTTCATCACTTACCTTATGATTTCTGAGCATCCAAATTACTCACCAGGATGACTTTAGAAGCGCTTGTCGCAAGCTTGTTTTGCCATGACATAAAGCTAAAAACAGCCAGGATTCTAACAGTGCACTTCCTTATATTTCGATGCAGACAGGTACTCATCAAGGTACATTTTGCTCAAGTGGTACAGGGCCTTTAAGCTCCTTATTCACTAGAATGGTCAGATACAGATTTTTTCTTTTTTTTTAGCCAACATAATATCATAGAAAAAAGTATATATCAGTTATCGGTTGTGGCCTAGCCTTAACGATATTTTCCAGTATCAGTTTGGATGGTTAAATATCTAGATCAATGCCACCGAATTGTTAAAGGACCCATATTATGCTATTTTCTGATCGATGTTCTAATGTTGTTTCCTCATCACAAACAGACCTGGAGTTGTGTTTTGTTTCATTCACACATGTTTAGGCTTAGTTCTTTCACAGAAAACACCTTATTCCATCTTGTGATGTTATGTGGTAATACAGGAAGTGCTCCAGTGTGTTTTTAAACAGGCCTTTACTATCAATCAATCATTTGGATGATTTCAGCCCTGGAATTGCCAGTCTCTACTGAACTAAAAGTAAAAGGAGCTGTTAACTTGAAAACTACCGCTTCATGACATCATAAGGTGTTAACGGAGCATTTTGAGCTTTGGAGATGTAGACGGACTAATAATAAAGGATTACTCAAACGTGTGTGAAAAATAAAACACAACTCCAGGTGTGTTTTTGATGAGGAAACATTCTAACATGTCTTAAACCTCACAACAGTCCATTTAGTGTACTATAGAACCTTTAAGTTTGCACAATAATAATTACAAAGTGTGTCCGGGGTATAGGCTAATATGATTTTATCTGATCTTATTTCATGTCTCGTCTATTTCCATTGGAATGCACTATTCTGTTTAACACAGAGACTGGGGCAGCTTTGAAAATAATATACTGCAAATATTGTGATATTTTATTTTGGATATCTTGGGTATTTTATCTACTAATACCGATAAAATATATTGTCTGTTCCATAACACATGCAGTTCTCCTTTTCCGATTATTACTACAGAAAAGTCAAGGTGTACCAATAACTATTTGGTACAAAGACCTTAAGGGCTGGGATACTTTCTCAATGTGAACAAAAGGTTCCATTATGGACAAAAATTAATCTCTTGATAATTTTTCAGAATAAACGGTCGTGAATGTTGTAGTGGTCTAGTTTTCTTATATCACAAAATGTAATTCTAAATAAATAATGAAATGATTGTACTGTACAAATCTGTATAAAATGCACCGCTAAAATCCATGCTGGCCAATCAAACAAAGGGGACGTTGTTCAATGCAGAGAGCAAATGTAATGCGATATTGATAGTTTGTCGTGACGCCGCGCTGGGGGCGTTCTACATGTCTCCCGAGTGTTGTTCAGCAGTTACTGTGGTGACACATTAGCGGACACTGTCAGAAAGTTTTAAGGGTGTCTGAAAACTCGAGAGAAAACATTAAACGGATTTAAACAACATATTTTCAGGATCAATCCAAGCGTTCATGGTCCTGTTTAGGTGTTTGGTTTTCAAAAAGGGGAGAGTAACTAACTGAAAAACGGACTAACTGAAAAACCTTCTTATTTGAGAGGGCGTGCACAAATCACCTGTTGCAGTTCCAGCTAAGTCAGTTCTTTCTGGTTAAAACAAAAGCTCAGATTAGTCGAACTTGACTAACAGCGCTTCTGACAGAGCAGTGCTTTCAGTTAGCATCACACCCCCAGGCAGTGTTGATGACATCAGCTTGAAAATATCATTGTAATAGGCCTATTTTCAACATTTGAGAATTTCTTTTCACTTGTGCTTTAGCTATTTTGGCTCTGGAAGAAAAATCCCTGTTCTTTTTCCATCGACCTTTTGAATCATTTGAATATTTATCATTTAAAACAGTGCTCATGACAAAAACATGAAACTAATAGGAATTTTGCTTCCAATTTTAGAACACAACTTTCAGAAAATATTATTATTGTGCTTTTTGTTGTTATTATTTGCAATGGGAGACAAGTCCAAATTGAAAGTTGTTGGTTTTCTTTGGTTTGGTTTTGAGCCTCTGCTGACATATATAAAGTGCCCTGTGTGGAATAACGAACTATGCTGTGTAAATGTATCGACCAATGGAACCAGTGTAATTAAACTGAAGTGTGAATGTAATTTTATACCTAATAAACTTTTGAAATGATTTGTGAGTGCGTTTCTTACACTAGTGTAACAGTGGAGGAGTGATTTAAAGGTCCTATGTTACGCAAAATGTACTACTGTGACCTTTTAGTTATGTTGTTAACTCCTCAAAAACATACCTGGGGTGGTGTTTTGTTTCATCCACACATTTCAGTGATTGACTGTGATGATGTCACAGACTGATGATGTCACAGACTGATGATGTCACAGACTGATGATGTCACAGACTGTGGTGATGTCATAGACTGATGATGTCACAGATTGATGATGTCATAGATTGTGGTGATGTCACAGACTGATGATGTCATAGACTCTGATGATGTCATAGACTGTGATGATGTCACAGACTGTGGTGATGTCATAGCCTGTGGTGATGTCGCACTGGCCGTAAGCGTACGTGGACACCACTAAATCCATATTTATAGACAGTGGACAGCAATTTTTTGTCTAAATTGCTCTTTTATTAATATTTCAATTGAAATTCGTGAAAAACTTGTCAAAATTCAGTTCATTTTGCATACGCACTGAAGTGACCTTTGACCTTTGAGAACATACAGCTATGGATTGTTGTCGTCGCCATGGCAATGGAAATTATATTTACGCATTCGTCACATAAATACTCTTTTTTTTTAACTAATTATATTGAAATGAATGAAAATGCTTACAGCACCTGGTATTCCCAGGCCGTCTCCCATCCAAGTACTAACCAGGCCCGCACTTGCTTGGCTTCCGAGATCAGACGAGATCGGGCATTCTCAAGTTGGTATGGCCGTAAGCGAAAGTGGACACCACTAACTCCATATTTATAGACAGTGGACAGCAATTTTTGGCTAAATTGCTCTTTTATTAGTATTTCAATTGAAATTCGTGAAAAACTTATCAAAACTCAGTTCATTTTGCATGTGCACTGAAGTGACCTTTGATCTTTGAGAACATAGAGCTATGGATTGTTGTTGTCGCCATGGCAACGGAAGTCATATTGACGCATTCGTCACATAAATACTCTTTTTTTGATCTTTTTTTTAAACTAATTACATTGAATTACCACATAGACTGTGTTGTTGTCACAGACTGATGATGTCACAGACTGATGATGTCATAGACTGTGGTGATGTCACAGACTGATGATATCACAGACTGATGATGACATAGACTGTGATGATGTCATAGACTGATGATGTCACAGACTGATGATGTCATAAGTTGTGGTGATGTCACAGACTGATGATGTCATAGACTCTGATGATGTCATAGACTGTGATGATGTCACAGACTGTGGTGATGTCATAGCCTGTGGTGATGTCGCACTGGCCGTAAGCGTACGTGGACACCACTAAATCCATATTTATAAACAGTGGACAGCAATTTTTTGTCTAAATTGCTCTTTTATTAATATTTCAATTGAAATTCGTGACAAACTTGTCAAAATTCAGTTCATTTTGCATACGCACTGAAGTGACCTTTGACCTTTGAGAACATACAGCTATGGATTGTTGTCGTCGCCATGGCTATGGAAATTATATTTACGCATTCGTCACATAAATACTCTTTTTTTTTTAAACTAATTACATTGAAATGAATGAAAATGCTTACAGCACCTGGTATTCCCAGGCCGTCTCCCATCCAAGTACTACCAGGACCGCACTTGCTTGGCTTCCGAGATCAGACGAGATCGGGCATTCTCAAGTTGGTATGGCCGTAAGCGAACGTGGACACCACTAAATCCATATTTATAGACAGTGGACAGCAATTTTTTGTCTAAATTGCTCTTTTATTACTATTTCAATTGAAATTTGTGAAAAACTTGTCAAAACTCACTTCATTTTGCATACGCACTGAAGTGACCTTTGACCTTTGAGAACATAGAGCTTTGGATTGTTGTCATCGCCATGGCAACGGAAATTATATTTACGCATTTGTCACATAAATACTTTTTTTTTTTTTAAACTAATTACATTGAATTACCACATAGACTGTGGTGATGTCACAGACTGATGATGTCACAGACTGATGATGTCATAGACTGTGGTGATGCCACAGACTGATGATGTCATAGAATGTGATGATGTCATAGACTGATGATGTCATAGATTGTGGTGGTGTCACAGACTGATGATGTCATAGACTGTGGTGATGTCACAGACTGATGATGTCACAGACTGATGATGTCATAGACTGTGGTGATGCCACAGACTGATGATGTCATAGAATGTGATGATGTCATAGACTGATGATGTCACAGACTGATGATGTCATAGATTGTGGTGATGTCACAGACTGATGATGTCATAGACTCTGATGATGTCATAGACTGTGATGATGTCACAGACTGTTGTAATGTCATAGACTGTGGTGATGTCGCACTGGCCGTAAGCAAACGTGGACACCACTAAATCCATATTTATAGACAGTGGACAGCAATTTTTTGTCTAAATTGCTCTTTTACTACTATTTCAATTGAAATTCGTGAAAAACTTGTCAAAATTCAGTTCATTTTGCATACGCACTGAAGTGACTTTTGACCTTTGAGAACATACAGCTATGGATTGTTGTCGACGTCATGGCAACGGAAATTATATTTACGCATTCGTCACATAAATACTCTTTTTTTTAACTAATTACATTGAAATGAATGAAAATGCTTACAGCACCTGGTATTCCCAGGCCGTCTCCCATCCAAGTACTACCAGGACCACACTTGCTTGGCTTCCGAGATCAGACGAGATCGGGCATTCTCAAGTTAGTATGGCCGTAAGCGAACGTGGACACCACTAAATCCATATTTATAGACAGTGGACAGCAATTTTTGGCTAAATTGCTCTTTTATTAGTATTTCAATTGAAATTCGTGAAAAACTTATCAAAACTCAGTTCATTTTGCATGTGCACTGAAGTGACCTTTGACCTTTGAGAACATACAGCTATGGATTGTTGTTGTTGCCATGGCAACGGAAGTCATATTGACGCATTCGTCACATAAATACTCTTTTCTTTGTTCTTTTTTTTAAACTAATTACATTGAATTACCACATAGACTGTGTTGTTGTCACAGACTGATGATGTCACAGACTGATGATGTCATAGACTGTGGTGATGTCACAGACTGATGATGTCACAGACTGATGATGTCATAGACTGTGGTGATGTCACAGACTGATGATGTCACAGACTGATGATGTCACAGACTGATGATATCACAGACTGATGATGACATAGACTGTGATGATGTCATAGACTGATGATGTCACAGACTGATGATGTCATAAGTTGTGGTGATGTCACAGACTGATGATGTCATAGACTCTGATGATGTCATAGACTGTGGTGTCGTCGCACTGGCCGTGAGTGAACGTGGACACCACTAAATCCATATTTATAGACAGTGGACAGCAATTTTTTGTCTAAATTGCTCTTTTATTACTATTTCAATTGAAATTCGTGGAAAAACTTGTCAAAATTCAGTTCTTTTTGCATATGCACTGAAGTGACCTTTGACCTTTGACAACATAGAGCTTTGGATTGTTGTCATCGCCATGGCAACGGAAATCATATTTACGCATTCATCACATAAATACTCTTTTCCTTTTCATTTTATTTTTTTTAAACTAATTACCTTGAATCACCACTTAGACTGTGGTGATGTCACAGACAGATGATGTCATAGACTGATGATGTCATAGACTGTGGTGATGTCACAGACTGATGATGTCACAGACTGATGATGTCACAGACTGATGATGTCATAGACTGTGATGATGTCATAGACTGATGATGTCACAGACTGATGATGTCATAGATTGTGGTGATGTCACAGACTGATGATGTCATAGACTCTGATGATGTCATAGACTGATGATGTCATAGACTGTGGTGATGTCACAGACTGATGATGTCATAGATTGTGGTGATGTCACAGACTGATGATGTCATAGACTCTGATGATGTCATAGACTGTGATGATGTCATAGACTGTGGTGATGTCACAGACTGTGGTGATGTCATAGACTGTGGTGATGTCGCACTGGCCGTGAGCGAACGTGGACACCACTAAATCCATATTTATAGACAGTGGACAGCAATTTTTTGTCTAAATTGCTCTTTTATTAATATTTCAATTGAAATTCGTGAAAAACTTGACCAAATTCAGTTCATTTTGCATACGCACTGAAGTGACTTTTGACCTTTGAGAACATACAGCTATGGATTGTTGTCGTCGCCATGGCAACGGAAATTATATTTACGCAATCGTCACATAAATACTCTTTCTTTTAACTTATTACATTGAAATGAATGAAAATGCTTACAGCACCTGGTATTCTCAGGCCGTCTCCCATCCAAGTACTAAGCAGGCGCGCACTTGCTTGGCTTCCGAGATCAGACGAGATCGGGCATTCTCAAGTTGGTATGGCCGTAAGCGAACGTGGACACCACTAAATCCATATTTATAGACAGTGGAGAGCAATTTTTTGTCTAAATTGCTCTTTTATTACTACTGCAATTGAAATTCGTGAAAAACTTCTCAAAACTCAGTTCATTTTGCATATGCACTGAAGTGACCTTTGACCTTTGAGAACATAGAGTTTTGGATTTTTGTCATCGCCATGGCAACGGAAATAATATTTACGCATTCGTCACATAAATACTGTTTTCCTTTTCTTTTTTATTTTTAACTAATTACATTGAATGACCACATAGACTGTGGTGATGTCACAGACTGTGGTGATGTCATAGACTGTGGTGATATCGCACTGGCCGTGAGCGAACGTGGACACCACTAAATCCATATTTATAGACAGTGGACAGCAATTTTTTGTCTAAATTGCTCTTTTATTAATATTTCAATTGAAATTCGTGAAAAACTTGACCAAATTCAGTTCATTTTGCATACGCACTGAAGTGACCTTTGACCTTTGAGAACATACAGCTATGGATTGTTGTCGTCGCCATGGCAACGGAAATTATATTTACGCAATCGTCACATAAATACTCTTTTTTTTAACTTATTACATTGAAATGAATGAAAATGCTTACAGCACCTGGTATTCTCAGGCCGTCTCCCATCCAAGTACTAACCAGGACCGCACTTGCTTGGCTTCCGAGATCAGACGAGATCGGGCATTCTCAAGTTGGTATGGCTGTAAGCGAACGTGGAAAACACTAAATCCATATTTATAGACAGTGGACAGCAATTTTTTTGTCTAAATTGCTCTTGTATTACTATTCCAATTGAAATTTGTGGAAAAACTTGTCAAAACTCAGTTCATTTTGCATATGCACTGAAGTGACCTTTGACCTTTGAGAACATAGAGCTTTGGATTGTTGTCATCGCCATGGCAACGGAAATCATATTTACGCATTCGTCACATAAATACTCTTTTGCTTTTTCTTTTGTTTTTTTTAACTAATTTGAATGACCACATAGACTGTGGTGATGTCAGAGACTGATGATGTCACAGACTGTGGTGATGTCACAGACTGATGATGTCACAGACTAATGATGTCATAGACTGTGATGATGTCATAGACTGATGATGTCATAGACTGATGATGTCATAGATTGTGGTGATGTCACAGACTGATGATGTCATAGACTCTGATGATGTCATAGACTGTGATGATGTCATAGACTGTGGTGATGTCACAGACTGTGGTGATGTCATAGACTGTGGTGATGTCGCACTGGCCTTAAGCGAACGTGGACACCACTAAATCCATATTTATAGACAGTGGACAGCAATTTTTTGTCTAAATTGCTCTTTTATTACTATTTCAATTGAAATTCGTGAAAAACTTGACCAAATTCAGTTCATTTTGCATACGCACTGAAGTGACCTTTGACCTTTGAGAACATACAGCTATGGATTGTTGTCGTCGCCATGGCAGTGGAAATTATATTTACGCATTCGTCACATAAATACTCTTTTTTCTTAACTAATTACACTGAAATGAAGGAAAATGCTTACAGCACCTGAAAATGCTTACAGCACCTGGTACTCCCATCCAAGTACTAACCAGGCCCGCACTTGCTTGGCTGCCGAGATCAGACGAGATCGGGCATTCTCAACTTGGTATGGCCGTAAGCGAACGTGGACACCACTAAATCCATATTTATAGACAGTGGACAGCAATTTTTTGTCTAAATTGCTCTTGTATTACTATTTCAATTGAAATTTGTGAAAAACTTGTCAAAATTCAGTTCATTTTGCATACGCACTGAAGTGACCTTTGACCTTTGAGAACATACAGCTATGGATTGTTGTCGTCGCCATGGCAACGGAAATTATATTTACGCATTCGTCACATAAATACTCTTTTTTTTGTTTTTAAAACTAATTACATTGAATTACCACATGCACTGTGATGATGTCACAGACTGATGATGTCACAGACTGATGATGTCATAGACTGTGATGATGTCATAGACTGATGATGTAACAGACTGATGATGTCATAGGTTGTGGTGATGTCACAGACTGATGATGTCACAGACTGATGATGTCATAGACTGTGATGATGTCATAGACTGATGATGTCACAGACTGATGATGTCACAGACTGATGATGTCATAGACTGTGATGATGTCATAGACTGATGATGTCACAGACGGATGATGTCACAGACTAATGATGTCATAGATTGTGGTGATGTCACAGACTGATGATGTCATAGACTCTGATGATGTCATAGACTGTGATGATGTCACAGACTGTTGTAATGTCATAGACTGTGGTGATGTCGCACTGGCCGTAAGCGAACGTGGACACCACTAAATCCATATTTATAGACAGTGGACAGCAATTTTTTGTCCAAATTGCTCTTTTATTACTATTTCAATTGAAATTCGTGGAAAAACTTGTCAAAACTCACTTCATTTTGCATACGCACTGAAGTGACCTTTGACCTTTGAGAACATACAGCTATGGATTGTTGTCGTCGCCATGGCAACGGAAATTATATTCATGCATTCGTCACATATATACTCTTTTTTTTTTTAACTAATTACATTGAAATGAATGAAAATGCTAACAGCACCTGGTATTCCCAGGCCGTCTCCCATCCAAGTACTAACCAGGCCCGCACTTGCTTGGCTTCCGAGATCAGACGAGATCGGGCATTCTCAAGTTGGTATGGCCGTAAGCGAACGTGGACACCACTAAATCCATATTTATAGACAGTGGACAGCAATTTTTTGTCTAAATTGCTCTTTTATTACTATTTCAATTGAAATTCGTGGAAAAACTTGTCAAAACTCACTTCATTTTGCATATGCACTGAAGTGACCTTTGACCTTTGAGAACATACAGCAATGGATTGTTGTCGTCGCCATGGCAACGGAAATTATATTTACGCATTCATCACATAAATACTCTTTTTTTTTTTAAACTAATTACATTAAAATGAATGAAAATGCTTACAGCACCTGGTATTCCCAGGCCGTCTCCCATCCAAGTACTAACCAGGCCCGCACTTGCTTGGCTTCCGAGATCAGACGAGGTCAGGCATTCTCAAGTTGGTATGGCCGTAAGCGAACGTGGACACCACTAAATCCATATTTATAGACAGTGGACAGCAATTTTTGTCTAAATTGCTCTTTTATTACTATTTCAATTGAAATTCGTAAAAAACTTGTCAAAACTCAGTTCATTTTGCATACGCACTGAAGTGACCTTTGACCTTTGACAACATACAGCTATGGATTGTTGTCGTTGCCATGGCAACGGAAATTATATTTACGCATTCGTCACATAAATACTCTTTTTTTTAAACTAATTACATTGAAATGAATGAAAATGCTTACAGCACCTGGTATTCCCAGACAGTCTACCATCCAAGTACTAAGCAGGCGCGCACTTGCTTGGCTTCCGAGATCAGACGAGATCGGGTATTCTCAAGTTGGTATGGCCGTAAGCGAACGTGGACACCACTAAATCCATATTTATAGACAGTGGACAGCAATTTTTTTGTCTAAATTGCTTTTTTATTACTATTTCAATTGAAATTCGTGAAAAACTTGTCAAAACTCAGTTCATTTTGCATACGCACTGAAATGACCTTTGACCTTTGAGAACATACAGCTATGGATTGTTGTCGTCGCCATGGCAACGGAAATCATATTTACGCATTCGTCACATAAATACTCTTTTCTTTTTTTTAAAACTAATTACATTGAATCACCACATAGACTGTGGTGATGTCACAGACGGATGATGTCACAGACTGATGATGTCACAGACTGATGATGTCATAGACTGTGGTGATGTCACAGACTGATGATGTAACAGACTGATGATGTCATAGACTGTGATGATGTCATACACTGATGATGGCACAGACTGATGATGTCATAGACTGTGGTGATGTCACAGACTGATGATGTCATAGACTCTGATGATGTCATAGACTGTGATGATGTCACAGACTGTGGTGATGTCACAGACTGTGGTGATGTCACAGACTGATGATGTCATAGACTGTGATGATGTCACAGACTGTGGTGATGTCATAGACTGTGGTGATGTCGCACTGGCCGTAAGCGAACGTGGACACCACTAAATCCATATTTATAGACAGTGGACGGCAATTTTTTGTCTAAATTGCTCTTTTATTACTATTTCAATTGAAATTCGTGAAAAACTTGTCAAAACTCAGTTCATTTTGCATACGCACTGAAGTGACCTTTGACCTTTGAGAACATAGAGTTATGGATTGTTGTCGTCGCCATGGCAACGGAAATTATATTTACTGATTCATCACATATATACTCTTTTTTTTTTTTTACTAATTACATTGAATCACCACATAGACTGTGGTGATGTCACAGACTGATGATGTCACAGACTGATGATGTCACAGACTGATGATGTCATAGACTGTGATGATGTAATAGACTGATGATGTCACAGACTGATGATGTCATAGATTGTGGTGATGTCACAGACTGATGATGTCATAGACTCTGATGATGTCATAGACTGTGATGATGTCACAGACTGTGGTGATGTCATAGACTGTGGTGTTGTCGCACTGGCCGTGAGCGAACGTGGACGCCACTAAATCCATATTTATAGACAGTGGACAGCAATTTTTTTGTCTAAATTGCTCTTTTATTACTATTTCAATTGAAATTCGTAAAAAACTTTTCAAAACTCACTTCATTTTGCATACGCACTGAAGTGACCTTTGACCTTTGAGAACATACAGCTATGGATTGTTGTTGTCGCCATGGCAACGGAATTTATATTTACGCATTCGTCACATATAAATACTCTTTTTTTTAAACTAATTACATTGAAATGAATGAAAATGCTTACAGCACCTGGTATTCCCAGGCCGTCTACCATCCAAGTACTAACCAGGCGCGCACTTGCTTGGCTTCCGAGATCAGACGAGATCGGGCATTCTCAAGTTGGTATGGCCGCAAGCGAACGTGGACACCACTAAATCCATATTTATAGACAGTGGACAGCATTTTTTTGTCTAAATTGCTCTTTTATTACTATTTCAATTGAAATTCATGAAAAACTTGTCAAAACTCAGTTCATTTTGCATACGCACTGAAGTGACCTTTGACCTTTGAGAACAAAGAGCTATGGATTGTTGTCGTTGCCATGGCAACGGAAATTATATTTACGCATTTGTCACATAAATACTCTTTTTTTAACGAATTATATTGAATTACCACATAGACTGGTGATGTCACAGACGGATGATGTCACAGACTGATGATGTCATAGATTGTGGTGATGTCACAGACTGATGATGTCATAGACTCTGATGATGTCATAGACTGTGATGATGTCACAGACTGTGGTGATGTCATATACTGTGGTGATGTCGCACTGGCCGTAAGCGAACGTGGACACCACTAAATCCATATTTATAAACAGTGGACAGCATTTTTTTGTCTAAATTGCTCTTTTATTACTATTTCAATTGAAATTCGTGAAAAACTTGTCAAAACTCAGTTCATTTTGCATACACACTGAAGTGACCTTTGACCTTTGAGAACATAGAGCTATGGATTGTTGTCGTCGCCATGGCAACGGAAATCATATTTACGCATTCATCACATAAATACTCTTTTCCTTTTCATTTTATTTTTTTTAAACTAATTACCTTGAATCACCACTTAGACTGTGGTGATGTCACAGACAGATGATGTCATAGACTGATGATGTCATAGACTGTGGTGATGTCACAGACTGATGATGTCACAGACTGATGATGTCACAGACTGATGATGTCATAGACTGTGATGATGTCATAGACTGATGATGTCACAGACTGATGATGTCATAGATTGTGGTGATGTCACAGACTGATGATGTCATAGACTCTGATGATGTCATAGACTGATGATGTCATAGACTGTGGTGATGTCACAGACTGATGATGTCATAGATTGTGGTGATGTCACAGACTGATGATGTCATAGACTCTGATGATGTCATAGACTGTGATGATGTCATAGACTGTGGTGATGTCACAGACTGTGGTGATGTCATAGACTGTGGTGATGTCGCACTGGCCGTGAGCGAACGTGGACACCACTAAATCCATATTTATAGACAGTGGACAGCAATTTTTTGTCTAAATTGCTCTTTTATTAATATTTCAATTGAAATTCGTGAAAAACTTGACCAAATTCAGTTCATTTTGCATACGCACTGAAGTGACTTTTGACCTTTGAGAACATACAGCTATGGATTGTTGTCGTCGCCATGGCAACGGAAATCATATTTACGCATTCGTCACATAAATACTGTTTTCCTTTTCTTTTTTATTTTTAACTAATTACATTGAATGACCACATACGCATTCGTCACATAAATACTCTTTTTTTTGTTTTTAAAACTAATTACATTGAATTACCACATGCACTGTGATGATGTCACAGACTGATGATGTCACAGACTGATGATGTCATAGACTGTGATGATGTCATAGACTGATGATGTAACAGACTGATGATGTCATAGGTTGTGGTGATGTCACAGACTGATGATGTCACAGACTGATGATGTCACAGACTGATGATGTCATAGACTGATGATGTCACAGACTGATGATGTCATAGACTGTGATGATGTCATAGACTGATGATGTCACAGACTGATGATGTCACAGACTGATGATGTCATAGACTGTGATGATGTCATAGACTGATGATGTCACAGACGGATGATGTCACAGACTAATGATGTCATAGATTGTGGTGATGTCACAGACTGATGATGTCATAGACTCTGATGATGTCATAGACTGTGATGATGTCACAGACTGTTGTAATGTCATAGACTGTGGTGATGTCGCACTGGCCGTAAGCGAACGTGGACACCACTAAATCCATATTTATAGACAGTGGACAGCAATTTTTTGTCCAAATTGCTCTTTTATTACTATTTCAATTGAAATTCGTGGAAAAACTTGTCAAAACTCACTTCATTTTGCATACGCACTGAAGTGACCTTTGACCTTTGAGAACATACAGCTATGGATTGTTGTCGTCGCCATGGCAACGGAAATTATATTTACGCAATCGTCACATAAATACTCTTTTTTTTAACTTATTACATTGAAATGAATGAAAATGCTTACAGCACCTGGTATTCTCAGGCCGTCTCCCATCCAAGTACTAACCAGGACCGCACTTGCTTGGCTTCCGAGATCAGACGAGATCGGGCATTCTCAAGTTGGTATGGCTGTAAGCGAACGTGGAAAACACTAAATCCATATTTATAGACAGTGGACAGCAATTTTTTTGTCTAAATTGCTCTTGTATTACTATTCCAATTGAAATTTGTGGAAAAACTTGTCAAAACTCAGTTCATTTTGCATATGCACTGAAGTGACCTTTGACCTTTGAGAACATAGAGCTTTGGATTGTTGTCATCGCCATGGCAACGGAAATCATATTTACGCATTCGTCACATAAATACTCTTTTGCTTTTTCTTTTGTTTTTTTAACTAATTTGAATGACCACATAGACTGTGGTGATGTCAGAGACTGATGATGTCACAGACTGTGGTGATGTCACAGACTGATGATGTCACAGACTAATGATGTCATAGACTGTGATGATGTCATAGACTGATGATGTCATAGACTGATGATGTCATAGATTGTGGTGATGTCACAGACTGATGATGTCATAGACTCTGATGATGTCATAGACTGTGATGATGTCATAGACTGTGGTGATGTCACAGACTGTGGTGATGTCATAGACTGTGGTGATGTCGCACTGGCCTTAAGCGAACGTGGACACCACTAAATCCATATTTATAGACAGTGGACAGCAATTTTTTGTCTAAATTGCTCTTTTATTACTATTTCAATTGAAATTCGTGAAAAACTTGACCAAATTCAGTTCATTTTGCATACGCACTGAAGTGACCTTTGACCTTTGAGAACATACAGCTATGGATTGTTGTCGTCGCCATGGCAATGGAAATTATATTTACGCATTCGTCACATAAATACTCTTTTTTCTTAACTAATTACACTGAAATGAAGGAAAATGCTTACAGCACCTGAAAATGCTTACAGCACCTGGTACTCCCATCCAAGTACTAACCAGGCCCGCACTTGCTTGGCTGCCGAGATCAGACGAGATCGGGCATTCTCAAGTTGGTATGGCCGTAAGCGAACGTGGACACCACTAAATCCATATTTATAGACACTTGACAGCAATTTTTTGTCTAAATTGCTCTTGTATTACTATTTCAATTGAAATTTGTGAAAAACTTGTCAAAATTCAGTTCATTTTGCATACGCACTGAAGTGACCTTTGACCTTTGAGAACATACAGCTATGGATTGTTGTCGTCGCCATGGCAACGGAAATTATATTTACGCATTCGTCACATAAATACTCTTTTTTTTGTTTTTAAAACTAATTACATTGAATTACCACATGCACTGTGATGATGTCACAGACTGATGATGTCACAGACTGATGATGTAACAGACTGATGATGTCATAGGTTGTGGTGATGTCACAGACTGATGATGTCACAGACTGATGATGTCATAGACTGTGATGATGTCATAGACTGATGATGTCACAGACTGATGATGTCACAGACTGATGATGTCATAGACTGTGATGATGTCATAGACTGATGATGTCACAGACGGATGATGTCACAGACTAATGATGTCATAGATTGTGGTGATGTCACAGACTGATGATGTCATAGACTCTGATGATGTCATAGACTGTGATGATGTCACAGACTGTTGTAATGTCATAGACTGTGGTGATGTCGCACTGGCCGTAAGCGAACGTGGACACCACTAAATCCATATTTATAGACAGTGGACAGCAATTTTTTGTCCAAATTGCTCTTTTATTACTATTTCAATTGAAATTCGTGGAAAAACTTGTCAAAACTCACTTCATTTTGCATACGCACTGAAGTGACCTTTGACCTTTGAGAACATACAGCTATGGATTGTTGTCGTCGCCATGGCAACGGAAATTATATTCATGCATTCGTCACATATATACTCTTTTTTTTTTAACTAATTACATTGAAATGAATGAAAATGCTAACAGCACCTGGTATTCCCAGGCCGTCTCCCATCCAAGTACTAACCAGGCCCGCACTTGCTTGGCTTCCGAGATCAGACGAGATCGGGCATTCTCAAGTTGGTATGGCCGTAAGCGAACGTGGACACCACTAAATCCATATTTATAGACAGAGGACAGCAATTTTTTGTCTAATTTGCTCTTTTATTACTATTTCAATTGAAATTCGTGGAAAAACTTGTCAAAACTCACTTCATTTTGCATATGCACTGAAGTGACCTTTGACCTTTGAGAACATACAGCGATGGATTGTTGTCGTCGCCATGGCAACGGAAATTATATTTACGCATTCATCACATAAATACTCTTTTTTTTTTTAAACTAATTACATTGAAATGAATGAAAATGCTTACAGCACCTGGTATTCCCAGGCCGTCTCCCATCCAAGTACTAACCAGGCCCGCACTTGCTTGGCTTCCGAGATCAGACGAGGTCAGGCATTCTCAAGTTGGTATGGCCGTAAGCGAACGTGGACACCACTAAATCCATATTTATAGACAGTGGACAGCAATTTTTTGTCTAAATTGCTCTTTTATTACTATTTCAATTGAAATTCGTAAAAAACTTGTCAAAACTCAGTTCATTTTGCATACGCACTGAAGTGACCTTTGACCTTTGACAACATACAGCTATGGATTGTTGTCGTTGCCATGGCAACGGAAATTATATTTACGCATTCGTCACATAAATACTCTTTTTTTTAAACTAATTACATTGAAATGAATGAAAATGCTTACAGCACCTGGTATTCCCAGACAGTCTACCATCCAAGTACTAAGCAGGCGCGCACTTGCTTGGCTTCCGAGATCAGACGAGATCGGGTATTCTCAAGTTGGTATGGCCGTAAGCGAACGTGGACACCACTAAATCCATATTTATAGACAGTGGACAGCAATTTTTTTGTCTAAATTGCTTTTTTATTACTATTTCAATTGAAATTCGTGAAAAACTTGTCAAAACTCAGTTCATTTTGCATACGCACTGAAATGACCTTTGACCTTTGAGAACATACAGCTATGGATTGTTGTCGTCGCCATGGCAACGGAAATCATATTTACGCATTCGTCACATAAATACTCTTTTCTTTTTTTTTAAACTAATTACATTGAATCACCACATAGACTGTGGTGATGTCACAGACGGATGATGTCACAGACTGATGATGTCACAGACTGATGATGTCATAGACTGTGGTGATGTCACAGACTGATGATGTCACAGACTGATGATGTCATAGACTGTGATGATGTCATACACTGATGATGGCACAGACTGATGATGTCATAGACTGTGGTGATGTCACAGACTGATGATGTCATAGACTCTGATGATGTCATAGACTGTGATGATGTCACAGACTGTGGTGATGTCACAGACTGTGGTGATGTCACAGACTGATGATGTCATAGACTGTGATGATGTCACAGACTGTGGTGATGTCATAGACTGTGGTGATGTCGCACTGGCCGTAAGCGAACGTGGACACCACTAAATCCATATTTATAGACAGTGGACGGCAATTTTTTGTCTAAATTGCTCTTTTATTACTTTTTCAATTGAAATTCGTGAAAAACTTGTCAAAACTCAGTTCATTTTGCATACGCACTGAAGTGACCTTTGACCTTTGAGAACATAGAGTTATGGATTGTTGTCGTCGCCATGGCAACGGAAATTATATTTACTGATTCATCACATATATACTCTTTTTTTTTTAACTAATTACATTGAATCACCACATAGACTGTGGTGATGTCACAGACTGATGATGTCACAGACTGATGATGTCACAGACTGATGATGTCATAGACTGTGATGATGTAATAGACTGATGATGTCACAGACTGATGATGTCATAGATTGTGGTGATGTCACAGACTGATGATGTCATAGACTCTGATGATGTCATAGACTGTGATGATGTCACAGACTGTGGTGATGTCATAGACTGTGGTGTTGTCGCACTGGCCGTGAGCGAACGTGGACGCCACTAAATCCATATTTATAGACAGTGGACAGCAATTTTTTTGTCTAAATTGATCTTTTATTACTATTTCAATTGAAATTCGTAAAAAACTTTTCAAAACTCACTTCATTTTGCATACGCACTGAAGTGACCTTTGACCTTTGAGAACATACAGCTATGGATTGTTGTTGTCGCCATGGCAAAGGAATTTATATTTACGCATTCGTCACATATAAATACTCTTTTTTTTAAACTAATTACATTGAAATGAATGAAAATGCTTACAGCACCTGGTATTCCCAGGCCGTCTCCCATCCAAGTACTAACCAGGCCCGCACTTGCTTGGCTTCCGAGATCAGACGAGGTCAGGCATTCTCAAGTTGGTATGGCCGTAAGCGAACGTGGACACCACTAAATCCATATTTATAGACAGTGGACAGCAATTTTTTGTCTAAATTGCTCTTTTATTACTATTTCAATTGAAATTCGTAAAAAACTTGTCAAAACTCAGTTCATTTTGCATACGCACTGAAGTGACCTTTGACCTTTGACAACATACAGCTATGGATTGTTGTCGTTGCCATGGCAACGGAAATTATATTTACGCATTCGTCACATAAATACTCTTTTTTTTAAACTAATTACATTGAAATGAATGAAAATGCTTACAGCACCTGGTATTCCCAGACAGTCTGCCATCCAAGTACTAAGCAGGCGCGCACTTGCTTGGCTTCCGAGATCAGACGAGATCGGGTATTCTCAAGTTGGTATGGCCGTAAGCGAACGTGGACACCACTAAATCCATATTTATAGACAGTGGACAGCAATTTTTTTGTCTAAATTGCTTTTTTATTACTATTTCAATTGAAATTCGTGAAAAACTTGTCAAAACTCAGTTCATTTTGCATACGCACTGAAATGACCTTTGACCTTTGAGAACATACAGCTATGGATTGTTGTCATCGCCATGGCAACGGAAATCATATTTACGCATTCGTCACATAAATACTCTTTTCTTTTTTTTTAAACTAATTACATTGAATCACCACATAGACTGTGGTGATGTCACAGACGGATGATGTCACAGACTGATGATGTCACAGACTGATGATGTCATAGACTGTGGTGATGTCACAGACTGATGATGTCACAGACTGATGATGTCATAGACTGTGATGATGTCATATACTGATGATGGCACAGACTGATGATGTCATAGACTGTGGTGATGTCACAGACTGATGATGTCATAGACTCTGATGATGTCATAGACTGTGATGATGTCACAGACTGTGGTGATGTCACAGACTGTGGTGATGTCACAGACTGATGATGTCATAGACTGTGATGATGTCACAGACTGTGGTGATGTCATAGACTGTGGTGATGTCGCACTGGCCGTAAGCGAACGTGGACACCACTAAATCCATATTTATAGACAGTGGACGGCAATTTTTTGTCTAAATTGCTCTTTTATTACTTTTTCAATTGAAATTCGTGAAAAACTTGTCAAAACTCAGTTCATTTTGCATACGCACTGAAGTGACCTTTGACCTTTGAGAACATAGAGTTATGGATTGTTGTCGTCGCCATGGCAACGGAAATTATATTTACTGATTCATCACATATATACTCTTTTTTTTTTTTACTAATTACATTGAATCACCACATAGACTGTGGTGATGTCACAGACTGATGATGTCACAGACTGATGATGTCATAGACTGTGATGATGTAATAAACTGATGATGTCACAGACTGATGATGTCATAGATTGTGGTGATGTCACAGACTGATGATGTCATAGACTCTGATGATGTCATAGACTGTGATGATGTCACAGACTGTGGTGATGTCATAGACTGTGGTGTTGTCGCACTGGCCGTGAGCGAACGTGGACGCCACTAAATCCATATTTATAGACAGTGGACAGCAATTTTTTTGTCTAAATTGATCTTTTATTACTATTTCAATTGAAATTCGTAAAAAACTTTTCAAAACTCACTTCATTTTGCATACGCACTGAAGTGACCTTTGACCTTTGAGAACATACAGCTATGGATTGTTGTTGTCGCCATGGCAAAGGAATTTATATTTACGCATTCGTCACATATAAATACTCTTTTTTTTAAACTAATTACATTGAAATGAATGAAAATGCTTACAGCACCTGGTATTCCCAGGCTGTCTACCATCCAAGTACTAACCAGGCGCGCACTTGCTTGGCTTCCGAGATCAGACGAGATCGGGCATTCTCAAGTTGGTATGGCCGCAAGCGAACGTGGACACCACTAAATCCATATTTATAGACAGTGGACAGCAATTTTTGTCTAAATTGCTCTTTTATTACTATTTCAATGGAAATTCATAAAAAACTTGTCAAAACTCAGTTCATTTTGCATACGCACTGAAGTGACCTTTGACCTTTGAGAACATAGAGCTATGGATTGTTGTCGTCGCCATGGCAACGGAAATTATATTTGCGCATTTGTCACATAAATACTCTTTTTTTAACTAATTACACTGAATTACCACATAGACTGGTGATGTCACAGACGGATGATGTCACAGACTGATGATGTCATAGACTGTGATGATGTCATAGACTGATGATGTCACAGACTGATGATGTCATAGATTGTGGTGATGTCACAGACTGATGATGTCATAGACTCTGATGATGTCATAGACTGTGATGATGTCACAGACTGTGGTGATGTCACAGACTGATGATGTCACAGACTGATGATGTAATAGACTGTGATGATGTAATAGACTGATGATGTCACAGACTGATGATGTCATAGATTGTGGTGATGTCACAGACTGTTGATGTCATAGACTCTGATGATGTCATAGACTGTGATGATGTCACAGACTGTGGTGATGTCATAGACTGTGGTGTTGTCGCACTGGCCGTGAGCGAACGTGGACACCACTAAATCCATATTTATAGACAGCAATTTTTTGTCTAATTTGCTCTTTTATTACTATTTCAATTGAAATTCGTGGAAAAACTTGTCAAAATTCAGTTCATTTTGCATACGCACTGAAGTGATCTTTGACCTTTGAGAACATACAGCTATGGATTGTTGTCGTCGCCATGGCAACGGAAATTATATTTATGCATTCATCACATAAATACTCTTTTTTTTTTTAACTAATTACATTAAAATGAATGAAAATGCTTACAGCACCTGGTATTCCCAGGCCGTCTCCCATCCAAGTACTAACCAGGCCCGCACTTGCTTGGCTTCCGAGATCAGACGAGATCGGGCATTCTCAAGTTGGTATGACCGTAAGCGAACGTGGACACCACTAAATCCATATTTATAGACAGTGGACAGCAATTTTTTGTCTAAATTGCTCTTTTATTACTATTTCAATTGAAATTCATGAAAAACTTGTCAAAACTCAGTTCATTTTGCATATGCACTGAAGTGACTTTTGACCTTTGAGAACAAAGAGCTATGGATTGTTGTCGTTGCCATGGCAACGGAAATTATATTTACGCATTTGTCACATAAATACTCTTTTTTTAACGAATTATATTGAATTACCACATAGACTGGTGATGTCACAGACGGATGATGTCACAGACTGATGATGTCATAGATTGTGGTGATGTCACAGACTGATGATGTCATAGACTCTGATGATGTCATAGACTGTGATGATGTCACAGACTGTGGTGATGTCATAGACTGTGGTGATGTCGCACTGGCCGTAAGCGAACGTGGACACTACTAAATCCATATTTATAAACAGTGGACAGCATTTTTTTGTCTAAATTGCTCTTTTATTACTATTTCAATTGAAATTCATGAAAAACTTGTCAAAACTCAGTTCATTTTGCATACACACTGAAGTGACCTTTGACCTTTGAGAACATAGAGCTATGGATTGTTGTCGTCGCCATGGCAACGGAAATTATATTTACGCATTCGTCACATAAATACTCTTTTTTTTAACTAATTACATTGAAATGAAAAAAAATGCTTACAGCACATGGTATTCCCAGGCCGTCTCCAATCCAAGTACTAACCAGGCCCGCACTTTCTTGGCTTCCGAGATCAGACGAGATCGGCCATTCTCAAGTTGGTATGGCCGTAAGCGAACGTGGACACTACTAAATCCATATTTATAGACAGTGGACAGCAATTTTTTGTCTAAATTGCTCTTTTATTATTATTTCAATTGAAATTTGTGAAAAACTTGTCAAAACTCAGTTCATTTTGCATACACACTGAATTGACCTTTGACCTTTGAGAACATACAGCTATGGATTTTTGTAGTCGCCATTTCTCACATAAATACTCTTTTTTTAACTAATTACATTGAATTACCACATAGACTGTGGTGATGTCACAGACTGATGATGTCACAGACTGATGATGTCACAGACTGATGATGGCATAGACTGTGGTGATGTGACAAACTGATGATGTCATAGACTGTGATGATGTCATAGACTGATGATGTCACAGACTGATGATGTCATAGATTGTGGTGATGTCACAAACTGTTGATGTCATAGACTCTGATGATGTCATAGACTGTGATGATGTCACAGACTGTGGTGATGTCATAGACTGTGGTGTTGTCGCACTGGCCGTAAGCGAACGTGGACACCACTAAATCCATATTTATAGACAGTGGACAGCAATTTTTTGTCCAAATTGCTCTTTTATTACTATTTCAATTGAAATTCGTGGAAAAACTTGTCAAAACTCAGTTCATTTTGCATATGCACTGAAGTGACCTTTGACCTTTGAGAACATAGAGCTATGGATTGTTGTCGTCGCCATGGCAACGGAAATCATATTTACGCATTCGTCACATAAATACTATTTTCTTTTTTCTTTTTTTTTTAACTAATTACATTGAATCACCACATAGACTGTGGTGATGTCACAGACGGATGATGTCACACACTGATGATGTCATAGATTGTGGTGATGTCACAGACGGATGATGTCACAGACTAATGATGTCACAGACTGATGATGTCATACACTGTGGTGATATCACAGACTGATGATGTCACAGACTGATGATGTCATAGATTGTGGTGATGTCACAGACTGATGATGTCATAGATTGTGGTGATGTCACAGACTGATGATGTCATAGACTCTGATGATGTCACAGACTGTGATGATGTCATAGACTGACGATGTCACAGACTGATGATGTCATAGATTGTGGTGATGTCACAGACTGATGATGTCATAGTCTCTGATGATGTCATAGACTGTGATGATGTCACAGACTGTTGTGATGTCATAGACTGTGGTGATGTCGCACTGGCCGTAAGCGAATGTGGACACCACTAAATCCATATTTATAGACAGTGGACAGCAATTTTTGTTTAAAATGCTCTTTTATTACTATTTCAATTGAAATTCGTGAAAAAATTGTCAAATCTCAGTTCATTTTGCATACACACTGAAGTGACCTTTGACCTTTGAGAACATAGAGCTATGGATTGTTGTCGTCGCCATGGCAACGGAAATTATATTTACGCATTCGTCACATAAATACTCTTTTTTAACTAATTACATTGAATTACCACATAGACCGTGGTGATGTCACAGACTGATGATGTCACAGACTGATGATGTCACAGACTGTGGTGATGTCACAGACTGATGATGTCACAGACGGTGGTGATGTCATAGACTGTGGTGATGTCGCACTGGCCGTAAGCGAACGTGGACACCACTAAATCCGTATTTATAGACAGTGCACAGCAATTTTTTGTCTAAATTGCTCTTTTATTACTATTTCAATTGAAATTCGTGAAGAACTTGTCAAAACTCACTTCATTTTGCATACGCACTGACGTGACCTTTGACCTTTGACCTTTGAGAACATACAGCTATGGATTGTTGTCGTCGCCATGGCAACGAAAATTATATTTATGCATTCGTCACATAAATACTCTTTTTTTTTTTTAATAATTACATTGAAATGAATGAAAATGCTTACAGAACTTGGTATTCCCAGGCCGTCTCCCATCCAAGTACTAACCAGGCCTGCACTTGCTTGGCTTCCGAGATCAGACGAGATCGGGCATTCTCAAATTGGCATGGCCGTAAGCGAACGTGGACACCACTAAATCCATATTTATAGACAGTGGACAGCAATTTTTTGTCCAAATTGCTCTTTTATTACTATTTCAATTGAAATTCATGAAAAACTTGTCAAAACTCAGTTCATTTTGCATATGCACTGAAGTGACCTTTGACCTTTGAGAACATAGAGCTATGGATTGTTGTCGTCGCCATGGCAACGGAAATTATATTTACGCATTTGTCACATAAATACTCTTTTTTTAAATAATTACATTGAATTACCACATAGACTGTGGTGATGTCACAGACGGATGATGTCACAGACTGATGATGTCACAGACTGATGATGTCAAAGACTGATGATGTCACAGACTGATGATGTCACAGACTGATGATGTCATAGGTTGTGGTGATGTCACAGACTGTTGATGTCATAGACTCTGATGATGTCATAGACTGTGGTGTTGTCGCACTGGCCGTAAGCAAACGTGGACACCACTAAATCCATATTTATAGACAGTGGACAGCAATTTTTTGTCTAAATTGATCTTTTATGCACTGAAGTGACCTTTGGCCTTTGAGAATATAGAGCTATGGATTGTTGTCGTCGCCATGGCAACGGAAGTTATATTTACGCATTCGTCACATAAATACTCTTTTTTTATTTTAAACTAATTACATTGAAATTAATGAAAATGCTTACAGCACCTGGTATTCCCAGGCCGTCTCCCATCCAAGTACTAACCAGGCCCGCACTTGCTTGGCTTCCGAGATCAGACGAGATCGGGCATTCTCAAGTTGGTATGGCCGTAAGCGAACGTGGACACCACTAAATCCATATTTATAGACAGTGGACAGCAATTTTTTGTCCAAATTGCTCTTTTATTACTATTTCAATTGAAATTCGAGGAAAAACTTGTACAAATCTCAGTTCATTTTGCATATGCACTGAAGTGACCTTTGTCCTTTGAGAACATAGAGCTATGGATTGTTGTCGTCGCCATGGCAACGGAAATCATATTTACGCATTCGTCACATAAATACTCTTTTATTTTTTATTTTTTTTTTATCTAATTACACTGAATCACCACATAGACTGTGGTGATGTCACAGACGGATGATGTCACACACTTATGATGTCATAGACTGATGATGTCATAGACTGTGATGATGTCACAGACTGATGATGTCACAGACTGATGATGTCATAGACTGTGATGATGTCATAGACTGATAATGTCACAGACTGATGATGTCATAGACTGTGATGATGTCACAGACTGTGGTGATGTCATAGACTGTGGTGATGTCGCACTGGCCGTAAGCGAACGTGGACACCACTAAATCCATATTTATAGACAGTGGACAGCAATTTTTTTACTAAATTGCTCTTTTATTACTATTTCAATTGAAATTCCTGAAAATCTTGTCAAAACTCAGTTCATTTTGCATACACACTGAAGTGACCTTTGACCTTTGAGAACATACAGCTATGGATTTTTGTCGTCGCCATGGCAACGGAAATTATATTTTCGCATTTGTCACATAAATACTCTTTTTTTAACTAATTACATTGAATTACCACATAGACTGTGGTGATGTCACAGACTGATGATGTCACAGACTGATGATGTCATAGACTGTGGTGATGTCACAGACTGATTATGTCATAGACTCTGATGATGTCATAGACTGTGATGATGTCATAGACTGATGATGTCACAGATTGATGATGTCGTAGATTGTGGTGATGTCACAGACTGTTGATGTCATAGACTCTGATGATGTCATAGACTGATGATGTCATAGACTGGTGATGTCACAGATTGATGATGTCATAGATTGTGGTGATGACACAGACTGTTGATGTCATAGACTGTGGTGTTGTCGCACTGGCCGTAAGCGAACGTGGACACTACTAAATCCATATTTATAGACAGTGGACAGCAATTTTTTGTCTAATTTGCTCTTTTATTACTATTTCAATTGAAATTCGTGGAAAAACTTGTCAAAACTCAGTTCATTTTGCATACACACTGAAGTGACCTTTGAGAACATACAGCTATGGATTGTTGTCGTCGCCATGGCAACGGAAATTATATTTACGCATTCGTCACATAAATACTCTTTTTTTTTTTAAATAATTACATTGAAATGAATGAAAATGCTTACAGCACCTGGTATTCTCAGGCCGTCTCCCATCCAAGTACTAACCAGGCCCGCACTTGCTTGGCTTCCGAGATCAGACGAGATCGGGCATTCTCAAATTGGTATGGCCGTAAGCGAACGTGGACACCACTGAATCCATATTTATAGACAGTGGACAGCAATTTTTTTTCTAAATTGCTCTTTTATTACTATTTCAATTGAAATTCGTGGAAAAACTTGTCAAAACTCAGTTCATTTTGCATATGCACTGAAGTGACCTTTGACCTTTGAGAACATAGAGCTATGGATTGTTGTCGTCGCCATGGCAACGGAAATCATATTTACGCATTCGTCACATAAATACTCTTTTCTTTTTTTTTTTTTTTAAACTAATTACATTGAATCACCACATAGACTGTGGTGATGTCACAGACTGATGATGTCATAGACTGATGATGTCATAGACAGTGATGATGTCACAGACTGTGGTGATGTCATAGACTGTGGTGATGTCGCACTGGCCGTAAGCGAACGTGGACACCACTAAATCCATATTTATAGACAGTGGACAGCAATTTTTTGTCTAAATTGCTCTTTTATTACTATTTCAATTGAAATTCGTGAAAAACTTGTCAAAACTCAGTTAATTTTGCATACGCACTGAAGTGACCTTTGACCTTTGAGAACATACAGCTATGGATGGTTGTCGTCGCCATGGCAACGGAAATTATATATACGCATTTGTCACATAAATACTCTTTTCTTCTTTTTTTTTTTAAACTAATTACATTGAATCACCACATAGACTGTGGTGATGTCACAGACGGATGATGTCACAGACTGATGATGTCATAGATTGTGGTGATGTCACAGACGGATGATGTCACAGACTGATGATGTCACAGACTGATGATGTCATACACTGTGGTGATATCACAGACTGATGATGTCACAGACTGATGATGTCATAGACTGTGATGATGTCACAGACTGATGATGTCACAGACTGATGATGTCATAGAGTGTGGTGAGGTCACAGACTGATGATGTCATAGAATCTGATGATGTCATAGACTGTGATGATGTCACAGACGGTGGTGATGTCACAGACTGATGATGTCACAGACTGATGATGTCACAGACTGATGATGTCATAGACTGTGGTGATGTCACAGACTGATGATGTCATAGACTGTGGTGATGTCACAGACTGATGATGTCACAGACTGATGATGTCATAGACTGTGAAGATGTAATAGACTGATGATGTCACAGACTGATGATGTCATAGATTGTGGTGATGTCACAGACTGATGATGTCATAGACTCTGATGATGTCATAGACTGTGATGATGTCATAGACTGATGATGTCACAGACTGATGATGTCATAGATTGTGGTGATGTCACAGACTGATGATGTCATAGATTGTGGTGATGTCACAGAATGATGATGTCATAGACTCTGATGATGTCATAGACTGTGATGATGTCACAGACTGTGGTGATGTCATAGACTGTGGTGATGTCGCACTGGCCGTAAGCAAACGTGGACACCACTAAATCCATATTTATAGACAGTGGACAGCAATTTTTTGTCTAAATTGCTCTTTTATTACTATTTCAATTGAAATTCGTGAAAAAATTTGTCAAAACTCAGTTCATTTTGCATACGCACTGAAGTGACCTTTGACCTTTGAGAACATTGAGCTATGGATTGTTGTCGTCGCCATGGCAACGGAAATAATATTTACGCATTCGTCACATAAATACTCTTTTCTTTTTTCTTTTTTTTTAAACTAATTACATTGAATCACCACATAGACTGTGGTGATGTCACAGACGGATGATGTCATAGACTAATGATGTCACAGACTGAAGATGTAATAGACTGTGGTGATGTCACAGACTGATGATGTCACAGACTGATGATGTCATAGACTGTGATGATGTCATAGACTGATGATGTCACAGACTGATGATGTCATAGACTGTGGTGATGTCACAGACTGATGATGTCACAGACTGATGATGTCATAGATTGTGGTGATGTCACAGACTGTTGGTGTCATAGACTCTGATGATGTCATAGACAGTGATGATGTCACAGACTGTGGTGATGTCATAGACTGTGGTGATGTCGCACTGGCCGTAAGCGAACGTGGACACCACTAAATCCATATTTATAGACAGTGGACAGCAATTTTTTGTCTAAATTGATCTTTTATTACTTTTTCAATTGAAATTCGTGGAAAAACTTGTCAAATATCAGTTCATTTTGCATACGCACTGAAGTGACCTTTGACCTTTGAGAACATACAGCTATGGATTGTTGTCGTCGCCATGGCAATTGAAATTATATTTACGCATTCGTCACATAAATACTCTTTTTTTTTAACTAATTACATTGAAATGAATGAAAATGCTTACAGCACCTGGTATTCCCAGGCCGTCTCCCATCCAAGTACTAACCAGGCGCGCACTTGCTTGGCTTCCGAAATCAGACGAGATCGGGCATTCTCAAGTTGGTATGGCCGTAAACAAACGTGGACACTACTAAATCCATATTTATAGACAGTGGACAGCAATTTTTTGTCTAAATTGCTCTTGTATTACTATTTCAATTGAAATTCGTGAAAAACTTCTCAAAACTATGTTCATTTTGCATATCCGGATCTGCTTCTTCCAGCTACGAAACATATCAAAGCTGAGGCATATGGTCTCACAGGAAGAGCTGGAGACGATCATTCATGCATTTGTTTCGTCTCGCCTGGATTATTGCAACAGCCTGTTCACCTGTCTCAATAAAAAGGAGCTAGCCCGTCTACAGTATGTGCAGAATTCAGCTGCTAGGCTCCTGACTCGCACCAACAGGAGAGCCCACATTACTCCAGTGCTAAAGTCTCTGCATTGGCTCCCTGTCGCCTTCAGAGTGAACTTTAAAATACTGGTGCTGACGTTCAGAGCGCTCCACGGTCAGGCGTCTGATTATATCCGCGACCTGATCCGGCCTTACACCACGGCCCGGAGTCTGAGGTCCGCGGGTCAGAACCTGTTCAACCTGTTGAACCAGAGGAGACCGATCCTTCAAGGCCGTAGCTCCCCGTCTCTGGAATGAACTGCCTCTGTCCCTGCGCTCCTTGGACTCTGAGGAGACGTTCAAGAGAGAACTAAAGACTTTCCTTTTCAAGCAAGCGTTTGAAAGCTAACTGGGGCAAGTGTGTAATGTTTTTCTGTTTTTAATGTTTTTCTGCAATGTGTATGTCTTTTTAATGTTTTTTGGGAAGCGCTTTGTGACTTTTGTCTGTGAAAGGCGCTATATAAATAAAGTTTACTTACTTACTTACTTGCTATGCACTGAAGTGACCTTTGACCTTTGAGAACATAGAGCTATGGATTGTTGTCGTCGCCATGGCAACGGAAATCATATTTACGCATTCGTCACATAAATACTCTTTTTTTTTTTAAACTAATTATATTGAATCACCACTTAGACTGTGGTGATGTCATAGACTGATGATGTCACAGACTGATGATGTCATAGATTGTGGTGATGTCACAGACTGTTGATGTCATAGACTCTGATGATGTCATAGACTGTGATGATGTCACAGACTGTGGTGATGTCATAGACTGTGGTGTTGTCGCACTGGCCGTAAGCGAACGTGGACACCACTAAATCCATATTTATAGACAGTGGACAGCAATCTTTTGTCCAAATTGCTCTTTTATTACTATTTCAATTGAAATTCATGGAAAAACTTGTCAAAACTCAGTTCATTTTACATATGCACTGAAGTGACCTTTGACCTTTGAGAACATACAGCTATGGATTGTTGTCGTCGCCATGGCAACGGAAATCATATTTACGCATTCGTCACATAAATACTCTTTTCTTTTTTCTTTTATTTAAAACTCATTACATTGAATGACCACATAGACTGTGGTGATGTCACAGACGGATGATGTCACAGACTGATGATGTCATAGACTCTGATGATGTCATAGACTGTGGTGATGCCACAGACTGTGGTGATGCCACAGACTGTGGTGATGTCATAGACTGTGGTAATGTCGCACTGGCCGTAAGCGAACGTGGACACCACTAAATCCATATTTATAGACAGTGGACAGCAATTTTTTGTCCAAATTGCTCTTTTATTACTTTTTCATTTGAAATTCGTGAAAAACTTGTCAAAACTCAGTTCATTTTGTATACGCACTGAAGTGACCTTTGACTTTTGAGAACATACAGCTATGGATTGTTGTCGTCGCCATGGCAACGGAAATTATATTTACGCATTCGTCACATAAATACTCTTTTTTTTAAACTAATTACATTGAATCACCACATAGACTGTGGTGATGTCACAGACTGATGATGTCACAGACTAATGATGTCATAGACTGTGATGGTGTCATAGACTGATGATGTCACAGACTGATGATGTCATAGATTGTGGTGATGTCACAGACTGATGATGTCATAGACTGTGATGATGTCATAGACTGTGATGATGTCATAGACTGATGATGTCACAGACTGATGATGTCAGATTGTGGTGATGTCACAGACTGATGATGTCACAGACTGTTGATGTCATAGACTCTGATGATGTCATAGACTGTGATGATGTCATAGACTATGATGATGTCATAGACTCTGATGATGTCATAGACTGTGATGATGTCACAGACTGTGGTGATGTCATAGACTGTGGTGTTGTCGCACTGGCCGTAAGCGAACGTGGACACCACTAAATCCATATTTATAGACAGTGGACAGCAATTTTTTGTCCAAATTGCTCTTTTATTACTTTTTCATTTGAAATTCGTGAAAAACTTGTCAAAACTCAGTTCATTTTGTATACGCACTGAAGTGACCTTTGACTTTTGAGAACATACAGCTATGGATTGTTGTCGTCGCCATGGCAACGGAAATTATATTTACGCATTCGTCACATAAATACTCTTTTTTTTAAACTAATTACATTGAATCACCACATAGACTGTGGTGATGTCACAGACTGATGATGTCACAGACTAATGATGTCATAGACTGTGATGGTGTCATAGACTGATGATGTCACAGACTGATGATGTCATAGATTGTGGTGATGTCACAGACTGATGATGTCATAGACTGTGATGATGTCATAGACTGTGATGATGTCATAGACTGATGATGTCACAGACTGATGATGTCAGATTGTGGTGATGTCACAGACTGATGATGTCACAGACTGTTGATGTCATAGACTCTGATGATGTCATAGACTGTGATGATGTCACAGACTGTGGTGATGTCATAGACTATGATGATGTCATAGACTCTGATGATGTCATAGACTGTGATGATGTCACAGACTGTGGTGATGTCATAGACTGTGGTGTTGTCGCACTGGCCGTAAGCGAACGTGGACACCACTAAATCCATATTTATAGACAGTGTACAGCAATTTTTTGTCTAAATTGCTCTTTTATTACTATTTCAATTGAGATTCATGAAAAACTTGTCAAATCTCAGTTCATTTTACAAGCACACTGAAGTGACCTTTGACCTTTGAGAACATAGAGCTATGGATTGTTGTTGTCGCCATGGCAACGGAAATTATATTTACGCATTCGTCACATAAATACTCTTTTTTTTCTTTTTAAAACTAATTACATTGAATTACCAAATAGACTGGTGATGTCACAGACAGATTATGTCACAGACTGATGATGTCATAGACTGTGATGATGTCACAGACTGATGATGTCACAGACTGATGATGTCATAAACTGTGATGATGTCATAGACTGATGATGTCACAGACTGATGATGTCATAGATTGTGGTGATGTCACAGACTGATGATGTCATAGACTCTGATGATGTCATAGACAGTGATGATGTCATAGACTGTGGTGATGTCGCACTGGCCGTAAGCGAACGTGGACACCACTAAATCCATATTTATAGACAGTGGACAGCAATTTTTTGTCTAAATTGATCTTTTATGCACTGAAGTGACCTTTGGCCTTTGAAAATATAGAGCTATGGATTGTTGTCGTCGCCATGGCAACGGAAATCATATTTACGCATTCGTCACATAAATATTCTTTTCTTTTTTATTTTTTTAACTAATTACATTGAATCACCACATAGACTGTGGTGATGTCACAGACTGATGATGTCACAGACTGATGATGTCATAGACTGTGATGATGTCATAGACTGATGATGTCACAGACTGATGATGTCATAGATTGTGGTGCTGTCACAGACTGATGATGTCATAGACTCTGATGATGTCATAGACAGTGATGATGTCACAGACTGTGGTGATGTCATAGACTGTGGTGATGTCGCACTGGTCCTAAGCGAACGTGGACACCACTAAATCCATATTTATAGACAGTGGACAGCAATTTTTTTGTCTAAATTGCTCTTTTATTACTCTTTCAATTGAAATTCGTGAAAAACTTGTCAAAACTCAGTTCATTTTGCATACACACTGAAGTGACCTTTGACCTTTGAGAACATACAGCTATGGATTGTTGTCGTCCACATGGCAACGGAACTTACATTTCCGCATTCGTGACATAAATACTCTTTTTTTAACTAATTACACTGAAATGAATGAAAATGCTTACAGCACCTCGTATTCCCAGGCCGTCTCCCATCCAAGTACTAACCAGGCCCGCACTTGCTTGGCTTCCGAGATCAGACGAGATCGGGCATTCTCAAGTTGGTATGGCCGTAAGCGAACATGGACACTACTAAATCCATATTTATAGACTGGACAGCATTTTTTTTGTCTAAATTGCTCTTTTATTACTATTTCAATTGAAATTCGTGGAAAAACTTGTCAAAACTCAGGTCATTTTCCATACGCACTGAGGTGACCTTTGACCTTTGAGAATATACAGCTATGGATTGTTGTCGTCGCCATGGCAACGGAAATTATATTTACGCATTCGTCACATAAATACTCTTTTTTTTAACTAATTACATTGAAATGAATGAAAATGCTTACAGCACCTGGTATTCCCAGGCCGTCTCCCATCCAAGTGCTAACCAGGACCGCACTTGCTTGGCTGCCGAGATCAGACGAGATCGGGCATTCTCAAGTTGGTATGGCCGTAAGCGAACGTGGACACCACTAAATCCATATTTATAGACAGTGGACAGCAATTTTTTGTCCAAATTGCTCTTTTATTACTATTTCAATTGAAATTCGTGGAAAAACTTGTCAAAACTCAGTTCATTTTGCATATGCACTGAAGTGACCTTTGACCTTTGAGAACATAGAGCTTTGGATTGTTGTCATCGCCATGGCAACGGAAATCATATTTACGCATTCGTCACATAAATACTTTTGCTTTTTCTTTTCTTTTTTTTTTACTAATTACATTGAATGACCACATAGACTGTGGTGATGTCAGAGACTGATGATGTCATAGACTGTGGTGATGTCACAGACTGATAATGTCACAGACTGATGATGTCATAGACTGTGGTGATGTCACATACTGATGATGTCATAGATTGTGGTGATGTCACAGACTGATGATGTCATAGACTGATGATGTCATAGATTGTGGTGATGTCACAGACTGATGATGTCATAGACTCTGATGATGTCATAGACAGTGATGATGTCACAGACTGTGGTGATGTCATAGACTGTGGTGATGTCGCACTGGTCCTAAGCGAACGTGGACACCACTAAATCCATATTTATAGACAGTGGACAGCAATTTTTTGTCTAAATTGCTCTTTTATTACTATTTCAATTGAAATTCGTGAAAAACTTGTCAAAACTCAGTTCATTTTGCATACGCACTGAAGTGACCTTTGACCTTTGAGAACATACAGCTATGGATTGTTGTCGTCGCCATGGCAACGGAAATTATATTTACGCATTCGTCACATAAATACTCTTTTTTTTTTAACTAATTACATTGAAATGAATGAAAATGCTTACAGCACCTGGTATTCCCAGGCCGTCTCCCATCCAAGTACTAACCAGGCCCGCACTTGCTTGGCTTCGGAGATCAGACGTGATCGGGCATTCTCAAGTTGGTATGGCCGTAAGCGAACGTGGACACCAGTAAATCCATATTTATAGACAGTGGACAGCAATTTTTTGTCTAAATTGCTCTTGTATTACAAATCCAATTGAAATTCGTGGAAAAACTTGTCAAAACTCAGTTCATTTTGCATACACACTGAAGTGACCTTTGACCTTTGAGAACATAGAGCTATGGATTGTTGTTGTCGCCATGGCAACGGAAATTATATTTACGCATTCGTCACATAAATACTCTTTTTTTTCTTTTTAAAACTAATTACATTGAATTACCAAATAGACTGTGGTGATGTCACAGACAGATGATGTCACAGACTGATGATGTCATAGACTGTGATGATGTCACAGACTGATGATGTCACAGACTGATGATGTCATAAACTGTGATGATGTCATAGACTGATGATGTCACAGACTGATGATGTCATAGATTGTGGTGATGTCACAGACAGATGATGTCACAAACTGATGATGTCATAGACTGTGATGATGTCACAGACTGATGATGTCACAGACTGATGATGTCATAGACTGTGATGATGTCACAGACTGATGATGTCACAGACTGATGATGTCATAAACTGTGATGATGTCATAGACTGATGATGTCACAGACTGATGATGTCATAGACAGTGATGATGTCGCAGACTGTGGTGATGTCATAGACTGTGGTGATGTCGCACTGGCCGTAAGCGAACGTGGACACCATTAAATCCATATTTATAGACAGTGGACAGCAATTTTTTGTCTAAATTGATCTTTTATGCACTGAAGTGACCTTTGGCCTTTGAAAATATAGAGCTATGGATTGTTGCCGTCGCCATGGCAACGGAAATCATATTTACGCATTCGTCACATAAATATTCTTTTCTTTTTTCTTTTTTTAACTAATTACATTGAATCACCACATAGACTGTGGTGATGTCACAGACTGATGATGTCACAGACTGATGATGTCATAGACTGTGATGATGTCATACACTGATGATGTCACAGACTGATGATGTCATAGATTGTGGTGATGTCACAGACTGATGATGTCATAGACTCTGATGATGTCATAGACAGTGATGATGTCACAGACTGTGGTGATGTCATAGACTGTGGTGATGTCGCACTGGTCCTAAGCGAACGTGGACACCACTAAATCCATATTTATAGACAGTGGACAGCAATTTTTTGTCTCAATTGCTCTTTTATTACTATTTCAATTGAAATTCGTGAAAAACTTGTCAAAACTCAGTTCATTTTGCATACACACTGAAGTGACGTTTGACCTTTGAGAACATACAGCTATGGATTGTTGTCGTCCACATGGCAACGGAACTTACATTTCCGCATTCGTGACATAAATACTCTTTTTTTAACTAATTACACTGAAATGAATGAAAATGCTTACAGCACCTGGTATTCCCAGGCCGTCTCCCATCCAAGTACTAACCAGGCCCGCACTTGCTTGGCTTCCGAGATCAGACGAGATCGGGCATTCTCAAGTTGGTATGGCCGTAAGCGAACATGGACACTACTAAATCCATATTTATAGACTGGACAGCATTTTTTTGTCTAAATTGCTCTTTTATTACTATTTCAATTGAAATTCGTGGAAAAACTTGTCAAAACTCAGGTCATTTTCTATACGCACTGAGGTGACCTTTGACCTTTGAGAACATAGGGCTATGGATTGTTGTTGTCGCCATGGCAACGGAAATTATATTTACGCATTCGTCACATAAATACTCTTTTTTTTTTCTTTTCTTTTACTAATTACATTGAATCACCACATAGACTGTGGTGATGTCACACACTGATGATGTCACAGACTGATGATGTCACAGACTGATGATGTCATAGACTGTGACGATGTCATAGACTGATGATGTCACAGACTGATGATGTCATAGACTCTGATGATGTCATAGACTGTGATGATGTCATAGACTGTGGTGATGTCACAGACTGTGGTGATGTCATAGACTGTGGTGATGTCGCACTGGCCGTAAGCGAACGTGGACACCACTAAATCCATATTTATAGACAGTGGACAGCAATTTTTTGTCTAAATTGCTCTTTTATTACTATTTCAATTGAAATTCGTGAAAAACTTGTCAAAACTCAGTTCATTTTGCATACGCACTGAAGTGACCTTTGACCTTTGAGAACATACAGCTATGGATTGTTGTCGTCGCCATGGCAACGGAAATCATATTTACACATTCGTCACATAAATACTCTTTTTTTTCTTTTTAAAACTAATTACATTGAATTACCAAATAGACTGTGGTGATGTCACAGACAGATGATGTCACAGACTGATGATGTCATAGACTGTGATGATGTCACAGACTGATGATGTCACAGACTGATGATGTCATAAACTGTGATGATGTCATAGACTGATGATGTCACAGACTGATGATGTCATAGATTGTGGTGATGTCACAGACTGATGATGTCATAGACTCTGATGATGTCATAGACAGTGATGATGTCGCAGACTGTGGTGATGTCATAGACTGTGGTGATGTCGCACTGGCCGTAAGCGAACGTGGACACCATTAAATCCAGATTTATAGACAGTGGACAGCAATTTTTTGTCTAAATTGATCTTTTATGCACTGAAGTGACCTTTGGCCTTTGAAAATATAGAGCTATGGATTGTTGCCGTCGCCATGGCAACGGAAATCATATTTACGCATTCGTCACATAAATATTCTTTTCTTTTTTCTTTTTTTAACTAATTACATTGAATCACCACATAGACTGTGGTGATGTCACAGACTGATGATGTCACAGACTGATGATGTCATAGACTGTGATGATGTCATACACTGATGATGTCACAGACTGATGATGTCATAGATTGTGGTGCTGTCACAGACTGATGATGTCATAGACTCTGATGATGTCATAGACAGTGATGATGTCACAGACTGTGGTGATGTCATAGACTGTGGTGATGTCGCACTGGTCCTAAGCGAACGTGGACACCACTAAATCCATATTTATAGACAGTGGACAGCAATTTTTTGTCTAAATTGCTCTTTTATTACTATTTCAATTGAAATTCGTGAAAAACTTGTCAAAACTCAGTTCATTTTGCATACACACTGAAGTGACCTTTGACCTTTGAGAACATACAGCTATGGATTGTTGTCGTCCACATGGCAACGGAACTTACATTTCCGCATTCGTGACATAAATACTCTTTTTTTAACTAATTACACTGAAATGAATGAAAATGCTTACAGCACCTGGTATTCCCAGGCCGTCTCCCATCCAAGTACTAACCAGGCCCGCACTTGCTTGGCTTCCGAGATCAGACGAGATCGGGCATTCTCAAGTTGGTATGGCCGTAAGCGAACATGGACACTACTAAATCCATATTTATAGACTGGACAGCATTTTTTTTGTCTAAATTGCTCTTTTATTACTATTTCAATTGAAATTCGTGGAAAAACTTGTCAAAACTCAGGTCATTTTCTATACGCACTGAGGTGACCTTTGACCTTTGAGAACATAGGGCTATGGATTGTTGTTGTCGCCATGGCAACGGAAATTATATTTACGCATTCGTCACATAAATACTCTTTTTTTTTTCTTTTCTTTTACTAATTACATTGAATCACCACATAGACTGTGGTGATGTCACACACTGATGATGTCACAGACTGATGATGTCACAGACTGATGATGTCATAGACTGTGACGATGTCATAGACTGATGATGTCACAGACTGATGATGTCATAGACTCTGATGATGTCATAGACTGTGATGATGTCATAGACTGTGGTGATGTCACAGACTGTGGTGATGTCATAGACTGTGGTGATGTCGCACTGGCCGTAAGCGAACGTGGACACCACTAAATCCATATTTATAGACAGTGGACAGCAATTTTTTGTCTAAATTGCTGTTTTATTACTATTTCAATTGAAATTCGTGAAAAACTTGTCAAAACTCAGTTCATTTTGCATACGCACTGAAGTGACCTTTGACCTTTGAGAACATACAGCTATGGATTGTTGTCGTCGCCATGGCAACGGAAATTATATTTACACATTCGTCACATAAATACTCTTTTTTTTTTTAACTAATTACATTGAAATGAATGAAAATGCTTACAGCACCTGGTATTCCCAGGCCGTCTCCCATCCAAGTGCTAACCAGGACCACACTTGCTTGGCTTCCGAGATCAGACGAGATCGGGCATTCTCAAGTTGGTATGGCCGTAAGCGGACGTGGACACCACTAAATCCATATTTATAGACAGTGGACAGCAATTTTTTGTCTAAATTGCTCTTGTATTACAAATCCAATTGACATTCGTGGAAAAACTTGTCAAAACTCAGTTCATTTTGCATATGCACTGAAGTGACCTTTGACCTTTGAGAACATAGAGCTTTGGATTGTTGTCATCGCCATGGCAACGGAAATCATATTTACGCATTCGTCACATAAATACTCTTTTCCTTTTTCTTTTCTTTTATTTTTACTAATTACATTGAATGACCACATAGACTGTGGTGATGTCAGAGACTGATGATGTCATAGACTGATGATGTCACAGACTGATGATGTCACAGACTGATGATGTCATAGATTGTGGTGATGTCACAGACTGATGATGTCACAGACTGATGATGTCATAGACTGTGATGATGTCATAGACTGATGATGTCACAGACTGATGATGTCATAGATTGTGGTGATGTCACAGACTGATGATGTCATAGACTCTGATGATGTCATAGACTGTGATGATGTCATAGATTGTGGTGATGTCACAGACTGATGATGTCATAGACTCTGATGATGTCATAGACTGTGATGATGTCACAGACTGTGGTGATGTCATAGACTGTGGTGATGTCGCACTGGCCGGAAACGAACGTGGACACCACTAAATCCATATTTATAGACAGTGGACAGCAATTTTTTGTCTAAATTGCTCTTTTATTACGATTTCAATTGAAATTCGTGGAAAAACTTGTCAGAACTGAGTTCATTTTGCATACTCACTGAAGTGACCGTTGACCTTTGAGAACATACAGCTATGGATTGTTGTCATCGCCATGGCAACGGAAATTATATTTACGCATTCGTCACATAAATACTCTTTTCCTTTTTCTTTTTTTTAAACGAATTACATTGAATCACCACATAGACTGTGGTGATGTCACAGACTGATGATGTCATAGATTGTGGTGATGTCACAGACTGATAATGTCATAGACTGATGATGTCATAGATTGTGGTGATGTCATAGACTGATGATGTCATAGACTCTGATGATGTCATAGACAGTGATGATGTCACAGACTGTGGTGATGTCATAGACTGTGGTGATGTCGCACTGGTCCTAAGTGAACGTGGACACCACTAAATCCATATTTATAGACAGTGGACAGCAATTTTTTGTCTAAATTGCTCTTTTATTTCTATTTCAATTGAAATTCGTGAAAAACTTGTCAAAACTCAGTTCATTTTGCATACGCACTGAAGTGACCTTTGACCTTTGAGAACATACAGCTATGGATTGTTGTCGTCGTCATGGCAACGGAAATTATATTTACACATTCGTCACATAAATACTCTTTTTTTTTTTAACTAATTACATTGAAATGAATGAAAATGCTTACAGCACCTGGTATTCCCAGGCCGTCTCCCATCCAAGTGCTAACAAGGACCGCACTTGCTTGGCTTCCGAGATCAGACGAGATCGGGCATTCTCAAGTTGGTATGGCCGTAAGCGGACGTGGACACCACTAAATCCATATTTATAGACAGTGGACAGCAATTTTTTGTCTAAATTGCTCTTGTATTACAAATCCAATTGAAATTCGTGGAAAAACTTGTCAAAACTCAGTTCATTTTGCATATGCACTGAAGTGACCTTTGACCTTTGAGAACATAGAGCTTTGGATTGTTGTCATCGCCATGGCAACGGAAATCATATTTACGCATTCGTCACATAAATACTCTTTTCCTTTGTCTTTTCTTTTATTTTTACTAATTACATTGAATGACCACATAGACTGTGGTGATGTCAGAGACTGATGATGTCATAGACTGATGATGTCACAGACTGATGATGTCACAGACTGATGATGTCATAGATTGTGGTGATGTCACAGACTGATGATGTCACAGACTGATGATGTCATAGACTGTGATGATGTCATAGACTGATGATGTCACAGACTGATGATGTCATAGATTGTGGTGATGTCACAGACTGATGATGTCATAGACTCTGATGATGTCATAGACTGTGATGATGTCATAGATTGTGGTGATGTCACAGACTGATGATGTCATAGACTCTGATGATGTCATAGACTGTGATGATGTCACAGACTGTGGTGATGTCATAGACTGTGGTGATGTCGCACTGGCCGGAAACGAACGTGGACACCACTAAATCCATATTTATAGACAGTGGACAGCAATTTTTTGTCTAAATTGCTCTTTTATTACGATTTCAATTGAAATTCGTGGGAAAAACTTGTCAGAACTGAGTTCATTTTGCATACTCACTGAAGTGACCGTTGACCTTTGAGAACATACAGCTATGGATTGTTGTCATCGCCATGGCAACGGAAATTATATTTACGCATTCGTCACATAAATACTCTTTTCCTTTTTCTTTTTTTTAAACGAATTACATTGAATCACCACATAGACTGTGGTGATGTCACAGACTGATGATGTCATAGATTGTGGTGATGTCACAGACTGATGATGTCATAGACTGATGATGTCATAGATTGTGGTGATGTCACAGACTGATGATGTCATAGACTCTGATGATGTCATAGACAGTGATGATGTCACAGACTGTGGTGATGTCATAGACTGTGGTGATGTCGCACTGGTCCTAAGTGAACGTGGACACCACTAAATCCATATTTATAGACAGTGGACAGCAATGTTTTGTCTAAATTGCTTTTATTTCTATTTCAATTGAAATTCGTGAAAAACTTGTCAAAACTCAGTTCATTTTGCATACGCACTGAAGTGACCTTTGACCTTTGAGAACATACAGCTATGGATTGTTGTCATCGCCATGCCAACGGAAATTATATTTACGCATTCGTGACATAAATACTCTTTTTTTTTTCTTTTCTTTTACTAATTACATTGAATCACCACATAGACTGTGGTGATGTCACACACTGATGATGTCACAGACTGATGATGTCACAGACTGATGATGTCATAGACTGTGGTGACGTCACAGACTGATGATGTCACAGACTGATGATGTCATAGACTCTGATGATGTCACAGACTGTGGTGATGTCATAGACTGTGGTGTTGTCGCACTGGCCGTGAGCGAACGTGGACACTACTAAATCCATATTTATAGACAGTGGACAGCAATTTTTTGTCTAAATTGCTCTTTTATTACTATTTCAATTGAAATTCGTGAAAAACTTGTCAAAACTCAGTTCATTTTGCATACGCACTGAAGTGACCTTTGACCTTTGAGAATATACAGCTATGGATTGTTGTCGTCGCCATGGCAACGGAAATTATATTTACGCATTTGTCACATAAATACTCTTTTTTTTAACTAATTACATTGAAATGAATGAAAATGCTTACAGCACCTGGTATTCCCAGGCCGTCTCCCATCCAAGTGCTAACCAGGACCGCACTTGCTTGGCTTCCGAGATCAGACGAGATCGGGCATTCTCAAGTTGGTATGGCCGTAAGCGAACGTGGACACCACTAAATCCATATTTATAGACAGTGGACAGCAATTTTTTGTCTAAATTGCTCTTGTATTACAAATCCAATTGAAATTCGTGGAAAAACTTGTCAAAACTCAGTTCATTTTGCATACACACTGAAGTGACCTTTGACCTTTGAGAACATAGAGCTATGGATTGTTGTTGTCGCCATGGCAATGGAAATTATATTTACGCATTCGTCACATAAATACTCTTTTTTTTCTTTTTAAAACTAATTACATTGAATTACCAAATAGACTGTGGTGATGTCACAGACAGATGATGTCACAGACTGATGATGTCATAGACTGTGATGATGTCACAGACTGATGATGTCACAGACTGATGATGTCATAAACTGTGATGATGTCATAGACTGATGATGTCACAGACTGATGATGTCATAGATTGTGGTGATGTCACAGACTGATGATGTCATAGACTCTGATGATGTCATAGACAGTGATGATGTCGCAGACTGTGGTGATGTCGCACTGGCCGTAAGCGAACGTGGACACCACTAAATCCATATTTATAGACAGTGGACAGCAATTTTTTGTCTAAATTGATCTTTTATGCACTGAAGTGACCTTTGGCCTTTGAAAATATAGAGCTATGGATTGTTGCCGTCGCCATGGCAACGGAAATCATATTTACGCATTCGTCACATAAATATTCTTTTCTTTTTTATTTTTTTAACTAATTACATTGAATCACCACATAGACTGTGGTGATGTCACAGACTGATGATGTCACAGACTGATGATGTCATAGACAGTGATGATGTCATAGACTGATGATGTCACAGACTGTGGTGATGTCATAGACTGTGGTGATGTCGCACTGGTCGTAAGCGAACGTGGACACCACTAAATCCATATTTATAGACAGTGGACAGATATTTTTTGTCTAAATTGCTCTTTTATTACTATTTCAATTGAAATTCGTGGAAAAACTTGTCAAAACTCAGTTCATTTTGCATACGCACTGAAGTGACCTTTGACCTTTGAGAACATACAGCTTTGGATTGTTGTCATCGCCATGGCAACGGAAATCATATTTACGCATTCGTTACATAAATCCTCTTTTCCTTTTTCTTTTCTTTTTTTTTACTAATTACATTGAATGACCACATAGACTGTGGTGATGTCAGAGACTGATGATGTCATAGACTGATGATGTCACAGACTGATGATGTCACAGACTGATGATGTCATAGATTGTGGTGATGTCACAGACTGATGATGTCATAGACTCTGATGATGTCATAGACTGTGATGATGTCATAGATTGTGGTGATGTCACAGACTGATGATGTCATAGACTCTGATGATGTCATAGACTGTGATGATGTCATAGATTGTGGTGATGTCACAGACTGATGATGTCATAGACTCTGATGATGTCATAGACTGTGATGATGTCACAGACTGTGGTGATGTCATAGACTGTGGTGATGTCGCACTGGCCGGAAACGAACGTGGACACCACTAAATCCATATTTATAGACAGTGGACAGCAATTTTTTGTCTAAATTGCTCTTTTATTACTATTTCAATTGAAATTCGTGGAAAAACTTGTCAGAACTGAGTTCATTTTGCATACGCACTGAAGTGACCGTTGACCTTTGAGAACATACAGCTATGGATTGTTGTCATCGCCATGGCAACGGAAATTATATTTACGCATTCGTCACATAAATACTCTTTTCCTTTTTCTTTTTTTTAAACGAATTACATTGAATCACCACATAGACTGTGGTGATGTCACAGACTGATGATGTCATAGATTGTGGTGATGTCACAGACTGATGATGTCATAGACTGATGATGTCATAGATTGTGGTGATGTCACAGACTGATGATGTCATAGACTCTGATGATGTCATAGACAGTGATGATGTCACAGACTGTGGTGATGTCATAGACTGTGGTGATGTCGCACTGGTCCTAAGTGAACGTGGACACCACTAAATCCATATTTATAGACAGTGGACAGCAATTTTTTTGTCTAAATTGCTCTTTTATTACTATTTCAATTGAAGTTCGTGAAAAACTTGTCAAAACTCAGTTAATTTTGCATATGCACTGAAGTGACCTTTGACCTTTGAGAACATACAGCTATGGATTGTTGTCATCGCCATGGCAACGGAAATTATATTTACGCATTCGTCACATAAATACTCTTTTTTTTTTAAACTAATTACATTGAAATGAATGAAAATGCTTACAGCACCTGGTATTCCCAGGCCGTCTCCCATCCAAGTACTAACCAGGCCCGGGCATTCTCAAGTTGGTATGGCCGTAAGCGAACGTGGACACCACTAAATCCATATTTATAGACAGTGGACAGCAATTTTTTGTCTAAATTGCTCTTTTATTACTATTTCAATTGAAATTCGTGAAAAACTTGTCAAAACTCAGTTCATTTTGCATACGCACTGAAGTGACCTTTGACCTTTGAGAACATACAGCTATGGATTGTTGTCGTCGCCATGGCAACGGAAATTATATTTACACATTCGTCACATAAATACTCTTTTTTTTTTTAACTAATTACATTGAAATGAATGAAAATGCTTACAGCACCTGGTATTCCCAGGCCGTCTCCCATCCAAGTGCTAACCAGGACCGCACTTGCTTGGCTTCCGAGATCAGACGAGATCGGGCATTCTCAAGTTGGTATGGCCGTAAGCGGACGTGGACACCACTAAATCCATATTTATAGACAGTGGACAGCAATTTTTTGTCTAAATTGCTCTTGTATTACAAATCCAATTGAAATTCGTGGAAAAACTTGTCAAAACTCAGTTCATTTTGCATATGCACTGAAGTGACCTTTGACCTTTGAGAACATAGAGCTTTGGATTGTTGTCATCGCCATGGCAACGGAAATCATATTTACGCATTCGTCACATAAATACTCTTTTCCTTTTTCTTTTCTTTTATTTTTACTAATTACATTGAATGACCACATAGACTGTGGTGATGTCAAAGACTGATGATGTCATAGACTGTGGTGATGTCACAGACTGATGATGTCATAGATTGTGGTGATGTCACAGACTGATGATGTCATAGACTGATGATGTCATAGATTGTGTTGATGTCACAGACTGATGATGTCATAGACTCTGATGATGTCATAGACAGTGATGATGTCACAGACTGTGGTGATGTCATAGACTGTGGTGATGTCGCACTGGTCCTAAGTGAACGTGGACACCACTAAATCCATATTTATAGACAGTGGACAGCAATTTTTTGTCTAAATTGCTCTTTTATTACTATTTCAATTGAAGTTCGTGAAAAACTTCTCAAAACTCAGTTCATTTTGCGTACGCACTGAAGTAACTTTTAACCTTTGAGAACATACAGCTATGGATTGTTGTCGTCGCCATGGCAACGGAAATTATATTTACGCATTCGTGACATAAATACTCTTTTTTTTTCTTTTCTTTTACTAATTACATTGAATTACCAAATAGACTGTGGTGATGTCACAGACTGATGATGTCACAGACTGATGATGTCATAGACTGTGATGATGTCACAGACTGATGATGTCATAGACTGTGATGATGTCATAGACTGTGATGATATCACAGACTGATGATGTCATAGACTGTGATGATGTCATAGATTGATGATGTCACAGAATGATGATGTCATAGATTGTGGTGATGTCACAGACTGATGATGTCATAGACTCTGATGATGTCATAGACAGTGATGATGTCACAGACTGTGGTGATGTCGCACTGGCCGTAAGCGAACGTGGACACCACTAAATCCATATTTATAGACAGTGGACAGCAATTTTTTGTCTAAATTGATCTTTTATGCACTGAAGTGACCTTTGGCCTTTGAGAATATAGAGCTATGGATTGTTGTCGTCGCCATGGCAACGGAAATCATATTTACGCATTCGTCACATAAATACTCTTTTCTTTTTTTCTTTTTTTAACTAATTACATTGAATCACCACATAGACTGTGGTGATGTCACAGACTGATGATGTCACAGACTGATGATGTCATAGACTGTGATGATGTCATAGACTGATGATGTCACAGACTGATGATGTCATAGATTGTGGTGCTGTCACAGACTGATGATGTCATAGACTCTAATGATGTCATAGACAGTGATGATGTCACAGACTATGGTGAAATCATAGACTGTGGTGATGTCGCACTGGTCGTAAGCGAACGTGGACACCACTAAATCCATATTTATAGACAGTGGACAGCAATTTTTTGTCTAAATTGCTGTTTTATTACTATTTCAATTGAAATTCGTGAAAAACTTGTCAAAACTCACTTAATTTTGCGTACGCACTGAAGTGACCTTTGACCTTTGAGAACATACAGCTATGGATTGTTATCGTCGCCATGGCAACGGAAATTATATTTACGCATTCGTCACATAAATACTCTTTTTTTTTTAACTAATTACATTGAAATGAATGAAAATGCTTACAGCACCTGGTATTCCCAGGCCGTCTCCCATCCAAGTACTAACCAGGCCCGCACTTGCTTGGCTTCCGCGATCAGACGAGATCGGGCATTCTCAAGTTGGTATGGCCGTAAGCGAACGTGGACACTACTAAATCCATATTTATAGACTGGACAGCAATTTTTTGTCTAAATTGCTCTTTTATTACTATTTCAACTGAAATTCGTGGAAAAACTTGTCAAAACTCAGTTCATTTTGCATACGCACTGAAGTTCAATTCAATTCAATTCAATTTATTTTTGTATAGCCCAAAATCACAACAAGAGTTATCTCGGCGGACTTCACAAAATTGTTGATTAATAAAGCAGAAGAAACATTCATAAAACAAAAATACAGAATGTTCAACAACAAGCAGGCAAATGGATGATTGTCCCAGCATCTCCTGTCCTTAGACCCTCCATCTCGACAAAGAAAAACTCCGAAAAACCCAATGGGAAAACGGAGAAACCTCGAGGAGAACCACAGTGAAGGAGAGATCCTACTCCTAAGGACGGACAGGCAGATGAAACTACTAATCTAGCAGGACGAGGACAGTTATCCCCAGGATAGGGAAGGAGAGGAGGGGTCCAAGTCCTCGACACTAGGGGGCAGCAGCGGTCCAAACTGGAACAGCAGCATCTGAAACAGTTACACTCCCCAAAAGGGGAGTGGGACAAGGGACAACATGTGAATAGCAAAGAACAGACTACGAATGAACTAGTAATTGAATATTCTTAACAGTAGGAGGAGAAAAAGTAGGAGAAACCAGAGGACAGTGCTCAAGTTGCCATAGTTTCCCCAGTAATATATCTCCTAGAGCAGCTTAACTAGGCCTATGGGTTTAGTTTCTGTTCCTAACTGACCTGACCATAAGCTGATTCAAAGAGGAACGTTTTGAGCCTAATCTTAAATGTAGAGACTGTGTCAGCTTCTTTGACATGAGCAGGGAGCTGATTCCACAACAAGGGTGCTTGGTACCTAAAAGCTCTACCTCCTAAAGTACTTTTAGCGACTCTAGGAACCACCAATAGTGCAGCATTTTGAGAGCGGAGTGAACGGTTAGGATGATAAGGTACAATTTCATCTTTAATGTAGGAAGGGGCCATGTCATTTACAGCTTTATAGGTTAGAAGAAGAATTTTAAATTTTACTCTAAACTCAACCGGAAGCCAATGAAGATTTTTTAATACTGGCGTAATGTGCTCTCGTTTTTTAGTACCTGTTAGTACTCTTGCTGCTGCATTTTGAACCAATTGAAGGCGTTTTATAGAGCTTTTAGGGCAAGCTGCAAGCAGGGAGTTACAGTAGTCTAACCTCGAAGTGACAAAAGCATGGACAAGTTTTTCAGCATAATTTTTTGGCAGTACATTTCTAATTTTGGCTATATTGCGTAAATGAAAATAAGCCGTTTTACAGACATGGCTTATGTGTGCTTTAAATGAGAGCTCTTGATCAAATAGGACTCCAAGATTTCTTACAGTGGAGCTGGAGGCTACACTGACATTGTCCAATGTGATTATCTGCTCAGTTAGAGAGTCAAACTTTACATCGAGCCCAGCTTCAGGCCGGGACAAAACCACAATAGAGTCTCGTAAGTGTTTAGGGCCTAATAGAATGACTTCAGTTTTTTCAGGGTTAAGAAGTAAATAATTAAAGGTCATCCATGTTTTTATGTCCCTCACACAGTCACAAAGACTGTGATGATGTCATAGACTGATGATGTCACAGACTGATGATGTCATAGATTGTGGTGATGTCACAGACTGATGATGTCATAGACTCTGATGATGTCATAGACTGTGATGATGTCATAGACTGTGGTGATGTCACAGACTGTGGTGATGTCATAGACTGTGGTGATGTCGCACTGGCCGTAAGCGAACGTGGACACCACTAAATCCATATTTATAGACAGTGGACAGCAATTTTTTGTCTAAATTGCTCTTTTATTACTATTTCAATTGAAATTCGTGAAAAACTTGTCAAAACTCAGTTCATTTTGCATACACACTGAAGTGACCTTTGACCTTTAAGAACATACAGCTATGGATTGTTATCGTCGCCATGGCAACGGAAATTATATTTACTCATTCGTCACATAAATACCCGTTTCTTTTTTCTAAAACTAATTACACTGAATCACCACATAGACTGTGGTGATGTCACACACGGATGATGTCACAGACTGATGATGTCATAGACTGTGGTGATGTCACAGACTGATGATGTCACAGACTGATGATGTCATAGACTGTGATGATGTCATAGACTGATGAAGGCACAGACTGATGATGTCATAGATTGTGGTGATGTCACAGACTGATGATGTCACAGACTGATGATGTCATAGACTCTGATGATGTCATAGACTGTGATGATGTCACAGACTGTGGTGATGTCACAGACTGATGATGTCATAGACTGTGATGATGTCACAGACTGTGGTGATGTTATAGACTGTGGTGATGTCGCACTGGCCGTAAGCGAACGTGGACACCACTAAATCCATATTTATAGACAGTGGACAGCAATTTTGTGTCTAAATTGCTCTTTTATTACGATTTTAATTGAAATTCGTGAAAAACTTGTCAAAACTCAGTTCATATTGCATATGCACTGAAGTGACCTTTGACCTTTGAGAACATAGAGTTATGGATTGTTGTCGTCGCCATGGCAACGGAAATTACATTTACTCATTCGTCACATATATACTCTTTTTTTTTAACTAATTACATTGAATCACCACATACACTATGGTGATGTCACAGACTGATGATGTCACAGACTGATGAAGTCATAGACTGTGGTGATGTCACAGACTGATGATGTCATAGACTGTGGTGATGTCACAGACTGATGATGTCACAGACTGATGATGTCATAGACTGTGATGATGTAATAGACTGATGATGTCACAGACTGATGATGTCATAGATTGTGGTGATGTCACAGACTGTGGTGATGTCATAGACTCTGATGATGTCATAGACTCTGATGATGTCACAGACTGTGGTGATGTCATAGACTGTGGTGTTGTCGCACTGGCCGTGAGCGAACGTGGACACCACTAAATCCATATTTATAGACAGTGGACAGCAATTTTTTGTCTAAATTGATCTTTTATGCACTGAAGTGACCTTTGGCCTTTGAGAATATAGAGCTATGGATTGTTTTCGTCGCCATGGCAACGGGAATCATATTTACGCATTCGTCACATAAATACTCTTTTCTTTTTTCTTTTTTAAACTAATTACATTGAATCACCACGTAGACTGTGGTGATGTCACAGACTGATGATGTCATAGACAGTGATGATGTCACAGACTGTGGTGATGTCATAGACTGTGGTGATGTCGCACTGGTCGTAAGCGAACGTGGACACCACTAAATCCATATTTATAGACAGTGGACAGCAATTTTTTGTCTAAATTGCTCTTTTATTACTATTTCAATTGAAATTCGTGGAAAAACTTGTCAAAACTCAGTTCATTTTGCATACGCACTGAAGTGACCTTTGACCTGTGAGAACATACAGCTATGGATTGTTGTCGTCGCCATGGCAACGGAAATTATATTTACGCATTCGTCACATAAATACTCTTTTTTTAACTAATTACATTGAAATAAATGAAAATGCTTACAGCACCTGGTATTCCCAGGCCGTCTCCCATCCAAGTACTAACCAGGCCCGCACTTGCTTGGCTTCCGAGATCAGACGAGATCAGGCATTCTCAAGTTGGTATGGCCGTAAGCGAACGTGGACACCACTAAATCCATATTTATAGACAGTGGACAGCAATTTTTTGTCTAAATTGCTCTTTTATCACTATTTCAATTGAAATTCGTGAAAAACTTGTCAAAACTCAGTTCATTTTGCATACACACTGAAGTGACCTTTGACCTTTAAGAACATACAGCTATGGATTGTTGTCGTCGCCATGGCAACGGAAATTATATTTACGCATTCGTCACATAAATACTCTTTTTTTCTTTTTAAAACTAATTACATTGAATTACCAAATAGACTGTGGTGATGTCACAGACTGATGATGTCATAGACTGTGATGATGTCACAGACTGATGATGTCACAGACTGTGAGGATGTCATAGACTGATGAGGTCACAGACTGATGATGTCATAGATTGTGGTGATGTCACAGACTGATGATGTCATAGACTCTGATGATGTCATAGACAGTGATGATGTCACAGACTGTGGTGATGTTATAGACTGTGGTGATGTCGCACTGGCCGTAAGCGAACGTGGAAACCACTAAATCCATATTTATAGACAGTGGACAGCAATTTTTTGTCTAAATTGATCTTTTATGCACTGAAGTGACCTTTGGTCTTTGAGAATATAGAGCTATGGATTGTTGTCGTCGCCATGGCAACGGAAATTATATTTACGCATTCGTCACATAAATACTCTTTTCTTTTTTATTTTTTTAACTAATTACATTGAATCACCACATAGACTGTGGTGATGTCACAGACTGATGATGTCACAGACTGATGATGTCATAGACAGTGATGATGTCACAGACTGTGGTGATGTCATAGACTGTGGTGATGTCGCACTGGACGTAAGCGAACGTGGACACCACTAAATCCATATTTATAGACAGTGGACAGCAATTTTGTGTCTAAATTGCTCTTTTATTACGATTTCAATTGAAATTCGTGAAAAACTTGTCAAAACTCAGTTCATATTGCATATGCACTGAAGTGACCTTTGACCTTTGAGAACATAGAGTTATGGATTGTTGTCGTCGCCATGGCAACGGAAATTACATTTACTCATTCGTCACATATATACTCTTTTTTTTAACTAATTACATTGAATCACCACATACACTATGGTGATGTCACAGACTGATGATGTCATAGACTGTGGTGATGTCACAGACTGATGATGTCACAGACTGATGATGTCATAGACTGTGATGATGTAATAGACTGATGATGTCACAGACTGATGATGTCATAGATTGTGGTGATGTCACAGACTGATGATGTCATAGACTCTGATGATGTCATAGACTCTGATGATGTCACAGACTGTGGTGATGTCATAGACTGTGGTGTTGTCGCACTGGCCGTGAGCGAACGTGGACACCACTAAATCCATATTTATAGACAGTGGACAGCAATTTTTTGTCTAAATTGATCTTTTATGCACTGAAGTGACCTTTGGCCTTTGAGAATATAGAGCTATGGATTGTTTTCGTCGCCATGGCAACGGAAATCATATTTACGCATTCGTCACATAAATACTCTTTTCTTTTTTCTTTTTTAAACTAATTACATTGAATCACCACGTAGACTGTGGTGATGTCACAGACTGATGATGTCATAGACAGTGATGATGTCACAGACTGTGGTGATGTCATAGACTGTGGTGATGTCGCACTGGTCGTAAGCGAACGTGGACACCACTAAATCCATATTTATAGACAGTGGACAGATATTTTTTGTCTAAATTGCTCTTTTATTACTATTTCAATTGAAATTCGTGGAAAAACTTGTCAAAACTCAGTTCATTTTGCATACGCACTGAAGTGACCTTTGACCTGTGAGAACATACAGCTATGGATTGTTGTCGTCGCCATGGCAACGGAAATTATATTTACGCATTCATCACATAAATACTCTTTTTTTTAACTAATTACATTGAAATAAATGAAAATGCTTACAGCACCTGGTATTCCCAGGCCGTCTCCCATCCAAGTACTAACCAGGCCCGCACTTCCTTGGCTTCCGAGATCAGACGAGATCAGGCATTCTCAAGTTGGTATGGCCGTAAGCGAACGTGGACACCACTAAATCCATATTTATAGACAGTGGACAGCAATTTTTTGTCTAAATTGCTCTTTTATCACTATTTCAATTGAAATTCGTGAAAAACTTGTCAAAACTCAGTTCATTTTGCATACACACTGAAGTGACCTTTGACCTTTAAGAACATACAGCTATGGATTGTTGTCGTCGCCATGGCAACGGAAATTATATTTACGCATTCGTCACATAAATACTCTTTTTTTCTTTTTAAAACTAATTACATTGAATTACCAAATAGACTGTGGTGATGTCACAGACTGATGATGTCACAGACTGATGATGTCATAGATTGTGGTGATGTCACAGACTGATGATGTCATAGACTCTGATGATGTCATAGACAGTGATGATGTCACAGACTGTGGTGATGTTATAGACTGTGGTGATGTCGCACTGGCCGTAAGCGAACGTGGACACCACTAAATCCATATTTATAGACAGTGGACAGCAATTTTTTGTCTAAATTGATCTTTTATGCACTGAAGTGACCTTTGGTCTTTGAGAATATAGAGCTATGGATTGTTGTCGTCGCCATGGCAACGGAAGTTATATTTACGCATTCGTCACATAAATACTCTTTTCTTTTTTATTTTTTTAACTAATTACATGGAATCACCACATAGACTGTGGTGATGTCACAGACTGATGATGTCACAGACTGATGATGTCATAAACTGTGGTGATGTCACAGACTGATGATGTCACAGACTGATGATGTCACAGGCTGATGATGTCATAGACTGATGATGTCATAGACCGTGGTGATGTCACAGACTGATGATGTCACAGACTGATGATGTCACAGGCTGATGATGTGATAGACTGATGATGTCACAGACTGATGATGTCATAGACTGTGGTGATGTCACAGACTGATGATGTCACAGACTGATGATGTCATAGATTGTGGTGATGTCACAGACTGTTGATGTCATAGACTCTGATGATGTCATAGACTGTGATGATGTCACAGACTTTGGTGATGTCATAGACTGTGGTGTTGTCGCACTGGCCGTGACCGAACGTGGACACTACTAAATCCATATTTATAGACAGTGGACAGCAATTTTTTGTCTAAATTGCTCTTTTATTACTATTTCAATTGAAATTCGTGGAAAAACTCATTTCATTTTGCATACGCACTGAAGTGATCTTTGACCTTTGAGAACATACAGCTATGGATTGTTGTCGTCGCCATGGCAACGGAAATTATATTTACGCATTCATCACATAAATACTCTTTTTTTTTTTTTTAACTAATTACATTGAAATGAATGAAAATGCTTACAGCACCTGGTGGTTCCATGCGGTCTCCCATCCAAGTACTAACCAGGCCCGCACTTGCTTGGCTTTCGAGATCAGACGAGATCGGGCATTCTCAAGTTGGTATGGCCGTAAGCGAACGTGGACACCACTAAATCCATATTTATAGACAGTGGACAGCAATTTTTTATCTAAATTGCTCTTTTGTTACTATTTCAATTGAAATTCGTGAAAAACTTGTCAAAACTCAGTTCATTTTGCATACACACTGAAGTGACCTTTGACCTTTAAGAACATACAGCTATGGATTGTTGTCATCGCCATGGCAACGGAAATTATATTTACACATTCGTCACATAAATACTCTTTTTTTCCTTTTTTTTAACTAATTACATTGAATCACCACATAGACTGTGGTGATGTCACAGACTGATGATGTCACAGACTGATGATGTCATAAACTGTGGTGATGTCACAGACTGATGATGTCACAGACTGATGATGTCACAGGCTGATGATGTCATAGACTGATGATGTCATAGACCGTGGTGATGTCACAGACTGATGATGTCACAGACTGATGATGTCACAGACTGATGATGTCACAGGCTGATGATGTGATAGACTGATGATGTCACAGACTGATGATGTCATAGATTGTGGTGATGTCACAGACTGATGATATCACAGACTGATGATGTCATAGACTGTGATAAATTGCTCTTTTATTACTATTTCAATTGAAATTCGTGAAAAACTTGTCAAAACTCAGTTCATTTTGCATACGCACTGAAGTGACCTTTGACCTTTGAGAACATACAGCTATGGATTGTTGTCGTCGCCATGGCAACGGAAATTATATTTACGCATTCGTCACATAAATACTCTTTTTTTTAACTAATTACATTGAAATGAATGAAAATGCTTACAGCACCTGGTATTCCCAGGCCGTCTCCCATCCAAGTACTAACCAGGACCGCACTTGCTTGGCTTTCGAGATCAGACGAGATTGGGCATTCTCAAGTTGGTATGGCCGTAAGCGAACGTGGACACCACTAAATCCATATTTATAGACAGTGGACAGCAATTTTTTGTCTAAATTGCTCTTGTATTACAAATCCAATTGAAATTCGTGGAAAAACTTGTCAAAACTCAGTTCATTTTGCATACACACTGAAGTGACCTTTGACCTTTGAGAACATAGAGCTATGGATTGTTGGTGTCGCCATGGCAACGGAAATTATATTTACGCATTCGTCACATACTCTTTTTTTTTCTTTTTAAAACTAATTACATTGAATTACCAAATAGACTGTGGTGATGTCACAGACAGATGATGTCACAGACTGATGATGTCATAGACTGTGATGATGTCACAGACTGATGATGTCACAGACTGATGATGTCATAAACTGTGATGATGTCATAGACTGATGATGTCACAGACTGATGATGTCATAGATTGTGGTGATGTCACAGACTGATGATGTCATAGACTCTGATGATGTCATAGACAGTGATGATGTCGCAGACTGTGGTGATGTCGCACTGGCCGTAAGCGAACGTGGACACCACTAAATCCATATTTATAGACAGTGGACAGCAATTTTTTGTCTAAATTGATCTTTTATGCACTGAAGTGACCTTTGGCCTTTGAAAATATAGAGCTATGGATTGTTGTCGTCGCCATGGCAACGGAAATCATATTTACGCATTCGTCACATAAATATTCTTTTCTTTTTTATTTTTTTAACTAATTACATTGAATCACCACATAGACTGTGTTGATGTCACAGACTGATGATGTCATAGACTGATGATGTCATAGACTGTGATGATGTCACAGACTGATGATGTCACAGACTGATGATGTCATAAACTGTGATGATGTCATAGACTGATGATGTCACAGACTGATGATGTCATAGATTGTGGTGCTGTCACAGACTGATGATGTCATAGACAGTGATGATGTCACAGACTGTGGTGATGTCACAGACTGTGGTGATGTCATAGACTGATGATGTCCTAGACTGTGATGATGTCACAGACTGATGATGTCACAGACTGATGATGTCATAAACTGTGATGATGTCATAGACTGATGATGTCACAGACTGATGATGTCATAGATTGTGGTGCTGTCACAGACTGATGATGTCATAGACTCTGATGATGTCACATACTGTGGTGATGTCATAGACTGTGGTGATGTCGCACTGGTCCTAAGCGAACGTGGACACCACTAAATCCATATTTATAGACAGTGGACAGCAATTTTTTGTCTAAATTGCTCTTTTATTACTATTTCAATTGAAATTCGTGAAAAACTTGTCAAAACTCAGTTCATTTTGCATACACACTGAAGTGACCTTTGACCTTTGAGAACATAGAGTTATGGATTGTTGTCGTCGCCATGGCAACGGAAATTATATTTACTAATTCGTCACATATATATACTCTTTTTTTTTAAACTAATTACATTGAATCACCACTTAGACTGTGGTGATGTCACAGACTGATGATGTCACAGACTGATGATGTCATGGACTGTGGTGATGTCACAGACTGATGATGTCACAGACTGATGATGTCAAAGACTGATGATGTCATAGACTGTGGTGATGTCACAGACTGATGATGTCACAGACTGATGATGTCATAGACTGTGATGATGTCATAGACTGATGATGTCACAGACTGATGATGTCATAGATTGTGGTGATGTCAGACTGATGATGTCATAGACTCTGATGATGTCATAGACTGATGATGATGTCACAGACTGTGATGATGTCATAGACTGGTGATGTCGCACTGGCCGGAAACGAACGTGGACACCACTAAATCCATATTTATAGACAGTGGACAGCAATTTTTTGTCTAAATTGATATTTTATGCACTGAAGTGACCTTTGACCTTTGAAAATATAGAGCTATGGATTGTTGTCGTCGCCATGGCAACGGAACTTACATTTACGCATTCGTGACATAAATACTCTTTTTTTAACTAATTACACTGAAATGAATGAAAATGCTTACAGCACCTGGTATTCCCAGGCCGTCTCCCATCCAAGTACTAACCAGGCCCGCACTTGCTTGGCTTCCGAGATCAGACGAGATCGGGCATTCTCAAGTTGGTATGGCCGTAAGCGAACATGGACACTACTAAATCCATATTTATAGACTGGACAGCATTTTTTTGTCTAAATTGCTCTTTTATTACTATTTCAATAGAAATTTGTGAAAAACTTGTCAAAACTCAGTTCATTTTGCATACACACTGAAGTGACCTTTGACCTTTGAGAACATACAGCTATGGATTGTTGTCGTCCACATGGCAACGGAACTTACATTTACGCATTCGTGACAAAAATACTCTTTTTTTAACTAATTACACTGAAATGAATGAAAATGCTTACAGCACCTGGTATTCCCAGGCCGTCTCCCATCCAAGTTCTAACCAGGACCGCACTTGCTTGGCTTCCGAGATCAGACGAGATCGGGCATTCTCAAGTTGGTATGGCCGTAAGCGAACGTGGACACCACTAAATCCATATTTATAGACAGTGGACAGCAATTTTTTGTCTAAATTGCTCTTGTATTACTAATCCAATTGAAATTCGTGGAAAAACTTGTCAAAACTCAGTTCATTTTGCATACGCACTGAAGTGACCTTTGACCTTTGAGAACATAGAGCTTTGGATTGTTGTCATCGCCATGGCAACGGAAATCATATTTACGCATTCGTCACATAAATACTCTTTTCCTTTTTCTTTTCTTTTTTTTTACTAATTACATTGAATGACCACATAGACTGTGGTGATGTCAGAGACTGATGATGTCATAGACTGTGGTGATGTCACAGACTGATGATGTCACAGACTGATGATGTCATAGACTGTGATGATGTCCTAGACTGATGATGTCACAGACTGATGATGTCATAGATTGTGGTGATGTCACAGACTGATGATGTCATAGACTCTGATGATGTCATAGACTGTGATGATGTCATAGACTGTGGTGATGTCACAGACTGTGGTGATGTCATAGACTGTGGTGATGTCGCACTGGCCGTAAGCGAACGTGGACACCACTAAATCCATATTTATAGACAGTGGACAGCAATTTTTTGTCTAAATTGCTCTTTTATTAATATTTCTATTGAAATTTGTGGAAAAACTTGTCAAAACTCAGTTCATTTTGCATACACACTGAAGTGACCTTTAACCTTTGAGAACATACAGCTATGGATTGTTATCGTCGCCATGGCAACGGAAATTATATTTACGCATTCGTCACATAAATACTCTTTTCTTTTTTCTTTTGTTTAAACTAATTACATTGAATCACCACATAGACTGTGGTGATGTCACAGACGGATGATGTCACACACTGATGATGTCACAGACTGATGATGTCCTAGACTGTGGTGATGTCACAGACTGATGATGTCACAGACTGATGATGTCATAGACTGTGATGATGTCATAGACTGATGATGTCACAGACTGATGATGTCATAGATTGTGGTGATGTCACAGACTGATGATGTCATAGACTCTGATGATGTCATAGACTGTGATGATGTCACAGACTGTGGTGATGTTATAGACTGTGGTGATGTCGCACTGGCCGGAAACGAACGTGGACACCACTAAATCCATATTTATAGACAGTGGACAGCAATTTTTTGTCTAAATTGCCCTTTTATTACTATTTCAATTGAAATTCGTGGAAAAACTTGTCAGAACTGAGTTCATTTTGCATACGCACTGAAGTGACCGTTGACCTTTGAGAACATACAGCTATGGATTGTTGTCATCGCCATGGCAACGGAAATTATATTTACGCATTCGTCACATAAATACTCTTTTCCTTTTTCTTTTTTTTAAACGAATTACATTGAATCACCACATAGACTGTGGTGATGTCACAGACTGATGATGTCATAGATTGTGGTGATGTCACAGACTGATGATGTCATAGACTGATGATGTCATAGATTGTGGTGATGTCACAGACTGATGATGTCATAGACTCTGATGTTGTCATAGACAGTGATGATGTCACAGACTGTGGTGATGTCATAGACTGTGGTGATGTCGCACTGGCCGTAAGCGAACGTGGACACCACTAAATCCATATTTATAGACAGTGGACAGCAATTTTTTGTCTAAATTGATATTTTATGCACAGAAGTGACCTTTGACCTTTGAAAATATAGAGCTATGGATTGTTGTCGTCGCCATGGCAACGGAAATCATATTTACGCATTTGTCACATAAATACTCTTTTCTTTTTTATTTTTTTAACTAATTACATTGAATCACCACATAGACTGTGGTGATGTCACAGACTGATGATGTCATAGACTGTGATGATGTCATGGACTGTGGTGATGTCACAGACTGATGATGTCACAGACTGATGATGTCATAGACTGTGGTGATGTCACAGACTGATGATGTCACAGACTGATGATGTCACAGACTGATGATATCATAGACTGTGATGATGTCATAGACTGATGATGTCACAGACTGATGATGTCATAGACTGTGGTGATGTCACAGACTGATGATGTCACAGACTGATGATGTCATAGACTGTGGTGATGTCACAGACTGATGAGGTCACAGACTGATGATGTCATAGATTGTGGTGATGTCACAGACTGTTGATGTCATAGACTCTGATGTCATAGACTGTGATGATGTCACAGACTTTGGTGATGTCATAGACTGTGGTGTTGTCGCACTGGCCGTGAGCGAACGTGGACACCACTAAATCCATATTTATAGACAGTGGACAGCAATTTTTTGTCTAAATTGCTCTTTTATTACTATTTCAATTGAAATTCGTGAAAAACTTGTCAAAACTCAGTTCATCTTGCATACACACTGAAGTGACCTTTGACCTTTGAGAACATACAGCTATGGATTGTTGTCGTCCACATGGCAACGGAAATTATATTTACGCATTTGTCACATAAATACTCTTTTTTTTTTTAACTAATTACATTGAAATGAATGAAAATGCTTACAGCACCTGGTATTCCCAGGCCGTCTCCCATCCAAGTACTAACCAGGCCCGCACTTGCTTGGCTTCCGAGATCAGACGAGATCGGGCATTCTCAAGTTGGTATGGCCGTAAGCGAACGTGGACACTACTAAATCCATATTTATAGACAGTGGACAGCAATTTTTTGTCTAAATTGCTCTTTTATTAATATTTCAATTGAAATTCGTGGAAAAACTTGTCAAAACTCAGTTCATTTTGCATACGCACTGAAGTGACCTTTGACCTTTGAGAACATACAGCTATGGATTGTTGTCGTCGCCATGGCAACGGAAATCACATTTACGCATTCGTCACATAAATACTCTTTTCTTTTATCTTTTTTTTTAAACTAATTACATTGAATCACCACATAGACTGTGGTGATGTCACAGACGGATGATGTAACAGACTGATGATGTCACAGACTGATGATGTCATAGACTGTGATGATGTCATAGTGTTATAGAATTGTAACAATATGTTATCAAAGTGTACTGAACTACTGAGTTATCTATGCTTATGTGAGCGGCTGAGTTATATAAGAAGTGCTTACGCGACTGAGACTTTGACCCAAGATTAACGTATGTACAGGGAGTCTATCAAGATTAACGTATGTAAAGGGAGTCTAAAGGTTGCAGCTTCCTGGCCACGTTTGTTGTCTGTAACTAAATAAAATCTGCAGCAAGTGGATGTCCTTTGTGTCTCTGGAGACAGAACAGCGGCTGTTGCTAGTCTCAGGGCTCCCTTGCAGTAGCAAGTAAAACAAAACACTTGTTTGATTCCTGTGTTGCCGTCTACGTCACTGTAAATCTGCGGCAGTATGTGATGATTTCCTCAGGAGCGCGGCGCTCCACTTTGACATTTATAATTGGTCCTTCGAGCCGGATTCCAATGCTGTGTCGAAAGGGTGACTGACGGGAAGCTGAAATCTGTGCACAGTCTGGAGGAAGAACGTCTCCAGGGATAAAGACCACTTTTCCACGTGGCCAGCGGACCTTCACCCATCCTTTCTTCACATCAGACGGAATCTGAGTGAATCACATTTGGGGAAATCGGATGGCAACTGAAACAGGTCAGACAGACGGGGAAGTGGCTTCCCAAGATTGCTAGCACGTGTGAATGTTTGTATGATTGGAGGTAGACCTCTGAATCTAAAATTCTCTGAATCTCTGGGATTAAACCCCAAGACCAATACCGCAGGTAAACTAGGTTTCCTGTAGAAGCTTGTATTGGTGGAGATGTATTGAAGCCCGGAGGAGGCATTTTCATGTTGGTTTACCTCATAACCCCATAGTAGTAAAAAAAAAAAAAGAAAAAAAAAAAAGGTCAATTGAATGTGAAAGATTGTAGTCTCTTAACTTAGAGAATTGCGGCCAAAGAGAGAGAGAGTGATAGAGAGAGAGAGAAAGAGAGAGTGGATAGAGAGAGAGAGTGAGGAGAAAAAAATGGTTAGAAAAGGTAGTGAAAAGACAAGAAAGTAGGGAAAAAAGGAAACAGTATGTATAGTAATATTAAAGGAGGTAGGTTAGAAGTAGTTGTTAAGGAAAATAGTGGACTGTGCGATGATGGTGATGAAAATGCACCATACAGACAACAATTGAAAAATGTTATTCTGAATAACTGTTGCCCAGAAATTAGGGGGCATCTCAAAAAGTACTTAGTTGAGTTGTCTATGTCCACTCTTACTCAATTTATGACACTTGCTAGGCATAACTACTCTGGATGTAAATCAAGAGTATAAACAAAAATACTTCCACCAGCACTATGAACCATACGACCCTAACTTAGACAGTGAAACTGATTTATTTTTGAAATTAGAAGAAGTTGACCCGAGTAAAAGACCTGAAGTTACTTTGCTCATAAATGGCCAACCAATGGTGTTTTTGTGTGACTCTGGTGCTGAGTGAACAGTAATCAAGGGTGTAAGCAGCCCCATGTATCCTTAACAACATTTAAACAACTATAGTGACACATGGTCTTTGTTATGTGTCAACAGGAGGGATTGTAGGAAGGGTACTATAGGAATGGGATTGGATTTAATGCTTATTTAAATTTTTTGTCCATCTGTGTGGCCGAGTCCGGCGACGTCTACAACGCTGACACGACCTGTGTGACCTCTGAGTGAGGCCTGACCTGCTACAACGCTCGCAGCACTCCAACAAGCTGCAGCAGGCTCTTCTGTCTAACGATCAGTACAAGAGACACTGGATCTGTGCTGAAGCAGTTGGAGCTACGTCCTGCATGGGTGACTCTGGTAGTCCTCTGGTCTGTGAGAAGGACGACGCCTAGACCCTGGTGGGTATCGTGTCCTGGGGCAGCTGCAGATGCTCCATCTCTACCCCCGCTGTCTACGTCTGCGTCACCAAGCTCAACTAAACCTGGACCAGACCTGGAGCAGCAATGTTTTGAACAACGACCAGTAAATGTGGGAGATCACGTGTTCATTAAAGTCATTAAACGAAAGTGTTGGTCCAGTCCACGGTGGGAGGGACCCTACTGCGTCCTACTTGCAACCCCAACTGCTGTGAAAATAGCGGAGAGGAGCAGCTGGATTCATCTCAGTCACTGCAAAGTCAGACATCTCGACGATTTGGCTCTAACCGCTGGTGTGGGGAAGTCTGACTACAAAGGGGGCGAGACAGGATAGGTCTCGCCGTCTCAAGGCTACGGCCGTGTCAGTGAAGAAATAAGATCCCACCAGCATTAGTGGTTGTACAGAGCTTTTGGTGTTTGCAGAAGGGTGACGTATCAGTGACTCCTCATCTCCAACATGTCTCCGTTGGGTTGTGTGTACTACTTTGGACCTAGAGTACGCATCACAGTTGTACTCTTGTCGACTCCTTCCGTGGCTCTGGCTGGAGAGTCAAAGTTCTAAGAAACTGTAATCCATGATAAGGTTCTCGACCTTCAGGACCATATCCAAAGCATGAAGACCCCTAGTGGAATGCATTTTGATGTAATGTCATGGTTTACCTCTGGTTCTTGATAGCAAATACTCCTGAAAGTTTTAACACCTGTATTTGTTAGTCTTCTATTTTACTTCTTGTATTTTGCCATGTCTCCGATCTATGATGACAAAAATGGTTACTGGATCTGTACATGTTATGATGCAGGAAGAATATACTATGCTACTTGCAGCTGTTGATGAGTGTCTCACTCCAGAAAACACCTCATTATTATCTGCCGATGTTGTGTAACAGCCCCTGAGTGTAAGATGTTACCTAACTGTTTGATGTCTCTTTTGAAAACCTCACCAAGGTGTGAAAGAAGACTGATGTTTCATTGTGTGACTTTGATAAACAGGAGGGAATTGTTATAGAATTGTAACAATATGTTATCAAAGTGTACTGAACTACTGAGTTATCTATGCTTATGTGAGCGGCTGAGTTATATAAGAAGTGCTTACGCGACTGAGACTTTGACCCAAGATTAACGTATGTACAGGGAGTCTATCAAGATTAACGTATGTAAAGGGAGTCTAAAGGTTGCAGCTTCCTGGCCACGTTTGTTGTCTGTAACTAAATAAAATCTGCAGCAAGTGGATGTCCTTTGTGTCTCTGGAGACAGAACAGCGGCTGTTGCTAGTCTCAGGGCTCCCTTGCAGTAGCAAGTAAAACAAAACACTTGTTTGATTCCTGTGTTGCCGTCTACGTCACTGTAAATCTGCGGCAGTATGTGATGATTTCCTCAGGAGCGCGGCGCTCCACTTTGACACATAGACTGTGATGATGTCGTAGACTTTGGTGATGTCACAGACTGTGGTGATGTCATAGACTGTGGTGTTGTCGCACTGGCCGTGAGCGAACGTGGACACCACTAAATCCATATTTATAGACAGTGGACAGCAATTTTTTGTCTAAATTGCTCTTTTATTACTATTTCAATTGAAATTCGTGGAAAAACTAGTCAAACCTCAGTTCATTTTGCATACGCACTGAAGTGACCGTTGACCTTTGAGAACATACAGCTATGGATTGTTGTCGTCGCCATGGCAACGGAGATTATATTTACGCATTCGTCACATAAATACTCTTTTCCTTTTTCTTTTTTTTAAACTAATTACATTGAATCACCACATAGACTGTGGTGATGTCACAGACTGATGATTTCACAGACTGATGATGTCATAGACTGTGATGATGTCATAGACTGTGATGATGTCACAGACTGTGATGATGTCATAGACTGTGATGATGTCTCAGACTGTGTTGATGTCATAGACTGTGGTGATGTCGCACTGGCCGTAAGCGAACGTGGACACCACTAAATCCATATTTATAGACAGTGGACAGCAATTTTTTGTCTAAATTGCTCTTTTATTACTATTTCAATAGAAATTCGTGAAAAACTTGTCAAAACTCAGTTCATTTTGCATACACACTGAAGTGACCTTTGACCTTTGAGAACATAGAGCTATGGATTGTTGTTGTCGCCATGGCAACGGAAATTATATTTACACATTCGTCACATAAATACTCTTTTTTTTCTTTTAAAAACTAATTACATTGAATTACCAAATAGACTGTGGTGATGTCACAGACTGATGATGTCACAGACTGATGATGTCATAGACTGTGATGATGTCACAGACTGATGATGTCACAGACTGATGATGTCATAAACTGTGATGATGTCATAGACTGATGATGTCACAGACTGATGATGTCATAGATTGTGGTGATGTCACAGACTGATGATGTCATAGACTCTGATGATGTCATAGACAGTGATGATGTCGCAGACTGTGGTGATGTCGCACTGGCCGTAAGCGAACGTGGACACCACTAAATCCATATTTATAGACAGTGGACAGCAATTTTGAATGAAAATGCTTACAGCACCTGGTATTCCCAGGTCGTCTCCGATCCAAGTTCTAACCAGGACCGTACTTGCTTGGCTTCCGAGATCAGACGAGATCGGGCATTCTCAAGTTGGTATGGCCGTAAGCGAACGTGGACACCACTAAATCCATATTTATAGACAGTGGACAGCAATTTTTTGTCTAAATTGCTCTTTTATTACTATTTCAATTGAAATTCGTGAAAAACTTGTCAAAACTCAGTTCATTTTGCATACGCACTGAAGTGACCTTTGACCTTTGAGAACATACAGCTATGGATTGTTGTCGTCGCCATGGCAACGGAAATTATATTTACGCATTCGTCACATAAATACTCTTTTTTTTTTTTACTAATTACATTGAAATGAATGAAAATGCTTACAGCACCTGGTATTCCCAGGCCGTCTCCCATCCAAGTACTAACCAGGCCCGCACTTGCTTGGCTTCCGAGATCAGACGTGATCGGGCATTCTCAAGTTGGTATGGCCGTAAGCGAACGTGGACACCACTAAATCCATATTTATAGACAGTGGACAGCAATTTTTTGTCTAAATTGCTCTTTTATTACTATTTCAATTGAAATTCGTGAAAAACTTGTCAAAACTCAGTTCATTTTGCATACGCACTGAAGTGACCTTTGACCTTTGAGAACATACAGCTATGGATTGTTGTCGTCGCCATGGCAACGGAAATTATATTTACGCATTCGTCACATAAATACTCTTTTTTTTTTTTACTAATTACATTGAAATGAATGAAAATGCTTACAGCACCTGGTATTCCCAGGCCGTCTCCCATCCAAGTACTAACCAGGCCCGCACTTGCTTGGCTTCCGAGATCAGACGTGATCGGGCATTCTCAAGTTGGTATGGCCGTAAGCGAACGTGGACACCACTAAATCCATATTTATAGACAGTGGACAGCATTTTTTTGTCTAAATTGCTCTTTTATTACTATTTCAATTGAAATTCGTGAAAAACTTGTCAAAACTCAGTTCATTTTGCATACGCACTGAAGTGACCTTTGACCTTTGAGAACATACAGCTATGGATTGTTGTCGTCGCCATGGCAACGGAAATTATATTTACGCATTTGTCACATAAATACTCTTTTTTTTTAACCTAATTACATTGAAATAAATGAAAATACTTACAGCACCTGGTATTCCCAGGCCGTCTGCCATCCAAGTACTAACCAGGCCCGCACTTGCTTGGCTTCCGAGATCAGACGAGATCAGGCTTTCTCAAGTTGCTATGGCCGGAAGCGAACGTGGACACCACTAAATCCATATTTATAGACAGTGGACAGCAATTTTTTGTCTAAATTGATCTTTTATGCACTGAAGTGACCTTTGGCCTTTGAGAACATACAGCTATGGATTGTTGTCGTCGCCATGGCAACGGAAATCATATTTACGCATTCGTCACATAAATACTCTTTTTTTCTTTTTAAAATTAATTACATTGAATTACCAAATAGACTGTGGTGATGTCACAGACTGATGATGTCACAGACTGATGATGTCATAGACTGTGATGATGTCACAGACTGATGATGTCACAGACTGTGATGATGTCATAGACTGATGATGTCACAGACTGATGATTTCATAGATTGTGGTGATGTCACAGACTGATGATGTCATAGACTCTGATGATGTCATAGACAGTGATGATGTCACAGACTGTGGTGATGTTATAGACTGTGGTGATGTCGCACTGTCCGTAAGCGAACGTGGACACCACTAAATCCATATTTATAGACAGTGGACAGCAATTTTTTGTCTAACTTGATCTTTTATGCACTGAAGTGACCTTTGGCCTTTGAGAATATAGAGCTATGGATTGTTGTCGTCGCCATGGCAACGGAAGTTATATTTACGCATTCGTCACATAAATACTCTTTTTTTTTTTTAAACTAATTACATTGAAATTAATGAAAATGCTTACAGCACCTGGTATTCCCAGGCCGTCTCCCATCCAAGTACTAACCAGGCCCGCACTTGCTTGGCTTCCGAGATCAGACGAGATCGGGCATTCTCAAGTTGGTATGGCCGTAAGCGAACGTGGACACCACTAAATCCATATTTATAGACAGTGGACAGCAATTTTTTGTCCAAATTGCTCTTTTATTACTATTTCAATTGAAATTTGTGGAAAAACTTGTCAAAACTCAGTTATTTTTGCATATGCACTGAAGTGACCTTTGACCTTTGAGAACATAGAGCTATGGATTGTTGTCGTCTACATGGCAACGGAAATTATATTTACGCATTCGTCACATAAATACTCTTTTTTTTTAAACTAATTACATTTAATTAACACATACACTGTGATGATGTCACAGACTGATGATGTCATAGATTGTGATGATGTCACAGACTGATGATGTCATAGACTGTGATGATGTCATAGACTGATGATGTCACAGACTGATGATGTCAGATTGTGGTGATGTCACAGACTGATGATGTCACAGACTGATGATGTCATAGACTCTGATGATGTCATAGACTGTGATGATGTCACAGACTGTGGTGATGTCACAGACTGTGGTGATGTCACAGACTGATGATGTCATAGACTGTGATGATGTCACAGACTGTTGTGATGTCATAGACTGTGGTGATGTCGCACTGGCCGTAAGCGAACGTGGACACCACTAAATCCATATTTATAGACAGTGGACAGCAATTTTTTGTCTAAATTGCTCTTTTATTACTATTTATTTTTATTTTATTTTATAGTAATATTACTATTACTAATATTACTGATGGCATAGACTGTGACCTTTGACCTTTGAGAACATAGAGCTATGGATTGTTGTTGTCGCCATGGCAACGGAAATTATATTTACGCATTCGTCACATAAATACTCTTTTTTTTCTTTTTAAAACTAATTACATTGAATTACCAAATAGACTGTGGTGATGTCACAGACTGATGATGTCACAGACTGATGATGTCATAGACTGTGATGATGTCACAGACTGATGATGTCACAGACTGATGATGTCATAGACTGTGATGATGTCATAGACTGATGATGTCATAGACTCTGATGATGTCATAGACTGATGATGATGTCACAGACTGTGGTGATGTCATAGACTGGTAATGTCGCACTGGCCGGAAGTGAACGTGGACACCACTAAATCCATATTTATAGACAGTGGACAGCAATTTTTTGTCCAAATTGCTCTTTTTAATTACTATTTCAATTGAAATTTGTGGAAAAACTTGTCAAAACTCAGTTATTGTTGCATATGCACTGAAGTGACCTTTGACCTTTGAGAACATAGAGCTATGGATTGTTGTCGTCTACATGGCAACGGAAATTATATTTACGCATTAGTCACATAAATACTCTTTTTTTTAAAACTAATTACATTTAATTACCACATACACTGTGATGATGTCACAGACTGATGATGTCATAGATTGTGGTGATGTCACAGACTGATGATGTCATAGACTGTGATGATGTCATAAACTGATGATGTCACAGACTGATAATGTCAGATTGTGGTGATGTCACAGACTGATGATGTCACAGACTGATGATGTCATAGACTCTGATGATGTCATAGACTGTGATGATGTCACAGACTGTGGTGATGTCACAGACTGTGGTGATGTCACAGAATGATGATGTCATAGACTGTGATGATGTCACAGACTGTGGTGATGTCATAGACTGTGGTGATGTCGCACTGGCCGTAAGCGAACGTGGACACCACTAAATCCATATTTATAGACAGTGGACAGCAATTTTTTGTCTAAATTGCTCTTTTATTACTATTTATTTTTATTTTATTTTATAGTAATATTACTATTACTAATATTACTGATGGCATAGACTGTGACCTTTGACCTTTGAGAACATAGAGCTATGGATTGTTGTTGTCGCCATGGCAACGGAAATTATATTTACGCATTCGTCACATAAATACTTTTTTTTCTTTTTAAAACTAATTACATTGAATTACCAAATAGACTGTGGTGATGTCACAGACTGATGATGTCACAGACTGATGATGTCATAGACTGTGATGATGTCACAGACTGATGATGTCACAGACTGATGATGTCATAGACTGTGATGATGTCATAGACTGATGATGTCATAGACTCTGATGATGTCATAGACTGATGATGATGTCACAGACTGTGGTGATGTCATAGACTGGTGATGTCGCACTGGCCGGAAGCGAACGTGGACACCACTAAATCCATATTTATAGACAGTGGACAGCAATTTTTTGTCTAAATTGATCTTTTATGCACTGAAGTGACCTTTGGCCTTTGAGAATATAGAGCTATGTATTGTTGTCGTCGCCATGGCAACGGAAATCATATTTACGCATTCGTCACATAAATACTCTTTTCTTTTTTCTTTTTTTAACTAATTACATTGAATCACCACATAGACTGTGGTGATGTCACAGACTGATGATGTCACAGACTGATGATGTCATAGACTGTGATGATGTCATAGACTGATGATGTCACAGACTGATGATGTCATAGATTGTGGTGATGTCACAGACTGATGATGTCATAGACTCTGATGATGTCACAGACTGTGGTGAAGTCGCACTGGCCGGAAGCCAACGTGGACACCACTAAATCCATATTTATAGACAGTGGACAGCAATTTTTTGTCTAAATTGCTCTTTTATTACTATTTCAATTGAAATTCGTGAAAAACTTGTCAAAACTCAGTTCATTTTGCATACGCACTGAAGTGACCTTTGACCTTTGAGAACATACAGCTATGGATTGTTGTCGTCGCCATGGCAACGGAAATTATATTTACGCATTTGTCACATAAATACTCTTTTTTTTTTTAACTAATTACATTGAAATAAATGAAAATACTTACAGCACCTGGTATTCCCAGGCCGTCTCCCATCCAAGTACTAACCAGGCCCGCACTTGCTTGGCTTCCGAGATCAGACGAGATCGGGCTTTCTCAAGTTGCTATGGCCGGAAGCGAACGTGGACACCACTAAATCCATATTTATAGACAGTGGACAGCAATTTTTTGTCTAAATTGATCTTTTATGCACTGAAGTGACCTTTGGCCTTTGAGAACATACAGCTATGGATTGTTGTCGTCGCCATGGCAACGGAAATCATATTTACGCATTCGTCACATAAATACTCTTTTTTTCTTTTTAAAATTAATTACATTGAATTACCAAATAGACTGTGGTGATGTCACAGACTGATGATGTCACAGACTGATGATGTCATAGACTGTGATGATGTCACAGACTGATGATGTCACAGACTGTGATGATGTCACAGACTGATGATTTCATAGATTGTGGTGATGTCACAGACTGATGATGTCATAGACTCTGATGATGTCATAGACAGTGATGATGTCACAGACTGTGGTGATGTTATAGACTGTGGTGATGTCGCACTGTCCGTAAGCGAACGTGGACACCACTAAATCCATATTTATAGACAGTGGACAGCAATTTTTTGTCTAACTTGATCTTTTATGCACTGAAGTGACCTTTGGCCTTTGAGAATATAGAGCTATGGATTGTTGTCGTCGCCATGGCAACGGAAGTTATATTTACGCATTCGTCACATAAATACTCTTTTTTTTTTTTAAACTAATTACATTGAAATGAATGAAAATGCTTACAGCACCTGGTATTCCCAGGCCGTCTCCCATCCAAGTACTAACCAGGCCCGCACTTGCTTGGCTTCCGAGATCAGACGAGATCGGGCATTCTCAAGTTGGTATGGCCGTAAGCGAACGTGGACACCACTAAATCCATATTTATAGACAGTGGACAGCAATTGTTTGTCCAAATTGCTCTTTTATTACTATTTCAATTGAAATTTGTGGAAAAACTTGTCAAAACTCAGTTATTTTTGCATATGCACTGAAGTGACCTTTGACCTTTGAGAACATAGAGCTATGGATTGTTGTCGTCTACATGGCAACGGAAATTATATTTACGCATTCGTCACATAAATACTCTTTTTTTTTTAAACTAATTACATTTAATTAACACATACACTGTGATGATGTCACAGACTGATGATGTCATAGATTGTGATGATGTCACAGACTGATGATGTCATAGACTGTGATGATGTCATAGACTGATGATGTCACAGACTGATGATGTCAGATTGTGGTGATGTCACAGACTGATGATGTCACAGACTGATGATGTCATAGACTCTGATGATGTCACAGACTGTGATGATGTCACAGACTGTGGTGATGTCACAGACTGATGATGTCATAGACTGTGATGATGTCACAGACTGTGGTGATGTCATAGACTGCGGTGATGTCGCACTGGCCGTAAGCGAACGTGGACACCACTAAATCCATATTTATAGACAGTGGACAGCAATTTTTTGTCTAAATTGCTCTTTTATTACTATTTATTTTTATTTTATTTTATAGTAATATTACTATTACTAATATTACTGATGGCATAGACTGTGACCTTTGACCTTTGAGAACATAGAGCTATGGATTGTTGTTGTCGCCATGGCAACGGAAATTATATTTACGCATTCGTCACATAAATACTCTTTTTTTTCTTTTTAAAACTAATTACATTGAATTACCAAATAGACTGTGGTGATGTCACAGACTGATGATGTCACAGACTGATGATGTCACAGACTGATGATGTCATAGACTGTGATGATGTCATAGACTGATGATGTCATAGACTCTGATGATGTCATAGACTGATGATGATGTCACAGACTGTGGTGATGTCATAGACTGGTGATGTCGCACTGGCCGGAAGTGAACGTGGATACCACTAAATCCATATTTATAGACAGTGGACAGCAATTTTTTGTCCAAATTGCTCTTTTATTACTATTTCAATTGAAATTTGTGGAAAAACTTGTCAAAACTCAGTTATTTTTGCATATGCACTGAAGTGACCTTTGACCTTTGAGAACATAGAGCTATGGATTGTTGTCGTCTACATGGCAACGGAAATTATATTTACGCATTCGTCACATAAATACTCTTTTTTTTTTTAAACTAATTACATTTAATTACCACATACACTGTGATGATGTCACAGACTGATGATGTCATAGATTGTGGTGATGTCACAGACTGATGATGTCATAGACTGTGATGATGTCATAGACTGATGATGTCACAGACTGATAATGTCAGATTGTGGTGATGTCACAGACTGATGATGTCACAGACTGATGATGTCATAGACTCTGATGATGTCATAGACTGTGATGATGTCACAGACTGTGGTGATGTCACAGACTGTGGTGATGTCACAGACTGATGATGTCATAGACTGTGATGATGTCACAGACTGTGGTGATGTCATAGACTGTGGTGATGTCGCACTGGCCGTAAGCGAACGTGGACACCACTAAATCCATATCTATAGACAGTGGACAGCAATTTTTTGTCTAAATTGCTCTTTTATTACTATTTATTTTTATTTTATTTTATAGTAATATTACTATTACTAATATTACTGATGGCATAGACTGTGACCTTTGACCTTTGAGAACATAGAGCTATGGATTGTTGTTGTCGCCATGGCAACGGAAATTATATTTACGCATTCGTCACATAAATACTCTTTTTTTTCTTTTTAAAACTAATTACATTGAATTACCAAATAGACTGTGGTGATGTCACAGACTGATGATTTCACAGACTGATGATGTCATAGACTGTGATGATGTCATACACTGTGATGATGTCACAGACTGTGGTGATGTCATAGACTGTGGTGATGTCGCACTGGCCGTAAGCGAACGTGGACACCACTAAATCCATATTTATAGACAGTGGACAGCAATTTTTTGTCTAAATTGCTCTTTTATTACAATTTTTTATTTTTTTATTTTATAGTAATATTACTATTACTAATACTACTGATGGCATAGACTGTGACCTTTGACCTTTGAGAACATAGAGCTATGGATTGTTGTTGTCGCCATGGCAACGGAAATTATATTTACGCATTCGTCACATAAATACTTTTTTTTCTTTTTAAAACTAATTACATTGAATTACCAAATAGACTGTGGTGATGTCACAGACTGATGATGTCACAGACTGATGATGTCATAGACTGTGATGATGTCACAGACTGATGATGTCACAGACTGATGATGTCATAGACTGTGATGATGTCATAGACTGATGATGTCATAGACTCTGATGATGTCATAGACTGATGATGATGTCACAGACTGTGGTGATGTCATAGACTGGTGATGTCGCACTGGCCGGAAGCGAACGTGGACACCACTAAATCCATATTTATAGACAGTGGACAGCAATTTTTTGTCTAAATTGATCTTTTATGCACTGAAGTGACCTTTGGCCTTTGAGAATATAGAGCTATGTATTGTTGTCGTCGCCATGGCAACGGAAATCATATTTACGCATTCGTCACATAAATACTCTTTTCTTTTTTCTTTTTTTAACTAATTACATTGAATCACCACATAGACTGTGGTGATGTCACAGACTGATGATGTCACAGACTGATGATGTCATAGACTGTGATGATGTCATAGACTGATGATGTCACAGACTGATGATGTCATAGATTGTGGTGATGTCACAGACTGATGATGTCATAGACTCTGATGATGTCACAGACTGTGGTGAAGTCGCACTGGCCGGAAGCCAACGTGGACACCACTAAATCCATATTTATAGACAGTGGACAGCAATTTTTTGTCTAAATTGCTCTTTTATTACTATTTCAATTGAAATTCGTGAAAAACTTGTCAAAACTCAGTTCATTTTGCATACGCACTGAAGTGACCTTTGACCTTTGAGAACATACAGCTATGGATTGTTGTCGTCGCCATGGCAACGGAAATTATATTTACGCATTTGTCACATAAATACTCTTTTTTTTTTTAACTAATTACATTGAAATAAATGAAAATACTTACAGCACCTGGTATTCCCAGGCCGTCTCCCATCCAAGTACTAACCAGGCCCGCACTTGCTTGGCTTCCGAGATCAGACGAGATCGGGCTTTCTCAAGTTGCTATGGCCGGAAGCGAACGTGGACACCACTAAATCCATATTTATAGACAGTGGACAGCAATTTTTTGTCTAAATTGATCTTTTATGCACTGAAGTGACCTTTGGCCTTTGAGAACATACAGCTATGGATTGTTGTCGTCGCCATGGCAACGGAAATCATATTTACGCATTCGTCACATAAATACTCTTTTTTTCTTTTTAAAATTAATTACATTGAATTACCAAATAGACTGTGGTGATGTCACAGACTGATGATGTCACAGACTGATGATGTCATAGACTGTGATGATGTCACAGACTGATGATGTCACAGACTGTGATGATGTCATAGACTGATGATGTCACAGACTGATGATTTCATAGATTGTGGTGATGTCACAGACTGATGATGTCATAGACTCTGATGATGTCATAGACAGTGATGATGTCACAGACTGTGGTGATGTTATAGACTGTGGTGATGTCGCACTGTCCGTAAGCGAACGTGGACACCACTAAATCCATATTTATAGACAGTGGACAGCAATTTTTTGTCTAACTTGATCTTTTATGCACTGAAGTGACCTTTGGCCTTTGAGAATATAGAGCTATGGATTGTTGTCGTCGCCATGGCAACGGAAGTTATATTTACGCATTCGTCACATAAATACTCTTTTTTTTTTTTAAACTAATTACATTGAAATGAATGAAAATGCTTACAGCACCTGGTATTCCCAGGCCGTCTCCCATCCAAGTACTAACCAGGCCCGCACTTGCTTGGCTTCCGAGATCAGACGAGATCGGGCATTCTCAAGTTGGTATGGCCGTAAGCGAACGTGGACACCACTAAATCCATATTTATAGACAGTGGACAGCAATTTTTTGTCCAAATTGCTCTTTTATTACTATTTCAATTGAAATTTGTGGAAAAACTTGTCAAAACTCAGTTATTTTTGCATATGCACTGAAGTGACCTTTGACCTTTGAGAACATAGAGCTATGGATTGTTGTCGTCTACATGGCAACGGAAATTATATTTACGCATTCGTCACATAAATACTCTTTTTTTTTTTAAACTAATTACATTTAATTACCACATACACTGTGATGATGTCACAGACTGATGATGTCATAGATTGTGGTGATGTCACAGACTGATGATGTCATAGACTGTGATGATGTCATAGACTGATGATGTCACAGACTGATAATGTCAGATTGTGGTGATGTCACAGACTGATGATGTCACAGACTGATGATGTCATAGACTCTGATGATGTCATAGACTGTGATGATGTCACAGACTGTGGTGATGTCACAGACTGTGGTGATGTCACAGACTGATGATGTCATAGACTGTGATGATGTCACAGACTGTGGTGATGTCATAGACTGTGGTGATGTCGCACTGGCCGTAAGCGAACGTGGACACCACTAAATCCATATCTATAGACAGTGGACAGCAATTTTTTGTCTAAATTGCTCTTTTATTACTATTTATTTTTATTTTATTTTATAGTAATATTACTATTACTAATATTACTGATGGCATAGACTGTGACCTTTGACCTTTGAGAACATAGACCTATGGATTGTTGTTGTCGCCATGGCAACGGAAATTATATTTACGCATTCGTCACATAAATACTCTTTTTTTTCTTTTTAAAACTAATTACATTGAATTACCAAATAGACTGTGGTGATGTCACAGACTGATGATTTCACAGACTGATGATGTCATAGACTGTGATGATGTCATACACTGTGATGATGTCACAGACTGTGGTGATGTCACAGACTGTGGTGATGTCGCACTGGCCGTAAGCGAACGTGGACACCACTAAATCCATATTTATAGACAGTGGACAGCAATTTTTTGTCTAAATTGCTCTTTTATTACAATTTTTTATTTTTTTATTTTATAGTAATATTACTATTACTAATACTACTGATGGCATAGACTGTGACCTTTGACCTTTGAGAACATAGAGCTATGGATTGTTGTTGTCGCCATGGCAACGGAAATTATATTTACGCATTCGTCACATAAATACTTTTTTTTTCTTTTTAAAACTAATTACATTGAATTACCAAATAGACTGTGGTGATGTCACAGACTGATGATGTCACAGACTGATGATGTCATAGACTGTGATGATGTCACAGACTGATGATGTCACAGACTGATGATGTCATAGACTGTGATGATGTCATAGACTGATGATGTCATAGACTCTGATGATGTCATAGACTGATGATGATGTCACAGACTGTGGTGATGTCATAGACTGGTGATGTCGCACTGGCCGGAAGCGAACGTGGACACCACTAAATCCATATTTATAGACAGTGGACAGCAATTTTTTGTCTAAATTGATCTTTTATGTACTGAAGTGACCTTTGGACTTTGAGAATATAGAGCTATGTATTGTTGTCGTCGCCATGGCAACGGAAATCATATTTACGCATTCGTCACATAAATACTCTTTTCTTTTTTCTTTTTTTAACTAATTACATTGAATCACCACATAGACTGTGGTGATGTCACAGACTGATGATGTCACAGACTGATGATGTCATAGACTGTGATGATGTCATAGACTGATGATGTCACAGACTGATGATGTCATAGATTGTGCTGATGTCACAGACTGATGATGTCATAGACTCTGATGATGTCACAGACTGTGGTGATGTCGCACTGGCCGGAAGCCAACGTGGACACCACTAAATCCATATTTATAGACAGTGGACAGCAATTTTTTGTCTAAATTGCTCTTTTATTACTATTTCAATTGAAATTCGTGAAAAACTTGTCAAAACTCAGTTCATTTTGCATACGCACTGAAGTGACCTTTGACCTTTGAGAACATACAGCTATGGATTGTTGTCGTCGCCATGGCAACGGAAATTATATTTACGCATTTGTCACATAAATACTCTTTTTTTTTTAACTAATTACATTGAAATAAATGAAAATACTTACAGCACCTGGTATTCCCAGGCCGTCTCCCATCCAAGTACTAACCAGGCCCGCACTTGCTTGGCTTCCGAGATCAGACGAGATCGGGCTTTCTCAAGTTGCTATGGCCGGAAGCGAACGTGGACACCACTAAATCCATATTTATAGACAGTGGACAGCAATTTTTTGTCTAAATTGATCTTTTATGCACTGAAGTGACCTTTGGCCTTTGAGAACATACAGCTATGGATTGTTGTCGTCGCCATGGCAACGGAAATCATATTTACGCATTCGTCACATAAATACTCTTTTTTTCTTTTTAAAATTAATTACATTGAATTACCAAATAGACTGTGGTGATGTCACAGACTGATGATGTCACAGACTGATGATGTCATAGACTGTGATGATGTCACAGACTGATGATGTCACAGACTGTGATGATGTCATAGACTGATGATGTCACAGACTGATGATTTCATAGACTGTGGTGATGTCACAGACTGATGATGTCACAGACTGATGATGTCATAGACTGTGACGATGTCATAGACTGATGATGTCACAGACTGATGATGTCATAGACTATGATGATGTCATAGACTGTGATGCTGTCACAGACTGTGGTGATGTCATAGACTGTGGTGATGTCGCACTGGTCGTAAGCGAACGTGGACACCACTAAATCCATATTTATAGACAGTGGACAGCAATTTTTTGTCTAAATTGATCTTTTATGCACTGAAGTGACCTTTGGCCTTTGAGAATATAGAGCTATGGATTGTTGTCGTCGCCATGGCAACGGAAGTTATATTTACGCATTTGTCACATAAATACTCTTTTTTTTTTTAAAACTAATTACATTGAAATGAATGAAAATGCTTACAGCACCTGGTATTCCCAGGCCGTCTCCCATCCAAGTACTAACCAGGCCCGCACTTGCTTGGCTTCCGAGATCAGACGAGATCGGGCATTCTCAAGTTGGTATGGCCGTAAGCGAACGTGGACACCACTAAATCCATATTTATAGACAGTGGACAGCAATTTTTTGTCTAAATTGCTCTTTTATTACTATTTCAATTGAAATTTGTGGAAAAACTTGTCAAAACTCAGTTATTTTTGCATATGCACTGAAGTGACCTTTGACCTTTGAGAACATAGAGCTATGGATTGTTGCCGTCTACATGGCAACGGAAATTATATTTACGCATTCGTCACATAAAGACTCTTTTTTTTTTTAAACTAATTACATTTAATTACCACATACACTGTGATGATGTCACAGACTGATGATGTCATAGATTGTGGTGATGTCACAGACTGATGATGTCATAGACTGTGATGATGTCATAGACTGATGATGTCACAGACTGATGATGTCAGATTGTGGTGATGTCACAGACTGATGATGTCACACACTGATGATGTCATAGACTCTGATGATGTCATAGACTGTGATGATGTCACAGACTGTGGTGATGTCACAGACTGTGGTGATGTCACAGACTGATGATGTCATAGACTGTGATGATGTCACAGACTGTGGTGATGTCATAGACTGTGGTGATGTCGCACTGGCCGTAAGCGAACGTGGACACCACTAAATCCATATTTATAGACAGTGGACAGCAATTTTTTGTCTAAATTGCTCTTTTATTACTATTTATTTTTATTTTATTTTATAGTAATATTACTATTACTAATACTACTGATGGCATAGACTGTGACCTTTGACCTTTGAGAACATAGAGCTATGGATTGTTGTTGTCGCCATGGCAACGGAAATTATATTTACGCATTCGTCACATAAATACTCTTTTTTTTCTTTTTAAAACTAATTACATTGAAATGAATGAAAATGCTTACAGCACCTGGTATTCCCAGGCCGTCTCCCATCCAAGTACTAACCAGGCCCGCACTTGCTTGGCTTCCGAGATCAGACGAGATCGGGCACTCTCAAGTTGGTATGGCCGTAAGCGAACGTGGACACTACTAAAGCCATATTTATAGACTGGACAGCATTTTTTTGTCTAAATTGCTCTTTTATTACTATTTCAATTGAAATTCGTGAAAGACTTGTCAAAACTCATTTCATTTTGCATACGCACTGAAGTGACCTTTGACCTTTGAGAACATACAGCTATGGATTTTTGTCGTCGCCATGGCAACGGAAATTATATTTACACATTCATCACATAAATACTCTTTTTTTTCTTTTTTTTTAACTAATTACATTGAATCACCACATAGACTGTGGTGATGTCACAGACTGATGATGTCACAGACTGATGATGTCATAGACTGTGGTGATGTCACAGACTGATGATGTCACAGACTGATGATGTCATAGACTGTGATGATGTCATAGACTGATGATGTCACAGACTGATGATGTCATAGATTGTGGTGATGTCACAGACTGATGATGTCACAGACTGATGATGTCATAGACTGTGACGATGTCATAGACTGATGATGTCACAGACTGATGATGTCATAGACTATGATGATGTCATAGACTGTGATGATGTCACAGACTGTTGTGATGTCATAGACTGTGGTGATGTCGCACTGGTCGTAAGCGAACGTGGACACCACTAAATCCATATTTATAGACAGTGGACAGCAATTTTTTGTCTAAATTGCTCTTTTATTACTATTTCAATTGAAATTCGTGAAAAACTTGTCAAAACTCAGTTCATTTTGCATACGCACTGAAGTGACCTTTGACCTTTGAGAACATACAGCTATGGATTGTTGTCGTCGCCATGGCAACGGAAATTATATTTACGCATTCGTCACATAAATACTCTTTTTTTTAAACTAATTACATTGAAATGAATGAAAATGCTTACAGCACCTGGTATTCCCAGGCCGTCTCCCATCCAAGTACTAACCAGGCCCGCACTTGCTTGGCTTCCGAGATCAGACGAGATCGGGCATTCTCAAGTTGGTATGGCCGTAAGCGAACGTGGACACCACTAAATCCATATTTATAGACAGTGGACAGCAATTTTTTGTCCAAATTGCTCTTTTATTACTATTTCAATTGAAATTTGTGGAAAAACTTGTCAAAACTCAGTTATTTTTGCATATGCACTGAAGTGACCTTTGACCTTTGAGAACATAGAGCTATTGATTGTTGTCGTCTACATGGCAACGGAAATTATATTTACGCATTCGTCACATAAATACTCTTTTTTTTTTTAAACTAATTACATTTAATTACCACATACACTGTGATGATGTCACAGACTGATGATGTCATAGATTGTGGTGATGTCACAGACTGATGATGTCATAGACTGTGATGATGTCATAGACTGATGATGTCACAGACTGATGATGTCAGATTGTGGTGATGTCACAGACTGATGATGTCACAGACTGATGATGTCATAGACTCTGATGATGTCATAGACTGTGATGATGTCACAGACTGTGGTGATGTCACAGACTGATGATGTCATAGACTGTGATGATGTCACAGACTGATGATGTCATAGACTCTGATGATGTCATAGACTGATGATGGTGTCACAGACTGTGGTGATGTCATATACTGGTGATGTCGCACTGGCCGGAAGCGAACGTGGACACCACTAAATCCATATTTATAGACAGTGGACAGCAATTTTTTGTCTAAATTGATCTTTTATGCACTGAAGTGACCTTTGGCCTTTGAGAATATAGAGCTATGGATTGTTGTCGTCGCCATGGCAACGGAAATCATATTTACGCATTCGTCACATAAATACTCTTTTCTTTTTTATTTTTTTAACTAATTACATTGAATCACCACATAGACTGTGGTGATGTCACAGACTGATGATGTCACAGACTGATGATGTCATAGACTGTGACGATGTCATAGACTGATGATGTCACAGACTGATGATGTCATAGACTATGATGATGTCATAGACTGTGATGATGTCACAGACTGTGGTGATGTCATAGACTGTGGTGATGTCGCACTGGTCGTAAGCGAACGTGGACACCACTAAATCCATATTTATAGACAGTGGACAGCAATTTTTTGTCTAAATTGCTCTTTTATTACTATTTCAATTGAAATTCGTGAAAAAACTTGTCAAAACTCAGTTCATTTTGCATACGCACTGAAGTGACCTTTGACCTTTGAGAACATACAGCTATGGATTGTTGTCGTCGCCATGGCAACGGAAATTATATTTACGCATTCGTCACATAAATACTCTTTTTTTTAAACTAATTACATTGAAATGAATGAAAATGCTTACAGCACCTGGTATTCCCAGGCCGTCTCCCATCCAAGTACTAACCAGGCCCGCACTTGCTTGGCTTCCGAGATCAGACGAGATCGGGCACTCTCAAGTTGGTATGGCCGTAAGCGAACGTGGACACTACTAAAGCCATATTTATAGACTGGACAGCATTTTTTTGTCTAAATTGCTCTTTTATTACTATTTCAATTGAAATTCGTGAAAAACTTGTCAAAACTCAGTTCATTTTGCATACGCACTGAAGTGACCTTTGACCTTTGAGAACATACAGCTATGGATTTTTGTCGTCGCCATGGCAACGGAAATTATATTTACACATTCATCACATAAATACTCTTTTTTTTCTTTTTTTTTAACTAATTACATTGAATCACCACATAGACTGTGGTGATGTCACAGACTGATGATGTCACAGACTGATGATGTCATAGACTGTGGTGATGTCACAGACTGATGATGTCACAGACTGATGATGTCATAGACTGTGATGATGTCATAGACTGATGATGTCACAGACTGATGATGTCATAGATTGTGGTGATGTCACAGACTGATGATGTCATAGACTCTGATGATGTGATAGACTGTGATGATGTCACAGACTGTGGTGATGTCATAGACTGTGGTGATGTCGCACTGGCCGTAAGCCAACGTGGACACCACTAAATCCATATTTATAGACAGTGGACAGCAATTTTTTGTCTAAATTGCTCTTTTATTACTATTTCAATTGAAATTCGTGAAAAACTTGTCAAAACTCAGTTCATTTTGCATACGCACTGAAGTGACCTTTGACCTTTGAGAACATACAGCTATGGATTGTTGTCGTCGCCATGGCAACGGAAATTATATTTACGCATTTGTCACATAAATACTCTTTTTTTTTTAACTAATTACATTGAAATAAATGAAAATACTTACAGCACCTGGTATTCCCAGGCCGTCTCCCATCCAAGTACTAACCAGGCCCGCACTTGCTTGGCTTCCGAGAGCAGACGAGATCGGACTTTCTCAAGTTGCTATGGCCGGAAGCGAACGTGGACACCACTAAATCCATATTTATAGACAGTGGACAGCAATTTTTTGTCTAAATTGATCTTTTATGCACTGAAGTGACCTTTGGCCTTTGAGAACATACAGCTATGGATTGTTGTCGTCGCCATGGCAACGGAAATCATATTTACGCATTCGTAACATAAATACTCTTTTTTTTCTTTTTAAAATTAATTACATTGAATTACCAAATAAACTGTGGTGATGTCACAGACTGATGATGTCACAGACTGATGATGTCATAGACTGTGATGATGTCACAGACTGATGATGTCACAGACTGTGATGATGTCATAGACTGATGATGTCACAGACTGATGATTTCATAGATTGTGGTGATGTCACAGACTGATGATGTCATAGACAGTGATGATGTCACAGACTGTGGTGATGTTATAGACTGTGGTGATGTCGCACTGGCCGTAAGCGAACGTGGACACCACTAAATCCATATTTATAGACAGTGGACAGCAATTTTTTGTCTAAATTGATCTTTTATGCACTGAAGTGACCTTTGGCCTTTGAGAATATAGAGCTATGGATTGTTGTCGTCGCCATGGCAACGGAAGTTATATTTACGCATTCGTCACATAAATACTCTTTTTTTATTTTAAACTAATTACATTGAAATGAATGAAAATGCTTACAGCACCTGGTATTCCCAGGCCGTCTCCCATCCAAGTACTAACCAGGCCCGCACTTGCTTGGCTTCCGAGATCAGACGAGATCGGGCATTCTCAAGTTGGTATGGCCGTAAGCGAACGTGGACACCACTAAATCCATATTTATAGACAGTGGACAGCAATTTTTTGTCCAAATTGCTCTTTTATTACTATTTCAATTGAAATTTGTGGAAAAACTTGTCAAAACTCAGTTATTTTTGCATGTGCACTGAAGTGACCTTTGACCTTTGAGAACATAGAGCTATGGATTGTTGTCGTCTACATGGCAACGGAAATTATATTTACGCATTCGTCACATAAATACTCTTTTTTTTTTAAACTAATTACATTTAATTACCACATACACTGTGATGATGTCACAGACTGATGATGTCATAGATTGTGGTGATGTCACAGACTGATGATGTCATAGACTGTGATGATGTCATAGACTGATGATGTCACAGACTGATGATGTCAGATTGTGGTGATGTCATAGACTGATGATGTCACAGACTGATGATGTCATAGACTATGATGATGTCATAGACTGTGATGATGTCACAGACTGTGGTGATGTCATAGACTGTGGTGATGTCGCACTGGCCGTAAGCGAACGTGGACACCACTAAATCCATATTTATAGACAGTGGACAGCAATTTTTTGTCCAAATTGCTCTTTTATTACTATTTCAATTGAAATTCGTGAAAAACTTGTCAAAACTCAGTTCATTTTGCATACGCACTGAAGTGACCTTTGACCTTTGAGAACATACAGCTATGGATTGTTGTCGTCGCCATGGCAACGGAAATTATATTTACGCATTTGTCACATAAATACTCTTTTTTTAAACTAATTACATTGAATTACCACATAGACTGTGGTGATGTCACAGACGGATGATGTCACAGACTGATGATGTCATAGATTGTGGTGATGTCACAGACTGATGATGTCATAGATTGTGGTGATGTCACAGACTGATGATGTCATAGACTCTGATGATGTCATAGACTGTTATGATGTCATAGACTGACGATGTCACAGACTGATGATGTCATAGATTGTGGTGATGTCACAGACTGATGATGTCTTAGACTCTGATGATGTCATAGACTGTGATGATGTCACAGACTGTTGTGATGTCATAGACTGTGGTGATGTCGCACTGGCCGTAAGCGAACGTGGACACCACTAAATCCATATTTATAGACAGTGGACAGCAATTTTTTGTCTAAATTGCTCTTTTATTACTATTTATTTTTATTTTATTTTATAGTAATATTACTATTACTAATACTACTGATGGCATAGACTGTGACCTTTGACCTTTGAGAACATAGAGCTATGGATTGTTGTTGTCGCCATGGCAACGGAAATTATATTTATGCATTCGTCACATAAATACTCTTTTTTTTCTTTTTAAAACTAATTACATTGAATTACCAAATAGACTGTGGTGATGTCACAGACGGATGATGTCACAGACTGATGATGTCATAGACTGTGATGATGTCACAGACTGATGATGTCACAGACTGATGATGTCATAGACTGTGATGATGTCACAGACTGATGATGTCACAGACTGTGATGATGTCATAGACTGATGATGTCACAGACTGATGATTTCATAGATTGTGGTGATGTCACAGACTGATGATGTCATAGACTCTGATGATGTCATAGACAGTGATGATGTCACAGACTGTGGTGATGTTATAGACTGTGGTGATGTCGCACTGGCCGTAAGCGAACGTGGACACCACTAAATCCATATTTATAGACAGTGGACAGCAATTTTTTGTCTAAATTGATCTTTTATGCACTGAAGTGACCTTTGGCCTTTGAGAATATAGAGCTATGTATTGTTGTCGTCGCCATGGCAACGTAAATCATATTTACGCATTCGTCACATAAATACTCTTTTCTTTTTTATTTTTTTAACTAATTACATTGAATCACCACATAGACTGTGGTGATGTCACAGACTGATGATGTCACAGACTGATGATGTCATAGACTGTGACGATGTCATAGACTGATGATGTCACAGACTGATGATGTCATAGACTATGATGATGTCATAGACTGTGGTGATGTCACAGACTGTGGTGATGTCATAGACTGTGGTGATGTCGCACTGGCCGTAAGCGAACGTGGACACCACTAAATCCATATTTATAGACAGTGGACAGCAATTTTTTGTCTAAATTGCTCTTTTATTACTATTTCAATTGAAATTCGTGAAAAACTTGTCAAAACTCAGTTCATTTTGCATACGCACTGAAGTGACCTTTGACCTTTGAGAACATACAGCTATGGATTGTTGTCGTCGCCATGGCAACGGAAATTATATTTACGCATTTGTCACATAAATACTCTTTTTTTAAACTAATTACATTGAATTACCACATAGACTGTGGTGATGTCACAGACGGATGATGTCACAGACTGATGATGTCATAGATTGTGGTGATGTCACAGACTGATGATGTCATAGATTGTGGTGATGTCACAAACTGATGATGTCATAGACTCTGATGATGTCATAGACTGTTATGATGTCATAGACTGACGATGTCACAGACTGATGATGTCATAGATTGTGGTGATGTCACAGACTGATGATGTCTTAGACTCTGATGATGTCATAGACTGTGATGATGTCACAGACTGTTGTGAGGTCATAGACTGTGGTGATGTCGCACTGGCCGTAAGCGAATGTGGACACCACTAAATCCATATTTATAGACAGTGGACAGCAATTTTTTGTCTAAATTGCTCTTTTATTACTATTTATTTTTATTTTATTTTATAGTAATATTACTATTACTAATAGTACTGATGGCATAGACTGTGACCTTTGACCTTTGAGAACATAGAGCTATGGATTGTTGTTGTCGCCATGGCAACGGAAATTATATTTACGCATTCGTCACATAAATACTCTTTTTTTTCTTTTTAAAACTAATTACATTGAATTACCAAATAGACTGTGGTGATGTCACAGACTGATGATGTCACAGACTGATGATGTCATAGACTGTGATGATGTCACAGACTGATGATGTCACAGACTGATGATGTCATAGACTGTGATGATGTCATAGACTGATGATGTCATAGACTCTGATGATGTCATAGACTGATGATGATGTCACAGACTGTGGTGATGTCATAGACTGGTGATGTCGCACTGCCCGGAAGCGAACGTGGACACCACTAAATCCATATTTATAGACAGTGGACAGCAATTTTTTGTCTAAATTGATCTTTTATGCACTGAAGTGACCTTTGGCCTTTGAGAATATAGAGCTATGTATTGTTGTCGTCGCCATGGCAACGGAAATCATATTTACGCATTCGTCACATAAATACTCTTTTCTTTTTTCTTTTTTTAACTAATTACATTGAATCACCACATAGACTGTGTTTATGTCACAGACTGATGATGTCACAGACTGATGATGTCATAGACTGTGACGATGTCATAGACTGATGATGTCACAGACTGATGATGTCATAGACTATGATGATGTCATAGACTGTGATGATGTCACAGACTGTGGTGATGTCATAGACTGTGGTGATGTCGCACTGGTCGTAAGCGAACGTGGACACCACTAAATCCATATTTATAGACAGTGGACAGCAATTTTTTGTCTAAATTGCTCTTTTATTACTATTTCAATTGAAATTCGTGAAAAACTTGTCAAAACTCAGTTCATTTTGCATACGCACTGAAGTGACCTTTGACCTTTGAGAACATACAGCTATGGATTGTTGTCGTCGCCATGGCAACGGAAATTATATTTACGCATTCGTCACATAAATACTCTTTTTTTTAAACTAATTACATTGAAATGAATGAAAATGCTTACAGCACCTGGTATTCCCAGGCCGTCTCCCATCCAAGTACTAACCAGGCCCGCACTTGCTTGGCTTCCGAGATCAGACGAGATCGGGCATTCTCAAGTTGGTATGGCCGTAAGCGAACGTGGACACTACTAAAGCCATATTTATAGACTGGACAGCATTTTTTGGTCTAAATTGCTCTTTTATTACTATTTCAATTGAAATTCGTGAAAAACTTGTCAAAACTCAGTTCATTTTGCATACGCACTGAAGTGACCTTTGACCTTTGAGAACATACAGCTATGGATTTTTGTCGTCGCCATGGCAACGGAAATTATATTTACACATTCATCACATAAATACTCTTTTTTTTCTTTTTTTTTAACTAATTACATTGAATCACCACATAGACTGTGGTGATGTCACAGACTGATGATGTCACAGACTGATGATGTCATAGACTGTGGTGATGTCACAGACTGATGATGTCACAGACTGATGATGTCATAGACTGTGATGATGTCATAGACTGATGATGTCACAGACTGATGATGTCATAGATTGTGGTGATGTCACAGACTGATGATGTCATAGACTCTGATGATGTGATAGACTGTGATGATGTCACAGACTGTGGTGATGTCATAGACTGTGGTGATGTCGCACTGGCCGTAAGCGAACGTGGACACCACTAAATCCATATTTATAGACAGTGGACAGCAATTTTTTGTCTAAATTGCTCTTTTATTACTATTTCAATTGAAATTCGTGAAAAACTTGTCAAAACTCAGTTCATTTTGCATACGCACTGAAGTGACCTTTGACCTTTGAGAACATACAGCTATGGATTGTTGTCGTCGCCATGGCAACGGAAATTATATTTACGCATTTGTCACATAAATACTCTTTTTTTTTTAACTAATTACATTGAAATAAATGAAAATACTTACAGCACCTGGTATTCCCAGGCCGTCTCCCATCCAAGTACTAACCAGGCCCGCACTTGCTTGGCTTCCGAGATCAGACGAGATCGGGCATTCTCAAGTTGCTATGGCCGGAAGCGAACGTGGACACCACTAAATCCATATTTATAGACAGTGGACAGCAATTTTTTGTCTAAATTGATCTTTTATGCACTGAAGTGACCTTTGGCCTTTGAGAACATACAGCTATGGATTGTTGTCGTCGCCATGGCAACGGAAATCATATTTACGCATTCGTCACATAAATACTCTTTTTTTTTCTTTTTAAAATTAATTACATTGAATTACCAAATAGACTGTGGTGATGTCACAGACTGATGATGTCACAGACTGATGATGTCATAGACTGTGATGATGTCACAGACTGATGATGTCACAGACTGTGATGATGTCATAGACTGATGATGTCACAGACTGATGATTTCATAGATTGTGGTGATGTCACAGACTGATGATGTCATAGACTCTGATGATGTCATAGACAGTGATGATGTCACAGACTGTGGTGATGTTATAGACTGTGGTGATGTCGCACTGGCCGTAAGCGAACGTGGACACCACTAAATCCATATTTATAGACAGTGGACAGCAATTTTTTGTCTAAATTGATCTTTTATGCACTGAAGTGACCTTTGGCCTTTGAGAATATAGAGCTATGGATTGTTGTCGTCGCCATGGCAACGGAAGTTATATTTACGCATTCGTCACATAAATACTCTTTTTTTATTTTAAACTAATTACATTGAAATGAATGAAAATGCTTACAGCACCTGGTATTCCCAGGCCGTCTCCCATCCAAGTACTAACCAGGCCCGCACTTGCTTGGCTTCCGAGATCAGACGAGATCGGGCATTCTCAAGTTGGTATGGCCGTAAGCGAACGTGGACACCACTAAATCCATATTTATAGACAGTGGACAGCAATTTTTTGTCCAAATTGCTCTTTTATTACTATTTCAATTGAAATTTGTGGAAAAACTTGTCAAAACTCAGTTATTTTTGCATATGCACTGAAGTGACCTTTGACCTTTGAGAACATAGAGCTATGGATTGTTGTCGTCTACATGGCAACGGAAATTATATTTACGCATTCGTCACATAAATACTCTTTTTTTTTTAAACTAATTACATTTAATTACCACATACACTGTGATGATGTCACAGACTGATGATGTCATAGATTGTGATGATGTCACAGTCTGATGATGTCATAGATTGTGGTGATGTCACAGACTGATGATGTCAAAGACTGATGATGTCACAGACTGATGATGTCATAGATTGTGGTGATGTCACAGTCTGATGATGTCATAGATTGTGGTGATGTCACAGACTGATGATGTCATAGACTGTGATGATGTCATAGACTGATGATGTCACAGACTGATGATGTCAGATTGTGGTGATGTCACAGACTGATGATGTCACAGACTGATGATGTCACAGACTGATGATGTCAGATTGTGGTGATGTCACAGACTGTGGTGATGTCACAGACTGATGATGTCATAGACTGTGATGATGTCACAGACTGTGGTGATGTCATAGACTGTGGTGATGTCGCACTGGCCGTAAGCGAACGTGGACACCACTAAATCCATATTTATAGACAGTGGACAGCAATTTTTTGTCTAAATTGCTCTTTTATTACTATTTATTTTTATTTTATTTTATAGTAATATTACTATTACTAATACTACTGATGGCATAGACTGTGACCTTTGACCTTTGAGAACATAGAGCTATGGATTGTTGTTGTCGCCATGGCAACGGAAATTATATTTACGCATTCGTCACATAAATACTCTTTTTTTTCTTTTTAAAACTAATTACATTGAATTACCAAATAGACTGTGGTGATGTCACAGACTGATGATGTCACAGACTGATGATGTCATAGACTGTGATGATGTCACAGACTGATGATGTCACAGACTGATGATGTCATAGACTGTGATGATGTCACAGACTGATGATGTCACAGACTGTGATGATGTCATAGACTGATGATGTCACAGACTGATGATTTCATAGATTGTGGTGATGTCACAGACTGATGATGTCATAGACTCTGATGATGTCATAGACAGTGATGATGTCACAGACTGTGGTGATGTTATAGACTGTGGTGATGTCGCACTGGCCGTAAGCGAACGTGGACACCACTAAATCCATATTTATAGACAGTGGACAGCAATTTTTTGTCTAAATTGATCTTTTATGCACTGAAGTGACCTTTGGCCTTTGAGAATATAGAGCTATGTATTGTTGTCGTCGCCATGGCAACGTAAATTATATTTACGCATTTGTCACATAAATACTCTTTTCTTTTTTATTTTTTTAACTAATTACATTGAATCACCACATAGACTGTGGTGATGTCACAGACTGATGATGTCACAGACTGATGATGTCATAGACTGTGACGATGTCATAGACTGATGATGTCACAGACTGATGATGTCATAGACTATGATGATGTCATAGACTGTGATGATGTCACAGACTGTGGTGATGTCATAGACTGTGGTGATGTCGCACTGGCCGTAAGTGAACGTGGACACCACTAAATCCATATTTATAGACAGTGGACAGCAATTTTTTGTCTAAATTGCTCTTTTATTACTATTTCAATTGAAATTCGTGAAAAACTTGTCAAAACTCAGTTCATTTTGCATACGCAATGAAGTGACCTTTGACCTTTGAGAACATACAGCTAGGGATTGTTGTCGTCGCCATGGCAACGGAAATTATATTTACGCATTTGTCACATAAATACTCTTTTTTTAAACTAATTACATTGAATTACCACATAGACTGTGGTGATGTCACAGACGGATGATGTCACAGACTGATGATGTCATAGACTGTGGTGATGTCACAGACTGATGATGTCATAGATTGTGGTGATGTCACAGACTGATGATGTCATAGACTCTGATGATGTCATAGACTGTTATGATGTCATAGACTGACGATGTCACAGACTGATGATGTCATAGATTGTGGTGATGTTACAGACTGATGATGTCTTAGACTCTGATGATGTCATAGACTGTGATGATGTCACAGACTGTTGTGATGTCATAGACTGTGGTGATGTCGCACTGGCCGGAAGCGAACGTGGACACCACTAAATCCATATTTATAGACAGTGGACAGCAATTTTTTGTCTAAATTGCTCTTTTATTACTATTTCAATTGAAATTCGTGAAGAACTTGTCAAAACTCACTTCATTTTGCATACGCACTGAAGTGACCTTTGACCTTTGACCTTTGAGAACATACAGCTATGGATTGTTGTCGTCGCCATGGCAACGAAAATTATATTTATGCATTCGTCACATAAATACTCTTTTTTTTTTTAAATAATTACATTGAAATGAATGAAAATGCTTACAGCACCTGGTATTCCCAGGCCGTCTCCCATCCAAGTACTAACCAGGCCCGCACTTGCTTGGCTTCCGAGATCAGACTAGATCGGGCATTCTCAAGTTGGTATGGCCGTAAGCGAACGTGGACACCACTAAATCCATATTTATAGACAGTGGACAGCAATTTTTTGTCCAAATTGCTCTTTTATTACTATTTCAATTGAAATTTGTGGAAAAACTTGTCAAAACTCAGTTATTTTTGCATATGCACTGAAGTGACCTTTGACCTTTGAGAACATAGAGCTATGGATTGTTGTCGTCTACATGGCAACGGAAATTATATTTACGCATTCGTCACATAAATACTCTTTTTTTTTTAAACTAATTACATTTAATTACCACATACACTGTGATGATGTCACAGACTGATGATGTCATAGATTGTGGTGATGGCACAGACTGATGATGTCATAGACTGTGATGATGTCATAGACTGATGATGTCACAGACTGATGATGTCAGATTGTGGTGATGTCACAGACTGATGATGTCACAGACTGATGATGTCATAGACTGTGATGATGTCACAGACTGTGGTGATGTCATAGACTGTGGTGATGTCGCACTGGCCGTAAGCGAACGTGGACACCACTAAATCCATATTTATAGACAGTGGACAGCAATTTTTTGTCTAAATTGCTCTTTTATTACTATTTATTTTTATTTTATTTTATAGTAATATTACTATTACTAATACTACTGATGGCATAGACTGTGACCTTTGACCTTTGAGAACATAGAGCTATGGATTGTTGTTGTCGCCATGGCAACGGAAATTATATTTACGCATTCGTCACATAAATACTCTTTTTTTTCTTTTTAAAACTAATTACATTGAATTACCAAATAGACTGTGGTGATGTCACAGACTGATGATGTCACAGACTGATGATGTCATAGACTGTGATGATGTCACAGACTGATGATGTCACAGACTGATGATGTCATAGACTGTGATGATGTCACAGACTGATGATGTCACAGACTGTGATGATGTCATAGACTGATGATGTCACAGACTGATGATTTCATAGATTGTGGTGATGTCACAGACTGATGATGTCATAGACTCTGATGATGTCATAGACAGTGATGATGTCACAGACTGTGGTGATGTTATAGACTGTGGTGATGTCGCACTGGCCGTAAGCGAACGTGGACACCACTAAATCCATATTTATAGACAGTGGACAGCAATTTTTTGTCTAAATTGATCTTTTATGCACTGAAGTGACCTTTGGCCTTTGAGAATATAGAGCTATGTATTGTTGTCGTCGCCATGGCAACGTAAATCATATTTACGCATTTGTCACATAAATACTCTTTTCTTTTTTCTTTTTTTAACTAATTACATTGAATCACCACATAGACTGTGGTGATGTCACAGACTGATGATGTCACAGACTGATGATGTCATAGACTGTGACGATGTCATAGACTGATGATGTCACAGACTGATGATGTCATAGACTATGATGATGTCATAGACTGTGATGATGTCACAGACTGTGGTGATGTCATAGACTGTGGTGATGTCGCACTGGCCGTAAGCGAACGTGGACACCACTAAATCCATATTTATAGACAGTGGACAGCAATTTTTTGTCTAAATTGCTCTTTTATTACTACTTCAATTGAAATTCGTGAAAAACTTGTCAAAACTCAGTTCATTTTGCATACGCAATGAAGTGACCTTTGACCTTTGAGAACATACAGCTATGGATTGTTGTCGTCGCCATGGCAACGAAAATTATATTTATGCATTCGTCACATAAATACTCTTTTTTTTTTTAAATAATTACATTGAAATGAATGAAAATGCTTACAGCACCTGGTATTCCCAGGCCGTCTCCCATCCAAGTACTAACCAGGCCCGCACTTGCTTGGCTTCCGAGATCAGACGAGATCGGGCATTCTCAAATTGGTATGGCCGTAAGCGAACGTGGACACCACTGAATCCATTTTTATAGACAGTGGACAGCAATTTTTTGTCCAAATTGCTCTTTTATTACTATTTCAATTGAAATTCGTGGAAAAACTTGTCAAAACTCAGTTCATGTTGCATATGCACTGAAGTGACCTTTGACCTTTGAGAACATAGAGCTATGGATTGTTGTCGTCGCCATGGCAACGGAAATTATATTTATGCATTTGTCACATAAATACTCTTTTTTTTAACTAATTACATTGAATTACCACATAGACTGTGGTGATGTCACAGACTGATGATGTCACAGACTGATGATGTCAAAGACTGATGATGTCACAGACTGATGATGTCATAGATTGTGGTGATGTCACAGTCTGATGATGTCATAGATTGTGGTGATGTCACAGACTGATGATGTCATAGACTCTGATGATGTAATAGACTCTGATGATGTCATAGACTGATGATGTCACAGACTGATGATGTCATAGATTGTGGTGATGTCACAGACTGATGATGTCATAGACTGTGATGATGTCATAGACTGATGATGTCACAGACTGATGATGTCAGATTGTGGTGATGTCACAGACTGATGATGTCACAGACTGATGATGTCATAGACTGTGATGATGTCACAGACTGTGGTGATGTCATAGACTGTGGTGATGTCGCACTGGCCGTAAGCGAACGTGGACACCACTAAATCCATATTTATAGACAGTGGACAGCAATTTTTTGTCTAAATTGCTCTTTTATTACTATTTATTTTTATTTTATTTTATAGTAATATTACTATTACTAATACTACTGATGGCATAGACTGTGACCTTTGACCTTTGAGAACATAGAGCTATGGATTGTTGTTGTCGCCATGGCAACGGAAATTATATTTACGCATTCGTCACATAAATACTTTTTTTTTCTTTTTAAAACTAATTACATTGAATTACCAAATAGACTGTGGTGATGTCACAGACTGATGATGTCACAGACTGATGATGTCATAGACTGTGACGATGTCATAGACTGATGATGTCACAGACTGATGATGTCATAGACTATGATGATGTCATAGACTGTGATGATGTCACAGACTGTGGTGATGTCATAGACTGTGGTGATGTCGCACTGGCCGTAAGCGAACGTGGACGCCACTAAATCCATATTTATAGACAGTGGACAGCAATTTTTTGTCTAAATTGCTCTTTTATTACTATTTCAATTGAAATTCGTGAAAAACTTGTCAAAACTCAGTTCATTTTGCATACGCACTGAAGTGACCTTTGACCTTTGAGAACATACAGCTATGGATTGTTGTCGTCGCCATGGCGACGGAAATTATATTTACGCATTTGTCACATAAATACTCTTTTTTTAAACTAATTACATTGAATTACCACATAGACTGTGGTGATGTCACAGACGGATGATGTCACAGACTGATGATGTCATAGATTGTGGTGATGTCACAGACTGATGATGTCATAGATTGTGGTGATGTCACAGACTGATGATGTCATAGACTCTGATGATGTCATAGACTGTTATGATGTCATAGACTGACGATGTCACAGACTGATGATATCATAGATTGTGGTGATGTCACAGACTGATGATGTCTTAGACTCTGATGATGTCATAGACTGTGATGATGTCACAGACTGTTGTGATGTCATAGACTGTGGTGATGTCGCACTGGCCGTAAGCGAACGTGGACACCACTAAATCCATATTTATAGACAGTGGACAGCAATTTTTTGTCTAAATTGCTCTTTTATTTCTATTTCAATTGAAATTCGTGAAGAACTTGTCAAAACTCACTTCATTTTGCATACGCACTGAAGTGACCTTTGACCTTTGACCTTTGAGAACAGCAACCAAGACACGCTGCTAACGCTAATGCTAACGCTAATGCTAACAACACGCACCACGCAGATTACGCACACGGATCAATAACAAAGATTACGCGTGGGTAATTGAACTATCGGATTTTGAGACCAAGTTATTCTAATAATTCTCATCCAAATCTTGTGGCTGAAACAAAAACGTATGTTTAACTTTTGCAAAACAAAACTGTTATATTTCTGGGATAGATCTGAAATAGGCTAAATTACCTTAAAGTTTCAAATACAGTGATGAGATATTCATTATTAAATATTATTATCATTATTAAATATTTCTATATTGACCAAGGATTACATTTATACAGGGAATGCATTTAAATCAGTTTATAAAGAAAGACATCTCTCCTTTGAGAAAAGATGGTTTATTAAACATTCAAAGGAACTTCTGGAAATACTTTATCTTGATTTGAAAAGTCAAACATTGAACCCATTACACACATTCAATGCAATAATAGGTGAGTAAAAACAGCTGTATGTCAGTGAACTCTCAAATCCTGTTCCCTTGTTGCTGAAGCAGGTGACAGTCCAAAATGAACAAATTATCTTTGTAAAATATGATCAGGTGGATTACCACTGCTTAATTGCAGTACAATAGTACATTCTTATAGTACATGTAATTAATTACTATCAAAAGAGACATCAAATAAGTGGCACATTTCACCATGATTCAAATGTCAGTATAGACTGAAAAACATTCAAATAAACATATGAGCAAATGATATGTTTTCAGTTTTGTCTCAAACACTTGTTAAGGTCATATAAGGCCACATTTATCATGGGACACTTCCTCAGTGATTAAGCTGTTTAGGTGCTCCTCTGCTAAGATGTAAAGAAACTACCATTTGACTATTTTACTTGTGCAGGAAATTAGAAGTTAAACCTAAACATCACTATTAGAACACATTAGGGACAGCAGCAGCACGTGCAGGAGGGAGGCCTGATGCAACCAGAGACCCCACAGGTCTTCTACAGTCAGCATGGACAGTGGAGACATGACCCAGTGCACTTGGACCACTCAGTGTGATGTATCTCGTCTTCTGGAGGAGGAAGAGCAGAATGGGCCTTATGTCTGATTGATCAAAGTCCTGTCCTGCAGAGTGAAATGACACTGTGATGTCACAGACTGATGATGTCATAGACTCTGATGATGTCACAGACTGATGATGTCATAGACTCTGATGATGTCATAGACTGTGGTGTTGTCGCACTGGCCGTAAGAAAACGTGGACACCACTAAATCCATATTTATAGACAGTGGACAGCAATTTTTTGTCCAAATTGCTCTTTTATTACTATTTCAATTGAAATTCGAGGAAAAACTTGTACAAATCTCAGTTCATTTTGCATATGCACTGAAGTGACCTTTGTCCTTTGAGAACATAGAGCTATGGATTGTTGTCGTCGCCATGGCAACGGAAATCATATTTACGCATTCGTCACATAAATACTCTTTTATTTTTTATTTTTTTTATCTAATTACATTGAATCACCACATAGACTGTGGTGATGTCACAGACTGATGATGTCACAGACTGATGATGTCATAGACTGTGATGATGTCATAGACTGATAATGTCACAGACTGATGATGTCATAGATTGTGGTGATGTCACAGACTGATGATGTCATAGACTGTGATGATGTCACAGACTGTGGTGATGTCATAGACTGTGGTGATGTCGCACTGGCCGTAAGTGAACGTGGACACCACTAAATCCATATTTATAGACAGTGGACAGCAATTTTTTGTCCAAATTGCTCTTTTATTACTATTTCAATTGAAATTCGTGGAAAAACTTGTCAAAACTCAGTTCATTTTACATATGCACTGAAGTGACCTTTGACCTTTGAGAACATACAGCTATGGATTGTTGTCGTCGCCATGGCAACGGAAATCATATTTACGCATTCGTCACATAAATACTCTTTTCTTTTTGTTTTTTTTAAAAAACTCATTACATTGAATGACCACATAGACTGTGGTGATGTCACAGACGGATGATGTCACAGACTGATGATGTCACAGACTGATGATGTCATAGACTCTGATGATGTCATAGACTGTGGTGATGCCACAGACTGTGGTGATGTCATAGACTGTGGTGATGTCGCACTGGCCGTAAGTGAACGTGGACACCACTAAATCCATATTTATAGACAGTGGACAGCAATTTTTTGTCCAAATTGCTCTTTTATTAATTTTTCATTTGAAATTCGTGAAAAACTTGTCAAAACTCGGTTCATTTTGTATACGCACTGAAGTGACCTTTGACTTTTGAGAACATACAGCTATGGATTGTTGTCGTCGCCATGGCAACGGAAATTATATTTACGCATTCGTCACATAAATACTCTTTTTTTTTAAACTAATTACATTGAATCACCACATAGACTGTGGTGATGTCACAGACTGATGATGTCACAGACTAATGATGTCATAGACTGTGATGGTGTCATAGACTGATGATGTCACAGACTGATGATGTCATAGATTGTGGTGATGTCACAGACTGATGATGTCATAGACTCTGATGATGTCATAGACTGTGATGATGTAATAGACTGATGATGTCACAGACTGATGATGTCATAGATTGTGGTGATGTCACAGACTGTTGATGTCATAGACTCTGATGATGTCATAGACTGTGATGATGTCACAGACTGTGGTGATGTCATAGACTGTGATGATGTCATAGACTCTGATGATGTCATAGACTGTGATGATGTCACAGACTGTGGTGATGTCATAGACTGTGGTGATGTCGCACTGGCCGTAAGCGAACGTGTACACCACTAAATCCAAATTTATAGACAGTGGACAGCAATTTTTTGTCTAAATTGCTCTTTTATTACTATTTCAATTGAGATTCATGAAAAACTTGTCAAAACTCAGTTCATTTTACAAACACACTGAAGTGACCTTTGACCTTTGAGAACATACAGCTATGGATTGTTGTTGTCGCCATGGCAACGGAAATTATATTTACGCATTCGTCACATAAATACTCTTTTTTTTAACTAATTACATTGAAATGAATGAAAATGCTTACAGCACCTGGTATTCCCAGGCCGTCTCCCATCCAAGTACTAACCAGGACCGCACTTGCTTGGCTTCCGAGATCAGACGAGATCAGGCATTCTCAAGTTGGTATGGCCGTAAGCGAACGTGGACACCACTAAATCCATATTTATAGACAGTGGACAGCAATTTTTTGTCTAAATTGCTCTTTTATTACTATTTCAATTGAAATTCGTGGAAAAACATGTCAAAACTCAGGTCATTTTGCATACGCACTGAAGTGACCTTTGACCTTTGAGAACATACAGCTATGGATTGTTGTCGTCGCCATGGCAACGGAAATTATATTTACGCATTTGTCACATAAATACTCTTTTTTTTTAAAAAACTAATTATATTGAATCACCACTTAGACTGTGGTGATGTCACAGACTGATGATGTCACAGACTGATGATGTCATAGACTGTGATGATGTCATAGACTGATGATGTAACAGACTGATGATGTCATAGGTTGTGGTGATGTCACAGACTGATGATGTCACAGACTGATGATGTCATAGACTGTGATGATGTCATAGACTGATGATGTCATAGACTGATGATGTCATAGAGTCTGATGATGTCATAGACTGTGATGATGTCACAGACTGTGGTGATGTCATAGACTGTGGTGATGTCACACACTGATGATGTCACAGACTGATGATGTCATAGACAGTGATGATGTCACAGACTGTTGTGATGTCATAGACTGTGGTGATGTCGCACTGGCCGTAAGCGAACGTGGACACCACTAAATCCATATTTATAGACAGTGGACAGCAATTTTTGTCTAAATTCCTCTTTTATTACTATTTCAATTGAAATTCGTGAAAAACTTGTCAAAACTCAGTTAATTTTGCATACGCACTGAAGTGACCTTTGACTTTTGAGAACATACAGCTATGGATTGTTGTCGTCGCCATGGCAACGGAAATCATATATACGCATTCGTCACATAAATACTCTATTGTTTTGTTTTTTTAATACTTACATTGAATTACCACATAGACTGTGGTGATGTCACAGACTGATGATGTCACAGACTGATTATGTCATCGACTGTGGTGATGTCACAGACTGATGATGTCACAGACTGATGATGTCATAGACTGTGATGATGTCATAGCCTGATGATGTCACAGACTGATGATGTCATAGACTGTGGTGATGTCACAGACTGATGATGTCATAGATTGTGGTGATGTCACAGACTGATAATGTCATAGACTGTGGTGATGTCATAGACTGATGATGTCACAGACTGATGATGTCATAGATTGTGGTGATGTCACAGACTGATGATGTCATAGACTGATGATGTCATAGACTGTGATGATGTCATAGACTGTGGTGATGTCACAGACTGATGATGTCATAGATTGTGGTGATGTCACAGACTGATGATGTCATAGAGTCTGATGATGTCATAGACTGTGATGATGTCACAGACTGTGGTGATGTCATAGACTGTGGTGATGTCGCACTGGCCGTAAGCGAACGTGGACACCACTAAATCCATATTTATAGACAGTGGACAACAATTTTTTGTCTAAATTGCTTTTTTATTACTATTTCAATTGAAATTCGTGAAAAACTTGTCAAAACTCAGTTCATTTTGCATATGCACTGAAGTGACCTTTGACCTTTGAGAACATAGAGCTATGGATTGTTGTCGTCGCCATGGCAACGGAAATCATATATACGCATTCGTCACATAAATACTCTTTTGTTTTGTTTTTTTAATACTTACATTGAATTACCACATAGACTGTGGTGATGTCACAGACTGATGATGTCACAGACTGATTATGTCATCGACTGTGGTGATGTCACAGACTGATGATGTCACAGACTGATGATGTCATAGACTGTGATGATGTCATAGCCTGATGATGTCACAGACTGATGATGTCATAGACTGTGGTGATGTCACAGACTGATGATGTCATAGATTGTGGTGATGTCACAGACTGATGTCACAGACTGATGATGTCATAGATTGTGGTGATGTCACAGACTGATGATGTCATAGACTGTGATGATGTCATAGCCTGATGATGTCACAGACTGATGATGTCATAGACTGTGGTGATGTCACAGACTGATGATGTCATAGATTGTGGTGATGTCATAGACTGATGATGTCATAGACTGTGGTGATGTCACAGACTGATGATGTCATAGATTGTGGTGATGTCATAGACTGATGATGCCATAGATTGTGGTGATGTCACAGACTGATGATGTCGTAGACTGATGATGTCATAGACTGTGATGATGTCACAGACTGTGGTGATGTCATAGACTGTGGTGATGTCGCACTGGCCGTAAGCGAACGTGGACACCACTAAATCCATATTTATAGACAGTGGACAGCAATTTTTTGTCCAAATTGCTCTTTTATTACTATTTCAATTGAAATTCGTGGAAAAACTTGTCAAAACTCAGTTCATTTTGCATATGCACTGAAGTGACCTTTGACCTTTGACAACATAAAGCTTTGGATTGTTGTCGACGCCATGGCAACGGAAATCATATTTACGCATTCGTCACATAAATACTCTTTTCCTTTTTCTTTTTTTTTTTTTTAACTAATTACCTTGAATCACCATATAGACTGTGGTGATGTCACAGACAGATGATATCCTAAATGGGCTTTCAATAAAACGAAGAGAGCAAAGAAACAGGACAACAGAGAACCAGAGCCCAGGAGAAGGGGTGTAACTATTCCTTACCTGGCTGGCGTTTCCGAAAAACTACAGAGGATCTTCAGACAACATGAAATCCCAGTCTATTTCAAACCCACAAACACTTTAAGACAAAAACTGGTCCATCCTAAGGACAAAACACCGAGCCACAAACAAAGCAATGTGGTCTACTCCATTCAGTGTAGTGAAGACTGCAGTGAGCGCTACATTGTAGAAACAAAACAGCCACTTCACAAAAGGATGTATCAACACAGACGGGAAAACCAGGGTGGGCCGCAATCTGCCGTACATCTCCACCTAAAAGCCACAGGCCACTCCTTTGAGGACAGCGAGGTCCAGATCTTGGCCAGAGAAAAGAACTGGTTTGAGAGGGGAGTTAAAGAAGCTATTTTTGTCAAGAAAGAGAATCCTTCCTTGAACAGAAATGGAGGTCTCAGACATCATTTGTCTCCCATCTATAACTCTATCCTCAAACCTAAATAAACAGAAAAAACAATGGGACTAGCCAGGACATGTCCAGAGGTGTGAAAACACCATCATGGCCCTGAATGGATATGCTAACTACTCCCCCACTCCCACTCCATATTGAATAGACCCACCTAACTAACAGAAACTATAAACAACTCCATATTGAATAGACTCACCTGACCAACTGAAACTGTATTTAAATATGTGTTGTCTCAGAGTAATTTTCATTGTAATTAAGCTCCTCCCTTCAAGCAGATATAAAGCAGTGTCCGCCAGCATCTGACCAGAACTGAAGAAGCAGCTTGGATGAGCTGCGAAACGTATTCAACCAAATAAACTCTGTCCAGTTGACAAATTAAATTTCTCCTTTTGCTATTTGTGTAAATGGTTTAGAATAGTCAGGTAGAGCCAGTGCAGTAGTATTTGTCAGCGCTTTGCTTTAATGCTGTAAAGATTGCATTAGCCTGATCTGTCCACTGTATTCTGTCTTGTTGTGCCATGGGTGTGGAGTAGATCAGGTTATGTAATGGCTGTGTTTTTATTTAGGAATATTTCGGTACCGTCTCCTGTCATTAGAAATACTCCTTTTTCTTTTTGTTTATTTCTGGCAACTTTTTCAGCATGCACAGCATGTGTCATAAATTGGGTGAGGGTAGATGTAGACAATTCAACAAAATGCTTTTGGAGATACCCTCTTATTTCTGGATGGCAGTTATTTAAAATGGTGTTTTTTAATTGTTGTCTGCATGGTGCATTTTCATCACCATCATCGCGCAGTCCACTATTTTCTTTAAAGACGACTTCTAGTCTGCCTCTAAAGTCCTGGATTGGTTCAGATTCTTTCTGAAGGCATTGAGATATTTTTGAATAAACTGGGCGCCTCTGATATCTCTGTGTCATTCTTTCGAAGACTGGTTGAAGTGAGACTTCAACGCCATTACCATGTGGTATTATTCGCCTTTGACCTGCATTATTAGGGTCATTTTCTGTAGGCTGCCAATCTCCTTTAATGGAGATCCAGTGGTGACCTAACAAGGTCATTAACACTTGTTGTGCTTCTGCGCCATTGAGGTGGTACGAACTGATCAATAATTTTAAATCTGCAATTGTTTGTTCTATATCTTCTTTTGGTGAAGTTATGCCTTCTACTGCCTTTTTAACATCGTCCATAGTCCATGTTCTATAGACTAATTGTGTCCCTCCCTCTCCATCACCTTTGGGCAGTGCTATCATGGGATACATTTCTGCCAATTCAGGGTCATAATTTCTGTTTGGACTGTTGGGGCGCAGGGTTAGGTTGGTTTTGCGGGACAATTTGATTTGGATTATCATTATTATTAGGTGGGTCATTTTGAGGTGGGGCATTTGGTTTATTCTGTACTACAAACTCATCATCTTCCTTTAACACTGCGGTACATACTGTTTCCTTTTTTCTACTTCCTTGTCTTTTTACTGCCTGTTCTAACCATTTTTGTGCAAGGAGATACTCTATACTCGGTCTCTTCTTTTCAGCCATTTGTCTTTGGCTGCAATTCTCTGAGTTAAGAGACTACAGTCTTTCACATTCAGTTGACCTTTGAACCCATATTTCTTTTTCCATTTTGTCAAATAACATGGTGACCCTGGACACACATTATTCATAAATTTAGCGTCCCCCTCTAATTCTTCTTCCTGACTTTTGGTACAACAATTTCCCATTTTACTACTATGAGGTTATGAGTTAGACCAACCTGAAAATGCCTCCTCTGGGCTTCAGTGTATCTCCACCAATACAAGCTTCTACAGGAAACCTAGTTTGCCTGCGGTATTGGTCTTGGGGTTTAAACCCAGAGATTCAGAGAATTTTAGATTCAGAGGTCTTCCTCCAATCATACAAACATTCACACGTGTTAGTATCTTGGGAAGCCACTTCCCTGTCTGTCTGACCTGTTTAGTTGTCAACTGGTTTCCCCAAATGGGTTCGGATTCCGTCTGATGTGAAGAAAGGATGAGTGAAGGTCGGCTGGCCACGTGGAAAAGTGGTCTTCAATCCTGGAGACGTTCTTCCTCCAGACTGTGCACAGATTTCAGCTTCCCATCAGTCACCCTCTCGACACAGCATTGGAATCCGGCTCAAAGGACCAAGTAGAATGTCAAGTCGGAGCGCCGCGCTCCGAGGAAACCCAATCACCTAAAAAACTGCCACAGATTTACATTTAGTGATAAAGAGACAACTCAGGTCAGACAAGTGAATTTTACTTGCTGCAAGGGAGGACTCTGAGACAAAGCTGCCACGCGGAGCTATGTTCACCAGAAATCTCTCTCTGAACCTCCGCTTGCTTCAGCTTTTATTTCACAGTTACAGACATAATACATGATCATCATATTTTGGTATTTCCATTCCCCCCCTCTGCCCACCTTGTCTTAGCTCCCTTATTCTGTCTTTGTGTACCAGACTGTACCTCAGCCTTGCAGCTGTGGCCTTGAGTAGACACAGTTGCAGTTATGATTTAGCAGACACAGTATTTTTCCATTCAAAGACAACTTCCCGTCACAGCACAGTACACTTTGATAACATATATTTACAATTCTATAACAGAAATTAAAACCACATGGCTAATTTGCATAAACTATAAGCGCTGAAAAAACAGCTCGCTCCTTGTGCCGCTGATGCGGTCAGCCTCTGTTGGACTAAAGGGCAGGACTCAGTGGAATATGCATGTTCTTTCTGTGACTGAGGGATGTTCTGCCTATGGTGAGTCTGTTCTGTGCTTCTATCGCGTTGGAGATGGTTCATGTTAAACTTTTCAGAGATTATACGTGTGCAGGTCGTACGTGTGCAGCGCAGTTCTTTATTTCACTCATGCACTTTATTTATGTTGCTACTGTTGTGATGAAAAGACTGAAAGGTGTAAATAATTCTCTTAAGACTCGCGCTTATGAGCTGTAGTGGAGGAGGGTGCGCTTGTTGTAGTCCGTTTTCTGGGAGTTGTAGTTTTGCCTGTAGTTCCCCTGGTTAGCACTGGTTTAGAGTCAAAAGGGTTTTGTGGCTCCGGGTGTTTTCTTTTCTGTGGGAGACGGTCCAAATGGCTCTTTGAGTATTTAAGGTTAGATAAGATAAGATAAGATATGCCTTTATTAGTCCCACAGTGGGGTTCAAGACAGTTCAAGAACAGCAAGAAAATGGTAACATGCAATAAAACAAGATAATAGATAATGGCTTAAAAATAATTTAAAAATAGACTTAAAAATAGACTCTAATGTAACACACTGTTCCGGTGGAGCAAAAATATAAAATACCAGAAAAACTATTATGTGCAATAAAAATAACAGTGCAGCATATGAACAGAATAAATCTCAGTAAAGTGACTTCAGTGTATTATGTTATTTACAGTAATATGACTATGTTTATGTACAGACAGGATAAATATCAGTAAAGTGACATGAGTGAATTGTACCAGAGGTCTTCAGTATTGCACATAGATACAGTTGAATGACACATGTTCAGCGTTAACAGTGTTCATTGTACAGTCTGACAGCAGCAGGAAGGAAAGACCTGTGAAACCTCTCCTTCACACAGCGAGGGTGAATCAGTCTGTCACTGAAGCTGCTCTCCAGAGCAGACAGGGCGTCCTGCAGGGGGTGACACTCATGGTCCAGCATAGAGATGACCTTAGCCAGGACCCTCCTGTCCCCCACCTGCTGCACCGAGTCCAGAGGACAGCCCAGGACGGAGCTGGACTTCTTGATGACCTTGTCCAGCTTCTTCCTCTCCCTCTCTGTGATGCTGCTGCTCCAGCAGACCACACCGTACAGGATGGCTGATGCCACCACAGAGTCATAGAAGGTCTTCAGGAGTGGCCCCCTCACTCCAAAAGACCTGAGTCTCCTCAGGAGATAGAGCCGACTCTGGCCCTTCCTGTACAGTGCATCTGTGTTATGAGTCCAGTCCAGTTTATTGTTCAGATGCACACCCAGGTACTTGTAAGAGTCCACTCTCTCAATGTCCCTTCCCTGGATGTTCACCGAGGGGACAGTAGAGTGGCATCTGCGGAAGTCCACCACCATCTCCTTGGTCTTCCCTGCATTGATGATGAGGTGGTTCTGCTGACACCAGTCCACAAAGTCCTGCGTTAGTCCTCTGTACTCCACATCGTCATCATCCTTGATGAAGCCAATGATTGCAGACCCCTGGTATATGACATCATCAGTCAGCATACATAGTCATACATACAGTACATAGTCAGATACAGTCAGCATGGACAGTGGAGGCATGACCCAGTGCACTTGGACCACTCAGTGTGATGTGTCCCTTGTCTTCTGGAGGAGGAAGAGCAGAATGGGCCTTATGTCTGATTGATCAAAGTCCTGTCCTGCAGAGTGAAAACCTGTAATGACACACACATTAAGAGAACTACAAAACTATTAGAGGAAAATGAGGTTCACAGTGCATATACATTCAGATCCAAAGGCCATTTATATAAGTCGAAACATCTTAATAGAGGAATCCCCCATATTTGAGAAAGGTGTATTTTCACAATTTAAATCATGATTTCAATATGAGCATGATTAATTTGCAGCCCTTATTATTACTGGAGTAATAAAGCAACATGTAACATACCTAATCAGGGGCAGGAGTCTGGGTCAGCACACCTCCAGTGCAGTGTTAGCTTTACTTTGTCATCTGCTTTTGACCCATTTCATGAATCATGAACATCTCATCAGCCAACAGTTCTGTGGCCCCAGCAGTGTTGTGTCCTCATACAGGAGGCTGCAGATGAGAAAAGAAAATTCATATAAAACATTTCAAACAGTTTTCTTGTTGTCATATTAGATGTGATAGACATAACAGACACAGGTGTCAAGTATCTACACCAGTGTCTGCACCGGTTAAATGAGCCTAATGTCCATCTTAAATCTGACCTGTCCAGGCAGAGTAATTTACTCTTCACTTTACAAACATGCGCGGATTGTAAAAAACAGATAATTTATTCCCAGAATTAAATGTATACGATGGAGGCTTATATTACATGATTTAGAAGTAAATATAAGCTTTGATATAGTCAAACTGTGTTTTTTAAGTTTAATGCATGAAATGTGTGTTTTTATCTTACCTCCGAGCTACACTGGCCAAGTGTTTACGTGTTTACATGAAAACATCCTCCTCGTAGTTTCATTAATCCCTCTGTGGTTTTCTTTTCCCCTGAGCATGTTATAATGTTGTTACATCATCAAAAATATACCTGAAGTTGTGTTTTGTTTCATTCACACATATTTGAGTAATCCTTTATTATTAATCTATCAGCATCTCCCAAGATCAAAATGCTCTGTTCCACCTTGTGATGTAGCAGAAGTTTTCATGTATCAGCTACTTTTTACCTTTGTTCAGTAGATCCAGGGCTGAAGTTATCCAAATGCTTCTAGTGAAGGTGTATGGAGTTTAAAAACACAATGCAGCACTTCCTGTATTGTCACGTGACATCACAAGGTGGAGTGTTTTCTGTTTGAGAGAAGAACTCACCCTAAATACACAGGGTTTGTGTATCAAACATGAATGAATAAAACAAAACACGACTCCAAGTCTGTTTGTGATGAGGAAACATTATAACGTAGTTCAGAAAATGGCATAATATGGGCCGTTTAAGGTGATTTTATGAAGAACCCAGGATCATGTGAAGATTTACTTTAAGAACCATCTCAGAAAGAAGGCTGAAATTGAAAATGATGCAATGCACTTTTCCTAAAATGTGATATTATTCAAATGTAAATGTTTTCGATATATTTTGGTACTTTATTTTGAAGGGAGACACTTGACGACGTGTGAGTGTTGGAGTTACTGCAAATGGCGTCTTTATACATTTAGTATAATGTAACTGAAATGATTATATAACGTATTTGGTATTAGCACTAACTCAGTGTTTAGTTTGTATGCATTTTGTATGTTAAAGTCACCAAAGACTTTGAACTAGGCCTGTCACAATGTTCAAAGAGGATGTGTTTGGACAGAAAATGTAATAACTATAGTTTGTTTTTTATTTCTGCACAATCCTCAGTGATACTAGTCCAATGAGGTTCAGTCCGACTTCCTCAGGACAGTATTCCAGGTGTGTGAGAGTAAAAAACTCCCCCTCGTGAGAAGTAAACAGCAAAGGCGTGCACACGAGCAACAAAACACAAAGTAGAACAGGAACAACTCAAATCGGCCATTTGTGAGCAGTGTAAAAGAGAGAACCACATTATGGACTGGGACGGAGCAAACGTCACTGGGACAGAGGACAACAAACATCGTCGCTGGATTAAAGAGGCAATCGAAATACAGAAACGTGCCCACGGGACTATAAACTGGGACGAGGGGGCTTTTTTACTCTCACACACTTGGGATATTGTCCTGAGGAAGTCGGACTGCAGATGGCGCTGTTGTCCTGCTTCCACCGGTAGGAAGACAGCACCAAAACCTGTTTAAATCAGCTGACCGGACACATCACAGCAACATCCCGTGACTCTGAGGAAGACCGCTAGTGAGCAGTCCAAACTGTCAGGTATGAAAACAAACTCTTTTAGAAGCCTGTGATCAATACGAGCGTTCAAGGTCAGAGTGACTAACTGAAAAACTAATGCCAGCTATCTTGGGACTGTAATGTTATTTGAGAGGGACTTGTTCTTTGAGGCCAGATTGTGTTAAACAAAGCAAAGATTAAAGTCTAACTTGAGTAACAGCTGCAGACAGAGCAGTGCCTCTAGTTAGCTTCACCACCCAGGAAACTTGATGACATCAGCTGCATAGTATCAGTTGGTGGTTTTCAGATTGATTCTTTGAAGTGACATCGCGCTGGGGGTGTCCTACATCTATTGGCGAAATGTTCAGTAGTTACCATGGTGACGCAAACAGACAAGTTTTAAGATCTCAAGAAAAAATACAAAATGGATTTAAACAGCACATTCTCAGGAGTCTGTGATCAATAAGAGTTTATTGTAACTAGTATTGTAACTAGAACTTTGTAAATAAGACTAAATCCTGCCATAATTACCAGGTGTTTGGTTGGGCTCTTGTTGTTTTAATAATGATTTGAAGTGAGGATGGTTTAAAGTGCATATGATAGGTTCAACTACTACTACTATTACTACTACTACTACTACTACTACTACTACTACTATAGGGTGAACAGATGTCCCTATTTACCCATGACAGTCCCAGTTTGGAGCCCTGTGTCCCCTGTCCCAGCAGACTTATACAAAACCAGTGATTTGTCCCAGTTTTATACAAGAAATGTCCCAAGTTTCTCTATTTTTGACCAATTTGATCTAAGCCAGGTCTACATCAGGTCTAACCCTGGACTAAAACAGGACTGTCACATTTTTTGACAAATCAGATCCTCACCAGCAGTAAAGAGGAGCATAAATTGTCATTTGTTTAGCCAAAATACACAAAACCGTGTTTGCAAATGACAATAAATCAAAAAAATGCAGCGTCAGAATCCCTCAGATTATGACTGACGTGAGAATCCACAGTGTTACACACACTTTTCACGGTTTTATTTATACAAACCATCCCAACCAACCTGGGTGTGTCCCAGTTTTGAATTTAGAAAATCTGCTCACCCTGTACTACTACTACTACTACTACTACTACTACTACTACTACTACTACTACTACTACTGCTTTTTCCTCCTGGTTGGACACAGGCAGCATATATGACGTAAACTCAAGTACAGAGGTGGGTAGAGAGCCAAAAATTTTACTCAAATAAGAGTAATAACTTCAGAACTCAAGTAGAAGTACAAAGTAGTAGTCCAAGAAATTAGGGGAAGTAAGAGTAAAAAAATATTTGAGAAAACTACTACTCAAGTAAGAGTAATTTAAAGAGAAACTCTCAAGACGTAACATCTGATTTATAATTTGAAGTTAATGTAATTTGAAGGACAAAATATTCAATATTTGGTATTTTCAAAGGTAGACACAAAAATTAAAACTAAATCATCAAGAGTAACCAAAACGTTTACTCATTTATGTGTACTTTTACTTCAATAAAAATATAACCCAAGTTGTAGTAAAAGTATGCAGCTAGAAAAGTAATCCAACAAGTACAATTTCTTAAAAAGTTACTCAAGTAAATGTAAATACCCGCCTCTGCATACGTAGAGGTAATTCCACAACTGTCACCTAGCAACCATAATACTAACAAAGACCAAAACATGTACATTTCACAATAGTTGTAATTTGACTAATAAAAATAAATGACAACACCTTTATTTTGTGAAATGAAGGTTTAAAATACTAGAAAATGCAGTGTAAATGGTTTTCCGTGTTGATGACATAAGCAGAGGGATTCTGTTTTACAACTCAGCGCTACTTCCTGTATTTTTGTACTTCTCAACTTTTTTCCACCTGCTGTCTCTTAACTGATGTAAAACTATGATAAATATTGATCACAGGTACAATCCCACGAAGGAAAACATGGAAAAACCTGTAATATACACTGTAAAGCTGCTCCCAGCGGGAGAAGGAGAGGCTTCTGTTGGCACCGGGACCAGGAGCTGCCGCAGGTGGACATCAAGGACCAGCACAGAGTGGCACCACCACCTCCATCAGCGGCAGCACCAGCACCACTGTATGTTGTCCTGGCTGCACCGCCAACAGCTGCCGTACCCGGCATTGCCAGTCATGCATCAGCCTCTCCTGTCAGCTTGGCCCGCACACAGTCCGCCCACTGCTTGCACAGCCCGCAACACCTTACCAGGGATGCACCAAAGTGCACCCAAGTGCAGTCAGCCTCGGTGCACCCCTTCTACGTAATGACTTTTACACACGTTCTACAGTCTGCTGTGATTATTGATGACATTGATAAGAACTGCGATGCACCCCTTCCATGTAATGACTCAGCTGTAACCATGTAACCATGCCATGTTTGTTTTGCAAAGCTTACTTTTGTAAACGAAAAGATAGTAATTCTAAAACACATACTACAGATATATTTCATTTAATGTTTTATTTCATTTGTTTTTGTTTCATATGAGTTTACAAGTCCCACATTTTACTGCAATTATACATTGCTATAATAATGTATGTGACAAATAAATGGACTTTGAACAATCATGTTTTTCTCCTTAATAAGTACCATTAATCTACATTTTTGTCTGTGATAAATTATATATATATATATATATATATATATATATATATATATATATATATATATATATATATATATATATATATATATATATACATATATATATATATATATATATATATGTAAAACAAATATGTATGCATATAATAGAACTAATAATACTACACCCCCGTTAATCTGTGCCTGTGTTTCACTCCTAATGTTGAATACAAGAACCTAAACGTCAACACTTGTCTCCTCATTGTCTCCTGTTTGAATATTCATTTGGCCTTAAGAGGTGTTCTGGCTGACACCCCAGAGTAGTGACAGCTTTAAACAACAACTACACATAATAATAAAATAATAAAACAATAATAAACTAGAAAAGCACTCAGAGAGCGCAGACCTCCGCCAAGCAGCTCAGTTTTCAAAGTGATCCAGAATCCAGAATTTCTTCTGGATCATCACCAAAATTTAATCATCTGTTGGATTTACCATTAGGAACATTTCCTGAAAATTTCATCAAGATCCGTCCATAACTTTTTGAGTTATCTTGCTAACAAACAAACAAACAGACAGACTCATGCGAAAACATAACCTCCTTGGCGGAGGTAATTATACTGTTCATTAGTTCTATAAATACTTCTTCAATTGCGAACTACATCACTATTTATAAGTACTAATAATGTTACTGTCCAAGTTGTCAAAAACGTCTTTGACAAATTCCTTCCACAAGCTGCAAGATCCCTCGCAGAACACGTCGCAGTCGTGGCGGGGCTCTCTCGACTCGTTGTGCGCATGCGCAAAAAACAGAGACGCCGACCTATCGCAGCACGGCATTTGTCGATGACGTCACTCGCGCTCTACTGCGCATGTCTCCTGCAGAACAGGCCGCTATCCTGTCTTGTATCGGGAATCTCGGCAGATTAAAGCAGATGCTAGACTAGTTGTATCGATCAGGTAAGACGTATCCCACTCACTACTGTTGGTTTAGCATCATAACTTATTTTACCACAAGGCGATAAACTGTTTTCGTGCGCTGACAATAGGGCTGAACGATTTTAAGAAAAAATTGAATTGCGATTTTTCTGGCAAAAATTGCGATTTCGATTTTATCCACGATTTTTTTCAGTGCACATGAACATTCGCAAGCATCAGAGAAACTTACATCATACCATTCAAACACTAAATTCCATAACTGTAATGCAAGAATGAAAACGCACGTGGCTCTTTCATTGTTCTGTCGTGGCTCCCTGTGCCTTTGGAAAATAATAATGAGTATTTAATTACATTGTATTTTTATTTTAGTTTGTTCATTTTTAAATGTAAATCTAAAATTGTAGATAATGGTAATCTTGTAACATTTAAATAAAACGTTTTTAATATTTTTGTCGCTCAAAACATGCGTCAAAGCCGAGACTGGTACACAATGTACACGCGATAAAATGATGACAGAACACAGAAGCAGACGCATTTTTGGTTCTGCGGGTGGATAATTTAAGTTTGGCTTTTTATTTCCTACGAGGAGGACTCAAATAATAATGTTTTTAATGCAGCTTTGCGCACATTTGTTTACGTTATACAGAAGCGAAACTTAAAACCACATGGCTCATTTGCATAAACTAGAAGCGCTGAAAAAACAGCTGCTCCTTGTGCCGCTGATGCGTCAGCTTCTGTCAGACTAAAGGGCAGGACTCAGTGGAATATGCGTGTTCTTTCTGTGACTGAGGGATGTTCTGCCTATGGTGAGTCTGTTCTGTGCTTCTATCGCGTTGGAGATGGTTCATGTTAAACTTTTCAGAGATTATACGTGTGCAGGTCGTACGTGTGCAGCGCAGTTCTTTATTTCACTCATGCACTTTATTTATGTTGCTACTGTTGTGATGAAAAGACTGAAAGGTGTAAATAATTCTCTTAAGACTCACGTTAAGAGCTGTAGTGGAGTTGCCGACCCCTGCACTAGACGTTTCACTGGACTTTCTCGCCGTGCACTCGTCTTGCAAATGCACGTATGGCGGTATAAATTGGTCGTGTTTCCACTGGATGTGGCAACTTTAGCACGACGTGTTTTGCACAGCACCTGTTTCTGATGTTCGTCTGCAGCCTCAAACCCGAAATACTGCCAAATGACCGACGTGCTGTTTTTCTTTGCGTTCAAAACCCCAGACTCCGCTTCTGGTCCCGCTAAAGCCATTTCTGAAACTGATGACCAGCTACACTGATTGGAGTCGAGAACACGTGACCTGTGCTGCCGCTTCTGATTGGTGAGCTGGAGTCGAGAACACGTGACCTGTGCTGCCGCTTCTGATTGGTGAGCTGGAGCCGAGAACACGTGACCTGTGCTGCCGCTTCTGATTGGTGAGCTGGAGTCGAGAACACGTGACCTGTGCTGCCGCTTCTGATTGGTGAGCTGGAGTCGAGAACACGTGACCTGTGCTGCCGCTTCTGATTGGTGAGCTGGAGTAGAGAACACGTGACCTGTGCTGCCGCTTCTGATTGGTGAGCTGGAGTCGAGAACACGTGACCTGTGCTGCCGCTTCTGATTGGTGAGCTGGAGTAGAGAACACGTGACCTGTGCTGCCGCTTCTGATTGGTGAGCTCAGCAGCGCGGCAGGGAGGCGACGTACATGTGTGAAATAGTTGACGAAACAAAACCTGGGTCAGTTAGGAGCGCTGCAAAAAACCGTGGCTTTAACGATCCCAAAATCGTGTTGTCTGAGATCGCGATTTTCGGTCTAAAACGATAGATCGTTCAGCCCTAGCTGACAACAACGCTAGCGAGTGTTGCTAATTCATGCTAACCGCACAGCTAGCATCACGCACACACAAAGACACACAGTGAAATGTTTCTAATGGGCCTCACTGTTCAAACTGCAGAGTGCTCCAGTACTACAACTACTATAACTACTACTACTACTACTACTACAACAACAACAACTAGTACAACAACAACAACTAGTACAACAACAACAACTAGTACTACTACAACAACTAGTACTACTACAACAAGTAGTACTACTATTACTTCTACAACTAGTAAAAGGAGAAATTCAATTTGTCAACTGGACAGAGTTTATTTGGTCGAATACGTTTCGCAGCTCATCCAAGCTGCTTCTTCAGTTCTGGTCAGATGCTGGTGGACACTGCTTTATATCTGCTTGAAGGGAGGAGCTAATTACAATGAAAATTACTCTGAGACAATACATATTTTTATACAGTTTCTGTTAGTTAGGTGTGTCTATTCAATATGGAGTGGGAGTGGGGGAGTAGTTAGCATATCCATTCAGGGCCATGATGGTGTTTTCACACCTCTGGACATGTCCTGGCTAGTCCCATTGTTTTCTCTGTTTGTTTTGATTTAGGTTTGAGGATAGAGTTATAGATGGGAGACAAATGATGTCTGAGACCTCCATTTCTGTTCAAGGAAGGATTCTCTTTCTTGACAAAAATAGCCTCTTTAACTCCCCTCTCAAACCAGTTCTTTTCTCTGGCCAAGATCTGGACCTCACTGTCCTCAAAGGAGTGGCCCGTGGCTTTTAGGTGGAGATGTACGGCAGATTGCGGCCCACTCTGGCTTTCCCGTCTGTGTTGATACATTCATTTGAAAAGTGGCTGTTTTGTTTCTCCAATGTAGCGCTCACTGCAGTCTTCACTACACTGAATGGAGTAGACCACATTGCTTTGTTTGTGGCTCGGTGTTTTGTCCTTAGGATGGACCAGTTTTTGTCTTAAAGTGTTTGTGGGTTTGAAATAGACTGGGATGTCATGTTGTCTGAAGATCCTCTGTAGTGTTTCGGAAACGGTAAGGAATAGTTACACCCTTTCTCCTGGGTTCTGGTTCTCTGTTGTCCTGTTTCTTGGCACTCTTCGTTTTATTGAAAGCCCATTTAGGATATCCACAAACGGAGAGGGCTTGCTGCACGTGTTTTTCTTCTTTCTCCTTTCCCTCTGTGCTTGTAGGAACCACTTGGGCCCTGTGTTGTAATGTCCGAATGACTCTAAGTTTGTGCTGCAGTGGGTGGTGTGAATCAAAAAGCAGATATTGGTCGGTGACTCAGCATTACTGCAGGTGCTGAGGTTTAGGTAGTGACCGTTCAGATCAGAGAGAGGCATTTTAGGTTTAAACCAACTGGATTTCAGAATAAATCCAACAGCAGAGTTTTGCCTCAACTGTAGAGCTAACAACAACTAGAATGCAAATGTGCACTTCCTGATAATTGGACAATAAAATGCTTTCTAATAAGATGCAGACAGTACATAGCAACCTCAAGAGCTGCTTATGCAATATATCTGCACTGAGGCAACTGAGACACATTTTGTTCAAATACATGGATACAATCGTGTACAGAGCCTTTTAAGTCTTTGTTCATGCTTTATCAGGACCATAGACTGTATAAAGAAGTGAACTAAGTGAGTGTGATGTCGTCCATGTTTGAAATTTTTTATGGGCAAAATAAAAACACCAGGCAGGATCAAGTAGAGCGGGTTAATACGCACATTTTAAGACCAAAATCAAGAGCCTTACAGCAGCAGTTACAGAGAGAGGGATGACAGTTTTTTTATTGTAAAGTCAATTGAAACTAGAGTTGATGGAGCCGGAAGTGCCCATGCTCACTTCCTATTTGGAATGTGGCAGCTAGCGGGTTAGCTATGTCCATTTATATATACAGTTTATGATGAAGACGAATAGTATAGTTATTATAAAGTGAGCAAACCTCCTTGTCAAAGCCTGAGCTCATCAGATCTCAGAGGCTAAGCAGGACTGGGTCTGGGTAGGATTTGGATGGGACACTGCTGGGAAAATCAGGTGCCACAGTGGGGGGCCAGTGGCAAAAACATTGTGTCATTGTGTCCTTAGGCAAGACACTTCACCCTCATTGCTGGTCAGAGGGGTGATGGCGCAGATTGACAGCCTCGCTTTTGTCAGTCTGTCCCAGGGCAGTTGCGGCTACAATAGTATTTTATCACCTCCGAGTGTGGAGTGAATGAAGAATGCACCAAATTATAAAGCGTCTGGAAAAGCGCTATATAACACTAATGGATTATTATTAATATTATCTTTTTGTCTGGTATTGCAGTGAGATTTTCAGAATTATCTTTCAAATCAGCATTCTAGGGGCATTGACACTACATTGCAGCCTTTTACTTCAAAACAGCACAAAACATCTGATCGGCTCTGTGTTGAATCTCGACCCCTCCCTAGCCATCTGAAGCCGAGTCTGCAGTTACTGTCACTAATTGCTGGTAGATGGAGGATGCGGGAGGGAGGAGGGAGGAGGGAGGAGGAGGGGGGACCTCTTATGAATGAAACCCAGCTCGGTGACGTCAATGGGGGGGCCGCTTGACGCATGTGTGGGTGGGCAGGGTTCGGGAGAGAGGGAGAGCCTGGATACTGCATGAAAACACACCAACGCGGGCAGATGTAAAGAAGCAAAGCAGGACAGCGCTCCACAGAAGGTAGGATATGAGATTTACAAAAAAATATATGTTTTGAGAATTTTTTGGGATATGTCCTACTTTGATTATATTTTTGTAATTCATTAGAAATATTTGTGTAATTTAGTATAATTTTCTCTTTTTTTTTTTTTTTTTTTGGTTTATCAGTTTTGTGGAGGATGGGAAGGGCCAACAACAACTGAGGTTTAAAGCAGCCTATGTAACATATAGGCGATACTCAAAACATTAAAAAGAATCATCCAATATTGTAATTTTGCATATTTTCAGAAATGTATATAAAATAATGGGTAGATTATATTGTAGAAGAATTATCTTTTAAGTGGTAATATCAATTTACATGAATGAGGGACCCAAAAGGAAGGGTTAAAAAGGGACTGGAGAATTCATATCATTTTGTCATTTTATTGTTATTATTATTATTATTATTATTATTATTATTATTATTATTATTATTATTATTTTTATTATTATTATCATTATTATTGTCTACTGAAAAAAATAATCAATAAAGAGTAAACAACTGTAATATTGAATTAAGAAAATTTAATTGTGAATTGAATTAATATAAATGGGAATAACATTTACAATAATAACAATAATACAATACAATATTTATTTATTTATTTATTTATTTATTTGTTTATTTATTTATTTATTTATTTATTTTACACAATTTATGGAAAGTAACTGTTAAACCAAATTAAAAAATAAAAATCTTTTCACATTTTTTATTTGTAATTGGATTTTTAAACATTTTTGGGAGAGAAATAGAAAAGACAAAAAAAAAAAAAAGAAAAAACTGCAGAGAGCAGAGCACGACGTTTGGCTTCTATGCAACACAATGGATTCTAGCGAATGCACAGTCAAAGCCAGGAATGAAAACCTTATCTAAATCTTGTGGTATTATTACAGCAATCACCTCAAGGTACAATAATGAATGTGAGATTTTGAGAAGATAACACTGTGGAATTTAAATTGTTTCCTGAAATTCCCCTGATTAGTCTTGAGGGCAATAAAGATAAAGATTGAAAGCTTTATCATATTGACTGCACACACAAAAAAAGTCTCTTTATATAATATGCATATAAGCAAAACTGTTTGCACTTCAAAATATAGACTATTGTACTGATATTATGAAGACAAACATATGACGTAAGATTTGGAAATGATTCAGACAAGATGCACATTACTAATAAATCATCCTGATTTATGACTTATTATGCTCTTTCTGGGTATTTCGTTTTGAATGATTAGAACATAAGTAGACCATTATTTTACATTTTGTTCACTGGAAATCCCAATATTGATCTAAATAGAAATGGGACAGTACAAAAAAGGAAATTTGGACATTTTAAATCACAATACAGATATAAGACAACAACAAGAACACTACAGTGCTCAATAGATTTTGGCAGTAAACGTGATCACAACAAAGTGCTGTTGGCACCTTCTGATGGATGGATTGAATACAAGAGAATAAATTGAATACAAGAGAATAAATTAAATTACTCAAACATGCATGAATCACTCTAAATACAATGCTGAGTGGTGAGTAAATGAGAAGGAAACAACTATAACATGGTTAAAAGCTCTAGAAAGCTATTTACTGCACTATTTAGTTATAATCTGGTGAGGAACATCTTTGTTGTTTTTTTTATGAGCTTAATGTCTCTGTATATTGTCCCTTCAAATAAAGACTAAACTAAAAAGTCAAGTTTGCATAATATTTGCGTAAAACAAGACTTTGTGCCTATTGTAAATCCACTTTTGTTCTTGGTTCTGTTCACAGACTCAGTGCATGGGGCATGATGTTGCCCCCCAGAGCCGCAGGCAGCCTGTTCCTCCTGACTGGAGTCTCCATCCTGCACCTGTCCTCTCTCCACCCCACTAGAAAAGGTTCAGAGCTGGACACCACGCTTGGACCTATTCCTGTGGACACTACTACTTCACGTCCGAACAAAATGGATGACAAAGAGGAAGACAATGTCCTTTTCGGAGACATCGAGCCACAGCAACTAGCCAACATTTTAGTGAAAGCTTTAAGAAGCAAAAACAAGATTCACAGTGAGGATAGTTTAGAAAGTGAGGAGGTAAAAGACAGAAGACATCAAGAACTGGACATGACAATGGATGAAAAAAGACATGAAAAAGAGGGGGGCAAGGACACACCTATGGAGGCCATAACTAGTCGCACTATTTTTAAGACTTTGGAGGAGCAAACAAAACCGCCTTCCGAGTCTGCTGAAGTGGAAGAACCAAAATCCGAAACTCTACGCCAAGATGAGGAAGAGCAGTTGACCGCAGAGGAGCTCCGAAGTCTGGAGACCATGATGAAGGAGTTCCCTCGCGTGGGGACCTTTGAGAAGAGAGATGATTCCAACAGCTTTAATGAGGTCCTACCTGCGAACAAGAACCAAGAACAGAAGTTGAAGTGGCGGGAGGAAACACAGAAGGCTTTGAACTTTCCATCCTTTAGCTTCATGGACGAGTTAGAGAAGATTAACTCCTTGGTGGATGAAGTCGACACAATTGGCCCTCAGAAAGAAGCTACTGCGGAGACGCAACCAGACGAAGAGGAGAGCCAAGAGGAGGTAACTACTTTTGCATTATTTAGCTTGATGGTAAGGCTAGACAATTTTTGACATGGTTTTTGAAGATCTAAGATATGTCAATTTAATCTTCTAAGATGTTCCATGAAATTGAACTAGTTGTACTATGCTTTGGCAAGTTATTACACCAGATACAATTCCTTTCACAACAAGCTGGCTACTCTCTAATTAGGGGGTGAACGCTGATCTTACTTGCTATGCCACTTCGGTGATTTGACATTGTTGACTTTGGAAATGTCAGGAATATTAACTGCTACTGTCCTGGTAAAAATTAACTATGGTGTCAATGCATACATCACAACAAAAAGGTTCCAAGTTTGATTCCTGGACGACATGGGGCTTTTCTGGGTTTCTGGTTTGCATGTTGGGTGGGTGTCCTCCAGTTTCTTTCATGGATCTAAGGGCATTAGGCTGGTCCTTGGTATTCCTGACTCTCCAGGCTTTCAAGCTCAAGACCTGGAACACTGAACAGTGGTTACCAAGTGCTCCTTACAAGTTGAAGGCCATGTCAGTATTCCCACTGGATATAGTTAAAATTAGATTATCTCTGAAATTGCAGAACCAGACAAATTTTTTTATTGTGACAGAGCAGGCCCTGTTCCTGAGGAGAGCATGTGACGACACATGCGCCCATTTCCGCGCACTAAACCCTTTCGTTACCAAACATACATTAAACGTTATTTTCCATAACCTCTTCAGCGTGTTTTGCCATGACTAAGGGTGCACAGTGCCAGTTTTGCCCATCCAAATCACCCTAAATTTGATTGTTTACTTACCTTCACGCTGCTGCCTTCTCCCTCTTCCCGTGGTGCATTCTGGTAAACCTGAACACATCCGTGATGGTAGTTTAAATCCACCAGTTGCACGGGTTCCGGTGGTCATGTGAGCCACAAATAATTTGCATGGCCAGTTATTCGTATTCTCTGTGTTGTATGCGACTTATTGATTTTGTATTAATCAAGCCATTGTCCGTACGTAACCTTTGGCACATGAAATATTAGCCATTTAATAGTGGAAATGGTGTAAATAATGTTTCCAATGAATGTTATGTAATGTGGGAGGGGCAAATGAGGGTATATAGGTGCGCTCTGCAGCTCTGCAGTCAATATTGTCCAGATGGAGTGGAGGTAACTTGCACTAAGTGGAAAGAGAACTGAACTTTTTAAACTACCACTGTAAATAATATTCACGCACCTTTTGCACCTTTTTGCACTGTGGGAGAGCACAAAAAACCACCCAAAACGCATATCCCGACTGAGCCTGAGTTTCTTGAAGAATCCCACCACATTTATATATTATATATTATATATATATTTATTGTTAATATTCCATTTTTTCTTCTTCAGACTGATGAGGAGAACTTGAGTCCCGAAGAGGAAGAGGCCCGAGCTAAAGCCGAGCAGGACGAGATGAGACGGCAGGCGGCGGAGGCACAGAGGGCTCGTCTGGAGGAGGAGAAACTGGCCGACATAGCTTCAGACATGCTCTTGCGCTACATGGGCAAAGAGCGCACTGGCCCCAGGCAGAGGTGGGTAGTGGAGCCAAAACTTGTACTCAAGTTAGAGTAACGTTACTTCAAAATAATATTACTCTAGTAGAAATACAATGTAGTGGTCCAAGGAACTACTCAAGCAAGGGTAACTTGAAGAGTAATTCTCACAACGAGAAGAAGAGAATGTAATTAGAAGGACAAAACATTAAATAATGCACAAAAGGATAAACACAAAAATGAGAAGTCATATGTGAAGGAGAGGTGCAAGAAACACAAATGTTCAGTATTTTCAATATAATTTATAATATAAGTTGGAGACTAGACTAGACAGTGGGAAGTGAACCAAAACCAAAAATCTACTGTTATTTCAATAAAAATATTACTCAAGTAAGAGTAAAAGTATGCTGCTAGAAAGTACAATTTCTTTAAAGAGGGGGTTCTTTAAAGATGGGGTATTATGCAAAATCATCTTTTGGCAGCTTTCTACCATGTTATCACATTGTTCCCTCATCAAAAACATGCCTGAAGGGGTTTTAGATGTGATTCATGCATGTTTGACTAGTGATCTCTCCTGGGTCCTACTCATATAAATATACAAAAGCATGATACAAAACAATACACTACAAAACCTGATGTGATGTGCAGTAGAGAAATGCGTGTTGATTGTGTTGTTTGCTCTTAAGGGGAAGTGACGTAGTGCGCCAAAACCAAAAATGTAGCATTTTCAAAACAATAAAAGGTCTAAATATGTGTTAGCGATTAATACCTCATGGAAGTGAAATACCCCCTCTTTCAAAAGTTACTCAAGTAAGTGTAACTGAGTAAATGTAACTGAGTATTACCCACCTCTGGCCCCAGGTACAGGCAACCGCTATCTGACGCCCCCGAGGACAAGCGCTCAGACGAACAAGCCCAAGACCTGGACCCTCAGACCATCGACAAGCTCATCGAGATCTCCAGCAAGCTCCACCTGCCCGCTGACGACGTGGTAGACATCATCAGTGATGTCGAGGAGAAGAAGAAGAGGAAAGATGTACTACCTCCCGAGATGTCCTCAAGGTATCCCTCCAACGTGGAAACCGATCAACCTTTTCCCAGTCACCTCCGAAGCTGGTTTCATCCCAAAACGGCACCTTCACAAGATCTTTGGAGCAAGCCCAGAAAGCTTCAGCCCGGACTTTGGTCGCAGAATGCTCCAGAAGGTTGGCGTAAACCTCTAGCCTACCCTGTCCCCTACTATCACAGCTACCCACCAGCGTACTACCCAATCCCTGTTGTGTCACCACCTAGGCCTCAACCATGGTATTACAGCCCTTATGCATTCAATCGCTTCTTGACGAATCCAGTTAGCTCCTACGCTTACAATACACGGACTAACCCCAGTCCCAGATGGCGTTTTCTCAGAAAACCTGTGCCGTATTACACCAGTAGGGCCCCCTTGGTGAACCCGCGAAGATTTAAGCTCAAAGCACCTCCAAGTCGGTCGGTGGCGCGGCAAAAGCAGTGGTTAGCCCCTGCTCCGGCACTGATAAAAGATGCTAGCTTCAAAAAGACAATGAGCGACAACAGCAACAGAAGAGAGGGTCTGGAGAGATACTTACAACAGTTTGTCCGGAAAAAGGCACATTTGTTAGACTAAGGACGGACTCAGACCTCAACTGTGCACGATCACCTCTGGTTTTTTCATAGACCTTTTGAATAATGTGTATATTGAGAATGCTAATCAGCTATGGAATAACAAATGACCATAAACATAATTTTGATAAAAAAAAGGTCACATATTATGCAAATTAACTTGAACTTTTGTCATAATGTTTCTTCCTTACCGAAATATACTTTAAACATGCACAATATAACACATGGTGGAGGTGGAGTCTGCCATCTACATCACATTGAGATGTTATTGTTTTGCCTGGGATGTTCCATAGTATGGCATTAACTTCTCTTGCTTGTATGTATTCAATTTGTGAAAAAAACTGTATTCTAACTGTGAGTGGAGTTGCCTCTCCATAGTTCTTACCTGTACAGGTCACCATTTCCATGGAAATGGACATGTTTAATGTGGTGCTGTGTAACATTCCAGAGAAAGCAATAACACTGCTGTAGATGGTGGATACTCCACCAAAAGAGTCCATAGTGCACCTTTAAGTAGTATTTAGTTTCATTCTCGTGTGTCTGTACTTTCATGGATTGTCACTATTTGAAACTAGCTCCTCTCTGTTTTTAAAGTCCATTCACATTCATTAGATCATTTCAGTAGAACTGCCTTCACTAAAAGCCTATCTGTTTGTGTCATGTTGCTAGAGCCAAATGTACCTTGCTTGCCTTTTCAACATAAGTCACTTTAACACTGGGAGTGTTACCAGCAGATGGAACCAGTGGATTCATTTTAAAGGTGGAGTCTGTTCACTCTCAGGTGTCACCATGCTTTAAGTTCCAAAACAAAAGCATAATATGTTGCCTTTGAATTATGTTTCGATGCTGATTCGCCTCGTTTTCTGCAGCTCTCATTCAAAGAAAATGCTCTTCGCTTTTGAAAGAAGTGACACTACATTGTATTGTATTTTTATAGCTCCATTGCATTTTGAAGATGACTATTAAAGGGCCTGTACACGATTTTATTTTTCACATATTTGAGCAATTTTGTCTTGCCCCAGTACAGACATATTTTATAAGCAGCTCATACATATAAGCAAATAACTCCACTGCATACTGTCTGCATCTAATTATCAAGCATTAAACAGGAAGTATGTGGTTAGCATGCTAGTTGTTGTTAGCATTATTGTGATTTAACACATCGCATTAGCCTCTGAAAGTTGTGAAAAGTGCTTATAAACGCGGTGAACAATTAGGAAGCTCGGAAAGCACAAGGTAAATGAGGAATAACTTTGGACCACTGAAAACTGTAAAATTAACTTTTCATAATTTTAATGCAGTAAAAACCAGGTACAGTGCCATTAATGTCATCTGTTTTGCCATTTTGTTTTTTTGGATTTCATATGATTGTAAAAAAAAAAAAAAAAAGAAAAATGACAGAATGTCGATTTGTAATTTTTGTGAAGAATGAGAATTGTGTGGTAGGAACTGTTGCATAGACAATCTGCCTTCATCCCTGGGGACCCATTTAAAGGCAGGACCAGCGAGTGCCTCTGTGATGTGCATGCTTGTGTGCAAACAGAAAAAAAAAAAATTGAAAAAAGCATTGAATAAAAAGTATAAAAAATGAACTACAACTGAAACTGTGCAACAATCGGTGTCTGTTGTTATGTACGTGTGTTGCAATAAAACTGGGTTCGCTGGTTTTATGAACAATGCTACGCTTTTATTTGGACTGTTTGAAATGTTTTAAAGATACTATATTGCGCAAAATGGACTCTTGTGAGCTTTAAGCCATGTTAGAATGTTGTTACCTCCTCAAACAGACCTGGAGTTGTGTTTTGTTTCATTCACACATGTTCACGCACCATTTATAACTAGGCTGTCTACATCTCCAAAGCTCACAATGCTCTGTTCCACCTTGTGATGTCATGAAGTGGTAGTTTTCAAGTGAACAGCTCCTTTTACCTTTAGTTCAGTAGAGACTGGAAATTCCTAGGCTGAAATTATCCAAATGATTCTAGCAAAGGTGTGTGGAGTTTAAAAACACAGTGGAGCCCTTCCTGTATTACCACATGACATCACAAGGTGGAACAGAGTGTTTTCAGTTTGAGAGAAAAACTCAGCCTAAATCTGCAGGATTTGTGTGTTAAACATGTGGATGAAACAAAACACAACTCCAGGTCTGTTTGTGATGAGGAAACAACATTAGAACAGAGATCAGAAACAGAGTCATATGGGCCCTTTAAGTGCGATGGAGCCTCTAGAGCAGCAGTCGTGAGGCAGAAGGACCTGCACAGGCTGACACAGGCTGGAGGTGGATGCTCTGAGCACAGAGGAGGATATTGGTCATGGTAATAAATAAAATAATTTTAGTGTAATGATTGGTATTTAAATGATAATTCAATTAAACAATGATTCATGCACCGTCATTATTGTCACAAGTTAACCTTTCGAGGAGGACTACAGTCCCACTCATTATCACCTTCTGTGGGAGTCATCAAACCCACTGTGGATTTGTCATTTTAGTAATTAGTTGATGCAATAATTGAAATCACAGTTCATAAATTGCACATCTCTAAGATACTTCATTTGAAGACATCACCTACAAAGACATGATCCGTGTTCTTGTACATTGAAGTACCTATTGAAGTAGCCTAGGTAAACCCACACGATCCTGTACTGCCATGTTCTTATAGCGTCAGACGGTGTGGAACAAAAGCTTTTGGTGAAATGGTGCTCGGCTCATTCTCACAGAGGTGATGATTCATGGAGTCACGTGGTGAAGTGGTGACTCATCCAGCGGCATCAGGCTGCCTCTGCAGAACGCGCACACACGCACATGCACGCACATCGACACGCAACAGACATATGCGCGTGCACTCACACGCACGCGTACAATGGTGCGCACACACACACATACACGGAGTTCACATAACAGTAATAACAGGCCTCCTTAAGCAGCCCAAGTGTTGCTGTAGGTTGGTTGCTTGATCTGTGCGTTAAATCTGTGTGTTTTAGGCTGTAACTTCATGTATACACCATGCAATAGGCTGCAGACAGTTGTATTTTGCATTTCTTGATTTATTTTGTATCCAACTGAAAATAGAAAAATAGTTCACTATATAAAGCTCACTATATCTAGATTCAATGTGCTTATAGATAAGGTAATTAGGCACTAAAATAAAATATCTTACACCTTGTAGATCATGGTGTTGTGTACAGAAAAATAAATGTAGAAACTGTTCACAAAACAGACAGCAGGTGGCAGTTATGCACTTATCTGAGTCTAACATGGCATCCAGGCCAGTAGGGGCGGTACGTTTGTTGTCATTCCACCTGCGCTACCACCAGAGCGCCGAGAGCTGTAGCGGTGTGGGTCTGTGTCAGATTCGGAAAAGTTGCGTCCAGAGAAGCTCCGAACACTGTCCCGAAGCTGACCATGAAGCCTCCGCCCCGTAAGCGCACCAGGACGAGCCGGGAGCTGCCCGCGGTGCCAGAACACCCGGGGAAGAGCGCGTGTAAGTGGCCGGTACCGGAGCAGAGGAAGCTGGTGACCGCTCTCACCAAACTGCGCTCCAGAGACCCGTCCGGGGAGCCGCTTGATCTGGAGCAAATCAAGGAGTGTCTGCCCTCACGCACGGTGGAAGAGGTGACTGACCTGTCCGCAGGGGTCGTGCGTAAAAGGGGGATCTGACCATAGACTATACTGACAGCTCACATGCAACAGAGTCAAGGAAACAAGGAAACAAAACTATGACTTAAACTACTTAAACTATGGGTCTAAACTAAAGACAGAATGTCCATAGTATTGAAAGTCAGATGCTAATCGATATTAAAAAATAGCAAAACTAGATACTCATTTGAGCAGGTATCGATACTAAAAAAGTCCCATTGACAGGACAGAACTGAAGCTTTCCTGAATGTCTTTAGAATGATGTCGAGCTGTATCAGAACAAGTATAAGAGCACATAGACTAGTATAGGACTTAATGTTAGACTTAGACCAACTTTATTGATCCACAAGGGAAATTATTTGGATACAGTAGCTCAAACATCACAATATAATATAATAACAGAGAGTAACAAAAATAGATGGTGTAGCAAAAAGAGCAAGAGACAAATGAGACATAATTATAAAAATAAATGTATATGTACAAGTCAAAATAAAATAGAAAATAATAAGTAATAAACTATACTAACAGTATTTTTTATTGGACCATATCAAATCGATTTGAAATATATCATATTGAATTGAAAGTGCACTGTATCGAGGTATGCATCGTATCGGCAGCTTCTTAATGATATCCAACCCTTGATGTGATAATCATTGTTAATTTGGCACAATTTCTCTAAGGCATGTCTCCTCTTCTCGCAGATAAACTCTGTTCTGGACACTCTGAAGAAGAAGGTGGTCTTATTTGCCAAGACCAGGTATCGCGCAGAGAGGAGGGAGCAGAGGAGAAACTGGAGGCCCCTGGAGATGTGGATCCAGGAGGCCTCCGCTGCGAGCCAAGAGGGGGCGGAAGAGGCTCTGTCCCAGGCCTTCTCCCAGGTATGGAACTGCAGCTGTGTTTCAGATGACATCGCAGCATTCTAAAGGCCAATTTTATTTAAAACAGACGGCGTAAGCTAAACTAAATACAATACAAATAGAAGTTTTTGTTGTGACATAGAAAGTTCATGGGTTTAGTCAGAAATTCGTCTCTCATTCTATAGGCTAAAAAATATTTAATACAGATGAAGGGCAGCTAAAATGAATATTGTTAGAATGCTGATGTAATACAGTGAGTTTGTATGTCTAGTCTCTCAGAAAGAAAGAAATTATTAGGTTCAAGATTTGATATTTCATGGCAAAATACAGCGGAATCAATCAAATTTGTCTCTTGCCTCTGAGAACCTGAAAACCACCTATAGGTTGTGTTCACTGGACATCACAACATTCTGGAATTCTCATCATTTAAACCTGAACTAAGAATTCTCACGTGGAGTTTGCTGTGTGGCTGTCAGATTGCAGATTTGTTGACCTGGTTTTCGGTTCAAATCTCTGTAATTTTTTTTTTTTATATACTTATTTTTTAAGCTTTAAGAAACATTTTCTGTGCAATTCCTAATCGCAAAATAAACCATATATGCACAATAAAATAAAATACAATAATAATGATAATAATAATAATAATAATAATAATAATAATAATAATAATAATAGTAATATCTGTAATTAGTTGGCCTATCCACAAGAAGTAAATATCACAATATTTTTCACAGTATCTCCACCCCAAAGACATGATCGTTGTCAGGACTTTTGTTGAAAGGATTTTAAGATTTAAATGACAAGCAAACAGAGCCAATCCCAAACAACTAATAATGACATTTGTGGATCGTAAATTCCTTCCAAAACAGTGAATCGTGAGTGAATGGACTTATGTAGGTTTGAAATTAGAGGTGCTCCGATCAGGATTTTTGAGGACGAAAACTGATATTGATTATCTAAATATTTGATACCGATCGCACGGACTTTGATATAGTGATACATACTGTTTTATTATTTGAAAAAATCATATAAGCTTGTGATGAAATGAAGTTTGACCTGAGTGTAAATGATCGTAACCTGTCGCTGTGTTTCAGATGACATCACAACATTCTAAAGGCCAATATTATTTCATACAGATGGAGCAGCCAAAATTCATATTATTAAAATGTAGATTTGTTTTGTAATACAGTGAGTTGTTGGGTCTTGTCAGTAATAAAAATAATCAGGTTTTCAGATTCTAGAAAGTGATGTTGTCATACTCCCAGATGGAGACAAGAGACAGTTTTTCCTATTGATCACATTGTATTTTACCATGAAATATCCAAAAGGTCAATTCACAAATGTTGAACCTGATCATTTCTATTACTGATTAGACTCAAGAACTCACAATATTACAACAAAAACCAGCATTTAAACAATCTGAATTTTAGCTGCCCCATGTGTATTAAATATTATTATTATTATTATTGTATATATATATTTTATTATCCCTGTAGGGAAATTATCCTCTGCATTTGACCCATCCTTTCAGGAGCAGTGGGCAGCACATGAAGGCGCCCGGGGACCCATCTCCATGATCTTATTGCTAGTCTTGGTCAGGACCTCAGCTGGAGGATTTTTACTTATGGAGCATGTTTTTGGGAAACCCACCCAGACATGGGAAGAACATGCAAACTCCACACAGAAAGGAGATACCCAGGGATCGAACCCGGAACCTTCTTGCTGTGATGCATGAGTGCTAGCCACCCAGCCACCGTACCACCTGTGTCGGTTGGTGTCCACCCCAATGAGCTCTGAGCCTGTTTAGAGAAATGGGTCTGGACTCTTGTTTTGTTTTTGTTTTTTTTGGTTTTTTGGCCTATAGAATGTTGTGATGTCATCTGAAGCACAGTAATAGAGCTTATGCACTGATGATTTTATTGGAAAACTGCAGCTACATTCTGGTTTCAGGAAGATGAAAAATTAGGATGGGAATAGCAAATGACAATCTCAATCAAAATTTAAAATTGTGAAAAGGAAGTAGAAACCCACAGGATAGGACAGGAAACTAGTATAACATAGGAAAAACATGCAAACTTCAAACTGAAGTTTTATTATGCAATTATTCAACTGATAGTTCTAAAATTCACTGTGCAGCAACAGCATTGGCTTATATTTTGAAGAATGCCAGACGAAGCATCTCAAGGGGCTTTTCCTCTTAATAAAATTCACATCGCATTTTTAACCGATACAATATTTTATCATTTCTGTACCTGATTTTACTAAGCCTGTCATGAAAACACATTTTGAATTATGAGATATTGCTAAGAAAATAAACGATAAACAATAAAAAAGCAGGATTTCCCCCCTAAAAAAAAACTGTTGTAATGTACAATATGGTTACAAAACACAAACTGCAAAATAAAATAAATAAATAAATTTTAAAAAAATAGCAGAAGTAGCTTGTTTGTATCTATAATGAGTCATAGAAGATATTTATTCAACCTTCTACAGCTCCAACCTAATCACAGAACAGAAAAATAACAAAAAGTCCCCCAGTGGTACAAAGTAAAAGTACACATGATAAATACTGACCTCCAGTAAGTTGACTGATGGTTTTTAGATTTTAGGAAGTGATGCTGTCATACTCCCAGATGGAGGCAAAAGACAAGATATCCAAGAGGTCAATCTGATCATTTCTATTACTGATTAGACTCAAGAACTCACAATATTACAAAAAAACAGCATTTGAACAATCTGAATTTTAGCTGCCCCATGTGTATTAAATATTATTGGTCTATAGAATGTCGTGATGTCGTCCGAGACACTGCAATAAAGGTTATGCACTGATCATTTTATTGGAAAACTGTAGCTACTTTCTGACTGAGGCAGAACTATGAGCAGCACAGCAGAATAAATGTGTTTCTTTGCTTTTTTTGGCATAATTTTGGTCCATGGAAACTGAAAGTAGTTTCTCCGTTGTTGCAGAGCTTAACTGGCGTGTTCACTAACGACAGGGGGGAGATAAAGCGCCACAACTCGCCCCACAACGGTTAATCTCCTCACAACACACACTCAGAAAATGTGATTTAAGCAGAGGAAGTTTCATTTCAGCTGTGTCTAATCTAAAGTCTGTATGAGTGAGAAATGTAAGCGTAGCCTGCAGTGTCCCTGTGGTTTAACCGTTCACTGGTTTACGACCCTTGATTCGATTTTCATGTTATAAATATTTAGCAGAGTTGTAGATTTTTATATTTGTTATTAAACTGTAGCAGCGCTTTCGCTTTGGAGTTTTCACAGAAGAAAGTGTCATTACTGTCACTGACACTCATGTACTGTCGCCACGCGTTCTAAAAATGTGGAAAGTTGTGATGTCATCTGCATAATCTCTATACACAACCAAAGGAGTACTGCATTCACTGAAGTAACGGTAAAAGCAGCATTTCCTGTTAACAGAGGAGCCTATGTTGGTCCACCAAAGTCTTAAAACAAGATGAACAAAAAACAACAAGAATGTGTTCTACAAATGATACTTAATGCTTGTGTTATAACTATATTGGAGCTGTAATCTGTGCTTTTTGATCAGTAGAGGCAATACCATGATATTTACGCTCCAAATGACTCCAGAAATTGAATTCAATAAAATATAAACCTGTGGATTACTGAACAGTTGACAAAGTTCAAATCAAATGTTTTAAATAATAGATAACATATGCCTCTACTGTGCTAGTGTGAGAAAAATGCTCTTTAATCCCATGACCTGACTTGATCTCAGATGGACTGTTCTGGTTAAATAAAGGTCAGCAGATAAATATTCTGAGAGGACACACTTTATACAGAGCTGTTTTGGGTTTAGTGCCAACTGGTTTTAGTCGTGCAATCTGGCAACACAAATTGAGGAGCTTTCTGGCAACATTTACATTATAAAATGATATTCTTTTAATTCTCTATCAGTAAATCAGTAAAACCAATATTTGATGTGAACATGTACTTTATATCTGAGGACATACATATGTAATGTTTGAGTCATTTTTGAAGGTTTAGGCCAAAGTTCTTCTCGGGTTATTGTAACATATGTTTATTGCTCAGGTGCTCACTGTGGTGTCCACTGAGCCGATCTCACTGAAGGGAAACACGTCTCATCCCCGCCACAGCCCGGCCACTCCACTGTCCAAAGGTCTGTACCACTCCTTCTCACACTGATGACCAAGACTTTATTAAAGGTTCCACTCCACAATCCACCACTTTCTTGTCTCCATGGAGCTGTTATTGTTTTGCCTAGAATGTTCCACACTATAGCACTAAACATCTGTGTTCATGGAGACAAGCAGGTCTTAGGTAGGTACATCTGTGGAGAGGCAAGCCTGCTGACACGATGCATGTTTTTTTTTTTTGTTTTTTTTGTTTTTTTTTTTCTTCTCTTATTTTTAGTCATAAAACATCTGTAATTAAATAAATAACATATAAATTTAATATGAAACTGTGGAACATTCCAGGTCATTTAAATTAAATATTAAGAACTGTCTCTTTCCCAGATACGCCCCCAACCTCAAATGCATCACCACTGCCCAGCCAACCATCAGTGTCCAAGAGTCCATGTGTCCAGTCTCCTGCTGTTACAGAGGACGTGAAGAAGCCCAGTGAGCAGACTGCCACAGGTGCCACAGGTGAGCTGGTGTTTGGAGCAGTGCTCAGCACAGTGGGGCCTGACACGGTTCAAAATAGAATTAACAACACTGTATTTAATCTTTTCTGTATTGAAAACATTATTGAATTCAAACCAGTCACACTATTCAATTCACATATTTTTGGCATATCACCAAGCCCTACCCCAAACCATTTACTTAAGAATATTTTGAAGCACCAGTAAATACATAGACAGATATGATAACAGTTTAAGAGTTTTACTTTCCCTTAAGATGGTCTGACAATTCCACTTTATGATCTACTCTTTGGAGATGCATATATCTGCATATGGTTTTACATTTTTAGTCATCAAAATACTCCCAATACTAAAACATAAGTAACACGATGTTCATGCGGTTGGTTGATACAAACAGTTTGACACAGTATTGTAATTACCTCCGCCAAGGAGGTTATGTTTTCGCCTGAGTCTGTCTGTTTGTTTGTCTGTTTGTTTGTTTGTTTGTTTGTTTGTTTGTTAGTTAGCAAGATAACTCAAAAAGTTATGGACGGATCTTGATGAAATTTTCAGGAAATGTTCCGAATGGTAAATCCAACAGATGATTAGGTTTTGGTGATGATCCAGAAGAAATCCTGGATTCTGGATCACTTTGAAAATTTCGTTAGCATTGCGTTAAATGGGGCTTGGCGGAGGTCTGCGCTCTCTGAGTGCTTTTCTAGTTCTTAGTTTGATTACTTTTTACTTTACTTACATCATCTATTCAACACATCTTTGGTATAAAATAAAGGATTTTAATATTATTTTTTTGCTGCTCATCCCTCCACAGGCCAAAGCTCCACAGTCCCCGGCACCTCTCTCAAGCCGGCTGTGAAAAGCACCCCCCTCCCCAGCTCCATGGGTGAGGTGAGCTTTGAGAACATCTACCAGTACTTCAGTGCCCTCCACAAGCCCAGCCAGCAGCACAAGCTCTGCCCTATGGGTAAGGGACTGGAAGTGTATTCAGTCATTTTCCCAATATTCTGTGTTCATTCTAACACAAATGCAGCAATAACAGGTTTATTTCACAATGTTTTACGAAGCTTACTCTTACCTTAAGCCTACTTAATTAAAACAAAAAAAATTGAGACATGTACTATTTATAGTTTTACAGGAATTTTGCCCTAACCCCCTCCTACTCTCCTCTTTTCTACAGTGTGTTAATTAAATAAGCTCAAATATAAACGCCTTTTTTTTATCATCACCAAACGATAAAGGGCGGCAGAAGCTTAGACTTAGACTTAAACAAACTTTATTGATCCACAAGGGAAATGATTTGGATACAGTAGCTCAAACATCACAATATAATATAATAACAGAGAGTAACAAAAATAGATGGTATAGCAAAAAGAGCAAGAGACAGGAGTCAAATGAGACAGAATTATAAAAAGCTCATTTGGTAAAAGCGTTTGTCCACTCAGAAGGTTGGCAGTTCGAATCCTGCTCTCGACGTAAAAAAAAAAACAAAAAAAAAACACAAACATGTGTTGAGCCGTCAGATCCACTGACTCACAGGTTGGTGGTGTGATTCCAGCTCCCACAGATGAATGCTGTGGCTGTGTCCTTGGGCAAAACACTTAAACCACCTTGCCCCCAGTGTCTCCGTACACTGATGTGTGAATGGGTGAGGTTCCTTGATGTAAAGTGCCTTGAAGGTGGAAAAGCGCCTCCTCCCCCCTCACTCTCCCCTTTAGTCCTCCAGACCCCGCCCCTCCTCCCCCCTCACTCTCCCCTTTAGTCCTCCAGACCCCGCCCCTCCTCCCCCCTCACTCTCCCCTTTAGTCCTCCAGACCCCGCCCCTCCTGTACGTCTCTAATATTCCTTGCCGTATTCACAGAAACTTGGCACTCCACTGTGTTTTTATAAACCATCTGAAGCATGGCTTACATTACCTTTATCGTGTTCTTGTATCTCCAGAGAGTGCGGTAGTGCTGGACCTCCTGATGTCTCTCCCAGAGGAGCTCCTGGTCCTGGACTGTGACCCACTCATCCAGCACGTCACCCAGGTGCTCTACAGGCTCCTCAGCATCACACCCGCATTTAGTGAAGGAACTACGGAGGAGGGGGGGAGGATATGTTTTAACCATAGACAGTATATATAAATGCACATAAATAACCCGCTAGCCACTGCGTTTAATAAAGGAAGTGAGCATGGGCAACTTCCGGTTCCATCAACTCTGGCTCCAATTCACTTTCTATTGAAAAACTGTATCTCTGTATCTTCTGCTGTCAAGCTCCTCATTTTGGTCTTAAAATGTTTGTATTAACCTGCTCTACATGACCTGTTCCCTGTTAAACGGGAATGGGCGTTACCTTCAACAGCCTCGCTCCGTATTGGCTTTTTGGTTGCTATGATACTTCAGATACTTCCAGCTAAGTCCTAAGTTTAGTCAGTAGGTCGGTCTTTATAGCATTAGCACTAGCATAAAGTTTATTCATTAATGGCATTACTTAAACTAGATCCTCTTTTTCCTGTTTTCTATGAATGTTTTTTGAGTAAAGTCTGAATCGTGTTTAATATTGGACTAAGGGGCAAAAAGTCCCACTGCACTTTAGTGGTTCGAATCCCGCTCTCAACGTCAGCGGTTGAGTGGTCAGATTCACCGACCCACAGGTTGGCGGTGCGATTCTAGATCCCACAGATGAATGCTGTCCTTGTGTTCTCAAGAAAGACACATAATAAATGTGTGTGTGAATGGGTGAGCGGTTCCTTGATGTAAAAAGCTTTGAGCCTTGGAGGTGGAAAAGCGCTATGTAAATATGTGACCATTTCCAGTGGCAAAAGTCGTCTTTATCTGGTAAGTTATTTCTACCTTTGTTTTTTTGTTTTTCAGACATACGAGAATCTTTCATCGGGTGCCGAAAAAACAGTGAAACAACAGCAACACTCAGGAGTACCACCCCCAAACCACCAACCAACACCAACCGGACCCCCAGAGCACCAACCACCACCAACCGAACCCACAAGCCATCAGCCCCCTACAGACGGACCCACAACCCAACACCAAGCCCCAACCGGACCCCCAACCGGACCCACAGAGACACAAGGGGACAGAAGCAGCCAGAGCACCACCAGTGTGAAGCAAAACACTCCACTCAACCCTTTCCTCGTCCCGGTCGGCCTGATGTCCCGTAAGGCGTAGATAGACCACACGTGATAATATTTAAGTGTTACTGACAATTGTTAAAGGTGCTGTACCATATTTCAACACACTGGGAGAATTATGTCCAAAGGTTTCACAAGAAACACATTTTTTGGTACTTTTAACATGATTTCAACAAAATAAAGATGTTTTCTTGTATTTTGATATGTTAAATATTAATTCCTGTGTACATTAGAGGAGTTTTGGCCCAGTGTACATGGTTGCTAGGTAACAGTTATGGAATTTCCTAGTGTGATGTCATGATTTCCAACCAGAAAGTAATATTTGAAACATTTTTGGTAAATCACTTGGTATAATAAATGCCATTATCATGCCATTGTAGGAACTGAGGAGTGTTATTAAAATGTTGGGATGAAATTGAGGAAATAAAATTTAACTGTTGGTGCACTGTGGTTGGACTGTCCCAAGTTAGGACAGACGTGGGACACACTTTATGATCTGGTTCCAGAATCTTCTACACTTGAAAAGAAAGTGGGAGGACTGACTCGTCAGGCAATAAAAAATCCACATCAAACTATACTTAAAGATACAGTATGTAACTTTCTGGAGGTAGCACCTGCACGAATCCACGGAAATCGAAAGTTAAAAACGCGGCTTGAAAGGACAAATGTTTTCAGTTTGTGCAATAAACACAACCAAAATGAAAAAAACTAAACAAAACATACTTGAATATTAATGAAAGGTTACATACTGTAGCTTTAAATATCAATACTAACATCCAGGTACTCAGTAGTACTTGAGTTGGAGATGTAGACACGTGACATTACTTAAGTGTTACTGAGGATTGTTAAAGGCGCTGTACCATATTTTTTTCTGTGTAGTTTTACCACCGTACCGATAGATAGATAGATAGATAGATAGATAGATAGATAGATAGATAGATAGATAGATAGATTGCAGTGTCACAACGCAAGTTTCAGAAACAGTAGGAAAATAAGAGCATGCATCAAAATCAAGATAAATAATAATAAGTATTTACAATCAACTAAAAAACAACACTGTAAAGCTAAAGGCACAGGAACGTTGCACAATAAGTGTCTTTGTATTGTGCAACACAAATGTAGTATTTGTATTGTATAAGCAGGTCGTAGAAATAAGACAGCTGTGTGCAGTTTGGATCTAAGTGTTTTATCCTTTGAAAAGCTCTAAGTGCATTGTTAGCATGCTAGTTGTTGCAGCTTTAGCCTCTGAGAGTTGTGAAAAGCGCTTATAAACTCATCACGGTGAATAATTGGGATGCTCTGAATGCAAAAGGGAAGTGAGGAAGAACTTTGGACCACTGCAAACTGTTTCAAATGAACTCATTCTTTTTTGAAGACAGTAAAAATCGGGTACAGCACCTTTAAGCTATGTTCAGATGGCTACAGCTTACAGTAGCAAGTGTTTTGCTCATGGACACAACTATATTTTAAGTGAACCAAGAGGAGTACGTAGATGGTGTCCCTGAAAGCTGTGGCTCTTCTTTTGTTGTGTTCGCTAGCACTTTTTTAATTAAATTGTTGTTTTATTGTTTATTGTTGTTTATTGCTTATTTAGATCATTAGCATCTGGGGCCCATTTAAATGTCAAATATTATAATGAAGAATTATTTACAGCAAATGTTCATAACTTACAGCCATTCAGACAATTTTCAATAAGCAATTAGCTACAGAGTAGTCAGGTAAATAATTGGGTCACCTTTTGGTAAAACACTGGGTGTTTCCCAGTTTCCAGGATCCTCGGCTTCTGAACCACTTCGGACAGATCCACGTCGTTAGAGCTCCGTCAAGTGGTGTTCCAATTCACCCAAAGCCCTCATGTCCTCCACACTCCTCCGTTTGGCTCTTTTACCCAGGATGCTCGGGTGGATCCTTGACCACCTCGGAGTGCTGCAAATTGACCACAATGCACCACAACTTCATTTTTTACAAACTTTATTTAAGCAGCAAAATCAATTCTTAAAAAAACAAGTAAATATTTAGCTATTTTAGCCACATTGCTGCAGATCACACTATTATCAGATCGAATAAATTCAAGTCTCTTAAAGAAGGGGATTGGGAATACAATTAGCCTATCATCTGAAAATGTTTGAATCTGTGTATTTATTTCTATAGGCTAATGAATAGGCTAATAACTCAATAACACATGATTCCCTCAGCCTTTATTATTTAATAATAATAATACTCAAATAACAATACACTCAAATACACTTTACAGAGCATTATTCAATCACTCCACACTTGGCTCCTTCCAGAGCCTGTTCCAGGTGCCGTCCCAGGAGCTGTGAGCAGGACACTCGGCTCTGCTTCGGAGGAGCCGACTCCAAAGGAGTGCTACAAAGTGGTCTTTGGAGGACGGATCCTGGGAATTGGGAAACACCCACAATGTTGAAAATTACAGGAAGTAGAGACTTCTATTTTAGAGAGTCCCACAATGATGACATCACACTGGGAGAATTCTGTCCAGAAGTTGTGTAAAGCACAATTTACACAAGAAACATTTTTCTTATACTATAAACATGATTTCAACAAAATAAAGGTGTTTTCTTGTATTTTTATGTCAAATATGAATTCCTGTGTACATTAGAGGAGTTTTGGCCCAGTGTACATGGTTGCTAGGTAAAAGTTATGGAATTCCCCAGTGTGATGATTTTCAACCAGGAAGTATCATTTGAAACATTTTTGGTGAATCACTTGGGATAATAACGTTAGGTACCATTATGGGAACTGAGGAGTGTTATTAAAATGTTGGGATGAAATTGAGGAAATAAAATTCAGCTTTTGGACGTGTGACACACTTTATGATCTGGTTCCAGACTCTTCTGCATTTGAACAGAAAGTGGGAGGGACTGTCTGGTCGGGCAGGCAATAAAAAATACACATTGGACTTTCTGAAGGTGGAACTTGCACGAATTCGTGGAAATGGAGTTATTAAAAGTTCAAAACACACCTCAAAACATTTTCCATGGAGACAGATATTTGCTCACAGTTTAGGACCAATGTTTTCAGTTTGTCAGTGCAATAATCACAACCAAATTGAAAAAAACTAAAGAAAACATACTTGAATATTAATGAAAAGTTACATACTGTAGCTTTAAATATCAATACTAACATCCAGTTACTCAGTAGTACTTGAGTTGCTTGAGTAACAGTGTCCCACACACCTTTAGCCAACAAACTCAATGGGGTTTCTTACAGCAGTACAAAAAATGCATTCCTCCCATTAAAGTGTGTATCACAGGTTCTAATGATTCTCTAACTTTGACTTTATTTAATGGGATAAACGCTCTTATAAATATAAATTACAGTTTTAGACAAATCAAGAATCAATTTTGTGAGGAAAAGTTGAAAAATATGTTGAAAATTACAGGAAGCTGACATCACATACGGAGAATTCCACCCATCACATGTTTCATCAAATATTAATCTCTGTACATTAGAAGATCTTTTGGATTAAAGTACAACATGGTTACTAGGTTACAATTAAGGAATTCCCTAATGTGATGTCATGATTTTCAACCAGGAAGTACAATTTGAAACCTAAAAAATAGCCAAACTGTGAAAAAATTGTTTAAAGGTTTAGTAAAATTTTAAAGGTCCCATATGACGCTATTTTCTGATTTGCTCTAATGTCGTTTCCTCATCACAAACAGACCTAGACTGAGTTCTAATCTCAAACGGAAAACACTGTGTTCCACCTTGTGATGTCATGTGGTAATATAGGAAGTGCTCTATTGTGTTTTTAAACTCCACACACCTTCACCCAGAATCATTTGGATATTTTCAGAACTGGAATTGCTAATCTCTACTGAACTAAAGGTAAAATGAGCTGTTAACCTGAAAACTACCACTTCATGACATCACAAGGTGAGATTTGGAGCTTTGGAGATGTAGACAGACTAATAATAAAGAGTTACTTGAACACGTGTGTGTGAATGAAACAAAACACAACTCCAGGTCTGTGTTTGAGGAAGAAACAACATTATAACATGACTTAAAGCTCACAAGAGTCCATTTTGTGTAATATAGGTCCTGTTATTATTTAAAAATTACATACTATGGCTTTAAATACCAATACTAACATCCAGTTACTTAGTAGTGCTTGAGTAGTTTAAGTAACAGTTCCTCACTCACCTTTACCCCACAAAATCAACTGAGTTTCCTATAACAATTAAAATCCCTCCAACTACAGACCTTGACCATGACCTTGACCTTGACCTTGAAAGGTGCACGACAGCTTGTTATGATTCTCTAATTTTGCTTTAATTTGGTGCAGTAACACCAGTTGTAAATATAAATTATAGTTTTACACAAATAAAGAAGCAATTAGTCTATTCCAGGGTACTGGAGAGGAGAATCCGACTGATGGTCGAACCTCAGATTCAGGAGGAGCAGTGTGGTTTTCGTCCCGGCCACGGAACACTGGACCAGCTCTATACTCTTCATCGGGTGCTCGAGGGTTCATGGGAGTTTGCCCAACCAGTCCACATGTGCTTTGTGGATCTGGAGAAGGCATTCGACTGTGTCTCTCGTGGGGTCTTGTGGGGAGTGCTCTGGGAGTATGGGGTCCGGGGCTCTTTGCTAAGGGCTGTCCGGTTCCTCTATGACCGGAGCAGGAGCTGTGTTCGTATCGTCGGTAGTAAGTTGGACCTGTTTCCGGTGCATGTTGGACTCCGCCAGCCCTTTGTCATCAGTTCTGTTCATTGTATTTATAGACAGAATTTCTAGGCGCAGTCAGGGGCCGGAGGGGATCCGGTTTGGGGACCACAAGATCTCACCTCTGCTGTTTGCTGTTGTCCTGATGGCTTCACCTCCTGGACCGGAACCTCCAACGTGCACTGGGGCGGTTTGCAGCCGAGTGTGAAGCGGCTGGGATGAGGATCAGCTCCTCCAAATCTGAGGCCATGGTTCTTGACCGGAAAAAGGTGGCTTGCCCTCTCCGGGTGGGTGGAGAGTCCCTGCCTCAAGTGGAGGAGTTCAACTATCTCAGGGTCTTGCTCACGAGTGAGGGGAGGATGGAGCGTGAGATTGACAGGCGGATTGGTGCAGCGTCGGCAGTGATGTGGTCACTGTGTCGGACCGTTGTGGTGAAGACGGAGCTGAGCCGAAAGGCAAAGCTCTCGATTTATACCGTCAGTCTACGTTCCTCCCCTCACCTATGGTCATGAGCTTTGGGTAATGACCGAAAGGACAAGATCGCGGATACAAGCGGCCGAAATGAGTTTCCTCCACAGAGTGGCTGGGCGCGCCCTTAGAGATAGGGTGAGGAGCTCAGTCACACGGAAGGAGCTTGGAGTAGAGCCGCTGCACCTCCATTTCGATAGGAGCCAGGTGAGGTGGCTCGGGCATCTGTTCCGGATGTCTCCTGGACGCCTCCCTCGGGAGGTTTTCTGGGCATGTCCCACCGGGAGGAGGCTCCGGGGAAGACCCAGGACACGCTGGAGGGACTATGTCTCTCACCTGGCCTGGGAATGCCTTAAGGTCCCCCTGGAGGAGCTGGAGGACGTGTCCAGGGGGGAAAGGAAATCTGGGAGACCCTGCTTAGACTGATGCCCCCGTTACCCGGCCCCGGATAAGTTGAGAAATAGGTTGAAAATTACACGAAGTAAAGAGTTCTGTTTTAATTCAATTCAATTCAATTCAATTTATTTTTGTATAGCCCAAAATCACAACAAGAGTTATCTCGGCGGACTTCACAAAATTGTTGATTAATAAAGCAGAAGAAACATTCATAAAACACAAATACAGAATGTTCAACAACAAGCAGGCAAATGGATGATTGTCCCAGCATCTCCTGTCCTTAGACCCTCCTTCTCGGCAAGGAAAAACTCCAAAAAACCCAATGGGAAAACGGAGAAACCTCGAGGAGAACCACAGTGAAGGAGAGATCCACTCCTAAGGACGGACAGGCAGATGAAACTACTAATCTAGCAGGACGAGGACAGTTAATCCAGGATAGGGAAGGAGAGGAGGGGTCTAGGTCCCCGACACTAGGGGGCAGCAGCGGTCCAAACTGTAACAGCAGCATCTGAAACAGTTACACTCCCCAAAAGGGGAGTGGGACAGGGACAACATGTGAATAGCAAAGAACAGACTATGAATGAACTAGTAATTGAATATTCTTAACAGTAGGAGAAGAAAAAGTAGGAGAAACCAGAGGACAGTGCTCAAGTTGCCATACTTTCCCCAGTAATATATCTCCTAGAGCAGCTTAACTAGGCCTATGGGTTTAGTTTCTGTTCCTAACTGACCTGACCATAAGCTGATTCAAAGAGGAACGTTTTGAGCCTAATCTTAAATGTAGAGACTGTGTCAGCTTCTTTGACATGAGCAGGGAGCTGATTCCACAACAAGGGTGCTTGGTACCTAAAAGCTCTACCTCCTAAAGTACTTTTAGCGACTCTAGGAACCACCAATAGTGCAGCATTTTGAGAGCGGAGTGAACGGTTAGGATGATAAGGTACAATTTCATCTTTAATGTAGGAAGGGGCCATGTCATTTACAGCTTTATAGGTTAGAAGAAGAATTTTAAATTTTACTCTAAACTCAACCGGAAGCCAATGAAGATTTTTTAATACTGGAGTAATGTGCTCTCGTTTTTTAGTACCTGTTAGTACTCTTGCTGCTGCATTTTGAACCAATTGAAGGCTTTTTATAGAGCTTTTAGGGCAAGCTGCAAGCAGGGAGTTACAGTAGTCTAACCTCGAAGTGACAAAAGCATGGACAAGTTTTTCAGCATCATTTTTTGGCAGTACATTTCTAATTTTGGCTATATTGCGTAAATGAAAATAAGCCGTTTTACAGACATGGCTTATGTGTGCTTTAAATGAGAGCTCTTGATCAAATAGGACTCCAAGATTTCTTACAGTGGAGCTGGAGGCTACACTGACATTGTCCAATGTGATTGTCTGCTCAGTTAGAGAGTCAAACTTTACATCGAGCCCGGCTGCAGGCCGGGACAAAACCACAATAGAGTCTCGTAAGTGTTTAGGGCCTAATAGAATGACTTCAGTTTTTTCAGGGTTAAGAAGTAAATAATTAAAGGTCATCCATGTTTTTATGTCCCTCACACAGTCACTAAGCCTTTCAATTTGATTAGTCTGATCAGGTTTCATTGATAGGTACAGCTGGGTGTCATCTGCATAACAGTGGAAATCGATACCATGCTTTCGGATGATATTACCTAACGGTAGCATATAAAGGGTAAACAGAACTGGACCCAGAACTGAACCCTGTGGCACACCGTAGGCTACTTTAGAGCACTGTGAGGAGCTCTGGTTAACATTTACAAACTGGTACCTATCAGATAAATAGGATTTAAACCAGCTGAGGGCAGTTCCTCTGATGCCCACATCACATTCCAACCTCTGCAGTAGAATGTTATGGTCGATTGTGTCAAAAGCTGCGCTGAGGTCCAACAGAACCAGTATTGAGACCTGACCATTGTCAGCAGCCAATAATAAATCATTTGTTACTTTAACCAGGGCTGTCTCAGTGCTATGATGAGTTCTGAATCCAGATTGAAATTTTTCAAATAAATTATTTTCCTGCAGATGACGACAAAGCTGTTTAATTACAATTCTCTCCAGAATTTTAGAAATAAACGGAAGATTTGAAATAGGTCTGTAATTGGCTAAGAGGTCAGGATCAAGATTAGGCTTTTTTAGGAGCGGCTTAATTACTGCATATTTAAAAGACTGAGGCACATAACCACTTTCCAGTGAAGTATTTATTATATTAAGAATAGGATCAATAATTAGAGGGAGAATTTCTTTGAAAAGTCTACTTGGGATTGGGTCTAACATACAAGTTGAGGATTTAGAGGACATAAAGGCAGAAGTTAATTCTGCATGATTTAGAATGGCAAATTTCTCAAAAACTGGACCAAGTGAGGGTAATTCAGATCCCACCAAAACTGAACATGAGTTTAATTGAGACCCTACTCTTACAGCTTGAACTTGCTCAGAATTAAAAGTAGGGGCAATTTCATTTATTTTATCTCTTATAGTAATGATCTTATTATTAAAAAATGTCAGGAAATCCTCAGAACTGAGGGTAATTGTGATTGAAGGTTCTACTGCACTGTGGCAGTTAGTCAGCCTGGCTACAGTGCTGAATAAGAACCTAGGATTATTTTTGTTTACTTCAATTAGATTGGAATAGTAACTGGTTTGGGCCGCACGCAACGCCTGCTTATAGGACAAAAGGCAGGTTTTCCATGCTTTTAAAGACTGCACTGAGTGTGCTTTACGGTAACTTTTCTCAATTCTCCTAACCTTTTGTTTGTGTGCACGCAATTTTTCATTATACCATGGAGCAGATCGCCTTGGCCTGACAACTTTCTGTTTTAGTGGAGCAACTGCATCAAGGGCAGTTTTCAAGGAGTCCATGGTCTTATCAAGAAATTGGTCACTTTTGATGGGATCTAAACCATCCCCAGCTGGGTCACATGACAAATCATTAAATATTGGCCCAATTATTTCTATGAAATTAGTAACAGCTTTTTCAGAAATTGTTCTTTTAGTTATTATTTTATTGTGGTGAACAGAGAAATCTTTAAGAATAAACTGAAAGGTAATCAAAAAATGATCTGATAATATAGGATTTTGTGGGAGGACTTTTAGATCACTGATCTCTATGCCATATGTTAAAACAAGATCCAATGTGTGCTCATGACTGTGTGTGGGCTGATTTACACTTTGAGTAAAACCAATGTCATTCAAAAGAGCGCCAAAGGCTTTGTTTAGACAATCATCTTTCAGATCGGTTTTTATATTAAAATCTCCAAGTATTATAATTTTGTCCCAGTCTACAACCAAACCCGACACAAAATCCGAGAACTCTGTTAAAAACTCTGAATAAGGACCAGGAGGTCGGTAAATTATTATAAATAAAACACCTTTTTGGTTTTTCCAATTATGGCAGGTTATTGATAGACTGAGGCTTTCAAACGAGCCAAACGCTTTATTCGTTTTAGGACAAAGCAACAAGCCAGAATGAGAAATGGCTGCAACACCACCACCTCGACCAGTGCTCCTGGCACTCAGAAAGTTGACATGACTTGGAGGTGTGGACTCATTTAATCTCACAAAATCACCAGGTTGAAGCCAAATTTCAGTCAGGGCCAAAATATCAATGTTATGGTCCTGAATTAATTCATTGACTAAAAAGGATTTAGAAGAAATCGACCTTATGTTTAGCAGTCCACACTTTACACACTTATTTAGAGGTTGACTAGTATCACGAATTGGTATTTGTATTAAGTTTTTTGGTCTTTTAATTTTAATTTTATTTTTATTATTTTTATTTTTTCGGGGGACAGACACAGTCTCTATCTGACTAGGTTCTGAATACTTGATTTGTGACAGAGCGGGCGAGAGCCTAGCGTCAGTAACAGAGGAGCAGGATTTTCCACTAACTCTCCTCTGCACCCGGGACTCACTTTTTCCCTGTCACTTTAGGCGACTAAGACTATCGGTCAAATTTCTGACTAAAAGAGATGTGCCCGCCGAAGTCGGATGGACACCATCCCTGCGTATGAGCCCGGGCTTCCCCTCGAACGCACTCCAATTGTCGACAAAAACTACATTGTTTTGGGGGCACCAACTAGAAAGCCAGCAGTTAAATGCTGACTGTCGGCTGTACAGTTCAGCATTGACACGACAGGGTAGAGGGCCAGAAAATATTACAGTCTCCGACATCGACTTTGCCAATTTTAGAGAGTCCCACACTTGCCACGTTTACATGAGAGCTTTAATCCAGATTAAAAGTAAATTAATTCTGAATAAAAATTAATTCTGCTTTAAAAGACCATGTAAACACTTAACTCCTACTGAAAATGATTATTTGGAATTAAACTTAATTCCGAATTAAGTGGGTGGTTTATTCCCCTTCCCAACCCACAGACATTGAGCGGAATTAAATAAAGCCGATTTAACATGTTTTACATGTAAACCTCAATTCGGAATTATTATTTCCATGTAAACTCGAAGGAGAATAGTTTAATTCCGAACTATTTAATTCGTAACAGTTAATTCAAATTAAAAAACATCATGTAAACGTGACTACTGATGAGAATTTTGTCCACATGTTTGGTACAATTTACACAAGAAACACAATTTTTCTGATACTTTAAACATGATTTTAAAAAAATAAAGGCAACCATGGTTACCATGGCAACGTCACAGTATTGACACGCCTCAATACCGCAGATTCTCGGACACACCTTAGAAATTTGCAATAACCATCAGACTTTTTTTTATCACTGAATCTTTAACAGCTGTGATTGCCCCAACTACAGTTACGAGTACAGGTTTTTTCACGCATTAAACTTTGTTAGGAGGCGTGGGCTCGATCAAAGTACCAGTTTTATTGCGATATTGGCGTGGAACAGCTCGTATTCATGCGTGTCGACGTCCGACTTGGGAGGGTTGAGAGGGGTCAAAAATCACCGTCACCCTGGGCCCACCCAAACACACCCAGCTCATATCATCAGTTATACATTCACCGGTTTGCAACATCACCTCTGTACTGTATTTAATCATATATTACTGCCCGTGTACATGGAAAGTAGTATTAAAGTTGAGTAAATACCGGTTTTGTTCACTATTTTGTGTGAGGTCCTGTATTACACAAAATTCTCTTGTGAGCTTTAAGTCATGTTAGAATGTTGTTCTCTCCTCAAAAACAGACCTGGAGTTGTGTTTTGTTTCATTCACACAAGTTTGAGAAACCCTATTTTTATTCTGTCTATATCTAAAAATGCTCTGTTCCACCTTGTGATGTCATGCACTGCAAATTTCTCAGATCTGGCCAAGATTTTATCTTATATCAGGTTATTCATCTTGACAGATTTATTATTGACTTACTAGTTCTGAATTGGATTAATTCTAGTCTAGAGGGAGTTTATTTTAAGAGAACTTGTCAAGTAAAATGATCTTGCTGCATGGACAGATCATTCCACTACTTTTAAGTCATTACTCAGTGTTTATATCTTAAATTTTGGCCAAGCTTTTTTGCAGTGTGAAGAAGTAGTTTTCAGGTGAACAGTTTCTTTTCCCTTTAATTCAGTAGAGACTGACAATTCCAGGACTGAAATCATCCAAATAATTTTAGTGAAGGTGTGTGGAGCACTTCCCGTGTGACCACATGACATCACAAGGTGGAAAAGAGCGTTTTCCGTTTGAGAGAAGATGCAGGGTTTGTGTGTTAAACATGTGCGAACGAAACAAAACACAACTCCAGGTCTGTGATGAGGAAACGACATTAGAACAGATCAGAAAATAGCATAATATGGGTCCTTTAAAGCAACAGTATGTAACTTTTTGGTAATATGAAAATATGAAGTTAAAACTGTACTTACAAGCTAGCTAGTAAGTATGCATATTTTCGTGTGTGTTTTTCACTGCAATGAAAAACATGATTTTATTTTTAGCCTTTTTTTTTTTTTTTTTTTTTTTTTTCAAAAAAAGTTACATACTGGGGCTTTAAGCGATCTTTTTCCAGTTTATTATCATACTGTATGTTGATCCAAAGCAAACATATGTAATAAATGTATTTTTTAAGATAAAAAATTTAAATGGAAGATGATGTAATATGTTCATTTAAAGACTCACCATGTAACCTTTCTAGTGGAGGTTCTGCCACCTGCTTGTCTCCATGGAGATGTTATTACTTTGCCTGGAATGTTCCACAGTATGGGATTAAACAGATCTTGCTTAAAAAAAACAACTTGAAAAACATGCTTTCTTACTATGATACTCTGAGCGGGCTTGCCTCTCCACAGATCTGACCTGTAACTGGTCTTGGCAGTGTCACTGGCTTATCTCTATGGAGACAGGTAAAGCAATGCTGTGGAAAATTCCAGGCAAAGCAATAGCATCTCCATGTAAACAAGCAAATGGCACACCCTCCACAGAATTGCAAGAATATTGACTTTAAATCTTAAAGTCAACATTCTTGCAATCGTGTTCCTAATATTTCACATTTCTGTTTGTTTGATGATTAATTTACCCTCGTATTATATGACGATGAGAGGATAAATTACCAGTAAATTACCATGTTTTATCAAGTTATAAAACAATAACAGCAATTATGACTGCTATTTGCCAGGGATAAATCATAAAATGGGATACATTTAGAATAAAAAAAACATGTTACAAAAATGTGCTGAAAATGTATATCAAACTGTGACATCAACTAGTACCCGGACCAAGTCAAAGTCAAAATGTTGTGTCTCTATGGAAAACAAAAACAAACTAAACAATCTACAGCTTTGCATCCACCCTTCCGGCACCCCTCCCACGCCTCGCCTTTATAAGTGTCCCGGGTCTGAACCTTGGTCCTCTCATGCTAGCACAACCAGCGCTAGCCGTGATGGATGGATTATTGCATATTTTAAGTGCGTTGTTTCTTCTGAGTGTCTGTAGAACACAGGGGCATGGGTAAGTCTGTGCGTTTCTGTCAATCTTTTTTTTTTTTTTTTTTTTTTTTAATTTATTGTTTGTCATAATATTTAATTTGAATTTAATTTATTTTATTTTTTTTGTACACTGCCAAAAAGCTTGGCCAAAATTTAAGATAATTTAAAATATAAACACAGAAATCTATCAGAAAATGACTTAAAAGTAGTGAAATAATCTGTCCACGCAGCAGGATAATTTTACTTGACATGTTCTCTTAAAATAAAGTAAAAAAATAAATAAATAAATAAATAAATAAATTAAGTGTTCATTTATGCTTTGTGTAACTCTTATGTTTAGAAATGTATTATTTGTAACGTCAATATAACAAAATCAATATATTTTTTTGAATACTGATACCAAAGTGTATCAGTAAGTGTCACTGGGCATCTCCTAATTTTTTGTCAATAATTAAAAAAAAGTATTAATTTATATTTTATTTCATTATATGATCATGTTTTTCATATTTTATTAAATTTTTGATATTTTTATTGTATTTATTTATTTTTATTTTATTTATTTATTTATGTATTTATTTTTCCAGTTCAAAACCACATACCCCTACTTAACTTTTGTGTCCTTTTCTTTCCCAGCCTCCAGAACACACTTGCAGAGGGAGGTAGGCCATGTTTGTGTTTTCCATTGAACAGGAGGCATTGTGTTTGAGTGTGTTCTTGTTTATAGTGACAGAAGATGTGCTGATCTGATTGAGTGTACTTTAGCGGCTCGAGCTGTAGACTTATACGTCATAATCATAAGAACTCACTGTCATTCAACACGTGTGGATATGGATTTTTTGTAAACACCCATTATTTGTAATATATATTATCCTAGTGTCCTATTAGCCTCATATCAGCCTCATATCAACCTCTTATCAGCCTCTTATCAGCCTCATATCAGCCTCACTGGGCTGGTACTACACTTGAGCAGGTACTCTGATGCAGCTTACTCACTTCAGATACTAATATCAATACCCAAAGTATTGCTTGACTGGCTGTGGCACATGCTTCACAGTAAGAAGGTTGTGGGTTCGACTCCTTGGCCTTTCTGTGTGCGTTTGCATGTTCTCCCTGTGTCTGGGTGGGTTTCCTCTGGGCATTGCAGTTTTCCCCATCAATCCATGACACGCACCAGAGCTAAGGTTGTTCCAGTGGCACTGGATAATGGATTGGTCAAATACAGAGAATGAATTTCCCTCTCGAGGGATTTTAAAAACTAGAGATGCAACGATTCGATATCAGCGCCGATAACGAAATATTTGCTGAATCTTTGGCACTTCCACATGTCTGCTGATATCCTGGTTGGGCAGATAAATCCATGTAATTAGACAATTTAGTTGATGTAGTTGACCTAGAAAGTCTCATAATGTTTGAACTTTTATTCATACAAAATTACTTGAGATAAATAACCGATACAAAGCACATTTAGATCACTTTTGTCTTATTTTATTTTTGTTGATAGGAATTAAATACAATTTTCAGTCTCTGAACAAATTACAGTTGAGATGGAGTATCGGCAGATACTTGGAGCTAAAGTATCAAAAACAGTATCTGTGCATCTCTAACCATAACCTTTTAGCTTTATAAACCATTTACCATTTGTTTACCATCACGATACTGGAAAATATATTTCATTTGTCGCACAAATTCTCTTGAATGTGTTTAAAAAAATCTTGATCTGAAAAGAAAATTGTTTATGTAACTGTTATTGTCTGAGTTGTGCTTTATGGTTACTCCATAAAGTGGTTACTACATAAACTTTACTCCTCCCTAGTCCTTATCAAACCTTATGGCCTGTATGTTACATTCATTTGTTAATCATTGTTTCTTGTGTTTTATTTTAACTGCCTTATGCTTGTTATAAAACGAAAAGCCCAAATGTATATTTCAATAAATTTGGTTTAATTATTGCCAGTTGTTAAAGGATTAAACCAAATTTTAAACTTTTCAGATAACTAACATAAAATGCTCTAACCTGAGTTTTTGATCCTCTTTTTAGGAGCAGAGCTGACCTCCTGTGACTTTAACCAGGACAGCACCCCCTTCTGTCAGTTCACCCAGGACACCACCGCTGGGGGGATCTGGATTCGACACAAAGGACAGACCCCAACCCCCGGGACAGGGCCCAGCGGGGACTACCCAGACGGAAGTGAGTCCCAGTATCACACAAGAGGGTTTGGAGACCAGAGCCTTAACCTGCAGATAGAGAACATATATACATAACATATATACATATACTTAAGTTTTTCTCATTCAGTATATGGACAGGCCGTGCCTCATGTGAACGCTCAGAACCTCCAGAATTCACTCAACGCCCTGTGAACTGAATGTTGATTTTTAAGGGGCTCATATGACGTTATTTTCTGATCTATGTTATAATTTAGTTTGTGTTTTGTTTCATTCTCACATGTTTAACACACAAACCTTGCAGATTTAGGCTGAGTTCTTCTCTCAAACTGAAAACACTCTGTTCCACCTTGTAATGGACTGTGTTTTTAAACTCCACACACCTTCACTAGAATCATTTGGATCATTTCAGCCCTGGAATTGCAAATCTCTACTGAAAAAAGACAAAAGGTTAACATGAAAACTACCACTTCATGACATCACAAGGTGGAACAGAGCTTTCTGAGATTTGGTGATGTTGACAGACTAATACAGGTTACTCAAACATGTGTGACTGATTTAAAAAACATAGCTCCACATATGTTTTGAGGAGGTAACAGCATTCTAACATGGCTTAAAGTTCACAAGAGTCCATTTTACAGGTTTTTTTTTTTACAGTTTTATACTTTATTACAGAGAGTTACATACAGTAACCCTGTATTGTCCCCCACTTGAGGCAGGAGTGATCAGACAATTTTGTTTTTCACCTATCCCCTATCTCCGCCCACTGCGCTGTACTAACTTGCAAACTGAATATTGAATACCTCCCCCTCTTTTTTTTTTTTTTTTTTTTTTTTTTTTAGCAATAATTTCAAACAGATCAATATTCCACTTTTATTTGCCTGATGTTTTCAAAATGGTTTGGCATGCCTCTTTCACCACTTATCTACTTTTGAAAATGAGGAGAAAAGTGATCAGTCTTGTTGCTTATAGCTCGGTACTACATCCACCATGAATGTGACAGTCTTTCATGATGTCACCAACTACTGGAAATTGCAGAGGAGATTGGCGGCAGGACAAACTTAGATTTAGGCGTTTTGACCTGAAATCTACAAATTTACCTACGGTAGTTTCCACTAAAGTTGCCAAAAATGGCAAAAAAGAACAACAAATAATACTATTAAAGCGCCATATTCCACTGATTTGCCCAGCGTTTCCAAAATGGTTCTGCATGCCTCTTTCATTACTTTTTGGAGTGAGGCGTTTTGACCTGAAATCTGCAAATGTACCTAGTTTGCACTAAAGTTGCCAGTAAATGAAACTGAAAATCAATCTTCTTGCTTGTAGAGGGGTACTACATCTACCATGAATGTGACAACGTGCCAAACAAAGGGAAAGCACGAGTCCTGAGCCCCGCCCTGTCACCGACGGCTCCCCAGTACTGTATCCAGTTCCGGTACTACATGTATGGCAGTGACAGCGGGAATGCTCTGAGAGTTTTGGTGAGACAGGGCAGCAGTGACACAAAGGTGTGGGAGAAGATGGGCTTCCAGAGTCCCTCCTGGCTCAAGGGGGCGATCACTGTGAACAAACCCGCCAGTGGGAGTGTCAAGGTAGGTGGAAACATGTTTTTCTCATTTATCTTTATTCATACAGGAAGAACCCAGTGAGAGTACTAGTCTTTTTTATGTCCTCTGTGAATTTCCCATTCATTTTTCCCATAAACGTTTTGTACATTTCTAATATTATACTGTGTAACTTTTCTGGAGAACGCCTACAACCTAATTGTAATACTACTCATGTTATATATCGTCTTTCTTGTCCTTGTCCAAAAAGTTGTTTTTTTTTCTATATTGGCCACACTAAAAGGCACATGAGAGATCGTTTAGCCAAGCATAAATATGCGATCAGAGTAAAGAACCAGGACTACCCAATGGCTCGACACTTTTGTGAAAATCATAATAGCAACGACACTCTGCTTCGCATTGAAGGTATTGAACATGTGAAACCACTGGCAAGAGGTGGGGAGAGACTTTAAAAATGAAATCAAGGAGAAACTTTCTGGATTCATAAATTAAGATTAACATGTGAACATCCAGGTTTGAATGAGGACTTTGATTTGTCTTGTTTTTTATAAATGTTATATGCATTTTTTTCATTATTTGTATTGATTATTTATATTATTATTATTATTATTATTATTATTTTATTTTATTTTATTTTATTTTATTTTATTTATTTATTTATTTTTTGCTTGTGCCATGTTACATGTTTTGCACATGTCTGCCTCTTTTTTCCCACATTTATTTATTTTGGTTTTCACAAAATAAACACAAGAAAAATAATGCCCTCTCCCACAACATCCCTCACACACACCCTCAAGTAATAAATATATATACATAAAAAATATTCAAGTGATAATACCTATAGTTATAAAATTAAAGAAACAACAATAACAATCAGTATTTTTTTTTCTATTATTCTATGTTTATTATAATTATTGAAATTGTTTATTTTTTTAATTTTCTTTCTTTCTATATTATAAGAAACAGAGCACAATATTGTCAATATTATACTCTATCTATACTTTTTAATTTTTCCCTTTAATTGGTGACCCCTCATCAAAGTAATTAAATAATAATAATAAATGAATAAACATACACATAAACATTCACTCACACATACACCCATACACACATGTACACACACACTAAAGGTAGGGTACATATCATTTTGCCTCTTGTATTATAGGTGCCGTCTGCCTCTTAATTAATTGTGTATTTTAAAGGCCACGCCCATGCTTCAGATTTTTACCTAAGCCCTGATGAAGACCAGTCATGGTGGAAACACGTTGGCTTTGGCCATTTAAGTAAAGGCCTTTTAACTCTACTTCTCCTCGTGCGACTTTTCTTTTTTGGAGTGCCTGGATTTCATTGCGTTCACTTCCCTCTCATCCCCAATTTCACCCTATTGCTGTCCTGTCCAATAAAACCTTCAGACCGACAGAAACAAGAATATAAGTGGGACTTTCCCGTTTAAATAAAGGCCAAATGAGAGTTTGAAAAGCTGACTTTGGTGAGTGGTTAATAAACATGTCGTTTTTATTTCTCTTCCAGGTGGTTTTCGAGGCTGAGAGGGGCTTTACTGATTCCTGTGACTCTGCATTAGACAACATCGTGATCTCAGAGGGAGCGTGTCCTTGTGAGTCAGCGTTCTGTAGTTGGATTATCGTACACAGATAACATAAGATAAGATAATCCTCCCTTATTGCCCCAGCGCTCTGTTCTAACATGTGTTTTTCTCTGCAGCGTGCCTGTCTGGCTGTGATTTTGACACGATGGATGATCTTTGTGGATGGAGCCAAACATCAGATCTTGAAATATTTGGATTTGAACAATGGGCTGGGCCAACTGACACTCCAAACACGGGACCTGAGGATGATTACTCTAAACCCGGGTGTAAGACTTTAGCTAGTTCCTGTACTTTTAAGGCAACACATTTCAGGTGACTGGTAATAATATATATATATATATATATATATATATATATATATATATATATATATATATATATATATATATATATATATATATATATATATATATATATATTATGGTCAACTTAAATGTTTCAAAGATGGCCAAAGAATCATATTTGCAGAATTGAAATATGAACAGTCTTTTGGCCTTTTTTATACAATGTCAGGGTCTAGGGTTATAATGATGTTTTGGATAACCATATTTAGGCTTTGATTAAACTGAAATGGTCTTTTTTAGATGGGTTAAGCCTCAGAGAGTAAGAAACAAAAGTTAGAGATGGCTTCGCAGGGAATCATTCAGTACTTTCAACATCTCCCTTTGGCAGTCACTTGGGAGAAGAACATGTTTCTACATTTTGAAAACAAAGACTTTACAATTACACTTGTTTGCAGCTGAAAACATGAATAAAGAGAGAAAACTGGCAAGGCAAAATTTCAAAAACTGTTGCCTGTAGTATCTTGCCTTTTTATGCATCTGTATATGTGTGTAAAATATTCAAATGGTAGGCTGACTTCTGACCTTTCTGATCTCCAGTCGGCTTCTATATGTTGATGGATTCTTTAGAGGCCATACCTGGAGCTCAGTCCCAGTTACAAAGCCCAGTCCTGACCCCCTCCACTGGGTGCCTGGAGCTCTCCTTCTACTACTATCTGTACGGCACAAGCGCCCAAATGCAGATTAGTGTCCACGCCATGTCCACAGGTAGAAGACTAGCCCAACTATGACTAAAATGTGATATAGATGTAATGTATGGTATAACTTTAAAATGGATGGTACTGGACATTTCAGCTGGAGATCTTGGGCCTGCTCTCTTCACTTTGAGAGGAAACCAGGGTCAGGGGTGGAAACCAGCAGATGTCCAATATCTAGGTTCTGCACCTATAAAGGTAAAAAAGAAAAATAATAATAATAATAATGTGATAGATAATGTGGCTCCGTGGTTACCCGCTTATTCATACTCCTAATCATATTTCAGTTTGTGATTATGGGCACATTTGGAGAAACTCCTGAGACTGATATTGCCATTGATGCCGTATGTGTCTTGAGCTGCAAACGTAAGAAATTGTCAAAAAAAATTTCATTTTAGTTGAATGGTGTAAACTGTCTGACACAAATTATAATTTCTACTTCACAGCACCTCCAACCACACCTCTACCACCAATGACAACTGCAGGGCCCAGCACGCCAAAACCACCCACACCAGAACCTTCTACACCAAAGCCACCAACCCCTGGTCCAACCACACCTAAACCATCTACTCCAAGCACACCAAAACCACCTACACCTGGACCTTCTACACCAAAGCCACCAACCCCTGGTCCAACAACACCTAAACCATCTACTCCAAGCACACCAAAACCACCTACACCAGGTCCTTCTACACCAAAACCACCAACTCCTGGTCCAACCACACCTAAACCATCTACTCCAAGCACGCCAAAACCACCGACACCAGGTCCTTCTACTCCAAAACCACCAACTCCTGGTCCAACCACACCTAAACCATCTACTCCAAGCACGCCAAAGCCACCCACACCTGGACCTTCTACACCAAAGCCACCAACTCCTGGTCCAACCACACCTAAACCTTCTACTCCAAGCACGCCAAAACCACCTACACCAGGTCCTTCTACTCCAAAACCACCAACTCCTGGTCCAACCACACCTAAACCTTCTACTCCAAGCACACCAAAACCACCCACACCAGGTCCTTCTACTCCAAAACCACCAACCCCTGGTCCAACCACACCTAAACCATCTACTCCAAGCACACCAAAACCACCCACACCAGGTCCTTCTACTCCAAAACCACCAACCCCTGGTCCAACCACACCTAAACCATCTACTCCAAGCACACCAAAACCACCCACACCAGGTCCTTCTACTCCAAAACCACCAACCCCTGGTCCAACCACACCTAAACCATCTACTCCAAGCACGCCAAAACCACCTACACCAGGTCCTTCTACTCCAAAACCACCAACCCCTGGTCCAACCACACCTAAACCATCTACTCCAAGCACGCCAAAACCACCCACACCAGGTCCTTCTACTCCAAAACCACCTACTTCTGGACCTTCTACACCAAGACCAACTACGCCAAAACCAACAACACCTAAACCAACCACAACCCCACCCCCTAGTAAGTATCCCCTATCAACCACACTGGTCAGTATTGCTATAGATTAGAATAACCTTTTTTCCATTCTTCTTCTGACCCACAGTCATTTGCCCACCTGATTCCGAGTACATCGACTGTGGTCCAGCTTGTATCCCCACCTGTCAGGAGCCCTCCACAAACTGCACCGGCTCCTGCATTAGTGGCTGCTTCTGTAAACCTGGATACGTGTTTAAGGGACGACGGTGTGTGCCTCTGGAAAAGTGTGGATGCCTGGATGATGATAACAACTACTATGAGGTAGTGGTTAATCTATGTTGCCATCTAGACACTCTAAACTCTTAAGTTGAAGAAGTTTTGCTTCTTAATTCTAATGAGCGTCTAATTGTTGAAAAAACCCTCTTTCTGTTTGCATACACACAATAGGCTACTGCAAGTACACTCATGATTCAATTATCTACGGAGCTACAAGATGTTCAGGGCCATCTAGTAATTAAGCATTAGCGCTAAAGCTTTGTAGTTGTAACTGATTAGAAACATACCTAAAGAAGCACAAATTAACACATCACAACACTGGTGGTATTTATCTATCTCTATAGAGAGAAGCAGTAGAAGCAGCAAAGTTGGTAACAATCCATGTTTTTCAAGACTTTGTTAAGCGACAGACAGACAGACAGACAGACAGACAGACAGACAGACAGACAGACAGACAGACAGACAGACAGACAGACAGACAGACAGACAGATAGATAGATAGATAGATAGATAGATAGATAGATAGATAGATAGATAGATAGATAGATAGATAGATAGATAGATAGATAGATAGATAGATACTTTATTTATCCCGAATAAAAACACCTGTACTTGAATACATGCAAGATGAATAAGTTTATTTTTATGCTATGGAATGTTCCAAGCAAAGCAATAACTCCACCAGAGGGGTTACATAGTGCACCTTTAAAACTTAAAATGTTTTGTGGCCTTAAATTGCAATTGTACTGCAGACTGTGAACCACTGCTGTTACCTGTGGTGTTGATACATCCTCTTTTTAGGATTTGAGGCTAGTTCTAGATGACACATTTTTCATCAGATAGTTATGTTAAATCAAATAGTTATGTTAAATATTTCTCTGTGGTGTCCATTTCAACCGTAGCCTGGTGAAATTGTGGTTGGCGATGGCTGCACTACGCTCTGCCGCTGTGCTGGGAACTACACATTGGAATGTGTGGACAACTCCTGTGACCCAACAGAAGAGTGTCGGGAGGTCAATGGTGTGGCAGGATGCTATCCTAAAGGTACATTAAAGAACATGTCATTTTTACAGTGCCGTCAGGGGGGAGGGGCGGGTTCTTATAAGGAGCAGTGTGATTGGTCTAACTGGTATCCACACTTCAAACTCCGCCCCTGCAGCCAGATATTTGTAATCTGAAACACCTGGCTGTAATCAGGGCAGTCCTGTGTGATGTCACATAGTACTTGAAATTGCAGTGGCCACTGGAGGCAGCACTGGAGGCAGCACACAGCTTGATTTAGTGTTTAGTCCACTTTAAAGTTTTGCTTTTACAATGATAGGCTAATAGTTTCATTTCTATTTCAAAATTAGAAAGAAAGTGATTTTATTTTAAGTATTTATTTACAAAATGTATACAAAAGGTTATACAGAATGAAATGCTAATGCCAAAGTTTTGAACAATCCGACAACAAGACATTTTTTCTTACTTATTAACACCTCTGCCATAATTGTTCTATTGACCTCCACTGGCCTTATGGTTCTCCCACAGTCACTTTAAATTTGTCTTAACACAAACACATTTGTCTTAATACAAATAAATGTAAATTATGTAAATGTAAATGACACTTCGTCGCCTAGGACGTCACATTAGCATAACTGTAACTTGTGCAACATTTGTCATTTTCCTAGATACTTCCACCTGCATAGCTTCTGGAGACCCACACTACACCACATTCGACAAACGCAAGTACAACTTCATGGGTAACTGCAGTTATCTGATGTCTGCCCCCTGCAATGTATCCGATCCATACTATGAGGTCCACACCGACAATGAAAACCGCTGGAACAATCCCTCCATCTCCTACGTCAAAGCTGTCCACACCTATGTACACGGGATGAATATCTCAATCCTAAAAGGAGGCACTGTACAGGTAAAAGAGTCTGTTAACATGCATCAATAAAGTCTATAGCCATGTTTCCACTGGAAAGTAAACTGTACCCGTCCATTTGAGGATTCCGAAGTGGACCATGAGGTGTACTGGCCTCCAAAAAGGTCTGGCTCTCTTCAGTTCCCAGATCGCTCTAGCTTAAGGAGGAGGCTAGCCTTGATGCAGGCCACTGGCTCCAAGATTGAAAAAATAATTAATATGTTTTATTACCAATTAAAAAAGATTTGTAAGAACCGCAACAGAAAGGATCAAGTGAGTTTCGGTGCTTAGCTTTACACATGGAGGCTCGTCTTATGCTTCATTGATCTTTTATTACTTTCCTTCCCGATGAATAAAAAATGTTTCATAACGCACTGTAGACACAACTTATTTTTCTACTACAAATTACTGCTTTTGCGATATACTTTTTTCCACTATAGGTCTACTAAAATTTTAGGTATTGTTTGGTAAAAGTTGTCTACATGTGTGCTTGCTCTCCAGATCAACGGGACCAATGTGAATCTGCCTGTGAACCCTGCACCCGGTGTGTCCGTGTTTAAATCGGGGAAGTACTACACAGTGGTACTGGACTTCGGTGTCACTGTGAGATATGATGGCAACCACTACATGGACGTCAAGGTCACCAAAGAGTAAGACCACACAGCGCGATGCTAGTCCAAGTAGTCTCTGTGAAGTCCTTAGGGTCATTGTTTTATACAAAGAAACATTGATTGGTTGGTACTAAAAGGGGATGGTTATTCAGTCCTAAAGGTAAAGAGATTAAGTTGTTTGGCACAGCATTTAAACCAAGGATTGTTACTGACAACTCCAGCTGAAGGACAAAACATAGAGCTCTAGGATTATCAGAAAAGCATGAATAAAAGAATTACAACATTGTTCTAAAGAATTATGATTTTGGAGCAACGTGTATTCAGTATTATCAGTGTATTTGGAATGCATCACTGGGGAAGTTGTGACTCAAGATTATTGCTGATAGCCTGCCAAATGCCATTATTAAAAATGGTGCAAACTTGAACTTTCTACAATGTGATGTAGAGAAGGTTTGGATGGTGGTCTGGACCAGAAACCATTTTGTTCTAAAGCCATTTTCTTCTGGATGGAAGCCGGAATGTCTTGATTGAAACATCTTGATTGAAAAAACAGTGTTCAGATGACCACCGTCCAAACCTTCTCTACATGGAAGCACTCCTGGATGAATGACACATTATACTGTATTATTGCCAATTCTACAATATGAGCAATGTGGATGTAATGAGCAGTGAATCCAAACAAGGACACTAGGACTATTATACATTTGATTTTAAGCAAAAAACACACACACAAAAATTGCAGTTCTAACAGTTGAAATTCTCCCCGTCATGTGCAGCTTCAAGAGTAAACTGTGTGGACTGTGTGGGGACTACGATGGAGACGCTTCAGACGACTTCAGGAAACCAGATGGCTCTCTGACCAACAGCCCCAACGACTTTGGGCACAGCTGGAACACCAACCCACTGTGAGCACAGTACACTTTAGAAAATATATTTAGATAATATATTGGAGGTAGATAACCATTCAGATTTTATCACAATTTGTGTTCATTGTATTCTTCTATTGTCTAGGATCTGTAATAACTTTTTCAGAAAGTTCACACTTAGCTGCAGTGATGGGAAGAATACTTTAGACTTAGACTTAGACAAACTTTATTGATCCACAAGGGAAATTATTTGGACACAGTAGCTCAAACATCACAATATAATATAATGAAAAAAAGAGTTAAAAAAATAAATGGTAATAATAAATTCTTAAATAAGTAGCAAAAAAGATAACATGAGACAGGAGTCAAATAAAACATAATTATATAAGTGTATATGTAAAGTCAAAATAAAATAGAAAAATAAGTAATAAAAATATAAAATCACAGCTGTATACAAAATAAAAGATAATGTATTTGATAATGTATTTAGTTTGTACTTGGATAATATATTTAGTTACAGAATACATAATACCTGCATTAAAGAAAGTATTCTGTATTTTACGTTGTGTATTTTTGTAGCATATTCCGATATATGGTCCAATCAGAGTACTGCATTCTGAATACTTGCAATACTTTCACGCAGAGTTGCATTTAAATTACAGTGTAAGAAATGCAACATAGTATTAAAAAAAGCTTTATATTTGTTTTGCCATTTGTTGTGCATTTTCTATCACTAATTGGAGAAGGAAAAACTACTCTACACATGCACACGCTGTAAGAGTGTTGTTTTCTATTTTTTTTTCCTCACTAATTCTGTGCAGTTTGAAGCCTAAATTTGATATCAAGTACCGCCAAGTATTCTTTAGATTTTAGAAAAGTTACTTTATTCTAAATACCACCAAATGAAAAAGTAACTGTACCGGTTATTCACAATGAGTATTCTGAATGCATATTCTAAAGTACATGTATTCAGTTACTTCACAACACTGTTTACCTGTGATTGGTTAAATCCAGCTGTCTCTCTGAGCTTTACAGAAATTAGTTAAATTAGAAATTAGTTAAATTAGAAAGTCAGGAGTGTGTTTGAGCTGACAGGTGCGTTAAATAGACAAATACTGACTCACAATCTTACCAAAACAGTAGATCATCACAGGGATAAGATCACCATATTGCCCAGCCCTAATGCAGCCTGAATGCAATCAAAATTTATGACCAATTTTCAATCTTTTCATGTTTTGTTCACAGTTGTAATGTCAAACCGAACAACACCGACGGATGTACCGATGCCGAGAAGGATTTGTATGAGTCTTCTGGATTCTGTGGGATTCTGCTCGACAAAAATGGTCCTTTCGCTAAATGCCACGCCAAAGTCAATCCTAATGTAAGATTTCTCACACAAGCATCTACAATTAGAAATAACTTCAACAAACAGAACATCATAATGCATTTGCTGTGGAGGAATTAGCATGGAGCTGTTGTATTTGATGGCAGTAATTAGCCTTTAGCCGCTGCATAGGCTAAGCTAAATAGCCTGTTTCGTACAGTTATTGTTATCTTGGACAAACTGATACAGAAATATTGCCTTAATAGTTCACTTTAGCTACTTTAGACGTTTTACTTTAGACTGTGCTTAATTGTGCAGAGGCTTTTTTTTTTTTTATCATAATCAAGCAGTCCCGTTAAAAACTAGAAAAGCACTCAGAGAGCGCAGACCTCCGCCAAGCAGCTCAGTTTTCAAAGTGATCCAAAATCCAGGATTTCTTCTGGATCATCACCAAAATTTAATCATCTGTTGGATTTACCATTAGGAACATTTCCTGAAAATTTCATCAAGATCCGTCCATAACTTTTTGAGTTATCTTGCTAACTAACAAACAAACAAACAGACAGACTCAGGCGAAACAACATAACCTCCTTGGCGGAGGTAATTACAACTAGAAGTCTTTTCATCCTTATAGCATATACAGGGTGACCAGACATCCCTGTTTACCCGGGACAGTCCCAGTTTTGAGCCCTGTGTCCCCCGTCCCAGCAGATTTATCAAAAACTATTGATTTGTCAAAGTTTTCCACAAGAAATGTCCTAGGTGTTTAAGTAAAATACAGAAAAGCTGCTTAAAAATGACCAAAACACAAAGAACAATTTTCCTTAATTACGCACTCGTTTCACAATTTTTTATTATTATTATTTGTCACAACATATGAGTTCCAAATGTTAACTCAAAACGCACACCATGGTCTATATATCTATATCTTTTACCGTTATTAACCCAAATTATTTATTGTTAAATTATATTACTCAATATAATGGTTTAATGGTTTATAATGTTTTTTTAGCTCAGAAATACCTAGAAAAACAGACGGGGTCGCCTTTCCACAGATCTGACCTGTAAATTGGTCTGGTTTGGTCTCCATGAGGATAGAAATGTTTAATGCCATACTGTGAAACATTCCAGACAAAGCAATAAGATATCCATGGAGAGAAATATTTGACAGGCCCTCCGCTGGAAAAGTTACACAATGCAGCTTTAATTCTCCATAAAGTATTAAGTCAAAGTAAAGTATACCTTAACCTTTTTTTTTTCTTTTTCTCCCAGAACTACTTTAAGGACTGTGTGTTTGACCTGTGTGAGCTGGACGGAGCCAAGCCTGTCCTGTGTGAGGCTATCGAGGCCTACGCCAACGAGTGCCAAGACCGCGGCGTGGAGATCGGAGCCTGGAGGAACGATACCTTCTGCCGTGAGGAGCATTTTTATCATCAACAAAACTCTCCATTTGTTTGTTGAGTGGTTTACTGAGGGTTGGTTAGGGTTTTTTTTTTTTTTTGTTAGTTAACTTGTTGGTAAATGTATTAGTTGAAGTTGGTCAGTGGTTTGGTTAGTTTCAAAGTTCAAGATGGTTGTTGATTATTTCATCATTTTAATTTGTTAGCTAACTTGTTGGCTATTTATTCAATTTACAAGGAAGTTAGCTTTAAGTTATTTTGGATATTCAAAAAAACAAAAACAAAACTATGCCCAAGCACTGTATAAATTGAAAAAAAAAAAAAAAAAAAAAAAAAAAAAAGCTAGTTAAGTTAATTAGTTAGAGTTTGACTAGCTGATTAGCATGTTGGTTAGCTGGTTGGTTAGTTTGCTGTGTGGAAGTTTGGTTCTGGAGTTGGTTGGCTAGTTAGCTAACTGGCTAGTTTGTTAGTTGGTTGGTGAGTTGGCTTTGCTGGATGCCAAGTTATTTGGCAATATTGACAAAAATGAATATACATCTTTAACAATGCTCCAAGAATGGGCAAAAATTTACTTAATATTCTAATTTAGTGTACCTCCAAAAGAACAATTGCAATGTATCCATTTGTAAGTGTGTCTTTCGTTAGCTCTGTGACGACTTAACATTTTCTTTTTCTGTCCCCTCAGCCTTGAAGTGCCCACCGAACAGCCACTACGTCCCGTGCGCCAACCCCTGTCAGGAGACGTGCTCAGGCATGCCCCCTGTGGGCTGCAGCGGGCCGTGCACCGAAGGCTGCATGTGCGATCCCGGGTACGTCCTCAGCGCCGGCAAGTGCGTGAAGAAGAGCTCCTGTGGGTGCCAATACAACGGCCAGTACTACGAGGTGAGGAGCGGCCGTACACCGCCCCCTACTGACTTCATCGCTCTGTGCAGAAGTAGGCTGGGTGATACTTTGTGGGTTTACATGTATCTCTATGGTGGAATGTTCAGCAGTTACTATCGTGACACAAGAAAAAATGAAAGAAAAATTACAAAATGGTGTTCAAGTACAAATGTTCTTGGTGTAGGCAGGGGAGGGGTCTGGAGGACTAAAGGGAAGAGCAAGTCGTTTGTAACCAGAAACACCTGGCTGTAATCAGGGCAGTCCTGTGGGATGTCATGTAGTACTTGAAATTGAAGTGGCCAGATGGTTCACACTTCGTTATGAATTTTTTGCATATCATCTAGCTCTAAAAATGCAAGTTAAAAGTCCTGTATTACGCAAAAGGGACTCTTGTGAGCTTTTAGCCATGTCAGAATGTTGTGGAGTTGTGTTTTGTTTCATTCACACATGTTGGAGTAATCCTTTTATTATCAGTCTGTCTACATCTCCAAAGCTCAAAATGTTCTGTTCCACCTTGTGATGTCATGAAGTGGTAGTTTTCAAGTGAACAGCTCCTTTTACCTTTAGTTCAGTAGAGATTGGCGATTCCAGGGCTGAAATCATCCAAATGATTCTAGTGAAGGTGTGTGGAAAGTGTATGAAATCACAGTGGAGCACTTCCTGTATTACCATATGGCAGTGTTTTCAGTTTGAGAGAAGAACTCAGCCTAAATCTGCAGGGTTTGTGTGTTAAATATGTGTGACAAAACAAAACACAACTCCAGGTCTGTTTGTGATGATGAAACAACATTAGAACAGAGATTAAAAAAAAAAAAAAAAAAAAAAAAAGAAAATAGCATCATATTTAAACAACAGTAGTTAGTGTTGCGTCTTGTAATAACACTGCGATGTGTTGCAGCCTGGAGACGAGTTCTACACGGAGGACTGTCAGATCAAGTGCAGGTGTAACCCTCCGTTTGTCTCCTGTGTTTCCACTGAATGTCCGCCCGCTACAGAGTGCAAAGTCCAGGACGGAGACCTGGGCTGCTACCCCACCGGTCAGTTTACACATGATACATTACGAACTGAACATGTAATGATATTGACAACATATCAAAAACACTCACAGTATTACAATGCTGACAACACTGGAGGGGTAGTTTGTTCTGAGCTCACAAATACTAGATCACAGCAGTGATTGGCTGTGTGCAGGGAGCATGCAACATTTTTAGGCCTTATACATTTATATCTACTCAAGAAAACCACGTATTACTGCTTTGTTTGTTTTAAGGTCCGCCAGCAATACCCCAGAAAAGTATGCGGTCTAAAAGTTAGTCCAATGAGGTTCATTTTGGCCTTCTGATAATTCTTTTTCGGTCTGAACAAAAGGATCTGTTGTAATGAAAAGGTCTAAAAGGGATCCCAAAGTTGTAAACAGGAGGCGTCATTACATTTGTGTTATAGTGCACTGCGTCAGTAGGAGCACAGTGCCATTTGGTGGACAAATGCGTGTACTACATCGTTCATCTAAACACAAATAGGTGGGCAGTTCAAAAGCCACTCAAACAAATATACTGGCGGTAAAGTGTCTGTGGGCAAGACACTTTACCCACCATTGTCCACTGTGACAGGGAGTCATTACACAAGTCATTACACAACAGCCTCCATGTTTTAATACCGTAATAATAATGTACTATGAGATTAGAATACTTATAAACATTTGTTCAGTAAAATATTGGTCAAATTTCTGTTCTCCACTGTCCCATAGGCTCTCAGGACTGCATCATCTCCGGAGACCCTCATTACAACACGTTTGATAAGAAGTTCTTCAGCTTCATGGGCACGTGCACGTACACTCTGGCCAGGACCTGCAAGAACGCCACTGGTAAGAGGGACTATTTGCTCTCTCTCTGTCAGAAATGTGTGAGTGACAGTATTTTGACCACATTAAGTCACAAAGTCATGCCAATTTAGTCGAGTTAATTCATAGTTTTACTCAACATGAAAATATGTTATTTTATTTTATGTTTGTTTGTTTGTTTTTATTTTTTATTATTAATTACATAATTTATAACATAAATAGTATGTGGCCGCTTGATGGGACATGTCCAGAGGTATTCTTGGACATAGTTTGTTTATGGTCTGGTTTGGGTTTGAAAAGTGGGACTTGGATCTATACTTCTTTCATTTTTTTTTTATGTTTACGTTAATTATTCAACAAAAATGCGTACTTTCAGTGAACAAATATGTACTTTTAATCATAATTTGAACGAAAATGTAATTATAGCATAGTTTAGTCTTAATGATTACTATTTATTTCAGTTTTTTATTTAGAGTTTGTCGGTAAAAATATGCCAATAACAAAAACGATGATGAAATATTTTAGCTGATAAAATGAACACTGGTTCTGACTTGACTGACTTGACTGTTTCTGCTGCAGGACACTGGTTCTCGGTGGAGGGGAAGAACGAGGAGAGAGGCATTCCAGGACTGTCGTACCTCAGGAAACTCTACGTGACCGTGGACGGTGTCACCATCACTCTGATGAAGAGCCGGCGAACGCTGGTCAGTGAACGCAACACAGCAAAGACTAAAAATGTAGATTGTGACAGAAATGTATTGTGCAAATTAGATGAGTTTGGCTTCAGATGTCGATATCATGAAAAAGTTTAATGTTTTGTCTCATTTCAGAAAGTCAAACCCCTATATTACATAGACTTTTGACACACAGAGTGAAGCTTTCAAGCCTTTATTTTTTGACATTTTCATGAATATGGCTTATAGATAACGAAAACCCAAATTTTAGTGTCTCACAAAATTAGAATATAATCAGCTAATTAGCTCATAACACCCGCAACTAGTCTTTCACTAGTTTTCATTAGTTTACTTAGTATAAACAACTTAATTACACTTTTTATAAGTTGTTGCCTTAGTCCAATTTCTGTTAAAGGTCAGTAAAGGTGATGAAGCTCGTTTAAAAAAGTACGAGGCACAGTACCAGTACATTTCTAATCTCAAATCTAGCTTTTTTCATTTGGCAATTAGCAGTTTAAACATTTTACAAATACAAGACAGATATTTAACAACATGCAATGACGTATATAGGTCTGTTTAGATGTAGTTTGTCCGTGAATGTGTTGCCGTAGTCTATACCCCGTGTCTGGTTAAGATTAGGCACGAATGTGTAGTCAAAACTGGTTAAAGTTAGGAAAAGGGTTTGGGATTGTCTTTAAAGTAAACGATATGAACTTTTTCAACCTGACATTGGAAAAAAACGGTTAAACTGATACAAATATAAAACCCATCCTATTTGTTTCCTGTTGTCTAGGTGAACGGCCGTCGCGTGGCTCTCCCTCACTCGCTGCCCCCTCAGGTGACCATCAGCCTGGCCGGACAGTACGTCACTCTGCAGACACGCTTTGGTCTGGTGGTGCGCTGGGACGGCAACCACTACGCCCAGATCACAGTGCCCAGGTGGGTCAAAAACACAATCTTTCCCCTTTAATAGAGGAGCCTACGGTTGCCTCCACATAGTACATTTTTTTTGCCCCCATAGTCTAAAAACAAGCCTAAATTGGTAGCACAAATGAATAATACTTTATGATGGTAGTATTGTCATAAACGTATAGAAGTAACTATATTTAATGTATGTACCACAGTGGTTTTGCACAGTAGAGTATATGGATCAGAATCAAATCAAAATCAGTCACCATAGTCTCTGTATGAATCTTTAGAAAACAAATCAAAATTAATCTTATAAATCTTGTTTTTGTTTTTTATTCTGTTATTTTTATGTTTATTATATTATCACCAAGGACATCCAGTTTATAAGCAAATCACACCAACAGATTTATAAACAGACAAGGTTGGTAAAGTGTCTTGCCCAAGGACATAATGGGCATTGAACCAACAGCCTGCAGGTTAAGTTAGTGGGTAAACATGTCCACAAGCTTTACTGTCTTACACCATATCGTGAAGAATAGCTTTTTCTTTAGCTATGTATTAAAAATTTAACCATTTCTGAGCAAACATTTTGTATTCCTGTGTTTTTGTTTTGTTTTTTTGTTTTGTTTTTTTGTTTTTATATATAACATTCCACAATAATGATTCAAATAAGATACTCTGGGATATAACATAAGATCTGATCAGATTTTTCATCAAAATTGAAATAATGAATTGAACATACACTAGAATTAGAACATGTATTACCTAAAACGTCAACATATTTTTTCCCAAAGTGACCCTTTAAAGTACACGATTCTCTGTCTTCAGCTCGTTCCAGGACCAGTTGTGTGGTCTGTGTGGAGACTACGATGGAAACCCCAACAATGACTTCACCAAACCGGACGGCTCTCTGGCCCCCAGCGTCAATGACTTCGGCAACAGCTGGCAGACCGAGAAGGACGAGGACGATGTGTAGGTTCTCCTCATGTTCACTGCCTTTACCATCTGACTAAAGGACGTAAGGGACAAGTTTGTGCAAAATTGTGAGGTCCTATATTACGCAAAATGGACTTTTGTGAGCTTTAAGCCATGTTAGAATGTTGTTACCTCCTCAAAAACAGACCTGGAGTTGTGTTTTGTTTCATTCACACTTGTTTGAGTAACCCTGCATTATTAGTCTGTTTACATCTCCAAAGCTAAAAATACTGTTCTACCTTGTGATGTCATGAAGTAGTAGTTTTCAAGTTAACAGCTCCTTTTTACCTTTTGTTTAGTAGAGATTGCAAATTCCATGTCTGAAATCATCCAGATGATTCTAGTGAAGGTGTGTGGAGTTTTAAAATTCAGTGGAGCACTTCCTGTATTACCACGTGACATCACAAAGTGGAACATAGTGTTTTCTGTTTGGGAGAAGATAGCTTAAATCTGCAGGGTTTGTGTGTTAAACATGTGTGAATGAAACAAAACACAACTCCAGGTGTGTTTCTGATGAGACAACATAGATCAAAAAATAGTGTAAAATGGGCCCTTTAAGTTCTCGACCATCTTGAAAATTAAGATTTCAGGACAATTCATTCATAAATATGTACAATATCTGTATCTTAAATTTGAGGCTTCCAGTGGCTACTGATTACTACTATTTGTTGAGCTGTATTTGTCCTGCTTCTAAAGTGTTACATTTAGACTTTATTGAGCCACAAGGGAATTTATTTGGACGGAGTAGTTCACACATCACAATACAAAAAATTTAACATCATTTCGCAGGCCAGTAATTTTTGCAGTTTTTGTTGAAATAACCTAAATTTTTCACAGAATGTATGGAAACAGATCAAGATTTTATATTTAATGTTTTCCACAGTGTTCTTGGAATATGCTCACACACAGTCACCCAAGACTGTGCAGCGTCTTTGCCTTCAATGCAAAATTTGGAAAAACTACACCAACTGTCACAGGCGGTGCACATATTGAACACTTATGAAATCAGTCGCATAATAAGCGTATGATGTTCAACACCTAAACTGTTCAATTTCTTTAAACTAGACTTAGTAGTTTTCAAGATAATTGCTTTTAAAATGATGTCAGTTTTTTGGGACACCCTGAATATTACAATAACAAGAGAAAAAATATAAATGGTGACAGTGCATTCTAAATAAGTAGCAAAAAGAGACTGGTGTTAAATAAGGCGTAATTACAAAAATATATATGTACAAGTAAAAAAATAGAAATATAGTAATATAAATACAGTATACAGATTGATTTTGATGTTGTGTTGTGTTCCAGCTGTACTCCCGGGACTAAGCCTGACCCAGACTGTGACCCCTCTCTGGAAGCCGAGGTGGTCAAACCAGAAAAGTGCGGCAAGATCAAGGACCCCACCGGACCCTTCAGGTGAGACAGAGGAGCAGGCTGGTTAAAGTACGGTCACGTACTACATATCACAACCCTACTTGCATTCTTTTCCCCATTCAGTCCTTGTGATAGAGGAAGAGATATAAACATAATACATACAACTTTAAAGAGCTTTAAAAGGTCCTATATTACACAAAATGGACTCTTGTGAGCTTTAAGACATGTTAATGCTGTTACCTCCTCAGAGTTGGTTTTTTTTTCACACGTTTGAGTAATTCTTTATTATTTTACCACAATTACATCTCCAAAGCTCCACATGCTCTGTTCCGCTCTTTTTTAGCTTTAGGTCAGTAGAGATTGGCAATTCCAGGGTTTAAATGATCCAAATGATTCTAGGGAAGGTGTTTGGAGTTTAAAAACACAGTGTAGCATGTTCTGTATTATCACATGACATCACAAGGTGGAACAGAGTGTTTTCTGTTTGAGAGAAGGACACAGCCTCAATCTGCAGGGTTTGTGTGTTAAACATGTGTGAATGAAACAAAACACAACTCGAGGTCTGTTTGTGGTGAGGAAACTACATTAGGACAGATCAGAAAATAGCGTCATATGAGACCTTTAACCATGATTTAAACTTCCTCGTGGTTGGAATACATTTGCTGTAGGACCTCACTCTAACTCTTACGAGATGTCATTTAGATAAAACAGATTACAGACAGCTGGTTTGTGATCGTTGTGTGTTTGCTGTTTGTGCTTTTGTACGTGCAAGTGTTATGTAACGGTTTATTGTGGTCCTCATGAGTGTGTCATGAGTCTGCACTAAACATGAGTCACAGGGGAACTCCTCCACAGCCTGCTCACCTCAGCACCTGTTTATCTGCTTGTCGGGCCAAAAGGACATCCACAAACAGACTCCATCACACCTATAAACAAGCGTTTCCATAGTTACAACTAGTTATATAATATATATGCACATCAGCTTCAGAAACAAAGTGGTATATAAAATACGGAAAGCAAGAAGTGATCATTTTACTGGGAAAATAGTAGATGCTAAAGGGAATAGTTTTAATCTATGGCAACAAATACATACGCTAACCAATCCTGCAAAACTAAAGATACCAAAATAAAATGTTTGAAAGAAGGTGATAACATAATCTGTAGTGATGAACAGATTGCAAATTAACTGAATAATTATTTTATTGAATCTATGGAAGTTCTAGATGATAATTTTGATCAAACATGCTTAGTGGATGATCACACTATACCGTATACAAGTATCTAAACACTAAGTAAGGGAAATACTCACCAACATGAAAAGTACTTCTTCCAAAGATATTTACAATTTGAATAGTAAAGTTTATTAAAAAAAAATATTTCATAACACACCTTATAAACCTTTCCATCTTCACAAACACCTTTCCAGCGTACTGGAAAACAGCAGTCATTGTTCCTGTTTTTAAATACGGTGACAAGGACGACGCCTTGTTCTTTCCAAAATTATTGAAAAAATTGTTGCTGATCAACTAACTATGCATCTTGAAAGTAATTTACTTCTATACTCACAACAATTTGGTTGTAGACCTAAATTTTCTACTGAACTTGCTAACTGTTATCTAATAGAAAATGTTAAAAAGTCATTGGACAAAAGTCTTTCTTGACTTTAAAAAGGCCTTTGAAACGGTCAATCATAATATTTTACTGGGAAAGTTACATCAGTTTAATTTTGCAAAGGACACTGTTAAATGGTTCTCATCTCATATTAAAGGTAGAACTCCGTGTGTTCGGGTAAATGGGGCTACATCCCAACTACTAGCCAATCCTTTTGGAGTGCCACAGGGATCTGTACTTGGCCCCCTGCTTTTTTCCATATATATTAACGACCTCCCTCAGTGCTGTCCTATTATTAATGTTCAAATGTATGCTGATGATACACTGTTGTATGTATCTGCAAAAACACCTGCTCAGGCTGGTGGACATCTGAGATCATACCTTACAGCAGGTCTCAAAATGACTTAGTGTCACATTTGACTTTGAATGTTTAAAAAAAAAAAAAAAAAGTGTATAACCAAACAAAAAACTGTGACTTTGAGGTGACTATTCAAAATGAGAAAATTCAAACAGTCATTGAAGTTAAATACCTTGGCCTCATTCTGGATGAAAATGTCAAATTTACTAGTCACACAAAAAAGTTAGCCAATAAGATTAAAATAAGTCTCATTTGCTTTCGTTTTCTAAGTAAAGATATTACACTCCAGACTTCAAAACTATTCATGAACGCAATGATGTTCTCACATCTTATTGCATCACCTCATGGTCGCAGGCCTCCTCAACCACACTGAAACCTCTCTGTTCATTACACAAACTAACCCTTAAAATCCTTGACATAAAGCCCAGACACTGGCACCACTGTGAAATTTTAAAGAAACATAACCTATTTAAGTTAGAACATTTTTCTAATTTTAATCATTTTTTGATTAAATTATTATTAGTGTCTTAACTCTGATGAATCACTGAATCCCGGATTTACCAGGACCATAAACTGCACACACAGAGCTACTACAAGAGCTTCTACTAGTGGTGATTGTGTTGTCCCAGTGTACAGGACAACCCCTGGTCTGTCCTCCTGCCACCAGCTGATAAAAAATTGGAAATCAATAGCAAGAAATTTAAAAGTAAATTAAAATGATTGTATGTTTCCAACCAAAAATGTTCTCACTGAAAATGTCATAATGCTGTATATATTTTATCTGTATGTAACTAATGTGTTTTGTTTTGTTTTTATGCATATATCTTATATTTATTCTACGGGCAGGTGTTGAAAACTAGAACTTAGTGCTAAAACACTCAAAGCAAAGCATCTGACTTGTCTAATGCAATTATGATGTCCTTAATAAACATAACAGCTTCTTCACACAGATTCAATTCTAATCAATTCCAAGGCTGGAATTAACAATACCAAAACTTATTCCAAATATCACTCATATACAGTATATAGGTACAGTACATGTCTCATTATTTCCTACTGTGGAAGGTTATAATTACAAACTTAACTTTGATTCTCCTTGTGATGTCATGAAGTGGTAGTTTTCAACATAAAGCTATCTTTTATCTTTTGTTTAGCAGAGATTGGCAATTCCAGGTCTGAATTATTGAAATGATTCTAGTGAAGGTGTGTGGAGCACAGTGGAGCACAGTGGAGTGTTTTCTGTTTGAGAGAAGAACTCAGCCTAAATCTAAAGGGTTTGTGTGTTAAACATGTGTGAATGAAACAAAACACAGCACATAATATAGATCTGAAATGGGCCCTTTTAGATTTTCATGACTGTTGTCGCTGTGACAAAAGCTTCATCTTGACAGTCTAAATGAGCTTTTTGTGTGTGTGTGTGTGTGTGTGTGTGTGTGTGTGTGTGTGTGTGTGTGTGTGTGTGTGTGGGTGTGTGTGTGTGTGTGTGTGTGTGTGTGTGTGTGTGTGTGCGTGCGTGTGTGTGTGTGTCTGTGTGTATTCCAGGGAGTGCATAGGTGTGGTGGACCCAACCCCGTTCTTCCAGAGCTGTGTGTATGACATGTGCCAGTTCAACGGTCAACAGCATGTCCTGTGTGACCAGCTACAGGCCTACACTGACGCCTGCCACAGCGCCGGAGCCAAGGTCCACCAGTGGAGGGCGCCAGACTTCTGCCGTAAGCATACACAGAATCCTCAGATAAATCAGAGGAGAGGGTCAGAGGGAGCAAAGGTGAAGGTCAGATGCACCGTGAATGCAGAGGAGAGGGTCAGCCGAAGCAGAGGATGCAGAGGAGAGGGTCAGATGGAGCAGAGGATGCAGAGGAAAGGTTAAATGGAGCAGAGTATGCAGAGGAGAGGGTCAGATGGAGCAGAGGATGCAGAGGAGAGGGTCAGAGGATGCAGGCGAGAGGGTCAGATGGAGCAGAGGAGAGGGTCAGATGGAGCACAGGATGCAGATGAGAGGGTGAGAAGAGCAGAGGATGCAGAGGAGGAGGAGCAGAGGAGAGGGTCAGATGGAGCAGAGGGTCCAGAGGAGAGGGTCAGATGGAGCAGAGGATCCAGAGGAGAGGGTCAGATGGAGCAGAGGATTCAGAGAGAGAGTCAGATGTAGCAGAAGATCCAGAGGAGAGGTTCAGATGGAGCAGAGGAGAGGGTCAGATGGCGCAGAGGAGAGGGTCAGATGGAGCAGAGGAGAGGGTCGGAGTAAAGTACATTAACTAATCTCTCCCTGTCCTGTGCTCCAGCATTGGCCTGCCCTCCCAACAGCTCCTACTCTCTGTGCGTGAGCTCGTGCCCGGAGACCTGCCTGGGCGTGGTGGGACCCCCTGGCTGTGAGAATGTGTGCGTGGAGGGGTGCGAGTGCAACCCCGGCTTCGTCCTCAGCAACGACCAGTGTGTGTCGGTAAAGGACTGCGGCTGTGTGGACCCTGAGGGAAGCTACCATCCTGTGAGTAGAAAAGAGGCACATTTTAATATTTTAATACCAAAAAGCACACAAAATATTCCAACCGACTACCAGGTTTGAAATAAGGTTAAAATCTGAATAAAATAGGCTAGATGAAAGGTTACTTGTCATAAACTTTATTGGTTGCTCAAAATTTCAGTGTTGCAATTCAAAGACTAAAAATATACAGGCAGAAATCAAGATAAATAACATAATATAATAATATCAAGATGAATATACTTCAAATTTAACTATTTAAGTAGAATATGAAAATATACTTTGAAAAAATTGTAAAAAATTGTAATTAATACTACGTAAGTGATAAAGATGACTTGTGGTATTAAAAAGCACTGACCCCTCTAATATAAAGAATTTTACCTTGATGCATTGATCTTCTTGTCTCCATGGTGATGTTATTGGATGTTCCACAATATGGCATTAAACAACTATATACTGTTTTTATTCAATTACAGGTGTTTTTATTTCTCAAAGCTAACGCAAAAACATGCATTATTGTTGTGAGCGGATTCACTTATGCACAGATCTGACCTGTAACTTGGCCTGGTGATATGGCCTGCCTGTCTCCATGGATAGTTCAGTTAAATGCCATACTAACATAACACAACACTTCAGGAGAAAAACAACAAGGAGTCAAATCAGTGGACCCTCTACCAGAAAAGTTACACAATGCGCATTTGGTCAAAAAATAATTTCACAACTGGTCAAAAAATAATATATGTGTTATAACTTGGCTTAAAGCTCACAATTTTGTGTGATATAGGACTTTTAAAATATCAGTAGTTTTGTATTGATCCGCCCATCACTCGTCTGTAGTGTTTAGTTATGGTGGGAATATCCGACTTTTGAAATGACTGAACTTTCCTTTTGGCAGTAGTTCCATCTTTTTCCAATGTCCCTCTGTTTGTCTTCACTGTGGTGTCCGTGTCCCTCAGGCCGGAGACCAGTGGCTGCTGCCAGGCTGTGAGCAGAGCTGTCAGTGCCTGAGTGGAGGACTGATCCAGTGTCAGAACACCAGCTGTAAGCCTACCACCGAGAGCTGCCAACTGCACGACGGGGAGTACCAGTGCAGGCCTCTAGGTACAGTCTACTGCCACTAACATGTACTCACACTCACTGTTTCTCAGACCGTTAGGAATATGGTCCATAAAAGGCATAATATCATAATAGTTTTCATAATTCCTTTACCTGTCCAACCAGAACCACACGCTTTGACTTTGAGGGTGTGATTGACACGCAAATTAACCAATCAGAGAGACTCATGCTCCATTCGCGTCAAAAACAAACATGGCTGCTTATGCATTTATTTTTGTCTAATTAAAAAAAGTACAATAAAAAACTTTCAATATTACTTTTCTCTAAATAAACAATACAGACTTTCAGTAATTTAACACATTTAACACTAAATTGTTGAATTTATACAATACTAATTGATACTAAAACTTGTGTCGAAACTAGATCCTCATTTTTCACAGGTATCGATACTAAAAAAATTCACATTGACAGGACAGAAATGAACCTTTCCTAAATGTCTTTTGAATGATGTTGAGCTGTATCAGAACAAGTATAAGAGCACATAGACTAGTATACGCCCATGGACCACTATGGAACCTACAGGACCACTGAGGGATTACACATGTATAAGGACAAAAGAAAGTATTACCATTTAATGCTGAAAATCACATTCTATTGAAAGAGTTTTTTTTTTTTTTATTATCATTGTGGTATTGGAATCAGTATTTAGTATCAAGTCTATTCCTTAATATTGAAATTAAGTTTGAAATGTTAGTATTGTGATAACACTATAAGATAGAATATTTAGTTTTGAATTGTTCATTTCTATGGCAAATGCGCCATTTTTGTACCACTCTGAGATCCATGGATTAAAGTTTAAAAGATGTGTTCCATTGCATCATCATCGTTTGTTTTGTTGTGATTGTCAGTCTTTCCGCACTGAGTTCAACATACTTCCTCTTTATAAAGAACAGGACAAAACATCCTAAATGTTTATTGTTCACTCATGCCATGGACTGTATAAAGAAGGCAACTAAGGGAGTGTGACGTCACCCACAGCGTTCGGCTCCAGTCACATGAAGCTCACCGAGGCTAGCAGTTATAGGACGAAATTTGGAGCTCCATATTTGGATCACAACTGATTTACAGACAAAGTAGTAAAATAAAAACCCCAGGATCATGCAGAGCGGGTTAGTACATACAAAACATTTTAAGACCAAAATGACAAGGCTCACAGGCAGCAGTTACAGAGTGAGGGGTGACGTTTTTTCATAGTCGATGGAGCGCCCATGCTCTTTTCATATTTGGACCGCAGCAGCTAGCGGGTTAGCTATGTCCATTTATATATACATGCGCATGCTCCATATGTACAGATCTATTCATATACCCTTCATTCATTCAATTATTTAACCATCCATGCATGTACGTGTCTATTTCTTGTGAAGGAAATGGCATCTGCTCAGTATCTGGTGACCCCCACTACACCACGTTCGACAAGAAGACCCACCACTACATGGGGGCTTGCTCGTACACTCTGAGCCAGCCGTGTAATGTCACCTCCGGGCTCCCGTACTTCAGCGTGTACACCCAGAACGAGCACCGGGGAAGCAACCGCCAAGTGTCCTACGTCCAAGCTGTGGTCGTCACCGTCAACAACATCACCGTGGTGCTGGGCAAGGGCCGTACTGTGCAGGTGAGAGGTTAGGCTTAAGGGAGGACAGAGGAGTTGAAGAGTTAATACTTCAACTTAAGTGTATTAAAGAGTAATCCTTCATGCTATGGCTGTTTAGAACAGGAACTACACAAACTGTTCTATGTCATCTCTACTGACCACCAGAGGGCAGTACTGAAAGCACCATTCACGCATGCATTCAGAGAACTATAGTTACATTTGTGTTGTATTTAAATCAGCTGTGAATTTCTTTTTGCACTCATAAGCAGTATTTAGGTTAAAGAAACCAATTCTGACATGTCTAATGAAACACTTCAAATATGTTTCTAATAAATGAATGATAAAAGCTAATCAAACAATGTACTCTTTAAAATACTCATTTACTCAAGTAGAAGTAATAAGTGTTACTGAAGTAATTCATACAAAATATGTATGTAAGAGCTTTACCCAAGCAAGACATTTTTAAAATAAGTATTCCTCACTGTGTCTTCTCCCTCACAGGTGAATGGGCGTGCTGTAGTCCCTCCCGTCTCGGTGGATGGGGTCCAGATTTATCTCAGTGGAAAGTTTGTGGTTGTGGAGACCTCCTTTGGTTTAAGAGTGCGCTTTGATGGCAACCACCACGCTGACGTCACCGTGCCCACCTCCTACAACGGCCTGCTCTGCGGCTTGTGTGGTACGTACTGCAGCTGGACTTCTGCTAATGGTTGTTTTAGAGGAAGGTCACCCTCTGGTCACTGTGGTTGCTTGTGTGTATGTATTTCCATGACTTAGGTCTTATGTCTGCTGTGTTTGTGTGTGTGCTTGTAAAAACAAAGCACACAAAAAGATAGTGCAGGTAAAATATTGTTACTGTTGACTCCTCACAGGTAACTTCAATGGAGACCCCACAGACGACAACCTAAAGCCAGACAACACTCCTGCCGCTAACACCAACGAGCTGGGAGACAGCTGGCAGGTGCCCGACCCTCGGCCTGAGTAAGTCTAATGCTCCTTACACTGTCACAATAAGGGGGCGCTGTGCTCTTCTTCACGAACCGCTCTGTTCTTTCAGCTGCACCCATGGAGGAGGACAGGAAGACTGCGATCCAAAGGTGAAGGAGGAGGCCATGAAGCCCACCAGCTGTGGCATGATCACTGACCCTAATGGTAATAGAGGGAAAAGCAGAGGAGCCATGAGCGAGATAGGGGCGTGGCTAAGTAAGGCAAGTGGGACACTGAGGTAAATAAACCTTGATGTTTTTTCCAGGCATTTTCAGTCCTTGTCACTCCGTGGTTCCTCCCAACCCATTCTTTGAAAACTGTGTGTACGACATGTGTGCCACTGGGGGCCAGACGGTGGCGCTGTGCCAGGCCATAGAGAGCTACGCAGACATGTGTGCTGCTGCCGGAGTGCCCATCGCCTGGAGGAACAGCACCTTCTGCCGTGAGTCTGCCCACTGCTCTAAACCATGTAGTGCCCACAGCAATCTAAACCTGTCCTGTGGTTATCCAAAAGGAAATACATGAATGCATTAATAGCAGTCATAAACAGGCCTGTCATGGTAAAAAAAAATAATAATAAAGTGAAAGGGTTATATACTGCTGAAGTAAATATAGCTCGGATACATTTGAACTCAGCTGCAATAAATAAATGTCAGAAATGAAACATTACTGTAGCTATTATGATGATATCTTAATACAGAAAAATAATACAAATTTCCCCACAAGTACAATGAAGAAGTACCTGCATATGAATATTGACCCTTATTATTATTCCAACTATGATTTATTGTACAATCAGTCGATATAGTAATTTTAGTGATAGGACTACTTTTACACACATTAACTAACAGTTTGCAGCCTCAGAATGCAATAACTGTTTATTTTTTGAACGAGTACAATAATCCACTAACAGATTGAAAGTGATGACTGTGCCATTTCTCTGTGCTCCTGTCTGTGCACACAGCTCTGAAGTGCCCCCCTGGCAGTGAGTACAGCCACTGCACTTCAGCCTGTGCCCAGCCCAGCTGTCAGGACCCTGCGGGCACCGGGGGCCCCTGTCATCTGCCCTGTGTGGAGGGCTGTGTGTGCGCCCCTGGCCTGGTGCTCAGTGGAAACAAGTGTGTGCCCCTCAGTGAGTGTGGCTGTACAGACGACGATGGCAAGTACAGACCGGTATGTGGCATTTTCACCTCTAATCACCTCATTACTGAAACATAATCATGACACAGTAACACTGCACCCCCTGCAGGTGGGAGACAGCTGGTTCAGTGAGTTGGACTGCTCGGAGCGCTGCAAATGCGTCAGTAACAACAACGTGACGTGTGAGCCGTGGCAGTGCAGCCCAGCTCAGGAGTGCGGGGTGCAGGAGGGGGTGTTGGACTGCCACTCCACAGGTGAGCTCTACTACACTCTGAGCCCTGGGTCTGCATTGAATATGGACTCAGGGATCGAAGGTTATATTTCACTGTGCTAAAATGTGTCTCTGCAACTAAAAAGCTAAAAATAATTTAAAAGGAGATGGACTGCTTGATAGGAAAAGTTAAATGAATAGTGGTTCTATTTAAGCACTGTGTTCTTGTGGTCAGTAGGGTTCATAGAAACATAGTTATATTTGTAACTCTCGATTTATATTGTTGTAATTACAAAACCTATGCACATTTCAATTGTGTACATTTCAGTCAATTACCATTGCTATAGTAAGACTGCTCTGAGCCACAGTGATTGAAAGATTGAATATTTATGCATTTTCAGTTTGGTGATTTCTTTTAAATCCCCATCATCATCATATTCAATAACATGGATATTGCTAGAGAAATGACACTGTTGAGCTGTTAGTGTTGGGCTGGCACAGCGCAGCAGTGTAATCAGCAGTGTAATCAGCAGTGTCATCAGATAAATTGCATTGCTGTGCTGTGCCAGGCCAACACTGCCAACTCAGCAGTGTAATGTCTTTATCAGACATAAGCTAAGCAGTGTTTTCTCCATTCCCCTGGTTCACTGTTGTTCTGGTGCGTGTCCCCTCAGGTAAAGGCGTGTGCCATGTGGCTGGAGACCCTCACTACTACACCTTTGATGGGGTCATGCACACCTTCATGGGCACGTGCACCTACACTCTGGTGGAGGTGGGTACTGTGTCTCGTCTTTTCAATAAGACTAATCTTATCTATATACTTCCTACACATCACACTGTCCCCATCTCTCCAGGTGTGTAATACTACTAAGGTCACTCCCTTTAAAATTGTGGCTAAAAACGAGGAGCGCGGGCAGCCAGAGGCATCGTATGTGCGCTCAGCGAAGATCTACCTGCCCCATGACACAGTAGTGGAGCTGCAGAAGAGCCGCAGGGTCATGGTAAGTCCACAGAATTGCTAACAACCGATAATACGAGAATCCAACACATTTGTGTAGAGGTCCAAACTATAGATACAACAATAGTTTTCTTTACAGAGGATGTTCTATTATCTAAACAAGTGCAGTCTTTCTGTTGTGATAATTACACCAACTCAAATAGCAATTTAGTAGCAAAAGTTCCTACAGAAGTAAATCATTTATTAAAGTGGAATGGATGAATATTGACTACACTGTGCACTTTGAGAGCCTTGTCAAACTTTTACAGATTTAAAGTTTGAATTTAAGAACTTCAATATACAATTATACATTGTCATTATTATTATTATAGACATCCAAAAAAGAAAATGGAGACCAAGAAAACATGAAATAATTCTGCTATTTCAAACGTATAGTATGTATTTTTTAAATGAAAGAAGAAGTGATGAAGTTTGAGACAGTGCTCCCCCTGACTCGATCTCCTGTGCTGTAGCTGAACGGGCGTCGTGTGAGGACCCCTCTGACCATCACCTCCGTGGGGGCCCGGGTGATCACCAGCGGCTCCTACAGCCTGCTCGACACAGACTTTGGGCTGCAGGTCAAGTTTGACGGAGTGCACCACCTGGAGATCACTGTGCCAGGAGACTACTTCAACAAGGTACTGCAGGTTTACAGTACTTTACCTCCTTGTGTACAAGACACACCTATAACGGATTACACCATTCAGGCCAGACAATTTTCAGTGAGTTATAACTATGATATCAATCAGGGAAATCAGAAGTAATATATACTTCTGATTTGGATTTAGTTTTATGTAAAAAATACTATTTTTCAGAAATATCAATGTGACGCATTGTTCCACATTTAGAAATTCTTGCTGCTTTGGTTCAATGATACGATTTTTTACATAAAAATATATATAGTTTAACCTGTAGTGCCTACCTATGGTTATCTGCACTGGCCTGTGTACAACATCAGTCACAGTGCATTTGTGATTTTGGCGCAGCTCTGTGGCATGTGTGGGAACTACAATCACAACTCTTCTGATGATAACCTGATGCCCAACAAGAAGCCTGCCAAAGACGTGATCGAGCTGGGCAACAGCTGGAAGTCTGAGGGAGACAGCGACCCAGGGTCAGTGACTAAATCACTTTATAATCACATGTCCATACTGGCCTTCAAACATTTACTAATTATGCTTTTTCATAGAACCCGAGTCACACTGGTAACTTTCACTTTCCTCTCTTCCAGCTGCCTGCCTGACACGCGTCCGGACATCCACCCGAACTGCACCGCGATGGAGGAGACGCAGTACGAAGCTCAGTGCTCTGGAGCCATTCTGTCAGATCGTTTTAAGCCCTGTCACGCTTTGGTGCCCCCAGAGGCCTTCATTGGAAACTGCATCTACGACATGTGCGAGTATGACGGCATGCAGCGGACCCTGTGTGATAATGTGGAGGCGTACGCTCAGGCCTGTCAGAGCGCCGGGGTCACCATCAGCTGGAGGAACAGCACCTTCTGTCGTAAGTCTGCTCTGTCAGATGTCAACATCCAATCTGAGGCATTTTTTTGGGAAGGTACACATAGACAAGTGGGTGACAGACCCTCCACTCAGTCGGCACACTTACACCTGATGCACCTGATGCATGGGGCTTTGGAGGTGTGCATCTCTCTTTTCTGTCGCTCTCCTCGTCTCCATCTGATGTCTGCAGTGTTTCATTCAGTTTTCCAAAGAGCTCAGTTCAGTGACTGAATAAGTTTATGTCATGTTCTCAAGCTGTTTAGGATTTCCCACTCTGTGCACAGTGAATTAAAACATGTGATTGAATGAATGAACTGAATGCATTAAAAGAGATGAGTGACAGGAGAGAGAGACATAGACTGGTTATTGGATGTGCATGCTGGGATGGGAGGGGAGAAGGAGATCTAGTGCTTGTCTGGGCCCAATGCCGACCCAGTGTCAGAAAAAACAGGTTTGAATAGTTTTACAGTCCTGCTCTCAGTAAAGAGGTCAAAATCACTCATGCTCCTCCATGAGTAACTTGGGACATCCATGTAGATTCAGTGGGGACATTCAAGGTACTCACGGTGCGTACAGGCGTACTCCTGCAGGCGCCACTGATGTGCATAAAATGTTTTTTAAATGTCTGCTTAAAATAATACATAATAATAATAGTGCAGGTAAACAAGTGACGTAAAGTAGTTTAAATTAAACTAAAAACAATAGCTGTTTTTCATATATTATTAAATTGTATTTACTAATAAACATATAATTTAAGAAGCTAGAAAAAAGCATAATATAGTCTCATTTAACTATAGAATACAAGACATCCATTATAGGTAAAATCCTGTAGTCCGGACCAAGACTAGCTCTAGATCTGGATGGGTCCCTGGGCGAGGTACCAGTAGTAAAGGATGGGTCTAACGCAGAGGACCTTAATCATACATTTTACGTGATTCACTTTAGATGCGTTCTAAATCACAAATACATGACAGTGCTTCTAATCCCTCTTGTTGTCTGGCCCTCACAGCCAAACCCTGCCCTGTGAACAGCCATTACTCAGACTGTACAGCCCCCTGCCCCCCCACCTGCTCGGACCTGTTCCCTCTGTTGTGTCACCTGCCCCCCAGCGTGTGTGTGGAGGGCTGCCAGTGCGACGCCGGCTACGTGCTCAGTGACAACAAGTGTGTGCGCCTGGACCAGTGCGGCTGCATGGACTCAAACGGGGAGTACCACGACGTGAGTACCACCACATATCTGTGTCTTTGTCACACATATGTGATGCTCTTTTGGACTGCAAGTTTGGATTGTTTTGAATCTAGACTAAATACACAAAAAAATAAACAGTAACACAATGTAACTGTGGACACTTGTTGCACACTCAACTCTTTTGGGTTGATTCTATTTGATCAAATGGTGTCATCATAAAAGTTAAAAGTTTTTGTTAAATTTACATAATTTGTTGATGCACAATACATTTGCTCCTGTGCAAAAGGCTAACCACGCTAAAAGGGGACCTGATACATTTTACTCAGACCAACATTGCTGTATTCTTGTGCAGGTTGGAGACTCGTGGCTCACAGAAAAGTGCACTGAGTCATGTCAGTGCCTCGTGGGGGGTTCGGTCACATGTAAAGCGCACAGCTGTGGAGAGAACACTCTGTGTGATCTGGACAAGTACGGAGATTTGTACTGCAGGCCCACCAGTAAGACCCTCACAACACTGGATCAAACCAGACACATGGATACTTCTAATACTTCTACTACTACTACTGTTACTGTCGCTGATTCTGCTATTAGTACCTCCATAGCAGGGATGGCATATTAGCTGGCCAAGGATCACACCTATTGATCCCTCCCATCTCCTGACAGGCTTTCCAATACAAAACTGAATCAAAGTCTTGGTAATATCCAACTGAACTGGCTATGGCTTTAACAATAGTAGGTCCAATAGTATGAGTATTAGTGGTAGTAGTAGAAGTAGTTCTAATACCACCATTTGATCTCTGCTAATGGTAATGCATGCTGCCATTGTGTCTTTGGGCATGACTCTAGCTAGGGCTGAAAGAGTCATTGCAATTGAAACAGTATCGTAATCTTAATGAACATGATAAGCAAATGGCATTTAGGTCTGTACAAATGTGTTCTGAAATGTGATTCTTTTTGTCAGTTATTCATTTGTCAGTTAGTATTTCAGTCTTTTTGTCAGTTCTTCTCAAGGCATTTAAAATGTGAAGTTTGAGCAGAATACAAAAACAGACCTGGAGTTGTGTTTTGTTTCATTGACACGTTTAACACACAAACCCTGCAGATTTAGTTCTTCTCTCTAACTGACACTCTGTTCCACCTTGTGATGTCATGTGGTAATACAGGAATCGTTTGGATCATTTCGACCCTAGAATTGCCAATGTCTACTGATAACCGGAAGGTGGAGCAGAACATTTTGAGCTTTGGAGATGTAGACACACTAATCACGCAGGATTACTCAAACGTGTGAATGATACAAAACAACTCTGTTTTTGAGGAAGTAACACAAGAGTTAGTTTTGCGTAATATAGGACCTTTAAGCATAAATCACAATTCCAGTCACAATCGCAGTGCTTCTCAGAAAAATGTATTTGATATTTTCCCCAAACTGTTCAGCCCTAACACACATCGGGTTTTGTATAATAGCCTGCATGTCTTTGCAGAGTTCGACAAGTGCAGTATCTCTGGAGACCCTCATTACCGCACGTTTGATGGCTTCGCCCACCACTTCCAGGGCGCTTACACGTACGTGCTCGCCCAGAGTCACAACGCTCCACAGGCCCTGGAGGAGCTGGTCATCAGGGGCAAGAACATCCGCAGAGGAGGCAACAGGAGGGTCTCCTTCCTCGACCAGGTCTACATCGACGTCTACAGGGTTAATGTGCGCTTCCTGCAGAAGGGAGTCGTCCTGGTAGGTGGTTTTTGTGTGTTAAAGGTCCTGTTGGTACTTTTGGAGCTGAGGGTTTAAAAAAAAAGAAAAAGTTAAAGGTTTGTGTAATTTTTCTGGTGAAGGGTCCGTCACCTGCTTGTCTTCATGGAGATGTTATTGCTTTCTCCAGAATGTTCCACGGTAGAGATTAAACCTATTTCAAGGGAGACAACTATAGGCTACGTTACAGGTCAGATCTGTGGAGAGTCGCCCCTGTTCACAGTGAGAATTATAATATTTTTGAGTAGTAGAAACACCGAAATGAATAAATGCTAGATAGATGTGTTTTATGTCATATCATGGAACATTCCAGGGAAAGCAATAACATCTCCCTGGAGGCAAGCAGGTGACAGACCCTCCACAAGAAAAGCTGCGTAATGCACCTTTAAAGAAGAAGCAGGGTCTTGCTCCACAATTTTGAACAGGAAGTCAGTCACCCTGTTTCTATGATTAAGCGACTTTAGACCAATATTGTGCTTTTCAGTGAACAAATTCTAAAATGATAAACTACCTATGCTATACTTTAATACTTAATACTAAATATTTCCTGGTAAGTGTTTCATTCTGCTTTTATTTATTATTTTTTTATTTTATTTTATTGCAGCTTATGGATTTTTAACAATATTTTAAATTTAAAGAAAGGTGTCAGATAAGGCATAATTATATAAATGTATGTGTATGTGTAAAAATAAAATAAAATAGAAATAATAAAATAATAAAAATATCTCAGCAATATACAAGAGGTCGTAAGGAAAACAGTGCAAAGATGAAATGATGATTGACAGAAACATAGGGTTATCTGTTACATAAGGGTGAGATGTACAGTTGTAGGGAGTATTATCTGTTACATAAGGATGATTTGTTGTACAGTTGTAGGGAGTATTATCTGTTACATAAGGGCGAGTTGTTGTACAGTTGTAGGGAGTATTATCTGTTACATAAGGGTGAGTTGTTCAGTTGTAGGGATTATTATGTTACATGAGGGTGAGTTGTTGTTCAGTTGTAGGGATTATTATGTTACATGAGGGTGAGTTGTTGTACAGTTGTAGGGAGTATTATCTGTTACATAAGGATGAGTTGTACCGTTGTAGGGAGTATTATCTGTTACATAAGGGTGATTTGTTGTACAGTTGTAGGGAGTATTATCTATGACATAAGGGTGAGTTGTTGTGCAGTCGTAAGGAGTATTATCTGTATCTATGTCTTCTGTAATACTCACTTGATCTTGTTGTGGTTGTCCAGGTCAATGGAGAGCGCGTGGCCCCTCCCCTCAGCCCAGCAGACGGGGTCACCATCACCATGAACTCCAGACAGGCGCAGCTCACCACAGACTTTGGCCTCACCGTCAGGTTCGATGGCAACCACCGCGGAGGTCAGTCACACAAGCGTTTTACAATTTTATGTCATTTTGAAGTCCACAATGGTTCCGGAAGTAAATTTTTCATTCATTTTTTTCTATAGACTTTTCAAAAAAATTCAAATATTAAGAGTTTAAAAGGTACACTATGTAGCTTTTTGGTTGGGGCTTGTTTCTATGGAGATGTCATTGTTCCACAGTATGGCATTACTGTAGAATGGATTACATTTATTAAATTACAGGTGATTTTATAGCTCAAAGATACCCAGAAAACCAGGCATTCTGACTGTGAGCGGGGTCACGTCTCCACAGATCTGACCTATGACTTGGCCTGGTTTGATGTCCATGTTGATAGAAAGGTTTAATGCCATACTGTGAAACAATATGGCAGGCAATAACAGGAACATCTCCATGGAAAGTTACACAATGCACCTTTAAAGACACGACGAAAGCTAACCACCTATGTGCTAACTTATGTTTGTAATGAGGTTGGTTTAAGTCCAAACGCTAGCTGACTCTTCACCAGGAAAGTTACACAGTGCATCTTTAAAGTATATATTATCACTGGAGCATAATTTAGTCTTTTTGGCTTGTAACTCTTGGTGTCTCTTTTCAGAAATCATCCTCCCCAGTACTTATAAGAACCATGTGCGGGGCCTGTGTGGGAACTACGACGGGATCACCAGGAATGAGTACATGAAGCCGGACGGCACCACCACGACCAACCTCAACGTGTTTGGAGAGAGCTGGAGAGTGAGCGACAGACAGGGTGGGCTGAGGAGCTACGATGCGCCCCCTACTGTCCACCATGTGCACAGGTACGAGAGGACCTCTGTACAAACTATATATTGTGCAACTGTTTTTTTTTTTTTGTTTTTCCACAGATATACCTGAAGTTGCCGTTTGTATTTAAAGACTTAACTGTTGGAAAAATATTATCCAATCCACATTTTATAAACATGACCATTTTCAAGTGTTGCACGGACAAATTCAGACAGTAAAAGACGGTAAATCCTAAATAAAAACTATAAATAAAAAGCATTAGAATACAGAAAGCAAAAAAATGTTAAAACTATAAAATAAAAAGTGAATTAAAATAAAATAAAAATAAATAAAAAGACACAAATTATGCACAACGTAACAACAGAAACTAGGGATGTCCCGATGTGACACTGGTGTGGGTATTTGGTGAATAGATCAGGCCAATACACTGAATAAATAAAGCTGCTAAAACTTGATTAATGACAGAGATAATATTTGTTTTACCTCTGGGGCATATGAGAGAAATCTGAACTTCAGCTAAATCGGGTGGTGTTTATGTTTGTGTATTAAATATGGGACAGTGCACATTAGTTTGCAGTGCAGGCTCATTTTCATTCGTAGTCCTGTTGGCAGGCTGATGGCGAGATAAAACATAGACATAGGCACAAGAACATTCAGTCCATCACACATGACAAAGACATTAAGATCAGTGAATATTAACTGTAGACATATTTCTAAAAGCACACACAGCACACAGATTAAAGACAATAGACACAAATCACAGTCACACAAGACAGAGACATTTGCACACACAGATTAGTTATTGTCCAGAAGCCGCTGTGTCACAAATCTACTAAAGCCACAGATAGACGTCATCGGCAGCTTGGACTCAAATGCAACACAAAAGAACGCAGTCAAACGCAAAGGCCTGGTCAGTTCAACAGAAAGTGTCCTACAAAAGGAAAAGCTTAATATGACAAATCAGGCTGATAAACAACAAAGGAAGACATGATTATATAATGTGAACTAAAATATCCTCCAAAACTGGGGAATTCTGTAATTAGAAAACGGGCTGGGAATAACTCAGAAACAGATTCTTCAAACAGGCAATAATGCGGAATTGCACAAACTGCAAACAACAGATTTCAAATTCAGAGTTTCAGAGAGTCTCTTGACTGGTCGACAATCTAACAAGGACTGACTGGGTAGAGGGAGTTTATATAGACGACCCTGGGATGATTAGCTGCGGGAAAAACGGGGAGGAAGCAAAAGATCAGGCTAAAAATGGAGCTGGACTGAAAAAAAAATGTAAATTTGCTCAATATTTGACAGTAATAATACGAGTTTGCTTTTAGAGCTAGTGTTTTCAGAGTCTGCGTGTAGAGCCTTTCTATTGGCAGTAGTGTGATCTCATCTGACAGTTTATAAGAGACAGAATGGTGGCATTTAGATACAGTTTTGAAGCCTTTGTAGTTAAATATCTTCTAATGCATTTAAAATGTACCCAATTACATTTCAATTTATTTCTCACATTTTTGATATGCTTTTTAAATGATAGTTGGCAGTCCATTGTGACACCTAAATACTTGTATTCTTGTACCACTGTCTCTGTTTGCAGACTTTGAGAAAAACATACATTTAGTTTTAGCGACACTGAGATGTAAACATGAGTTTTTTAAACTAATCACAGTGGACAAGGGCTGATGCACTAACTTGCTTACACATATTAAGATGTTGTGTGTTCTTTTTTAAATCCTCAAAGGGTCTAAAAGTTCACTTTGGAAGATTTAGCCTAGTCTTATGGGCAGAGCTAGCCCCTGTTGAGAAAGTAAAACATTTTTGGCTTCATAATTTACATCTGTTGTCCCTGAGCAGGTTGGTGCATTGGAAATACTAGTACAGTACAATACAGAACAGTACAAATACACTAAACAGATACTTTGGGGGAGTCTGTTGTCACTCCAGTCGTCTCTGCTCTCATACACACTGTAAGCTCTTCCCATTTATTACACAGGGTTACAGCATCCAAATATTATTCTGAAACTTACACCCACACACATAAACACCATCATTCTCCTCTCCCTCCTGTGTCGTAGGCGCGCCACAGAATCGGACCCGGACTCTGGCTTTGAGACCTCGGGCTGCACTAAGGCCCTGCTGGAGCTCTACAGCAGCACCAGCCATTGTGGAGCCATATCGGACCCCCTGGGGCCTTTCGCCGCCTGCCATGGCCTACTGGACCCCAAGACCTTCCAGGAGTGAGTGCACACCCCCGGGACATAATATGTGCGCTTGGATGTTAACGGATGGTAGAGATGTTAACACATGACTAAAATGAAGGTTGAAGGTTCCCACTTTTGGCATTGTGTTCTTGGGCAAGACACTTCTCCCACCTTTTATGTGTGAGTGTGAATGAATATTAGACAGAGGAAAAATGGGAGCCTATACGCTGGTATATAGTGGTGAAGAGGAGGAGATGGAGAGGCTGAGGAGGCTGCTGGTGGCATCAGCTGCTTGTCTCCATGGAGAGTGATAACTTTAATGTCATACTCTCCATGAATTCAATCAGGTGACGCATGCTCCAACAATACCGTTATTTTATAATCCAGAACAACTAACAGCCGCTAAACCCTGCTAATGGGTTGGGCAGATTTTGGTTATTTTCATAAAGATATTTTTTTTTTAACTCAATTACTTTATAATACATATCAGTGTATGTTATTAGGTTCTTTTTTCAGACACTGAGTTTGTTTTCATACCTGACAGTTTGGAAGCAGTCGAAACTGTCAGGTATGAAAACAAACTCTTGGTCTGAAAAAAGAACTTCATAACATAAATTATCGGAAGACCAAATGAACCTCATTAGACTAATACATATCTCTGCTCTACCAGATAATATCACACTAATTAGATTATCTATAATATCAGTGACGATGAGATTTGGACATCCACAGCCCTGTTTCGCTTTTTAAAAAGTAGGCTTTATGTCATTTGTTTAATCATGTGGGGATCTAAACAAAATATCAGCCTTTTCAGGAGACTGACAGCCGATATGCTAAAAAGTGCAAATATCGGCCCCTCAGTACATATATCAGGATATATGTTCATGATTAGGGACATACTATTATACTATTATAATCACAGTTCAAATCCAGTCCTGATGGTTTCATGTGCACGGCTCATGTTCTTATGTGTGTGTGTGTGTGTGTGTATGTGTGTGTGCAGTGACTGCGTGTTTGACCTGTGTGCGGAGAAGGGCAGTGACGCGCTGCGCTGTGCCAGTTATGAGGCGTACGCCACCACCTGTCAGGAGGCAAGAGGCGAGCCAGGGCCCTGGAGGAAGAACCTGGCCTGTGGTAAGGACTCTACCCTCGTGTAGAATAGGTTTAGACCTGGTTTAGACCTGGTTTAGACCTGGTTTAGACCTGGTTTAGACTTGGTACAGACCTGGTATAGATCTGGTATAGACCTGTTTTAGACCTGTTATAGACCTGGTTTAGACCTGCTGTTATAGACCTGGTTTAGGCCTGTTATAGACCTGGTTTAGACCTGCTGTTATAGACCTGGTTTAGGCCTGTTATAGACCTGGTTTAGACCTGCTGTTATAGACCTGGTTTAGGCCTGTTATAGACCTGGTTTAGACATGTTATACATCTGGTTTAGACCTGTTATAGACCTGGTTTATACATAGTTTAGGCCATTTCACTTGCTTAATCCTGTTTTAAACTACTGTAGTTTCATTTGCTTTATGGTCTGCTTTAGTCCTCTTATAGTCCAGCGTTTAGTCCTTTTATAGTCCCACTATAATTCTCCTCGCTGTCTCCCCCTTTAGCATTATCTTGTGACGGTAGCAGCACATATCTGTTCTGTATGACCTCCTGGTTTCGTCCTGGTTTCGTCCTGGTTTAGTCCTGGTTTAGTCCTGGTTTATTCCCACCATAACCCTGCTCTCTGTGTTGTTTACAGCTTTGGACTGTGGAGGGAACAGCACATACTCACCCTGTATGACGCCGTGCCCTGCCTCCTGTGCCGACCTGGCAGCCCCCGCAGAGTGTGATAGTGACACGTGCACAGAGGGGTGCCAGTGTGCGCCCGGGTTTGCTATGAGCGAGGGGCTGTGTGTGCCTTTCTCCGAGTGCGGGTGCATCTACCTCAACAGATACTACCCTGTAAGTCTCATATATTGAACTATATAGAAGGACTAACTGTATCCCCAGGTACAAGGTTCAAATCAAATATCAAATTAAATATCACTCTTACTGGTAACAATTGTAATGTCCATTAATTACCTCCGCCAAGGAGGTTATGTTTTCTCCTGAGTCTGTCTGTTTGTTTGTTTGTTTGTTTGTTTGTTTGTTTGTTTGTTTGTTAGCAAGATAACTCAAAAGTTATGGACGGATCTTGATGAAATTTTCAGGAAATGTTCCTAATGGTAAATCCAACAGATGATTAAATTTTGGTGATGATCCAGAAGAAATCCTGGATTCTGGATCACTTTGAAAACTGAGTTGCTTGGCGGAGGTCTGCGCTCTCTGAGTGCTTTTCTAGTTCTTAATAAATTACAAAAAGTTGTTTATTTTATAATTTGGTTTTTCAGTTCTTAAAACGATGATCCAGTCAGAAAGCAGAATGAGCCTCACATGAGGTTCAATGGTGAAATCCTGTGTGTTTAAACCTAAAATGTCTCTCTCTGATCTGATTGGTCACTACCTAAACCTCAGCACCTGCACCAATCCTGAGTCAGTGCTAGTGCAGCCTCTGCAGCTCAGGGAGGGAATTCTGGAGGTTCTGAGCTTCACGTGAGACATGGTCCGTCCATATACTCCCAACTGACTTCACTATATTCAAGTAGAGAGTAGAGCATATGTGAAATTGCTTTAAAAATGTGCTTTAAAGAGCCACTAAACACCAAACCCACTTTGTTTTTACTGATTAACTCTGTAAATGGGTCTAAAATAGAAGTGTACACCTGTCCCTAGCCTTATTTTGGCATTTTAGTACATATTTGTTAAAAATCTGGCTTTCGGGTCAAAAGCCGTGTCTGTAATGGCCTCTTTAGAATCAACTACGGCCACGACATTTGAATTTCTGGGTTGGACAAACGGCCGCCAATGCGTCAGATGCAGGTTATTACGTGACAAGCACAGCCGCTCACGGTCAGCTCATGGTCTATGGGCGGGACATGAGGAGCCCCTCTTAGCCCCGCCTACACCGAGCTGCACTCCGTGGCCAAACTGGCGTCGCTGTCACTCTCCATTGGCATTATGCTATTGCTCGCTCTCACTGACCGGCGCTGTCACCCGGCTGTCACTCACAGGTCAAGCCCCGCCTCACACCATCACCCCACCCGCGCTCCCCAGCCTGCTGAGTACACAGTAAATTTTGACTGTGGGCGGAATTAACTCTAGTACAGGCGTTTAGCAGTTTTTTTTAATTTTGGTCAAACTGGATAAATTGAGCCATATGAATGAGAACTTTGCACATTGATTTCTTGAAGACGGGCACATAGCAGGAGAGGAAGGAGCCCAAAGGAGCAGTAGCAGTCAGTTACTAAACAGAACCCCCCAAAATGATTATCTACTCTGCAAATAACATATAAAACCTGATTTTTTAAATAAATATGATATTACGAATTTGAATGTATTTAGGCTTCTGGGTGAATCTCTGTTAGTCCTGGTTTAGGTTTAGTTTAGTCCTGTTTTCTCCACGTCCAGGCCTTAAATTAGGAGATGTGTGAAAGTGACGGTAGTTTTGAGTGTCCTAACAGTTTGTCCTCGTGTCTGCAGCTGAAAGAGAAGTTTGTGACAGAGGACTGCTCTCTGTCCTGTGAGTGCACCACCACTGGAGCTGTGTGTCAGACCAAGACCTGTGCTGAGAACCACGTGTGCACCATCTTCGACTTCAAACGAGACTGCTACAGAGGTCAGATACCACACATGTACTGCCTACCATGTACTGTTATGTGGGGCTGAACAAAAGGGACTCCAATTAAACAAGAATTCAAAAGAGATTGCCTTACACTCAGGCACCAGAATTAGGCTTTAATATATAACTCTAAGGGAAGAAATACCCCAACCTCTGACCCACAGAGGTTGGGGTATTTCTTCCCTTAGAGTTATATATTAACTCACAAACGAAGTGCTTGTTTCACTCTGTTTCTTAGCACACTTAGCTCTAGTATTTGTTTGTAGTGTTTTGGAACTGTAGACGTTAAATCTTGGTTGTATCTTTTTCAGAGAGCCCGTGCCTGAGCTCCCCCTGTGAGAACGGAGGCACCTGCACCGAAGTGAGCAGCACGTCCTACAGCTGCAAATGTCCAGAGGGCTTTAAGGGAGCCAACTGTGAGATCGAGAAGCCCCTCGATGGTACTTATGAAAAATATACTCCACCTGTGTTAGATGGAAAGCACTTGAAATCAGAGTACCGTATTTTCCGGACTATAAGTCGCACTGGACTATAAGTCGCATTTTTGGGGGGAAATTTATTTTATAAAATCAGAGCCCAACTACAGACATTTCATCTTGAAAGGCAAGTTATAGTAATACCAATAGAATAGAGAACAACTGAATATGGGTCTGGTTTGTTAACGTAACATATGAACAGTTATTCAGAGAACTAGAGCATAAACAACAGAACAAGTTTACCAAACTCTGGATCTCACTCCAAATCACTAAATCCATTGAATTCTTCATCCTCGGTGTCACTTCTGACCAACTCCACCAACTCTAGCTAAATCTACTGTAGCTTTTAGCCCACAATGAGCTTTTTTGTTTTCTTCATTACAGTTCCAGTATCCTCCACTTCTCACCAGTCCCACACAAGTTTCTCGCTCACTTCAAACTTTCTTTCCGCTGCTCGATTACTGTTTTCGGCTGCAGATTTCACCACGTGCAGCTTGTAATCTGCAGAATATGATGAACAGTTTATCGCCGTGTGATAAAATAAGTTCTGATGCCAAATGAACATTAGTGAGTGGGATACGTCTTAATGACTCGTATGCGTTAAATGCAGGTGGGTGCTTAAATGGCAAGAATAAATGTCTCAAACTTCAGTAGCCGGACATCTACTCATACCTGATCAATACACCTAGCCCCGCCCCCCAGTAGAGCCTGAAATCTGCTGAAATCCTACGAGACACTGACATGATCCCAGACAGGACAGCGGCTCTTTCTGCAGGAGACATGCGCAGTAGAGCCAAGTGCCAGTGGTACAGGAGAAATAGCGTGATAGGAGCAGCAGATACTGGCACACAAGCCTAGAGCGCCCTCTAGCGGCTGTCAGTGTGAAAATAACAAACATGTGAAATTATATATTGTAATATATAAGTCGCACCTGAGTATAAGTTGCAGGACCCAAACCATGTAAAAAAAAGAAGTGCGACTTATAGTCAGAAAAATACGGTATTTTATTTTATTTATTTAGCCATTTCTTATTGATTTACTTTACTTTTTAATAAGTTAGTAGTAGGTAGTAAGTAAAAAGAAATCCATGCTAATTACCTTAGTTCAAACGGCTCAAATCAAGATGAATATTCCGCTGTCATTTTAAATTCTGGTAATATTTTTGCAATTTGCTGAATAATCTTTGAAATAGTTTAGATTTATTTACACAATTTTTCAGATTGCACTTCTTTTAAATCTATTTTTATAGCTTTTAACCGTGCTATAGTTGTTTCCCCTTCTCATTTACCTCATGAATGCAGCTGCTGGCACCTCTGATGGATCGTTACAGATCATGGTAGAATGTAGTAAAAAAATAGTACCTAAATGACTACACGATGCTGCCGAATCCTACGTGTATCACCGGTTAAGAAAATCAAATTGGAGAACGAAGTAAGTATTATATATTGCGTCTTGAAAAGAAAAGAAGCGATTAAAGATACTCAGACCTGCACTAATCACTCCAAGTACAACTTCAGGTGAGTAAATGGTGAAGGGAAACAGCTATAACATGCTTAAAAGCTCAGAAAAGTCCATGTCCACTTTCAAAAACATATTATTTAACATTTTGAATAGTCTAAACCGACTATGTAAATATGTCTGGAGTAGTTCAGGTAACTTGAAGTCATTTGAACTCCAGCAGACACAGTATTTCTGCAGTGCCCACAGAATAACATGTGTATGTGCTGTAGTTGTAGATCACACCATCCTGATTGCCGTGTTGGTGTCTGTGTTGGCGGCCGTTATCATAGTCACCATAATCACCGTGTGCATCTGTAAACGCAAAAACAAGTAAGTCTCCTGACAGGACACACATGTACACGGCTCTGCACCTGTCGTCCTCCTGTACTGTCCCCTCAGCTTCACTGGGTTTGCTGCTCTAAGGTGGAGCTTTGTGCTGTTGTTATTTGGTTGTGAAGAAAAGAAGAGACAGATGTGAAGTACATTTAGTAGTCTAACTTGAGTTCTACACATTTATCAATCTGGGATGGCTAATCCTAGATAGCAAAAGGAGAAATTCAATTTGTCGACTGGACAAAAGTTTATTTGGTCGAATACGTTTCACAGCTCATCCAAGCTGCTTCTTCAGTTCTGGTCAGACGCTGGTGGACACTGCTTTATATCTGCCTGAAGGGAGGAGCTAATTACAATGAAATTACTCTGAGACTACCACACCTATTTGTTTACAGTTTCTGTTAGTTAGGTGGGTCTATTCAATATGGCGTTTGCGAACAACTACAGAGGATCTTCAGACAACATGACATCCCAGTCTATTTCAAACCCACAAACACTTTAAGACAAAAACTGGTCCATCCTAAGGACAAAACACCGAGCCACAAACAAAGCAATGTGGTCTACTCCATTCAGTGTAGTGAAGACTGCAGTGAGCGCTACATTGGAGAAACAAAACAGCCACTTCACAAAAGGATGTATCAACACAGACGGGAAAACCAGGGTGGGCCGCAATCTGCCGTACATCTCCACCTAAAAGCCATGGGCCACTCCTTTGAGGACAGTGAGGTCCAGATCTTGGCCAGAGAAAAGAACTGGTTTGAGAGGGGAGTTAAAGAAGCTATTTTTGTCAAGAAAGAGAATCCTTCCTTGAACAGAAATGGAGGTCTCAGACATCATTTGTCTCCCATCTATAACTCTATCCTCAAACCTAAATCAAAACAAACAGATGTGTGTAGAATCCCTCAGTCGTCCAGGTACAATCCATGGCAAAAGGAGAAATTTAACCGAAGAAGCAGCTTGGATGAGCTGAGAAATGTATTCGACCAAATAAACTCTGTCCAGTTGACAAATTGAATTTCTCCTTTTGCCATGGATTCTACCTGGATGACTGAGGGATTCTACACTAATCCTAGATCATTCTGTGGCCATTTATTGGTTCATTCTGCTGTTTATTTGTTGCAGTTCAGGCCCTTTAATTAATCAATAGAGCAGTGAAATACAATGATAATAGAAAAGTTCAAACAAACGTCTCAGTGCAGCTCAACAGGTAAAGCCATCAGATTTAGGGCAGTCTGAGGCGAGTAACAGCCCTTAGGACAAAAGTGTTCCTCCACTGTGTCCTCTGTGCCCGCTGTACTGTGGGTGGTGCTGCGTTTCATCTGGTTCTTCTTCCAGGTCACAAATGTATGTAATACACACGCTGCAGGCTCGTCCTAGTGGGTGAGGCAAAACTCAAAGTTGTGGTATTTTTTGGGCGATTTCTGGGCACATCCTGTACCTGTGTTGGGATAAACCATACTGTACTATAATAATGATAATAAGGTTGTGGCACTTACTTTTTGGGCGATTTCTGGGCACATCCTGTACTTGTGTTGGGATAAACCATACTATAAAAATGATCCACTCTTTTACCACTCACCAATTGACCAACAATGTCACACACTGTTGTCTGTTAATTGTGTTTACTACTAAGTGCGTCCTATCAAGTGAGCTTTGTGTTTAGTGAGGCTACATCAACATATTTTCAGGAGCCTGTGATCAATACAAGTGTTCATGGTCCTGTTTAGGAGTTTGATTTGCAACAACACAGATGAGAGAAACTGAAAATGGCAGGGTAATGCTGGCTAATAATAAAGGGTTACTCAAACATGCATGAATGAAATAAAACAAAACACAACTCCACGATATTACAACATGGCTTAAAGCTCACAAGAGTCGATTTAGTCTAATCTAGGACCTGAACTTGAGTAACATAGCTTCAGACAGAGCAGTTCTAATGGTTATTATTTGAATACACATAATAACTCGCTTGATAGTACGCACCCATGTTTCTGTCTAACACTGAACGCTTCACGGTGTCCCTCTGTGTCCTCTCCTCAGGAAAAAAGGCCACAACAAGCTCAGCCTCAGGTCCACAGGTAAGAAAGTGAAAGCGTATATTCTGATACCAATAAAACACTTATAACGCCGTATTTCATATCGTTTATAAGTACAGAGATTCTGCATTGAGCTAATTTAGTACATACACTGCCAATCAAAAGTCTGGACATCCTTTTTTGTTTCAGTTTCTTCTTTATTTTCATGATTATTTGTAGATTCTCAAAACTACGAATGACACATGCGGAGTGTAGTAAACAAAAAAATAACTCAAAACTTTTAGATGAAAAAAAAAAAAATTAAAAATAGTCTTTACCCTTTGCTTTGAAACCTGGTTTGCACTTTGGGAAGTTTTGACCCTGACGCGACACAGCTGTGAAGTGAAAACCATTTCAGGAGACTGCATTAAGAAGGCCACTGAGAGAAGGCCAAGGGTTTGCAGCTCTGTTCACAAAGCACCAAAGCAAAGGGTTGATAGTTTGAGGATTAAAAATAAAATGTTTACTACATAATTCCATGTTTTCCATGTGTTTATAAAATGTAGAAAGTGGTGAAGTTAAAGAAAAAATACATTGAAAAAGAAACTGTGTCCAAACCTTTGAGTGGTAGTACCAACAATACACGTGTAGTACTTTTAGTCCTCTGTATGTACCACGCTGACTAGACATCTAGAAAATAAGTAGCGTGTTTCTTATTGTTTATGTTTTATTCATTTATCATTTATTGTCTGGTCTGTCTCATTCTCCCATGGGTTTCAGAATGAGAAATGAGGACTGTTGCCATAGTGATTAACCATTTTAAACAAATACAGTGCTCAAAATGTCATGTATAACAGGAAGCTGAAACCCATGAATACCAAATATAACACGTAGTTCTTCTGCTTTGGTAATTTGAAGGAACTGTATGTAGGTTTAGATATTCAGTTCCATAAACATGACTCTCTGTGTGCCCAGACATGACGTAACCGTGCAAGTCAAACACAGCTTTTACTGACAACTATTGTAATAATGATTCTTCATTACAAAAAAAAAAAAAAAACACTGGGCAGTTGTCTTTCCTTGTTTAAATCATTTCAATTCTCCAGACGATTCTCCAACAGAAAGCAGAATGAGCCCCACATGTCTCTCTCATTTGGGTTGCCAGTTTCAAAGCTGAAATCCAGTGTGTTTAAACCTAAAACGCCTCTCTCTGATCTGAATGGTCACCCCAGCATCCCATATCAGTGCTAGTGCAGCCTCTGCAGCTCAGGGAGGGAATTCTCGAAGTTCTGAGCTTCACATGAGACATGGCCTGCCCATATTGCTGTGTTTCAGATGACATCACAGCATTCTATAGGTTCTATAGGACAATATTAATGAATACAGATGTGGCAGCTAAAATTAAAATAGTTAAAATGCAAAAATATGTTGTAGTACAGTGAGTTCTTGAGTTTAGTTAATTGAAAATACCAGGTTCATCCACAGCTTCATTCAGCTTTGGAGATGCAGACAGACTAATAATAAAGATTTACTCAAATATGTGTGAATGAAACAAAACTCCAGGTGTGATTTTGAGGAGGGAACAATATAGGACCTTTAGACCTTTTGGATATTTCATGGTAAATCACAATGTAATCGATAGGGAAATCCGGCTCTTGCACCCTGTCTGAGAGTATGACATCATCTCATTCTAGAATCTGAAAACTGCCAGTACTGACAAAGGTCTAAAGGTTGTTCCCTCCTCAAAATAACACCTGGAGTTTTGTTTCATTCACACATATTTGAGTAAATCTTTATTATTAGTCTGTCTACATCTCCAAAACTGAATGAAGCTGTGGTTTTGAACAGCAACAACTCCTTTTACCTTTAGTTCAGTAGAGACTGTCAATTCCAGAGCTGAACTCGGCCTAAATCTGCAGGGTTTATGCGTTAAAGGTGTGTGAATGAAACAAAACACAACTGCAGTTGTGTATGGGCCCTTTAAGACACTGGCAACGCACGCTCAGTTGTGATTGTAGAAACTTTTTTAAAAACTAAGAGCGCAGGCTACATACAGTTCCTTTCATTTAAAACTACACTATATTTACATTTTTTGTTTTACATTTCCAGAACCATTTTTATTCTGTAATTTGAATGTATGTTTTCCTTTTCTCAGATCACCCTTATTCCAGCATGACCAACAAAAAAGGCAACGACAACGAAAGGGTCACGCCCATGTGAAGAGCTGAGTGACCCCTGCCCCTCTGTACTAAAGACACAATAAACGCCTCGTGTTCATCCTGCTCTATTATTTATTATTATGTGTGGATTTTGTGTACCTGATCAATGCATATTAAAATGTTGTTATAATATTATCTTTCAAATCATCTCTGCATTTTTCACTGTGTAGAAGTCATTGAATGTAACATGAATTCTGATGTGTTAATATTGAGTTTAGTGTTTTTTTTATTATTGAATTAGGCTACATTTCAAATACGGTTGTCAAAAGTATCGAAAATCAGATACTAATTGATAATGAAACTAGTATTGAAACTAGAGACTCATTTGATCAGGTATCGATGCGGAAAAAAAAAAAAAAAACATTGACAAGACAGAAATGGACCTTTCCTGAATGTCTTTAGAATGATTTTGAGTCAGTATAAGAGCACAGATAGTCCAGGAGCCAGACCCTCCACCATGATTATTTTACTCCTTTTTCTCACTATGATTCTTCATGAGTCGCACCTCGGGACATTATGAGTTCAGGGTCTTTTGTTTCAACTCGGCCTCGTTCAGTCTCAGGACTCAAACCCTGTTCTGTAGGACCCACGTTGTGTGAAATGTTCTGAGTGTGTTCAAAGTGCTGCTATAGTCACATACACAAATACACAAACTGGAACAAAGAATCCTGACATGATGAGGAATACAACAACATAACCTTACAGGGGTTTATGTATTTCTGTTTACAGTTATTGGACCATATAGAAATAAATATTTTTTTAAAAATGCATTCTCAAGGACAAATCCTCTCCACAAACTAACTGACTGTGACACATCAGCGTGGAATTACAGAAATAATGTTCCACACCCCCAAACCCACAGACAGAATTCGTCATGTGGCCAGAGTGCACATGAGGCCATTCCATTTGAAACTGGCAGATTTCAGGATAAAAATTCAACTTAACTTTCATGGATTTGACTCAAACTTGACACAATTCAGGTTTATATTTGAAATATTGTCTTTTAAAATATTTGAGTTTTGGGAGTTTAAAAGGGTCTGGGTCAAAATCAGACCTAGCAGAAAATATAAACTTCCCTTAGTCATAGACTTTGAACTGTTTGTGTCAGATTTTTATACTTTTTATACAATATCAAGTCTTTTTTACACAATATATTATGAATGTGTAAGACAGGGTCAGTGTAACATGAGTTTAAAGCAGTGTAATTGTGAGACATGATCACAAGAATTCAGATAAAATCCCATAGAATTCTATGTAATTCTACACTTTTGATTTGAGGTTTGTGAACATTTTCTTCATTAGCAGGTGTCATCTTTAAGGTACAATGGTCATTTTGGTTTTAATCTGAAGCTAAATATTGAAGGAAGTTTTTCTCAAAGGACAAACTCATTTAAACCACTCGGCGACAGATGGAACAATATGTAATGGGAACGGGTCCTCAAAACGGTCATTTTAGACCTTTTTGTTCTTATATAAGAATGCTATTTAACTATCCTACCCATCCTGTGAGGATCATTTGTGTGTGTGTGTGTGTGTGTGTGTGTGTGTGCGTGTGCGTGTGCGTGTGCGTGTGCGTGTGTGTGTGTGTGTGTGCGTGCGTGCATGCGTGCATGCGTGCGTGTGTGTGTGTAATACATTAGTCTGAATGGCCATCCTGTTTGTTGTGAATAAAAACCATAATAGGCTCAAGTCTAGTGGTTTCACCTCAGACATGTTCAGTGTGTTTGAAGGATGCTGAGCGGCTCAAATCCTGTTTCTATCAGGGGTTTTATGGCAGATTTCACCATCCATTCATTTAACATGAGGAGTTGTTCACAACATTACTACCCACTGTACTTCAGACAACAGTGTGACACCTGAGACAGGACAAACATGTGAATGAAACAAAACACAACTTCAGGTCTGTTTTAGATCTAACATGGCTCAGTTAGAATCAATTATGTGTAATACAAGACCTTTAATTAAGTTGGGGTGTAGGAAAAAAGGTACTTAATCGAATAAGCAAATCTGGAAGAATGAAACATACATTAAGGCCACGTGTGTGTTACAGTTCTCACCATGCAGACTGGTCACCAAACGGGTACTTCCATTAAAACAGGAACTATCTCAGAATAGGATGTAAAAAAAAAAAGTCCCAAAGCTGTATACAGTACCACCCCTATGGAAAAGTACACTGATAAGTATGAGTTACCTTTGTACATCCGCACAGCACAGTCACTGCAGCACTTTAAATCTCTACTAAATGCTGATTTCTCATTTCTCATTGGCATTACATCTGAGTTAGAAAGAGTGACATCTTGGTTTTAGATTTTCTTTTTGTATATTGGGTTTTTCCCCAACAATATATTGATTACTTTTTTATTTTTTTACACTACACAGATAGTGTAGTGTAATACACCTTCACAGACATACATCTTACAAAAATGAGCAAACAAAGTGTACTGAGACTTATGTACCAGGTCCTCCTCACTGTGATCTCACTGTGATAGACCCATGGCTTCACTAGTCTTCATACTGGGTAATAATGGACTCAGAATTGAAGTTTAACAACCATATCAAGTAAATAACAACTGCAGCTTTTTACCATCTAAAAACAGAAAAATCACAGGTGTACTGCCTAAAGCAGACTTGGAGACACTTATCCATTTGTTTCGAGTTAGTGAGACTACTGTAACAGCCTCTCTGTGAGACACCTGCAGAACATCCAGAACACTGCAGCTCGGGTCCTGACTCTAACCAGGAAGTCCGAGCACATGCGTCCTGTGCTCAGGTTTCTGCACTGCCCCCTGTGGCTCAGAGACTTTAAAGCAGCTCTGCTTGTGCACAAGTCTCTCCATGGCCGAGCACCAAAGTTCATCTCTGACATGTTAGTGCATATGGACCATCTGCACTCTGAGGACCTCAGGGACCGGCCTCCTGCTGGTGTCCAGAGTCAGGACTAAACATGGGGAGTCGGCGTTTCAGATTCAAGCAGCTAAAACCTGGAACAGTCTTCCTGAACATGAGCTCCATGGAGCTCCACTCGCCCCATACGTCTGCACGGAAACTTCATGGAAACATGTGACCTCCATTTGAGGACGTATGTCTCGAACAGATGGCAGTGGCCAACACGCAGAGCTGTGGGGATCTGACTCCTCCCATGGTCACCCTGGGTACTGCAACTTTAACTTTTTAAATTATGGAGACCTGGAGGAGTAAGGGTGGATTTGTTTGATAATTGTTAATTGGTTATTTGTCAAGTCGTTAATTTGTTAATAGTACAGATTTATCAGTTGTTAATCATTTTATAAGTCATTAATCAGTTAATCCTTCATAATAAATAATAAGTGATAAGAGTAAATAAATACGAGTACATAAGTGATGTTTATCAGTTTGTGTTCTGTTCATCCTGCTGCCATCTTGGCCAGTTAGATCCCACGTGTAAAAGGGGATTTATTCATCTCAGTGGGAATATTCACGTGTAGAATAAGGTTAATCATTGGGAGAATAAACATGAAAAAAAATGTTTGTTTGACCAGAAAGTGAATTATTTTCTAACAAATTATTCATCACCCACAGTCTAATATCCAGGCTACAGGTGCGATTTGACGAAAAACCAGAGGGGGGATAGTTTATACAATTTGAAACAATATCAGTGGAGCTGCATTAATCGCTCTGAGGTCTTTGTCCTCACCAGATATTAAAATAATTTAGCAGAGGTGGAGATATCAAAACCAGAAGGGAAATCGCACCCTGAATATCTGTGCAAATAAATTCGTACGTACGTAAAAACATTTTATAAACTACACTACACACAATCTTATTTAATCAACATTTATTTGCGGTCAAAATAAAACGTTTCGTAGGCTATGAATATCATATGTACTTCCTCATATAGAGAAGTGGAGGTCATGTGTTTCCGTTCTAGAGTGGAGCTCCACTCGCCCGTACGTCTGCAGCCAGACCCTCATGGAACTTCCGGTTAATGGTTTTCTGTGGCTAAATATGTGTGTAAATGTCTGGCGTTTTCTCCACCAGCTTCATAAATCTGCTCCATCACCAAATCTTCAACTAACAAAGTCCACAAAGGATAAACATTCTTCATGAAGAATTTATCCACAACGATCAAGGGAAGAAAGACGAAAGCTTAAAGGAGAACAACGACGAGCATTAGAGAAATACTGAGAAAAACTAATGTTATGGTCCTAGAGATGTCTAACATTCGAGCTGCACAAATCTCTCTATCTATGCTAATATCGACATCATGAAATCCATTTTTCCTTTTAATTATAGAATCAGTCTGAGTGAACAAGTTGCTTATGTTTTATTCATTACCATAAAATTAGACACTTCCACTTCCATTAACCGGAAGTTCTGCAACTCTACAGTGCGCCACTTCCGGCCATTGTAAAAAAGGCCTGTCGCTGATCTCTAATGAACTAAAAGGAGCTGTTCATTTGAAAACTATCACTTCATGACATCACAAGGTGGAACAGAGATGCAGACAGACTAAAGCAAACACAAGTGACGAGCTTGACTGTAATTTGATAACTGACAGACTTGTTTAACAGTAAAAATCCTCTCACTTGTAAAACCAGCTCTTTCTGGTCAGAACGTGTTCATTAAAACTCCGATTAAAGTCTAATTTGAGTAACAGGCCTTCAGACAGAGCAGTGCTTACGGTTAGCATCACACCCCCATGGAATCTGCTGCAAAGTATCAATATTTTTTAACCCATTAAGGTAAAGTGACATTTTCGCAAAGTTAAACAAAACATAACCCAATACAGATAAGCAGTGTCAGCAGGAAGTGCGTTGTTAGCATGCTAGTTGTTGTTGTTAGCTTTAGCGTCACAACAAAACTCCGCTCTGGGCTCTGAAAGTTGTGAAAAGCGCTTATAAACTCACACATTACGAGCATTTTTTTTTTTTTTTTTTTTATTGTAGAAAACTGTTGACACCAAGAGAGATGCAACATGGGAAATGTAGTGTTTTACATTGATTTATTTTGTGTTATTTTTTGGACGGAAGAGCCCACCGTTCTCCAGAAACGAGAGCAGAAACAAAGTCCAAACTCAAGTGGTTCCACATGAAATATTAATTATTACAATTCCTTCCATCGGTCCAAACGTGTGAAGATGGAAAAACAAGTCATGAATTAATTTAAAGGAGACATATTACGACATTTTTAGCAGTTTAATCTCACATTTTAGGTACACTGTGCGAGAAATGCTGGTTTAAAGGGCTCGTATGACGCTATTTTCTGATCTGTTTTAACGTTATTTCGTCATCACAAACAGACCTGGAGTTGAATCATTTGGATCATTTCAGCCCTGGAATTGCCGATCTGTTGAACAAAAATGGAGCTGTTAACTTGAAAACTACCACTACATGACATCACAAGGTGGAACAAAGCATTTTGAGGTTTGGAGATGAGGAGGTAACAACATTATAAGCTCACAAGAGTGAATTGTCGAATATAAGAGCTTTAAACTCTTGGATTTTCAAATGCCAGACACATGGACATTGTCAACACGATGCCAACAGACACGTGTTTTATAGCTAAGGTCATTTCATTTGATTTTTTTTTTATTTATTATTTAATTTACAAGTACCCTATGTAACTTTTCGCTTGTCTCCATGGCGATATTATTGCTTTGCACGAATGTATTAAACATGTTTATCTTGCATTCATTCAATTGTAGGTAGTTACATATTCCTAAATAAATACAATATCAATTCTCGGCTCGCCTCTCCACAGAGCTGACCTATAACTTGGTTTGGTGTCACCTGCTTGTCTCCATGGAAACAGACAATTTAAATGCCAAAGTGAACATTCCAGGTGCAACACAAACATCTCCATGGACACAAGCAGGTAGCGCACACTCCTCTGGGAAAAGTCGTTCCCCCTTCAGCACGCTATCATAACGTAATCGTGTCCCACTAATAGAACTACTGCACATTGCGTCAGGTTTTTCAAGTTGCTGTGTACAGTTTTGTGTCATGTTTTTGTGTATTTATGGAGAATTGGGTTCCAATAGGACCCAAGAGAGATCACTAGATGACTCAAACATGCATGGATGATATCTAAAAGCTCTTCAGGCGTGTTTTTGATGAGGGAATAACATTATAACCTGGTAGAAAGTTAAAATGCTCTTTAACATGTGTGAAAACTGCTAATCCAGGTATATTTGACAAGGACAATATGTTTAAAAAATGCATTTCAAAAATCATAATATGTCTCCTTTACGATGAAAATACTGAGTGGTACCATGTCATGCCGACGTACCTGTGTAGAATTCACAATAGTCAAAAGGCATCTCTGAAAAATATTGCAAATACTAAACATAGAGTCCACAGATACTAGGCTCCAGCAGAAGTTCTACCATGAAGATCTGCCAAAGGACAACCCCAAAGTTCTCCTGACCTTCAGAGAGGAGCCTCCACAAACATCTGCACGCTCCATGGGCCGATTCCATGAAGCAGGAGTCAAACAAAGACTTCAGTCTGTTATTCGTAAAGCACATGAGAACAAAATATGCCCTTAAAGTAAAACCTGGTCTACAGCAAATTTCACATTATGTTCGCATCAACTGAAACGTTGCAGTGACATCGAGCTGGGGGTGTTCTGCAGGTATGTGTACGGCGGAATGTTCAGCAGTTAACGTGACAGTTTTAAGATCCTGTTTAGGTGTTTGATTTTCAACAAAAAGGTGAGTGACTTGTTTAAAAGGCCCATATGACACTATTTTCTGATCTCTGTTCTCTCTCTCTGCTCCACCTTGTGATGTCATGTTGTAATACAGGAAGTGCTCCACTGTGTTTTTAAACTCCATACACCTATATTACAATCATTTGTATGATTTCAGACCTGGAATTGCCAATTTGTACTGAACTAAAAGTAAAAGGAGCTGTTATCTTGAAAACTGCCGCTTCACGACATGTTTTTGAGGTGGTAACAAAATTCTAACAAGGCTGAAAGCTCACAAGAGTCCATTTTGTGTGATATGGGACCTTTAACAGTACAAAATCATCTCAGCTCCAACTAACTTAGTACGTTCTGGTCAGATTGTGTTAAAACAAAGGTCATTTTAAAGTCTAACAACGCCTCAGACAGAGTAGTACCCACAGTTAGCATCACACCCCCAGGGAATGTTGATGTAACAGCTGCAAAGTATCAATAGGTTGCGTTCACGTGACATCAGAACAAAAAATGCCCAGTTTAAAATTGAGCTGGAGGACAGGGCAGAGGTCCGTGGTGGAATTTGCGGGTTAAAATCATTACATTTCCGACTAAAAATGTTTGTCTAGTCTTTTTTAGTTTTGTCATTTTAGTGAAGGTTACCATTTTACTGGTTGGACACAGACCGGAGATGTGACATACATACTTAGGTACTTCCATAACTGTTACCTAGCAACTATAATGTAAACAAGGTCCAAAATAGTTATGAAATGTCTTCCTTATGCGTAAATTGTCCCTGAATGTGAACGTTGTGGAGCCGATCCCAAACAAATAATGAGAAGGTTCAATATTTGTGGATCAGAAGTTCGGAGATACTTCGGAAAACGGTGAATCTCCCGTAGAGCTTTACAGGCCCCTGCCCTCCATCTGAAATCATGACATCAAATTCCAGAACATGAACGCAACCTTACGCAAAATTATACATTAATACATTAAAAGTGAAAAACAACCCAGAAAATATTTGGCTTCACACGTACCACCAAGACTGAAGCTGGAGTAAACTAGAACTAAACCAGGTCTAAAACAGTACCAAGTTGTATTCGTACCACAGCTTGAGAACCAATTATTATAAATAGGCTATTATTAACTTTCCATATAATGCCCCAACACAAATAACACGTACTTTTGCACACTCTGGGTTAGACTCATAGACTGTATATTTAAATGGACTTGGCTAACGTGCTGGCCATCGTGTTGCAGGTGGAAGTGTGCATGGGTCTGAAGTGGTTCCTTTGAGCTCTTGTTGCAATTTATTGAAAAATCTTCTCCCCTCTCTCCGTAACTGCTGCTGTCAGACTCGTCATTTTGGTCGTAAAATGTTTGTATGAGCCCGCGCTACATGATCCTGATTTTTATTTCGCACTTTCGTTTGTAAATCAAGATATGAATATTAAGACCAGACCAATCCGGTGCCTTCTATCCCGGAGATCTCTGGACAGGTTGACTGAGGGTTGGGGTGTGTACCTTCAACCTTGGGTCCACGCTCGTATTTCCAACTATGGTCCCTGGGTACAGATTAGCCGCGATAACTGCTAGCCTCAATGAACTTCATCACACTCTCTTAGTCCACTTCTTTATACAGTCTATGGTTACACTTAAGAAATCCAGACTTGGAAGAAGGGCCTTTCTGAAACAGACCCTCCTCCCTGCGCCCTACTCACTTCCACGACACGACCACAAAATGCTTTACGGTTATGGATTCAGCTCGTTTCTAATGGATCTACACTCACCATTTAAAACCAAAGCTTATTGAGTGAGCATAACCTGTCGCACTTTGGAATTAAGTTATTACCCACTTGAAACTTGACTATGTTCAGATGTTGTTTCTTTTTTATGAGACTAATTCAACCTAAAAAAAAAAAAAAAAAAAATCAATATCAGGTTTCAATGTCTTCAATTCTATAGGTTAAAATAAATATAAAAATGTCTAAATAAATAGGTTTAAAATTTGGGTCGACTCCTGTGACATTTTAGTGACTAAAAATAGTATTACTTAACCAAATACTCATAAAAAAGTAATTGCATTTCAGTTAAAGGACAACACTAAAACTTCAAGTGCACGATGTACATTTCTGGTGGGAAACCTTCTTGTCTCCATGGAGATGTTATTGCTTTCCCAGGAATGTTCCAGAGTATGGTATTAAAATGATCTATCAAGCATTTATACAATTAGGTGTTTTGTTGTTGTTTTTTGTTTGTTTGTTTGTTTGTTTGTTTGTTTGTTTGTTTGTTTGTTTTTTACCATAGATCTGTGAGCCAGCTTGCCTTTGCTTTAGGGATGCACTGGTATTGGATATCGGCACCAATACTGAAAATTTTCATCGGATATTGGCTTCTAGCTTTGGTTGATATCTGGAATATCTTTTATTTATGGAAAGTAGTTACTTGATGAATAAATAACAACTACATTTGGATCAGTTTTGTCTTATATCGGTATCAGAATCTATATCGGAACTGAAAAAGCTGGAACGGTGCATCCCAACTTTCCATAGTTAACCTGTAACTTGCTATGCTTTTCACCATAGAGCTAGACAGAGATAAGAGAAGGTTAACGCCAACTGTGGAACGTTTCAGGCAAAGCAATAACATCACCGTGGAGTCAAGCAAGTGGTGGACCTTCATCTAGAAATGTTACATCTAAGAAAATGTGTAGTCAAAACCACGACCCACACTGGACCCTCTGACTTGAGTAAACAGATCAAGTGGAAGTGCATAGGGCGAGGGAGTAGGAGGCCATTTCAGGAACGACCTACAGTAAGCCCGGGTTGAAGTGGAGTGATCTAGGCTTGTGACACTTAAGTCCGCCTCAAGGAAGACCCCTCTAAAGGTCACCACACACTCAAACACATGATTCTGAATTTGGCCGTGACAGAAAAAAAGACCTGCTTCGTTCACTTGTTCATTATCTCAATTTCACCGCCTGCTCTTGTTTCAAATGGCTGCCGTCCCTGACCCCTCCCCCCTCCCCTAGCCCCGCCCTCGCCCTGGAGTCTGGTGGGGCCACTTGTCCTGGTGCTGCCGTCCTCGGAAACTGCTTGGCGTCCAGTAGGTCTTTATACTGGATCTCCGGGCGTATCATTCGGAGACATGCGATCCGGGTGGCGTTGTCCAAGTGAGGTTGCAACTCATAACCCAAGATTTTCACAACGCCGCTTTGAAACGGGCGAATCATCTTATCCCGAATCCGTTGCCCCTCCACCGGTTTCCCACCGTCTCTCAAACACAACCTCGCCAGATCTTCACGGCGCATCCTTAGCAGTGCCACCTCATCATCCATTCGCGCTGTACCGAACTCCTGAATCTTCTCCCAGAATGTTCTATTGAAGGCCTGGTACAGAGCCCAGTCCAGTGCGTTCCAATCCCTGAGCTTCTCGCGTTGTTCATCTGTGAGAGCGAAATTCGGAGGCGTTTTAGCTTGCGACGAAGCTGCTTTTGCCACCCAGCTGCTGCCACTGCTCTGATCTGGCTTCTGCTGCCTGGCATTTAAGCTAAATGAAACAACGGCGTCCAGTGGCCAGCAGAGGGCATGCCGAAGTAAGATCATAGACTGGTCGAAGTACTCAGAGACCAGGATGAGCTTGAAGACCTGCTTGATGACTTTTTCAGCGTGACGTGCCAAGGGGATGGAGAAGTTGGCATTGTGGTCCATGCCGAAATCGAACCAGAGGAGGTTGCGCGCGTAGTGGTTGTTGCGGAGCCTTGGGTCGTAGAATTTTCGCGGGTTGTCTGCGAATTCCCCAAGACTCTTGGCTTTGCGGAAGGCAGGGGCCACCTCCTTGAAGTAAGCAAAAGAGGACTCGGCCAGCGCCACCGGGTCGCGGACAATGGAGAAGTAGAAACTGTCAGAAGGCATCACTTTCTCCACCTGGTAAACACAGGAGCACGGGTCAGAGCTGTAGAGGCTGTGACTGAAATGACACGATTTAAGTGAAAAGAACAACGTCAAAATTGGTTTAAAGGGGTTATATGATGCTATTTTCTGATCTGTTCTAATGTTTCCTCATCAAAAACAGACCTGGAGTTGTGTTTTGTTTCATTCACACATGTTTAACACACAAACTCTGCATGTGTGAGTTCTTCTCTCAAACTGAAAACACTGTTCCACCTTGTGATGTCATGTGATAATACAGGAAGTGCTCCACAGTGTTTTTAAACCCTACACACTTTCACTAGAATCATCTGGATAATTTCAGCCCGGGAATTGCCAATCTCTACCGAACTAAAGGTAAAAGTAGCTGTTAACATGAAAACTCAACATCAAAAGGTGGAACGGAGAATTCTGAGCTTTGGAGATGTAGACAGACTAATAATAAAGTGTTACTCAAACAAGTGTGAATGAAACAAAAACACAAGTTCAGGTTTTGATGAGGTAACATTCTAACATGTGGCTCATTATTTCTCAAATCACCGAGTGGCTCCCGGGTCACCATTTCAAATCTCAATGTCCTTTTAACCAGTTGTGGTATTATGTTTGAGATGAAAAAATACCAAATTATAAGGCTCTATCTGTAATACTTTTCGAGATACAGCCATGTAAAGATGAGTAGTAGGCGCGCGTTTTGCGACGCTTAAGTTACAAATTGGCCTTTCGACCATTTTTGAAAGCCAATATTTCCCCAACCAATAGTGCTACAAAGCTGAAACTTTGCATTTTAACAGAACTCATGGAGTTCTTTCAGAATCTGCAGTCAAAATGATCCTATCTCTTGGGGTTCACAAGATATTGATACCTCAAATCCTAGGCTCATGCTTTTTCGAACAAAACCTTTTGACATTTTAAACACAGAAAATGTGAAATGTAATCAACAAATATGTTTTTATTGCAAACTTTGACATAACTCTGTGCAAAAGAAGCAGTTTGTATGAAAAAAATGTATTATGTGGGGTCACAGCAAGGATCCAAACAGGCAACCCTCGACGAAAATTGGTCTAACTTCAAAGCTCAAAATGGACATGTGGACAGTTAACAAGAATTATGAAACTTTGTCTGTTGAAAAACATCCCTAAGAGCTAACTGTGGTAAAAATTTTATCTTTGTTGCGCAATTCCTTCATACTTTTTCAGCATGGTGAAATTGAAGCAAAAAATCACTTCCGAAAATTTAAATTTTCTCATATTCTTCAACCATGGGGCAGTAAAGGTAATTTATTGAATAATTAAATCATCTGTAATAATACTGTTTTAATCTGAACATTATAATGAACAACAAAAACAATCAAACTGGATTATATCATACTTTTTTGTATTGAAAGTAATTTTTTCCATTTGCACGTAACCATGCAGCAGAACATCTTACGGTATATAGTAACTTAGATAATAACTTTTCCTATACAATTTGACTTGAAATACATAAAATTAGATTGATATCAATAACATACAGTGAACATTGTGAAACAAAAAAATGTTTATAATTATAATGTAATGGTGGTGGCGTTTTATTTTCCCTTTTATTTTGGCAACCGTGCGATTATATTTTTGAAGTCTTTCAGTGACAAAGAATAATGACGAGCACTTCTTCCTTGCAAGTCTGGTGCATCAATGTTACAGATAATGTGCTCTGTTGGCACCCAACATTGGTCTTTTCTTGAGGGTGGAGGCCAAGTAAGAGTCCTTTCATTTCTTTTCATGAAATCCACTAGGACATCTTTGTTTTCCTCCGAGTAGCTCCGGATATTTCCAATGTACCACTGGTCATCATACATACAAGCAATATATTGTCCAGGCTTGTAGGTAACGCTTGGCAAGGCTAAATGTAAATTTTGGGCTAAGGTACATTTCTGAAATTACATCATTTTTTTACAAGTACGCCTACCGGCATAAGTGAAAAGTTCATAAATAAAAGTATCAATTTATTATTTTTTCTTGTTTGTTGAACTCAACATTTTCAGATTAAAACAGTATTATTAGAGATGATTTAATTATTCAATAAATTACCTTTACTGCCCCATGGTTGAAGAATATGAGAAAATTAAAATTTTCGGAAGTGATTTTTTGCTTCAATTTCACCATGCTGAAAAAGTATGAAGGAATTGAGCAACAAAGATAAAATTTTTACCACAGTTAGCTCTTAGGGATGTTTTTCAACAAAGTTTCATAATTCTTGTTAACTGTCCACATGTCCATTTTGAGCTTTGAAGTTAGACCAAGGGTTGCCTGTTTGGATCCTTGCTGTGACCCCACATAATACATTTTTTTCATACAAACTGCTTCTTTTGCACAGAGATATGTCACAATTTGCAATAAAAACATAGAGAGAGGATCATTTTGACTGCAGATTCTGAAAGAACTCCATGAGTTCTGTTAAAATGCAAAGTTTCAGCTTTGTAGCACTATTGGTTGGGGAAATATTGGCTTTCAAAAATGGTCGAAAGGCCAATTTGTAACTTAAGCGTCGCAAAACGCGCGCCTACTACTCATCTTTAAATGGCTGTATCTCGAAAAGTATTACAGATTGAGCCTTATAATTTGGTATTTTTTCATCTCAAACATAATACCACAACTGGTTAAAAGGACATTGAGATTTGAAACGGTGACCCGGAAACTTTTCTTATTTCTCGGTGCTTTCAGAAATACTGACCCATGTCTAAAAGCTCACAGTTGTCAGTTTGCATAATATAGAACTTTAAAGTGAAAGTCAAATGTGGCGTGATTCACAGGTGGATTAACACATCAGATATGGATTAACCAATCAGAGAGACTCTGTTCGCATTGAAAACAAACATGACTGCTTAGACATCGAAAATAGGAATTTAAAACAAAACAAAACATAAAAGCCTGAGAAACATCATGGATTTTTACAGAATGAAAAATCAAAGCACCAAACTCTTACTTATCTCAGGAAAAATAAGTGGTTACAAGAATTTCGGAGATGTCTTCTGCATTTGAGAGATAGGTGCTACAAAATACATGTTTGGATGGAGGATTTTCACGCTCTGTGGTCTGATTCCAGAACCTTCTGGATTCAAACTGAATGTAAAAGGGACTGGCTGCTCAGGCAAGTGATGCAGAGCTGTCACAGTGAATGTTCCTCACTCCGTCATGTATGTGTATGTGTGTGTGTGTGTGTGTGTGTGTGCGCGTGTGTGTGGGTGTGTGTGTGCGTGTGTGTGTGCGCGTGTGTGTGGGTGTGTGTGTGCGTGTGTGTGTGCGCGTGTGTGTGGGTGTGTGTGTGCGTGTGTGTGTGCGTGTGTGTGTGCGTGTGTGTGTGCGTGTGTGTGTGTGTGTGTGTGTGTGTGTGTGTGTGTGTGTGTGTGTGTGTGCGTGTGTGTGTGTGTACTGTACCTCTGCTCTGTTGAAGCGCATGTGGTTGCCCATGATGTGGAAGTCACTGGCCCCGGGGCCCCTGTAACCTTTGACCCGGTGAGCGTTGAAGGGCAGTGGGTAGCCCAGCTGGTAGCCCACCGGCAGGGCGAAGCGCAGCCCCCGCTCCTCCCCAAAGCGGTAGAGCATGTTGAGCACGGTGCTGCTGGCCGTCTTATGGGTCTTCAGGAACATGATGTGAGTGTGGGGCTGACAGGAGCCCAGGGACGGGCCCTGGTCAGGGGCCGAAAGAATGGAGAGACCCGCTGAGGGGACACTGAAAATACACACACCACAGGGAGTTTAGACATGACTCTGCTCTTTAGACACTCACTCTGTTAGTACATTTTAGTGCTCAGAACAATGTGCTGCTGACTCACAGATGATGCAGTGTCTTTAAGGAGCTGAATGTGTCCTGTGCTCTTACTGTTTTCAAAAAGTACTTCAATCACAACTGAACCTGTACTGCCAGCATCTTAACCTGGCACTCATTCACGATTGGCTGCAGGAGCTGGGGTTTAAGTAGAGACCGTTCAGACCAGAGTTTATTTACATAATGATTCACTGGCGTCATAGATTCTAACTATACAGCAGACACAAGCACGATATGGCCTTTTTAGCATCTAATCAAGTATCACAATTATTCAACCACAAAATCTGACCACACACAGGGCACGCTCCCGTCTCAAGAGTACACAACACACGCAGTGATGTTTCAGCGTGTGTTGCATGAGTTGAGTGTGTGCGCTGTTGTGTTTGTGCAGGTGTGGGCCGGTCACGCTGAAATGCTCCTCACAGGTTAGAGTCGGACCAGCCCTCAGACCATCTCCACAGGTTACACATTAACTGTAGTACTGTAGTACAGTCCTTTAGAATTGTCCTGTGGGAGTATGAACACTCATATCAGCTCTGAGTGTGTGTTCCTTTAGCCTTTGAAACCTACAGAGAGGTCAGGCTCAGGGAGGAGTCAAATCCACAGAAATGTACTTTCAAACATTCACGTTTTGCATCATTTGAAGTGCAGATGACAGTTTATGCACATTTTACTCAAACATAATTAAGGTGATTCTATTTAAGAAAAAAAAAAAAGTTTATAATTTTACATCCTAAAAATGGGCAGCAGACACTTTGATACTTTGCAGCTGATGTAATCAACATTCCCTGGGGGTGTAATGCTAACTCTATGCACTGTTCTGTCTGAGTTTAAATTTCACACAAGCTAACCAGAAAAGCTAAATCAAAGATGTTCATTTTGTCTTCTTATGTACTTAAACTTCTTGGGTTCTTTTTTCAAGACAATACAGTAACGTGTATTTACCTTGTTGACATATTTGGGCTGCTGCTGCATCTTCAGAACTGTCACCAGTGTTGGTGGTGACGTGTAGAAAAAAGAACCCAAGAAGTTAAACTAACCAGAAAAGGCTTAGTTGCAACTACAACAAGTGAGCTGATTTTGTGCTGTTAAACAAGTCCCTCTCACATAAAATGAACTCTTAAACAGGACCACAGGCTCGTGAAATTGTGCTCTTTAAATCCATTTTGTGTTTTTTTCTTGAGTTTTCAGACGATCTAAAATCGTATCTTACCTATCAGGCTGTTTGCTTATGTGTGCATAACTGCTACTGGTAACTGCTGAACATTCCGACATAGGCATTGGTAGTTTTCAGATTCTAGAATGTGATGATGTCATACTCTGAAATGGAGGGCAGGAGCCAGTTTTTCCCTATTGACATAGCACTTTGTCATGAAATATCCAACAGGTGAAGTCACAAATTGTGGATCTGATCATTTCTATGAGTGACTAGACCCAAAAACCCACTGTATTACAACACAAATCTGAATTTTAGCAATCTACATTTTACCTGCCCCCATCTGTATTAAATATTATTGGCTTATAGAAGGTTGTGATGTCATCTGAAACCCAGCAACACATGCAGCACACCCACCAGCGTGATGTCATTGCAAAGTATCAATCATGTAATTCCATAACTGTTACCTAGCAACCATTCCTTTTGCATAAAGGACTTAGCGCTACTTCCTGTGTTTCCTGTATTTTCTTCAAACTGCCACTTAACTCATGTAAAACTATGATAAACATTTACCAAATGTACTATCGCACCAAACCAAGTGAAAACAGAGAAGAAGGGGCACCACCTCGTGACATCAGCAGGTGGAACAGAGTCACTGAATGGGCCAAACCAAGTTTATAGCAAAAGGAGAAATTGAATTTGTCAACTGGACAGAGTTTATTTGGTCGAATACGTTTCGCAGCTCATCCAAGCTGCTTCTTCAGTTCTGGTCAGATGCTGGCGGACACTGCTTTATATCTGCTTGAAGGGAGGAGCTAATTACAATGAAATTACTCTGAGACAACACATATTTAAATACAGTTTCAGTTGATCAGGTGATTCAATATGGAGTTGTTAACAGTTTCTGTTAGTCATGTGAGTCTATTCAATATGGAGTGGGAGTGGGGGAGTAGTTAGCATATCCATTCAGGGCCATGATGGGTGTTTTCACACCTCTGGACATGTCCTGGCTAGTCCCATTGTTTTCCCAGTTTGTTTTGATTTAGGTTTGAGGATAGAGTTATAGATGGGAGACAAATGATGTCTGAGACCCCCATTTCTGTTCAAGGAAGGATTCTCTTTCTTGACAAAAATAGCTTCTTTAACTCCCCTCTCAAACCAGTTCTTTTCTCTGGCCAAGATCTGGACCTCGCTGTCCTCAAAGGAGTGGCCTGTGGCTTTTAGGTGGAGATGTACGGCAGATTGCGGCCCACCCTGGTTTTCCCGTCTGTGTTGATACATTCGTTTGAAAAGTGGCTGTTTTGTTTCTCCAATGCAGCGCTCACTGCAGTCTTCACTACACTGAATGGAGTAGACCACATTGCTTTGTTTGTGGCTCTGTGTTTTGTCCTTAGGATGGACCAGTTTTTGTCTTAAAGTGTTTGTGGGTTTGAAATAGACTGGGATTTCATGTTGTCTGAAGATCCTCTGTAGTTTTTCGGAAACGCCAGCCAGGTAAGGAATAGTTACACCCCTTCTCCTGGGCTCTGGTTCTCTGTTGTCCTGTTTCTTTGCTCTCTTCGTTTTATTGAAAGCCCATTTAGGATATCCACAAACGGAGAGGGCTTTCTCCTGTATTTAAATATGTGTTGTCTCAGAGTAATTTTCATTGTAATTAAGCTCTTCTCTTCAAGCAGATATAAGGCAGTGTCCACCAGCATCTGACCAGAGCTGAAGAAGCAGCTTGGATGAGCTGTGAAACATATTCAACCAAATAAACTCTGTCCAGTTGACAAATTAAATTTCTCCTTTTGCTATGGATTCTACCTGGACGACTGAGGGATTCTACATACAAACCAAGTTTAGTTAAACACGTGTAAAGGAAAGGAAACACAGGTAAAAAAAAAAAAAAAAAAAAAAAAAAATTGATTGATTTTAAGAACAACTAAAAATAACAAAAACAAAAAACAAAAAAAAGTCTGTAATCATTAGTTAATTTTACTTTGTTTACATTAAATTCACTTTCATTTCATAATTTTGGTTTGGTTTAGGACATTGTAATCATTATAACTGCACTGCATTTATATTATTATAAGTATTATTGGACAGCAGAAATACACATCATTCATAGTATCATTAGGGATGTAACTATATCAAAATCCCTCGATACGATATTTTCACGATATGCATCTCACGGTACGATATTTACTGCAATATTTTGTGGAGGCTTATAAAATTGTGACTATGCTACTTTTTCCTTTTAAAAGCCTTGAAAACCCTTTGGCACTGTTATAATATGAAGAACTAAGATTAAAAAATGCTTCATAACAGTTCATTCTTCATGTAGTCTGCACTGACAACACCAAAGCATCATGGTCTATGTAGTTCCCTCTGTTTTTTTGTTTTGCTATTGCCGCACCAGGAAATGCAAGGCAAGTTTTGTATTTGTATAGCACAGTTCATACGCAAAGTCATTCAAAGTGTTTTGCAGAATAAGAAAGTCAACAGTTCTGACAAACCTGCAGATTGCATAATTCCACTTATTACAGGAGATACAAAAAATGAGATTAGATTAGAAATACTTGATTATCGCAAAGAAATTCATTCAACTTTACAACCATCACAAATGAACCTTAACCTGCAGATAGAGACACATCCAAGTGTGTCTCATTCTCAGTATATGAACAGACCATGTCTCATGTGAAGCTCAGAACCTCCAGAATTCCCTCCCTGAGCTGCAGAGGCTGCACTAGCACTGACTCAGGATTGGTGCAGGTGTTGGGGTTTAGGTAGTGACCGTTCAGATCGGAGAGGCATTTTAGAGTTAAAGGTCCTATATTTATGCTAAATTGACCATTTGAAGCTTTACGTCAGACCTGGAGTTGTTTTCTTTCATTCACACATGTTTGAGTAACACTTTAGTCTGTCAACATCTCCAAAGCTCCAAATGCTCTGTTCCACCATGTGATGTCACCTTTAACTAGTTCAGTAGAGATTGCCAATTCCAGAGCTGAAATTACACAAATGATTACATAGTCCGGGAGCCAGACCCCTCCACCATGATTATTTTACTCCTTTTTCTCACTATGATTCTTCATGAGTCGCACCACGGGACATTATGAGTTCAGGGTCTTTTGTTTCAACTCGGCCTCATTCAGTCTCAGGACCCAAACCCTGTTCTGTAGGACCCACGTTGTGTGAAATGTTCATAGTGTGTTCAAAGTGCTGCTATAGTCACATACACAAATACACAAACTGGAACAAAGAATCCCTGGCATGATGAGGAACACAACAACATAACCTTACAGGGGTTTATGTATTTCTGTTTACAGTTATTGGACCATATAGAAATAATTATAAAAAATGCATTCTCAAGGACAAATCCTCTCCACAAACTAACTGATTGTGACACATCAGCGTGGAATTACAGTTTCAGATGTAAAGAGAAAACTGCCCCAATTTATCAGCTTCAAATGAAACCCAAGATGAGCTCTGTGGAAGAGTGTTTTCTGTTTAAGAGAAGAACTCCACCTAAATATGTAAGGTCTACGCATTAAACCTGTGTGAATGAAACACAACTCCAGGTATGTCTGTGATGAGGAAACTACATTAGAACATAGCTCAGAGCATAGCATCATATGGGCCCTTTAAAAGAACCCACAAGTCAACAGTTTGGACGACTCTCCTCATATAAATTTCCTTCGGGATCAATAAAGTTTGTCTGTTTCTGTCAGTGTTGTTGATGGTGTTGATAGAAATGGTGTACCTCTTGTTGAAGATGACCTCCAGGAGCTGTCCGGCGAAGGCAAAGGTCACACACACGAGCAGGGCCTTCCACAGCCACAGGGGCCCCCAGTGCGTACACACCAGCCACCGCACCATCCTGCAGCAGCACAGACACGTGTGAGGCGTTTAACCCACAACCACAATCACAATAAAGAGACCAATAAAAAAACCAAGTGTAGTTTAGGCCTCGGCAAACATGTTCTGAAATGTCCTTGTGTGTCAGATGCCCTACATGTGTCTCCATGACTTCTTTTTCTGTGTAAAAGCTGCTGACCCTGTAGTTACAAACGTGTTCTGAGACACATGGGACTCTTGGAGAAGTTCAGCAGTTCAGATTTCAGTCTCTTCACAAGTGTTTTCACGAGGCTATTGTTCCTGACGTGGTTCAAATGTGCATTAACTAAGAATCAGTTAAACAAATGTGTACTGTGAAGTATCATTCAAAACAACAACAACAAGCACACAACAGTAATACAACTACCACACAGCACTAATAACAGATTTCAGAGTACGAGACTTTATTTTGCCTCTCTGGCCGTTCGTCTGTACCACTGTGGCAGTGGGCGTGTGCTCGCAGTATCTGGGGACCCATCTGGGGTCTAAAGGTTCAGGTTTCAGGTGCTGTTCTGCAGAGTTCAGGCTGATGAGGAAACCAGAGCCGAGACAAAAACAGACACACAACATGCAAACTCCACACACACTATGGTCAGGGAATCAAACCTAGGACCTGCTTGTTGAGGTCTGACCACTGTGCCCCCACTGTGGCCCCTCCAAGTCATTTTTTACAGGCTACACGCGCACAGCCTGTGGATCTATAATAAATCAGTGTGAATTTAGGGTTTAGTGCGCACAGTTCATCCGTGCGCTGTTCTTGACTGTTTTTTCTTGTTTTCTCGCCCACTCCGCGCGCTCTGATGCCGGAGCGGAGCGGCGCGCGGCGCACTGCGGTCCGTGGTGCTTTGTGTGGCGGGCGGCACATGTAGCACTAGCCGCTACACCTCCGCCTCTCCATCACCTCTCCCCGCGCTGTGATTTATGCTCCTGCGGTCTCCAGCGGCACACACTGCGCTCGGCCGCACGTTAAACCGAGACAATAGACGCGCACGCCTTCGCGTCTTGTAAACACACGCACGGGCACAGAGGCCTGCGCGGTGGTCAGGAGCCCCCCACCCACGTCTCTCCGTTTTCTCCTCAGACTACAGTGTGAGCCGGGCCCGGGGCAGGCGCCTCTGTTCCAGCCCCGCGCACACAGCTCCTGCGGGGAACCGTACCTGGCTCTCCGTCTGAAAGGCATCGCTGATTCGGGCCCCGCTCGGTATCGTCGTAATGGTCCGGAGAGCCGTGAGCATCTCGAGCCTGTGGGTGCAGTTCGCCTCGGCGGCTCGGCTCAGGCTCGCGCCCGGACAGCTGTACAGTGTTTCCGTTACAAGCTCCAGACACGCGCCTCTGTGACCCCCCTGCGGTACCCGAGCAGCCGGCCCCAGAGCGTCACTGTCCCGCAGGGCGGAGGAGCCAGTCCCGCTGATTGCACCGCACTGTCCGAGTGTGCCCACCGCAGACAGCACCGAGAGGAGCAGATTACGCACCGCACATCCGGGCACCTTCACAATAAAAGCAAACCCCAAAGTTTCTCTGCTAATATTAGGCCCACGCTCGATCTGTAACGTGCCCAAACAGGCCACACGCGCGCGTTTATGTAAACCTTCAAATCAGAGCAAGTATCGGCTCAGGCTGTGAAAATCACTCCACAGACTGAGACATAAACCCACAGACTGAGACATAAACCCACAGACTGAGACATAAACCTACAGACTGAGACATAAACCTACAGACTGAGACATAAACCTACAGACTGAGACATAAACCCACAGACTGAGACATAAACCCACAGACTGAGACATAAACCTACAGACTGAGACATAAACCCATCACAGATCCTCTCCATCTGAACACATGTCATCTGCATCAGTCCAGCTCCAATCAGCGCGTGCCCAGTTATTCACAAGGTCCAGAACTAAACATGATCCTCCTTTGGACTGGACCGCTTCCTGCAGCTGGTAACGGGACTTTCGGCTCTTATGGGAATCTTTTGGCTCTTTAAATCCAATCTTTTAATTCAAAGAGCCGTAAAGACTGGCTCTTTTTATATTTATTGATATGACAAGCCAGTGTGAGAACTCAGTTGAACAAACTAATCCCAGAGAGAGATGAGTTTCAAATGTTTCAGAATGAGAGCAGGAGAGTGTCTGTGTGTGTCTAAATAGAATGTTGCACTAATAACTAACAAGTAATAAACTAATAAAAAACTGTTATTCAGATGCTAAAGGTGTTGTTTTTGGGGGTTTTTTTGTGCACAAATCTCTTCCTCGTGCCGCCTGCTCTGTCTCTGTGCTGATTCTTGTGTTGGTTCAGCTTTAGTCAGTGTAAAATGCATAAACATTTGAAGGAAAAAGATTCGGTTCTTTCAATCATCAGTTCCTGTAGAAATTGTTCAAAAGAGCCGACTCATTCACGAAAGTCACATCAGTTGCAGCAAACCATCAACTGCAGAAGTTGAGGTTTTCAGTTGCGTGTGTGTTGTGAAGTGAAGGCCGTGTGTGCGCGCTGCTCCAAAGCACGTGCACAGACGGGTTCAGAGTCGTCTGTATCTGACACGCACTTGTTCACTCGGTCCTTTGGCTTTGACGTTTCACATGTTGTCATATTTAATCACATTCATTTTATTTGATTTTTTTTTTTACACATAAGATTTTTTTTTTTTTATTATTATTGTTTTAAGGTACAACTTGTTCTTAAAGCTTCTACATTAAGCACTAAATTGACTCTTGTGAGCTTTAAGTCATGTTATAATGTTGTTACCTCCTAAAAAACATATCTATGCTCTGTTCCACCTTGTGATGTCATGAAGTGGTATAGTTTTCAGCTCCTTTTACCTTTAGTTCAGTAGAGATCGGCAATTCCGGGGCTGAAATGATCCAAATGATTCAAGTGAAGGTGTGTGGAGTTTAAAAACACAGTGGAGCACTTCCTGTATTGCCACATGACATCACAAGGTGGAACAGAGTGTTTCGAGAAAAGAACAGCCTAAATCTGCAGGGTTTGTGTGTTAAACATGTGTGAATGAAACAACACAACTCCAGGTGTGTTTGTGATGAGGAAACGACATTAGAACAGAGATTAAAAAATAGCGCCATATGGAACCTTCTCAGTGTCAAGAACATCAAGAAAATTGAAATAAGGACTAAAAAAAATAAATCCAAATAAGTGAAAAACAAATCAAGGAAAAAAATCAAGAAAAAAAATTAAATGAATTAAAAAAATAAAGGTCAATCAATCAATATATATATATATACATATATATATATATATATATATATATATATATATATATATATATATATATATATATATATATATATATATATATAAATAAGAAAAAACAGATTTTATTAACTTCAATTACGTTTATAGTTTAAGGGCCTGATTAATATTATCACCATATTGATTGGCAAAAGGAGAAATTCAATTTGTCAACTGGACAGAGTTTATTTGGTCGAATACGTTTCGCAGCTCGTCCAAGCTGCTTCTTCAGTTCTGTACAGTTTGTCCAGTTGACAAATTGAATTTCTCCTTTTGCCATGGATTCTACCTGGACGACTGAGGGATTCTACACACACCATATTGATTATTATGCAATAATTATATTAGCCTGGCTGGACTATGGTTGGACACAGACAGATATGATAGGGGCCAAATGTCTTTGTCAAAGCCTGATCCTGATTCTTAATTCAGGTCATCTTAACTTGGCTAGATTTGAGTTTTTGCAGTGTGGGAGAATTCTGTTCAAAAGTTTGATACAGTTTACACAAGAAACACATTTTTCTGATACTTTAAACATGAATTCGACAAAATAAAGTTTTTTTCTTATCATTGTATTAGTCAAATAATAATCACTGTGTACATTAGAAGAGTTGGGCCCAGTCTAATACATGGTTGCTAGGTAACAGTTTTGGAATTCCCTAGTTTTCAACCAGATTTCCAACCAGGAAGTCAAATCTGAAACCTATAGAGTGTATGTAGATGACGTCACAGGTTTCCCCTGATCCACTTCCGGCGGTCCAGATCTCCGTAGGCCGCCATAGTAAACACACTGTCCAATTCTAAATTACGCGTCATAAAGTCACAAAATGCCAGAGAAATGTTGTGCCTATCAGTGTTCTCAGACAAGGGACAAAGATAAAAACATTCAGCTGTACAGGATTCCTGCTGAGTCTGATCCTGACCGCAGAAGTACACTGTAAAGAATTTCCTCGTAAGAAAACGGTAAAAACCTGGCAGTCAGGGTGCCATTGTTTTACTGTAATTGCAACGAGACACTACTGTTTTTATTTTTAACAGCTTAATTCTGTTCATAAAATAACATCATGTCTTTGTAATTTCATTAAGAAAACTGAATTTTCCTGTTAAATCACAAACTTCGAAAACAGCATAAAACTGTTTTTTGTTTTTTTTTTTTAATAGCCCATACTGTTTTTCTATGTTTATATTTTCCTTCTACAATTAATTTTCAATAAAAAAAGCACATACACAAATTTAGAATGTCTGGCTTACCTTTAATGAACAGAAAAGGTAAATAAAATAACAACATTTTGTTCTTTTTTTTTTTTTTTGTACAAATGTGGTGGCTAAAAAACTTACCTTCTGTTGTACCACCAGAGGTCTCTTTATAACTTTGAGGAACACTAAACTAACTGCACAGTTGTAGTGGATCAGATCCTTAAAGACTGAACTAAATAAAATCCCACTCAAAGTCCATGAGCTTCCTTAAAAGCGTGGAGACACGAGGGTTGACCGTTGTGGACTTCTTTTTTGTCACTTTGCCTGTTTTCTTGGACACAGCCCCCTCATGCAATCTCTTTGTTCCACGCTCAGGATTGATTCCAATGAAGCGCCTGGTAAATGAAAGTACTCACTTAGATATGAAAGGCTTTTAAACATATTTATACATTTTACTACTTAACAAACCTTTGTATGAATTCCAGTGTGCACGCTGCCTCAAGCTGGTACTGCAGATTGAAATTATAATATGTTGAAAAGACAGCAGCGAGTCCGGTAACGAAGGTAGGCTGTATCCCAGTACAAATAATCCTGCCCTCCAGGCTGATTTTCCACTGACGAATGCAGTTACCTCCACTGTCACCTGAAACTGAGAGAGAGAGAGAGAAAAGGAGAGTGAGTAATTGCAACTGGATAAATATCATAAACATGCATTTTGAAATACATACTTACCAAGCAGTACCAGGCGAGGAGTTGCTGGAAGGGTAAATGCTTCTTCAATTTCATTGTTAGTTGAAAATTCCTGTGAGGAAAAAAAAAAAAAAGATCAAATCATTTTTCTAGTTTTGGAATTGTATGATACTTTTGTATGTCATGTATGACTTGAAAAAGCCGTTCGCGATGTGCGCGAACGGCTCGCGGGTGAGAGCTCATTATTCACTTTAAACTGTGTATGTTGACTCGTTCACGACCGTCACATTGCTAGCACCTCATGTCAGGGAATACTCAGCAAGGGGAGAGATGAACGAAAAGTTGTTTCGCAGCAGCCACTGTCCAGTCTTATGCAAATTAGCCACGGGGACTTCGTTTCTAAATGTATGCAAAGTGGTCTTAATTTCGCCAATCTTTAAAACAATGTAACATGTGCACTGTCCAAGTATGCTCCTGATCCGTTCTGTTTAACCTGTGCATGTTATCTTGCAATCTTGATGAGAGCACATGCATACCATGTTGGGACTTGGGTGAGACGGGGGTTTCAATATAAAACAGTGGCATAAGCGATAGCCGGCACAACGTGAGTTTCATGCACACACCTTCTTCTCGGCAAGTTTCAAAGCAATACAGAGATTAAAATTATACTTACCAAGAATAAAATGTTGGATGATCATGGATTGCAAATGGATCGAGCAAGTGTCTTCACATGTTTAGCTCAGCAGCTAAAAGTTTCCCAGAATTCCAAAAATGCAGCATGATAATGTTAGTTAACATCATCACAAAGTGAATTGACAATATCTTACTGTTATTTTGATTAAACATTTCTGTTTTTGTAAAAATGGGCTGCTGGATGTAATTTTACCAAAACAATGATTAAATTTACATTTATTTTTTGTATTTTAAAATAACAATTAAATGATGTTGAATTGTTGCCGTTAATTTACAGAAATTTGTTACAGTGTAGGTGGATTGCTGCGATTAGACGAGCCCATCATAAAACTGCTGACAAGCCCTGGGAACCAACCAAACACTCCAGGCTTTGTAGCAGACACTTCATATCAGGTGTGGTTTGATTTGATCTTTACAATTTTACTAGTAGGTCAATCACATTGAGTGGTTTCACAT